>CM036778.1:13626315-14256315 GCA_020796225.1 Arion vulgaris
TTCTCTGTTTTTCAATAAATCTAATAGCAGGTGTTGTTCCTACTAATAACATCGGTTCTTTATTAGCTTACTATTCTTCTTTGGCTACTAGTACAGTGCTCTTATCTAGCTACACTACAGATGACTTGGTATTCTTCCAGTCAGTCTGGTTATGGTTGTAGATTCGCCACCATACTTGAACTATTTACACGTACTCTCTCTCTCTCTCTGTTTCTCTCTCTTGTGAATGTCTTTACCTTAAGCGGTAGTCTTCTTCTTCTTCTTTGCGTTCGTTCTTTATGACCAATTGTAATCACGCTTTGTGATATGTTTGATCTTTGCCAAGAACGTGTATACGTTGCACATTGGTTTGGTAGGCCCCTAAACGTATAGACTTCTACACATTTAGAACACATGCATCCGATTTCAGCCAAACCTCCTTAGTTGCCTCTTACGACATTCGTGGCAGGTAACAGTGGCTCTATTCTTTAAACTCCAAATTTGGGCCCCGGTAACCACTCGGGTGTAAACGGTAGTGAGCTTGATCAAAATCCGCGGCGGGCAAGTTTGAAAACAAATTACTTCCCTTGGATTTTTACAAACGGTAAAAGTAGACCTCACCGTTCAGAAAGCAATGACAAACTACATAACGTATAAGTGGTGCCTAGAAAATCGACGACTCATTTACTGTTGTTGATGGCAACATCCTATAACGGATATGCTACGAGTTTTCACTCTCTCCCTCAGGAAATTCAGAATATCAGTCTGGTCCAGTGGCGGCTCGTGATCATTTTTGTTGGTGGGTCCAGACGCACATTTTCGTAAAAATTATGGTTTTGGGTTAGGCTATATTTTAATTTATAAAATAATAAATACACGTTACACATTACTTTTGGTGGGGCCTGGTCCCACAGGCCCCTAAAGACGAACCGACACTGGTCTGGTATATTATTCGCCCGCTTTTTACAGAAGTCATACCTGCAATCATATCCTTACACCTGCATGCCATGGCACAAAAATAAAACGTATTTTTGTCAGCATAGATTTCTTCAGCGATTCCAATTATTGTCTCCGAACCTAGCATGTTTCAATCTTTCCTAAGCATATTAATTAAGTCACTGAGAAAACATATATGGATTAAAGGTATGTGACTCCAGCCAGAGACCATCGCTTCAGTTACTGCCCTGACTTCTATAGTGAGACTGCTGGTTGTGACGGCGATTAAATCACTTCCACACAAGCTGTCTACGCAGAATGCTACAAATAAACTGGCAGGACATAATTCCAGACGGTGAACTCCTCATAAGAGCAAAGATCCCAAGCGTCAACACCCTGTTGCAGAAGACCTAAGTGAGATGGGCCGGTCACGTTGCTCGAATGCCTGATAAACGCATCCCAAAACAGTTGATGTATGGCGAACTTGAAGGGGCAGACGTTTAGCTGGTGGACAGAAAACGCTTTAAAGACA
Source organism: Arion vulgaris (assembly GCA_020796225.1). Lineage (NCBI taxonomy): Eukaryota > Metazoa > Mollusca > Gastropoda > Stylommatophora > Arionidae > Arion > Arion vulgaris. The sequence continues at coordinate 13,627,763 of CM036778.1, forward strand.
CTCTTAAAGTGTCTCTGAAATGCTTCGATATAGACACCATGTGCTGGGAATCCCTTGCGCAAGATCGCGAAATGTGGCGCTGTAACAACAAAAGAGGAACCTGCATAGCTGAGAATCATCGTATTGTTGAGTCACAGAGAAAACAAGCCGCGCGAAAAAACAGAACACACAACACACATATGTCTAACCTTGATCATGTATGCCACACCTGTGGTAGGGGATTCTGTTCTAGGATTGAACTTTACAGCAGTGGCGACTTGAGATCATTTTTGTTGAATGGGGCAGACAGAAATTTTCACAGAATCATGGTCTAAATATATTATATTTCTACTGACCCTAAAACATAGTGCGCTGGAAATGCCTGAAGTATACTAATTAGAGAGAAACGGGGCTGAATTTCAGACTATATATGATATTTTAGCGTTATATATTCAGCTTTCAAAGCTGATCAGTATCACGTTAAAGGTAATAATTATGAACAAATAAATTCTAAAATAATAAATACACATTATACTTTATTTTTGGTGGGGCCCCGGCCACACTGGACCTAATCACTTTCTTTCTTTCTTTTGTCCATCTCGGCCTCTTTGCCGCTAGGCGTAGCAGGTTTAACTGATGATGGGTTTCCGAGATAATGCACGCTCGATCGCTTGATATGATGTGGTATTGTGGAGACTTAAGATGCCTGTAGCGCTATCAAACCATCTTTTTCTTGGTCTGCCCCTTCCTCTTGATAATTCCATTTTCATGTTGTACGCTCTTGCAACTGGTATATTTGAGTTCATTCTGACCAAGTGGCCAAACCATTTGATTCTCTGTTTTTCAATAAATCTAATAGCAGGTGTTGTTCCTACTAATAACATCGGTTCTTTATTAGCTTACTATTCTTCTTTGGCTACTAGTACAGTGCTCTTATCTAGCTACACTACAGATGACTTGGTATTCTTCCAGTCAGTCTGGTTATGGTTGTAGATTCGCCACCATACTTGAACTATTTACACGTACTCTCTCTCTCTCTGTTCTCTCTCTTGTGAATGTCTTTACCTTAAGCGGTAGTCTTCTTCTTCTTCTTTGCGTTCGTTCTTTATGACCAATTGTAATCACGCTTTGTGATATGTTTGATCTTTGCCAAGAACGTGTATACGTTGCACATTGGTTTGGTAGGCCCCTAAACGTATAGACTTCTACACATTTAGAACACATGCATCCGATTTCAGCCAAACCTCCTTAGTTGCCTCTTACGACATTCGTGGCAGGTAACAGTGGCTCTATTCTTTAAACTCCAAATTTGGGCCCCGGTAACCACTCGGGTGTAAACGGTAGTGAGCTTGATCAAAATCCGCGGCGGGCAAGTTTGAAAACAAATTACTTCCTTGGATTTTACAAACGGTAAAAGTAGACCTCACCGTTCAGAAAGCAATGACAAACTACATAACGTATAAGTGGTGCCTAGAAAATCGACGACTCATTTACTGTTGTTGATGGCAACATCCTATAACGGATATGCTACGAGTTTTCACTCTCTCCCTCAGGAAATTCAGAATATCAGTCTGGTCCAGTGGCGGCTCGTGATCATTTTTGTTGGTGGGTCCAGACGCACATTTTCGTAAAAATTATGGTTTTGGGTTAGGCTATATTTTAATTTATAAAATAATAAATACACGTTACACATTACTTTTGGTGGGGCCTGGTCCCACAGGCCCCTAAAGACGAACCGACACTGGTCTGGTATATTATTCGCCCGCTTTTTACAGAAGTCATACCTGCAATCATATCCTTACACCTGCATGCCATGGCACAAAAATAAAACGTATTTTTGTCAGCATAGATTTCTTCAGCGATTCCAATTATTGTCTCCGAACCTAGCATGTTTCAATCTTTCCTAAGCATATTAATTAAGTCACTGAGAAAACATATATGGATTAAAGGTATGTGACTCCAGCCAGAGACCATCGCTTCAGTTACTGCCCTGACTTCTATAGTGAGACTGCTGGTTGTGACGGCGATTAAATCACTTCCACACAAGCTGTCTACGCAGAATGCTACAAATAAACTGGCAGGACATAATTCCAGACGGTGAACTCCTCATAAGAGCAAAGATCCCAAGCGTCAACACCCTGTTGCAGAAGACCTAAGTGAGATGGGCCGGTCACGTTGCTCGAATGCCTGATAAACGCATCCCAAAACAGTTGATGTATGGCGAACTTGAAGGGGCAGACGTTTAGCTGGTGGACAGAAAAACGCTTTAAAGACACTCTTAAAGTGTCTCTGAAATGCTTCGATATAGACACCATGTGCTGGGAATCCTTGCGCAAGATCGCGAAATGTGGCGCTGTAACAACAAAAGAGGAACCTGCATAGCTGAGAATCATCGTATTGTTGAGTCACAGAGAAAACAAGCCGCGCGAAAAAACAGAACACACAACACACATATGTCTAACCTTGATCATGTATGCCACACCTGTGGTAGGGGATTCTGTTCTAGGATTGAACTTTACAGCAGTGGCGACTTGAGATCATTTTTGTTGAATGGGGCAGACAGAAATTTTCACAGAATCATGGTCTAAATATATTATATTTCTACTGACCCTAAAACATAGTGCGCTGGAAATGCCTGAAGTATACTAATTAGAGAAAACGGGCTGAATTTCAGACTATATATGATATTTTAGCGTTATATATTCAGCTTTCAAAGCTGATCAGTATCACGTTAAAGGTAATAATTATGAACAAATAAATTCTAAAATAATAAATACACATTATACTTTATTTTTGGTGGGGCCCCGGCCACACTGGACCTAATCACTTTCTTTCTTTCTTTTGTCCATCTCGGCCTCTTTGCCGCTAGGCGTAGCAGGTTTAACTGATGATCGGTTTCCGAGATAATGCACGCTCGATCGCTTGATATGATGTGGTATTGTGGAGACTTAAGATGTCTGTAGCGCTATCAACCCATCTTTTTCTTGGTCTGCCCCTTCCTCTTGATAATTCCATTTTCATGTTGTACGCTCTTGCAACTGGTATATTTGAGTTCATTCTGACCAAGTGGCCAAACCATTTGATTCTCTGTTTTTCAATAAATCTAATAGCAGGTGTTGTTCCTACTAATAACATCGGTTCTTTATTAGCTTACTATTCTTCTTTGGCTACTAGTACAGTGCTCTTATCTAGCTACACTACAGATGACTTGGTATTCTTCCAGTCAGTCTGGTTATGGTTGTAGATTCGCCACCATACTTGAACTGTTTACACGTACTCTCTCTCTCTCTCTGTTTCTCTCTCTTGTGAATGTCTTTACCTTAAGCGGTAGTCTTCTTCTTCTTCTTTGCGTTCGTTCTTTATGACCAATTGTAATCACGCTTTGTGATATGTTTGATCTTTGCCAAGAACGTGTATACGTTGCACATTGGTTTGGTAGGCCCCTAAACGTATAGACTTCTACACATTTAGAACACATTCATCCGATTTCAGCCAAACCTCCTTAGTTGCCTCTTACGACATTCGTGGCAGGTAACAGTGGCTCTATTCTTTAAACTCCAAATTTGGGCCCCGGTAACCACTCGGGTGTAAGCAGTAGTGAGCTTGATCAAAATCCGCGGCGGGCAAGTTTGAAAACAAATTACTTCCCTTGGATTTTTACAAACGGTAAAAGTAGACCTCACCGTTCAGAAAGCAATGACAAACTACATAACGTATAAGTGGTGCCTAGAAAATCGACGACTCATTTACTGTTGTTGATGGCAACATCCTATAACGGATATGCTACGAGTTTTCACTCTCTCCCTCAGGAAATTCAGAATATCAGTCTGGTCCAGTGGCGGCTCGTGATCATTTTTGTTGGTGGGTCCAGACAAACATTTTCGTAAAAATTATGGTTTTGGGTTAGGCTATATTTTAATTTATAAAATAATAAATACACGTTACACATTACTTTTGGTGGGGCCTGTCCCCATAGGCCCCTAATAACGAGCCGCCACTGGTCTGGTCTATTATTCGCCCGCTTTTTACAGCAGCCATACCTGCAATCATATCCTTACACCTGCATGCCTTGGCACAAAAATAAAACGTATTTTTGTCAGCATAGATTTCTTCAGCGATTCCAATTATTGTCTCCGAACCTAGCCTGTTTCAATCTTTCCTAAGCATATTAATTAAGTCACTGAGAAAACATATATGGATTAAAGGTATGTGACTCCAGCCAGAGACCATCGCTTCAGTTACTGCCCTGACTTCTATAGTGAGACTGCTGGTTGTGACGGCGATTAAATCACTTCCACACAAGCTGTCTACGCAGAATGCTACAAATAAACTGGCAGGACAAAATTCCAGACGACGAAGTCCTCATAAGAGCAAAGATCCCAAGCGTCAACACCCTGTTGCAGAAGACCTAAGTGAGATGGGCCGGTCACGTTGCTTGAATGTCTGATAAACGCATCCCAAAACAGTTGATGTATGACGAGCTTGAAGGGATCAGACGTTCTTTTGGCGGACAGAAAAAACGCTTTAAAGACACTCTTAAAGTTATGTTATATTATGTTATGCGATCGACGTCAGGGCACATTGGGCATTCCCATGCATGCTCTGTCCTCCGCTGCAGCAGCCATCCTAAAGTCCATTTGCTCACAGTACCCATGAGAAGTTGATTACTATATCTTCTTCTCTCTCTACCACGAAGACGACACTATCTGGCATGTCCACATTTAACGCCTAATTCTCGAACTCGTTCCAGTGTCTGAGACGTGCCCATGTCCATAGCACTCTTAAAGTGTCTCTGAAATGCTTCGATATAGACAATACGTGCTGGGAATCCATTGCGCAAGATCGTCAAATGTGGCGCCGTAACAACAAAAGAGGAACCCGAATAGCTGAGAATCATCGTATTGTTGAGGCACAGAGAAACGAGCCGCGTGAATAAACAGAACACACAACACGCACATGTCTAACCATGATCATGTATGCCACACCTGTGGTAGGGGATTCTGTTCTAGGATTGAACTTTACAGCAGTGGCGACTTGAGATCATTTTTGTTGATGGGGCCGACAGAAATTTTCACAGAATCATGGTCTAAATATATTATATTTCTACTGATCCTAAAACATAGTGCGCTGGAAATGCCTGAAGTATACTAATTAGAGAGAAACGGTGCTGAATTTCAGACTATATATGATATTTTAGCGTTATATATTCAACTTTCAATTTAGTAATAATTATGAACAAATAAATTCTAAAATAATAAATACACATTATACTTTATTTTTGGTGGGGCCCCGGCCGCACTGGCCCTTAATGACGAGCCTCCACTGCTCTATAGTCACCTCCGCACACACCAGAGAGGTACATCAGCACACGTCTGAGATTGTTGTCATCATCGCTTGCGATGGACAGCTATTATTAGTCACGGTGAATCCCCCATTGTTTATAAATCAATGTTTATTGTTGTCTAAGTCTGGTAGACATTTTACTTATCTATATTTCCACCCAGCATATTCTCCTTTCTTAACTTACACATCTGGCCAGCAATGGCGGAATGCGGGAGGGCCATTCAGAGTCAGATCTGTTTGATTCTGAACACGACTTTGCTAGCGCATTTCTACCATGTTTGGTCGGGTATTTTCCGGTTTCGTGTGCCGAGCTACTGAGTTAGTGCTTGAGCAACGCTGTGAGCTATGACTGTTACATGGAATGCTTTTGTTGTGTCAACCGTGCGTTTGTTGTGTGTATTCAGAAAATGGCGGACAGCAGTTATGACGAACAAGCTCAATCTGCCGTATGCAGTTATATTGCGAGTGCACAAAGCTGGATTTTGTCGTGATTGATGTTCCCTTCGACAAGAATTGCAATTCAAGTGATGAACAGTTTTGTGTTGCTACATTAGCGACGGCCATATGCATTTTATGCGGAGCAGGTTTCTTTTTGTGGCGTTACGCGGCTGTTTCATTCTGGAATTAGTTCACACAGGAAACATTTCACAGTTGTTAGCATTTCGTATGATTTTCATTGGCACAGGAACGGAGCAATTGTGGGGTGACCCGTTGCAGTGAAGTTGGAACCGTACTTACGAACTATGAACTATGAACTTACACAAACCCTACCCGTTCAACTTGAAGTAAAGCTTTCCTTTCACACGTCGTCACCCGTCGCGTCTGCACCTTTCGTGTATCTTTATTTTGGGTGTGCAAACAAACCTTAATACCGTTTTTCAATGAAGAACCTTGTCTATTCGTCAAAATACGTCCGGTTCAAGAATATATCGAACCAATACTACAGTTACATAGACCACGAGAACATACAAAGCGGAATTAAAAGCAAACAACTTTTGTATTAAAATTTAGTCCCAGGAGCTAAATGTGATTTCCTTCAAAGTTTATTCCGGTGTACAGTAATTTTAATAGCCATTTTGAAAGATTCTCTTACAGTTGATAATTTTGATGCTGTATTTCGGGAGACGAAATTATATATTATTATAAACCCGATATTTGGTGAGTTTATTTATCTTCGTTTATAGAATTTATTACCTGTTTATTGTTAACTTTTCGTATGCGTATTGTGTTGACAACATCGTAATAAATGGCCAAACACTGGAGAAAGTTGAACATTTTACATATTTGGGTAGTAAAGTGTCAAACAACGGAGACACGATGAAAGAAATAAACTCTCGTATTGCTATAGCAGCTAGTGCCTTCACTAAATTAACGAATATCTGGCAATCTCAAGACCTTAGTATATGCACAAAAGTTAAATTATTTAGGTCATGTGTGATTCCTGTACTGACCTACGGTTGTGAAAGTTGGAAATCAACAAAGAAAATTGATAAGAAACGGGACAGCTTTGAGAATAAATGTCTACGAAAATTATTAAAAGTAAAATGTAGTGATTTCGTTTCTAACAATACAGTGAGAGATAGAACACACCAACAACCCGTATCAAATATTATAAGGAAACGAAGGTGGAAATATTTAGGTCATGTTCTTAGATCAGACGAAAAGAGACTAAATCGACAAGTCCTTATGTGGTCACCAGTTGGGAAAAGAAAACGTGGAAGACTTAAGACCACTCTTCGAAGAACCATCCAACAAGAAAGTAAACTATTGGGATGTAAAACCATACAAGATCTCCAACTGCTAGCAACGAACCGTATAACATTGAGATCTAAAACCTCTGCCCTATGTGCCGCCTTTGGCACGAAACGAACAAACTAACTAACTAACTATTGTCGTTTACGTAAAATAGAGGGACTGAGATGGTATGATACGATTACGAACGAGGAACTCAAAGAAAGAACTAAGCAGATACCTGTAGAGAAAGAACTAAGCAGATACCTGTGGAGAAAGAACTAAGCAGATACCTGTGGAGAAAGAACTAAGCAGATACCTGTGGAGAAAGAACTAAGCAGATACCTGTGGAGAAAGAACTAAGCAAATACCTGTGGAGAAAGAACTAAGCAGATACCTGTGGAGAAAGAACTAAGCAGATACCCGTGGAGAAAGAACTAAGCAGATACCTGTGGAGAAAGAACTAAGCAAATACCTGTGGAGAAAGAACTAAGCAGATACCTGTCGAGAAAGAACTAAGCAGATACCTGTGGAGAAAGAACTAAACAGATACCTGTGGAGAAAGAACTAAGCAGATACCTGTGGAGAAAGAACTAAGCAGATACCAGTGGAGAAAGAACTAAGGAGATACCTGTGGAGAAAGAACTAAACAGATACCTGTGGAGAAAGAACTAAGCAGATACCTGTGGAGAAAGAACTAAGCAGATACCTGTGGAGAAAGAACTAAGCAGATACCTGTGGAGAAAGAACTAAGCAGATACCTGTTGAGAAAGAACTAAGCAGATACCTGTGGAGAAAGAACTAAGCAGATACCTGTGGAGAAAGAACTAAGCAAATACCTGTGGAGAAAGAACTAAGCAAATACCTGTGGAGAAAGAACTAAGCAAATACCTGTGGAGAAAGAACTAAGCAGATACCTGTGGAGAAAGAACTAAGCAAATACCTGTGGAGAAAGAACTAAGCAAATACCTGTGGAGAAAGAACTAAGCAGATACCTGTGGACAAAGAACTAAGCAGATACCTGTGGAGAAAGAACTAAGCAGATACCTGTGGAGAAAGAACTAAGCAGATACCAGTGGAGAAAGAACTAAGCAGATACCTGTGGAGAAAGAACTAAACAAATACCTGTGGAGAAAGAACTAAACAGATACATGTGGAGAAAGAACTAAGCAGATACCTGTGGAGAAAGAACTAAGCAGATACCAGTGGAGAAAGAGGTATGGAAGAGACGCTGGCGATGGATAGGACACACATTGAGAAGACTGACAGGAAACATTGCAAAACAGGCACTGTTTGGAACCGCATGGAAAGAGGAGTAAGGGAAGGCCTAGACAGAACTGGAGAAGAGAAATAGAGGCTGATATTAAAAGAGAAATAGAGGCTGATATTAAAAGAGAAATAGAGGCTGATATTAAAAGAGAAATAGAGGCTGATATTAAAAGAGAAATAGAGGCTGATATTAAAAGAGAAATAGAGGCTGATATTAAAAGAGAAATAGAGGCTGATATTAAAAGAGAAATAGAGGCTGATATTAAAAGAGAAATAGAGGCTGATATTAAAAGAGAAATAGAGGCTGATATTAAAAGAGAAATAGAGGCTGATATTAAAAGAGAAATAGAGGCTGATATTAAAAGAGAAATAGAGGCTGATATTAAAAGAGAAATAGAGGCTGATATTAAAAGAGAAATAGAGGCTGATATTAAAAGAGAAATAGAGGCTGATATTAAAAGAGAAATAGAGGCTGATATTAAAAGAGAAATAGAGGCTGATATTAAAAGAGAAATAGAGGCTGATATTAAAAGAGAAATAGAGGCTGATATTAAAAGAGAAATAGAGGCTGATATTAAAAGAGAAATAGAGGCTGATATTAAAAGAGAAATAGAGGCTGATATTGAAAGAGAAATAGAGGCTGATATTAAAAGAGAAATAGAGGCTGATATTAAAAGAGAAATAGAGGCTGATATTAAAAGAGAAATAGAGGCTGATATTAAAAGAGAAATAGAGGCTGATATTAAAAGAGAAATAGAGGCTGATATTAAAAGAGAAATAGAGGCTGATATTGAAAAAGAAATAGAGGCTGATATTAAAAGAGAAATAGAGGCTGATATTAAAAGAGAAATAGAGGCTGATATTAAAAGAGAAATAGAGGCTGATATTAAAAGAGAAATAGAGGCTGATATTAAAAGAGAAATAGAGGCTGATATTAAAAGAGAAATAGAGGCTGATATTAAAAGGATAGGTAAAACATGGAAAGGTAAAACTATAATATATTAAAATAATATATAAGACTATAAAAAAAATAGGTAAAACTATTGAAAACTACTGATCAAAGGATTGAAAGAGATGCAAGAGAGAGGTAGAGCTGGAAGAAGTTTGTTGAAGACCTGTGCTCCGTTGGGAGTTAAAGGTGAAGAGAGGTGAAGACTGATATTTGGTGAGTTTATTTATCTTCGTTTATAATTTATAGTCTGTTTATTGTCAGCGTTATAGTGGACAAGATGTCATATTTTATAATTCGATATTACGTTTTTAGTCACATATTTTCATTTTAGGTCGTTAAGGATTTATGTGCTCGCCTTCCCAGCGTGTTCGTAGCGCGTTTGACGACGGGTGACAAGCCCCCTGTGAGTGCGGTTCAATTCCGCGGACTTGCAGAAAAGCTACAGGTTTTCTAGATTTACGGTGTTCGTAGCACCGAACCGAAGGGTTACGATGTCCATGGCACCGAGCCGAAGGGTTACGATGTCCATGGCACCGAACCGAAGGGTTACGATGTCCATGGCACCGAGCCGAAGGGTTACGATGTACATGGCACCGAACCGAAGGGTTACGATGTCCATGGCACCGAACCGAAGGGTTACGATGTCCATGGCACCGAACCGAAGGGTTACGATGTCCATGACACCGAACCGAAGGGTTACGATGTCCATGGCACCGAACCGAAGGGTTACGATGTCCATGGCACCGAACCGAAGGGTTACGATGTCCATGGCACCGAGCCGAAGAGCTGAAAGCTCAAGCGCTTCTGGATCGACAAAAGGATTTATGTACCGCTCTTTAGGATTATGTAGGACAGGTCACTTAATAAGAATGCATCCAAACTCCACAGTATACAAAGTCTTCTACAACAGAACATCAGGGAAGAAGGCGAGAGGCAGACCACGGAAAGAATAGTTAGATAGCATAGCAGAATCCTGTCAAAGAGCAAAAATAACAATCACCCAAGCCACCAGAACAACGCAAGACAAAAGCAAAATACCACGACACTGGGCAACAATCCAGTAACAGTGTGACGACAAAAGAAGAAGAAGATGAAGTAGGATAGGTGAGACGAGAGCCTGAGGAATTTAATAGCCGCAATAGCTATGCGGAGATCAACAATATAAAGAAGAGCTGGAGGGAGCTGAAGGAGATAGCTAGAGATAGGAAGACTTGGCATGAGTTGGTTGAGGGCCTATGCCCCAATCCGGGTTAAAAATGCAAAGAGCGAGAGAAAGAGAGAGAGAATAGCAATGCGGCCATTAAACTCCTCAGGCTCTCGTCTCACCTGTCATACACTGTCATAAAAAACGGTAATACAGACATCGACGATAGTTTTATTTTATATATATTTTTTTAAAGGATTTATTGTCTGACTGTATATGTTATGTCTGCTGTAAAAGAAGTCCGGATTTCTTCGCTTCTGGTGTATCATTTGCTCGATAAAGACCTTTTGGTCGAAACGTTGATGTATATCGTTTTTTGTATTTTGTAAAACTACTTTGTTTTTACGTGTTCCGCTATTGCTATTTTATAATCCAGGATATTAGTGCGTTAGTCTTCTTCTTCAGCGATCTCTGGTCGTGCGCTTAGTTTACTGTGGACCACAAACTGGGTAGTCAGCTTCAGGTCTGTCAGGTTTCCTTCTTCAGTGATCTTTGGTCATGCGCTTAGTTTACTGTCGACCACAAACTGGGTAGTCAGCTTCAGGTCTGTCATGTTTCCTTCTTCAGTGATCTTTGATCATGCGCTTAGTTTACTGTGGACCACAAACTGGGTAGTCAGCTTCAGGTCTGTCATGTTTCCTTCTTCAGTGATCTTTGGTCGTGCGCTTAGTTTACTGTGGACCACAAACTGGGTAGTCAGCTTCAGGTCTGTCATGTTTCCTTCTTCAGTGATCTTTGGTCATGCGCTTAGTTTACTGTGGACCACAAACTGGGTAGTCAGCTTCAGGTCTGTCATGTTTCCTTCTTCAGTGATCTTTGGTCATGCGCTTAGTTTACTGTCGACCACAAACTGGGCAGTCAGCTTCAGGTCTGTCAGGTTTCCCAAAGCTTAGTTTTTAGGTCAACTGGGTGTGGCCACATGTTGCTTCACAGTTCACCCATGAGAGGAAAGTCTTGCAGGATATTCTCCTGTGTTTGTTCCGCCTGTAGACACTGACAGAAAGTTGTTTGACTTATTCCTAGTCTATATAAGTGTTTGTTGAGTCTGCAGTGTTCGGTACGTAGTCGAAGTATAATAACCTGGTCTGTTCTGCTTAGGTATTTGAGGAATTTCCCTATCATATCCAGTGCGTACAACTGAAAGCAATATGTATCGTGACAACTCGTAGTGGTGAAGTGCAAACAGGATTTTTATTTCTCCTGGTTGTTTGAACAATCAAATTCAGGCTAAACTAGTCAACGTTTGTAACGGACAGTTAAAATGATGTTATGAAAGCAGAAGTGGGTATAGAATAATCAATGTATGGCTCTAGCAATCAAATTGAGGCTATGATAGTCAAAGTGAGGCTATGATAGTCAAAGTGAGGTTATGATAGTCAAAGTGAGGCTATGATAGTCAAAGTGAGGCTAGGTTAGTCAATGTGAGGCTATGATAGTCAAAGTGAGGTTATGATAGTCAAAGTGAGGCTATGATTGTCAAGGCGAGACTATGATAGTCAAAGTGAGGCTATGATAGTCAAAGTGAGGCTATGATAGTCAAAGTGAGGCTATGATAGTCAAAGTGAGGCTATGATAGTCAAAGTGAGGATATGATAGTCAAAGTGAGGCTATGATAGTCAATGTGAGGCTATGATTGTCAAGGCGAGGATATGATTGTCAAAGTGAGGTTATGATAGTCAAAGTGAGGCTATGATAGTCAAAGCGAGGCTAAGATAGTCAAAGTGAGGCTATGATAGTCAAAGTGAGGCTATTATAGTCAAAGTGAGACTATGATAGAAAGGCTATGATAGTCAAAGTGAGGCTATGATAGTCAAAGTGAGACTATGATAGTCAATATGAGGCTGTAAGTCCATAAGTGCTCCGATCTCCTCCTCAGTATGTCTCTCAGCTTGTATCGACTAACGACCCCGGTTCGATGTTGGTTTACTATTCTTCTTTGGCTACCAACATAGTGTTCTTGTCTAGCACTACACCACACTTGACTTGAAATTCTTGCAGTCTAGTTAGTGTTGTAGATTCACCACTATTACTTGAATCATGTGCATGGCCTCTCTCCCTTAGAGAATTTATAATATCAGCCTGGTCCATTGCTCGCCAGCTTTTACAGCAGCTATACCTGCAAGTCTATCGGGGTGTTCATTTACCCTTACACCTGCATGCCCTCTCTCTTTAGCCTGTTACGCCCTTGGCGTTTAGGGCAGCAACAAACGTACACCATTCTTCCCTGTTCATGGCCTTCCTCTGTATTGTGTTCCAGCTATGATTCATTTCCTTCAGCTCTTGCTCCATCGTTCTCCTCCAGGTCGTCTTGGGTCTTCCACGCTTTCGCCTACCCTCTGGAGTCCATCTCAGTGCAGTTTTCGTGTCGGAGCCAGTCTCCATGCGCATCACATGTCCAATCCATCTCCAGCGTCGTCTTCGGATGATAGTGCCCATATTCTCTTGTTGGCATCGTGCAAGCAATTCTTGATTCGAGATAGTAGTCGGCCAGTACACGCGTAAGATTTTTCGCAGACAAGTTGTATGAAAGGCGGAGAGTCTTGACATATCCTGTTCTGTCATTCTCCAGCATTCCGATCCGTACAGCAATTTTGTATGTTTGTTGTTGTTTCCGTAACTTTAATTTTTTTAAAGGATGGGATCGTTAGTCCCAAGCCCAACCCCCAACCTGGAGGACCAGGAGACCATGCTTCGTCTGTCCCTCTTCAGTGACCTTTCCGGCTTGGGTAACCCTTCCGGGAACATAAGTTCCCGCCGTCCTAGCTCACTGTATCATTGGAGCACGCAAGCCTCCCCACCACTACAAGGTAATGGCCTCATGGGGAGGCTGCATGCCCTGGCACAAATATATCTTTTTCTTCTTTGCGTTCGTTCTTTACGACCAATTTTAATCACTCTTTGTGATATGTTTGATCTTTGCCAAGAACGTGTATACGTTGCACATTGGTTTGGTAGGCCCCTAAACACATAGACTTCTACACGTTTAGGACACATGCATCCGATTTCAGCCAAACCTCCTTAGTTGCCTCTTACGACATGCGTGACAGGTAACAGTGGTTCTATTCTTTACACCTCAAATTTGGGACGCGGTAACCACTTGGGCAACCCAAATATATAAAATTCTTCTTCTTCTACAAACGCTCCATATCGACCACTTGTTAACCGCTCTTTGTGATTTCTATGTGACCTGAGCCTAAGAGCGAGTATACGGTGTGCTAGTTATGCACCTTCAGGTAGGCCAGCACATCCGATTTCAGCGATACTTTTTATTTACTAGGTAGCTTCCTAGATATATATATAGTAATCAACTTCTCATGGGTACAGTGAGCAAATGGACTTTGGGATGGCTGCTGTGGCGGAGGACAGGGCAGGAATGGGAATGCCCAATGTGCCATGCCGTCGATCGCATAACATAACATTTCATAACATAACATATATATATATATATATACAAAATATATAAAACACCATCATCCTCCTCACCAGGCCTCTATGTTTACCTTCTTACAAATACATGTATCCATCTCTTGAAGGTCAATATGAAGGTGCTACTGTTTCAATTACTGATCCCCCTGACTTTGGCGGCAGACTTTGCCAAGTTCTGGAATAATATGGATGAGGTGATACCATACACAGAATGGGATGAGAATCAAAGATATGTTGATTGGAACACAGAAGACGTGAGACAATGGGGCTGGAAGCAGCAACAAGGAAGATGGAACAGAAACTCAAAACGGAAAACGCCTAGACAAGAACCGAAACCTTGGGAGGAAGTGTTCGTAGGATGGGGGGAGGAGAATCAGCCTAAAGAGTGGAAAGAAGACCAGCAGTTAGAAGGATGGGGGGAACAGCAGCCGCCTAAACCTTGGAGTCAACAGAAGCAGAGAAGAGGACAGGACGATCAGTGGCAGCCTAAACGATGGAGAGAAGAGGAGGAACAATGGGGTGGTAGCAATATTCCAATGGTAAGTATTTCATTGTTTTTCAGTCTTTTTATTTTGCTCCACTATCTGTCTATCTATTCTCTAATCCTGTTTTGTCTTTCAGTGTCAGGTTGATAAAAGAGACACCTGGAGGGAATCTCTCTATGCGTCTTGTATCTGAGGCTATGATAGTCAAAGTGAGGCTATGACGAACAAGCTCAATCTGCCGTATGCAGTTATATTGCGAGTGCAGAAAGCTGGATTTTGTCGTGATTGATGTTCCTTCGACAAGAATTACGGTTCAAGTGATGAACAGTTTTGTTTTGCTACATTAGCGACGGCCATATGCATTTTATGCGGAGCAGGTTTATTTTTGTGGCGTTACGCGGCTGTTTCATTCTGGAATTAGTTCACACAGGAAACGTTTCACAGTTATTAGCATTTAGTGTGATATTCATTGGCACAGGAACAGAGCAATTATGGGGTGACCCGATGCAGTGAAGTTGGAACCGTACTTATGAACTATGAACTATGAGGCTATGATAGTCAAAGTGAGGCTATGCTAGTCAAAGTGAGGCTATGATAGTCAAAGTGAGGCTATGATAGTCAAAGTGAGGCTATGATAGTCAATGTGAGGCTATGATAGTCAAAGATGAAGCAATATGAGTTAGTCAAAGTGAGGCACCTTTCTCTTCTCCAATCCTGATTTGCCTCACAGCTTCAGGAGAAGAAGAGATTTCTAGAACAGGATTTTGTGTGCACTTCATAAACAATGTCTTTCGTCGCCTCTGAGGTCCACCTTTGCGTGGGGCTTTGGTTCCAGCCCATCCTTTGACTTTGTATCCACTGTATCCACTGTATCCACTGCATCGGAGTAACATTGCTCTTTGTGGAACTTTCTATTGGTAATCTGCTTATGTGGCCGAACATTTCATTTGTTGTTTCTTAATGAAGTTCAGTATTATGTTGTACCCACTTTTTCCCCTGATGTCTTTAATTCTCAACCGGTCTCTTCTTGTTACTCCCATCATTCTGCGTTGACAGCATCATCATCAGGTGCCGTCTCCACATCGAAGGTTGGCTGCAATGAATCTCCAGCATCCTCTGTCTTTCGCCTTGGTGTTGTACACTGCCAGACTGTAACCTGTCCATTTTTAAAGTTTCCTCCACTTATCTCTCGGTCTTCCTCTTGCTCTTCTCCCTCAACTTTCCCCTCTAGTAAATGTTTTATCATGGTGTCATGTCTTGTGCCCAAAATACTGAACTTGTCTTAATTTTATTTCTCTTAATAATTGTTTCTTCATGCCTAGTTTTCCTAAAACATGTTTATTTGTCTGTTTTTCTGTCCATGAAACTCTGCCTATTCTTCTATATATCACATATACTGGCTTAATTGCAAAATTAATGCAAAATACATTTCAAAATAAATGTATCTAAATGTAAAAATAATTAGCGACTGAAAGGGGTTAAGAGGCTGTAATCCCTTACATAACCAGTAAACGGTCGTAAGATACAAGGCAAACGATCGACAACGCAAAAGGTGGATCACAGAAATAGCTTAGGCATTGCAAGACGCAATGTAAGACGCGTGAATAAAAATAAAAATCCGTTCAAGAAATTTCTTCTTATCGTGGGGTTGTGAAAGAAAATATAATTAAAACTGTCTGTGCAGAATAGAGGGACTGAGGAGGCATGATATGGTAACAAAGAAGGCGTTTATTGAGAGAACAAGACAGATTCCAACCAAGAGGAGAGAAAAAGTAAAGGAACCCTTTCATACCTCGTGGTATATAGGTCAATACAGTGTTAGGCCTGTATTTTTCATTGACCGTCGGCACACGATGGGTGATGTGGTCAGCATCACGCCGGCCGCCTTTACTTTCCCAGAGCATGTCTGGTACCCAGTTGAGGCTGGGTCGACCTGAGAGCCGTCGCGGTCGGGAAAATTCCACGCGCTTTGCGGAACTGAAGCAGACCACCAGGCCTAAGAAGCGATTACTAACAACGACAGTACCGCGAACCAGAGGAGAGAGATGGGTGTCAATATTGGTGCAGATCGAAATGAACGACATACCAAATATGCAAAGTGATTGATTAATTAACATCGAACTGGCGTGTTGGGCATTGCACGCTGCTGGATTTGCTGAGGCGGAGATCGGAGCACCTATGGACATGTCCAGACTGCTATGATGATAGTCCTCAAATAACTGAAGAGGGGGGGACCCACTTTGAGGAAAATCTGAGTGGAATATAACACGAACTGTCCTTTCCTAGAACCCACAGGGAAAACGAAAGAGAGGAAGGTCAAGAAACACATGGAGTAGAGATTTGGAGGCAGAGATGGGGGGGACTGTCTAGAGTAGTTGATAGTAGCTCGGCCTGCTAGCTGTGAGACGCCTCATAGCTCGGGTTCGAACCTACTGTCCGGCATTTGTTCGAGTCCCCTGGTCTTACTCAGGACGATAACGTGAGTACCTCTGAAGTCGGAGAAAATCTGCCTGTATGGCGATCGAATACTAATTACGAGTACATTGAGCACACGGCTGCCAGTGTAAGTAATTTACAATGTGCACGCTGCTGCCATTGTAAGAAATTGAAAAACGGATTTTCACGCAAAAATCAGTTTCAGAGATGAAACTTCGTCTGAGTTGAAAGCGGACGAAGGGAAAAAAAAAAAAAAAAAAAAAGGAGGCAGAGATTAACAATATACAGAAGAGCTGGAGGGAGCTACAGAAAGTTGCTAAATATATGAAAACTTGGCAGGAGTTGGTTGTGTGCCTATGCCCCACTCGGGGTTAATTATATATGGCGCCCATTATTACGCTTCATTGACACCTGCAAACTGATCTAACTTCATGCGGCATAGACAAAAACACTGGGAGCGGCTGGCCAAAGACAGACAAGCATGGCGAGCGGCAGTGAGGGCGGCTAAAAGAAAAGAAGAAAAACAACATACATGTGGAGGCAAAAGAGAGCACAGAGAGCAGAGAGAACATCCCATGCATCGGCTCTAGTCTCCAGTTTTACCTGCAGCAACTGTGGCAAGGATGCCACTCCAGAATAGGCCATTACAGCCACAGAAACGTTGTGATTCAGCACAGAACATACTACGTGACGCAACACCTATTGTCTCCTGAGACAAAGAGGCCAATGATGATGATATATATATATAGAGAGAGAGAGAGAGAGAAGAAAAAGAAGAAGAAGAAAAGAAGTAATCAAGATGAATTAGAATATTGCGAATTTTAGTTACGCCCGTGTGTGACCGGGGCTCGCAAGGGGAGCAAAGAATAGTAACACTGAGACCTACAGGGCATGCCGTAAGAGGCGACAAATGTAGGGGCCTATGAAAGCTTCCTAGTTTTAAATAGTGTCGCAGAACTGACACAACGTCTAATCTCTCTTATCAAGTCAGAGGGGGTGTTGTGAAGGAAGACAGTGGAGGTTTTGACGTGACTACAAGCAGTATCACTATCGAAATCGTGGCAGTAAGTAAAACGATGGTCTGCCTGGAGCTACAGACTTGTATTGGCTGGAGCTACAGATTTGTATTGGCTGGAGCTACAGACTTTTATTGGCTGGAGCTACAGACTTGTATTGCTGGAGCTACAGACTTGTATTGGCTGGAGCTACAGACTTGTATTGGCTGGAGCTACAGACTTGTATTGGCAGGAGCTACAGATTTGTATTGGCTGGAGCTACAGACTTGTATTCTGGACTAAGACTTGTATTGCGTGACTACAGATTTGTATGGCTGGAGCTACATATTTGTATTGGCTGGAGCTACAGACTAATGGCTGGAGCTCAGACTTGATTGGCTGAGCTACAGATTTGTATTGGTGAGCTACAGTATATTGCGATTGAGACGTGGCTGGAGCTAAGACTTGTATTAGGAAGCTAAGATTTATTGGCTGAGCTAGATTTGTATTGACTGGAGCTACAGACTTGTATGGCAGGGGCTCAGATTGTTTTGGCTGGAGCTTAGCTGTATTGGCTGAATACAGACTAATTGGCTGGAGCTAAGATTTGTATTGGCTGAGCTACAGATTGTATTGGCTGGAGCTACAGATTGATTGCTAGCTACAGACTATATTTTGTCTGCAGACTTGTAGGCTGGAGCTATAGATCTGTATTGGCTGGGGCTACAGATTTGCATTGGCTGAGCTAGATTTGTATGCTTTAGCTACAATTTGTATGGCTGATCAGATTTGTATTGGCTGGAGCTATAGACTTGTGTTGGCTGGACTACAGATTGATTGGCTGAGCTATAGACTGTATTGGCTGGAACTACAGACTTGTATTGCTGGAGCTACAGATTTGTATTGGCTGGAGCACTATTTGATGTGAGCTACAGACTAATATTGGCTGGAGCACAGACTTTATTGCTGGAATTACCACTGTATTGACTGGAGCACAGACTTGTAGCCTGGCTACAGACTGTGCCTGGAGCTAGAGACTTGTATTGGCTGGAGCTACAGACTTGTATTGGCTGGAACTACAGACTTGATTGCTGAGCTACAGATTTGATGGCTGAAGAGCTCATATTTGACCTGGCTGAGCTACAGACTAATGACTGAGCACAGATTGTATGGCGAGACAGACTTTGAGGCTGGAGCTAGAGACTTGTATTGACTGGAGCTACAGACTTGTATTGGCTGGAGCTACAGACTTGTATTGCCTGGAGCTACAGACTTGTATTGACCGGAGCTACAGATTTGTATTGGCTGGAGCTACAGACTTGTATTGGCTGGAGCTACAGATTTGTATTGGCTGGAGCTATAGATTTGTATTGGCTGGAGCTACAGACTTGTATTGGCTGGAGCTACAGACTTGTATTGGCTGGAGCTACAGACTTGTATTGGCTGGAGCTACAGATTTGTATTCATTCATGTTTTCTCAGTGACACAATGTGTATGCTCAGGAAGGTTAAGGCAGGCTGGGATAGGAGATAATGGTTGGAGTCGCTCAGATCGCATGCAAATCACAAAGATTGATTTAACAAGTTATCGATATGAAGCGTTCGAAGAAGAAGAAGAAGAAGAAGAAGTTACAATTGTTTTTTTTTAATTAACGGAGACATACTTACTGTCAGTGGCGGCTCGTGATAGTTTTTGTTGGTGGGGCCAAACAGAAATTTTCGGAAAAATCATGGTTTTGGTTAGGATATATATTAATGTATGAAATAATAAATACACACGTTACACCTTATTTTTGGTGGGGCCAGGCTCCACTGGTCCTTAATGACGAGCCGCCACTGCTTACTGTGATATCTTATAAATTACATGTTGTTATACTGCTCCTATGGATGTTTGCGGCGGATTCTCAGATTGAGATGGTATGATAGAGTTACAAACACGGATCTGTGGATAAGAACAGGGCAGGAACCTATGATGACACAGGTCAAGAGGAGAAGATGGCGATGGATAGGCCATACCTTGCGGAAGACACAGTCGAGTTTCACTAGACAGGTGCTCGAGTGGAACCCGCAGGGAAAACGAAAAAGAGGGCGCCCTAAGCAGACTTGGAGACGAGGTCTTATTGAGGAGCTGAAGAGTGCTCAATTGACCTGAGAGACCATAAAGAGAACAGCCAGAGACCGAGAAGAGTGGCGAACAACTGTTGAGGTCCTATGCTCCACGAGGAGCGGAGAGGATTAATGATGATGATAATGCTCCTATCGAGTGTCTCTCTCTCTCTTAACAATGTCTTATTACATCCACTTTTGTCCACATGCACATTGCAGAGAAAATCAGCTGATCAGTACAGGGAGTACTTGAACTTTCTGGAGTACTTAAGAATGAAGGTCAGTTTTATGAAGTTAGTATAATTAACCCTTTTAGTCCGTATTTTCTTTTACCTTCAGGTCCATTTTTAATGCAATAGTGATTGATTGATTGATTGCTTGCTTGCTTGATTGATTGATTGCTTGCTTGCTTGATTGATTGATTGCTTGCTTGATTGATTGATTGATTGATTAATTGATTAATAGCACCATCATCAATGCTGCACTTCGGTAAGTAACAATGTGTGCTCCGATCTCTTTCTTACACAGGAAGATCTCAGCTGCAGTGCACGAACTCCGTAGCACCATCGTTGCCCCTCGATATCATTTTGAAGATGGTGAAGAAATTGTTGTAGGAATATTCAATAAAAATATTTTCTAATTAATTTTGCCCCTGCAGCGTCTTTCCAGCCTGCTCTTCTCGATTTTGAATTGTCAATTGTTCTTTTAGTGCTCAAATTGAGCACGGGACCTACGTTTTATCGTCCGTCTTCGATAGGACTTGGAACTCGATCTCACCTACACTGAGATCAGGGACCTCTGGAAAAATATCCACGAGGGAGCAAACCTGGCACTTTTGATACCAGAGACGAGTACCTAACCTCTACGCCACAGAGACTCCCAATTTAATTGCAATGTAAACTGAAGTAGTCAGTATAATGGCTTTGCTTCATCTTAAAATACACTGCGAGCCTGAACATAGGCTTAGAGTGACGAAAGAGTTAAAGTGATAAGAGTTGCTGGTTCATGTCTTGAGAGTCTTAATTCAACATTCGCCACCACCTCTTCTTCTTCCAACGCTGCATATCGACCGCTTACTAACCACTCTCTGTGATTTGTATGTGATCTGAGCATAAGAGATATTGTACGTTGTACCAGTTATGCGCCTATAAGTAGACCAGCACATCCGATTGCTTCTATATGATGGTTCTACCACCAGATAAAACTTATGCAGCTGATCGGCCCTACCGAGTCTCGCGTAGTTAAGTCGTTAACTTCAAAACTACACAGCCCCCACAGATGAGCTCCAGCAATTGGTGCCCATACGCAAGACCTCTGTATATTTTCTCAGTATGATGCCCGTTTTCGAAATGCCGCCCCTTAAATCTTTTTTATTTAAAATAACCTTCAATTGTATTTTGATTTTGATCAGTATGCCGCCCTCATGACGGCGCCGCCTGATGCGGCCGCCTCTCTGTATCATATATCATAGCACCGCATGGTCCCGCCCATAGTCAAAACAAGGGGTGGGGGGTGTCCACTACCTGGAAAAAGGGCCCATTGATAACACAATTTTATAAGAATCTGGTCTTCCCTATTTCCGAGTAGTAAGCTACCAACTAATTTTTTTTAAATTCATTTTACCCCATGCTGGGAAAATTTATGTGGACGCCTATGGCTCAAGACAACAGCTGATCTGACGATTTCTTCTTTTGTCATCATACTCTTCTTCTTTTGTCATCATACTGCTACCGGGTTGTTGCTCAGTGTTGTCACACTGCTACCGGGTTGTTGCCCAGTGTCGTGGTTTTCTGTTTTTGTCTTACGCTGTTCTGTAGCTTGGGTGATTGTTATTTTTGCTCTTTCACAGGATTCTTAGAGCAGTCGGAACAACACCTGCTATTAGATTTATTGAAAAATAGAGACTCAAATGGTTTGGCCACTTGGTCAGAATGAACCCAAATACAACAGTTGCAAGAGCGTACAGCCTGAAAATAGAATCATCAAGAGGAAGGGGCAGACCAAGACAAAGATGGATTGATGGAGTTACAGACATTTTAAAACTCCACAATACCACACCATATCAAGCGACCGAGCGTGCATTATCTCGGAAACCGATCATCAGTTAAACCTGCTACTCCTAGCGGCAAAAAGCAGAGAAGGACAAAAGAAAGAAGATAGGATTCTGCTACGCCATCTAACCATCTTTTCGTGGTCTTCCTCTCGTCTTCTTTCCTGATGTTCTGTTGTAGAAGACTTTGTATACTGTGGAGTTTGGATGCATTCTTATTAAGTGGCCAAACCACTTCATTCTTTGTTTCTCAATGTAATTCAAGCAAGGTTCTGTGCCAACTTTCTTTCTTATGTTGATGTTGGTGACTTTGTTTCTCAATATAATTCAAGCAAGGTTCTGTGCCAACTTTCTTTCTTATGCTGATGTTGGTGACTTTGTTTCTCAATATAATTCAAGCAAGGTTCTGTACCAACTTTCTTTCTTATGCTGATGTTGGTGACACTTTTTTTCTGGTGTTATTGGTAACTTTTCGCAGCATCGCATTTCACATGTAGTTTTTTTTTGCGACTGCATTTTGCTCATTGTCCATGTTTGGCTCTGGTAACACAAAGTAGGTAAGAAAATGTTGTTGATCATCTGTTGTTTAGCTGTCAGTGAGATTTTTGGGTGCCTTAACAATGGAGCTAGCTGATAGGTTACAGCATATATGACGGTATAATCATCCAAATAGTGAGAACAAGAAGAAGAAGAAGACTAATCCCAAATTGTATGTTTATTCAGTAACCATCTACCGTATTTTTCATCATCCTCATCATCATCAAGGTGCGTATCCTTTATAGGACGTTACTCTCTTTGCAGCACATCTGAAATTCACTCTGTCTCTTGCCAGTTCACCCACTTCGTCGATTCGTTCATGGTTTCTTTAATATTTTGTAGCCATCTTCTTCTTGGTCTGCCTCTGCATCCTGGGACCCTGCCTTCTAGTATTGTTCTTTCCAGGTCATCGTGACGCTTGATGGCGTCCTGGGACCCTGCCTTCTAGTATTGTTCTTTCCAGACCATCGTGACGCTTGATGTGACCAAAGTATGTAATTTTTCTGTATGTATTTTTCTTCAGGATGACGTAATGTCGGCATGATGAGACCATCCATACTGATGACCTTGTGACGTTGAGCAGCCATCTTGTCTTCTTTACTGATGATGGCAACTATGAAACTTCTTCTTCAAACGCTCCATATCGACCACTTGTTAACCACTATGTGTTATGTGTATGTGATCTGAGTCTAAGAGCGATTGTACGTTATGCCAGTTATGCGCCTACAAGTAGGTCAGCACATCCGATTTCTGCGATGCTTTTTATTTACTAGGGTAGCTTCCCTAGGTTCTGCATCAGTCGCCTCTTGTGACATGCCTTGGAGATCGCAGTAGTACTATTCTTTGCTTCCCTTGCCAGCCCCGGCGCCACACGAGCGACGATTAAATGTCACTTTTACCAGCTCTTGAATTGTATTCACATTTATGTCTGTAAGGGATTAATTTATGCAAATATTCTACTATATATTTATAGTAATATTCTAAAGTTAAACTATGTTATTATTTCTCTCGTATCTTTATACGTTACATAGGACCTGCAAGTAATTTCTCTATACCGCTCTGTTCTGGGCAACTTGCTTAATCTCTTCCATGGAACTCCGTCCCTCCGTACAGCTTCTCGCGAAGCTCTGTGTTATTGGGCCACGTTTCTTTTCTCAGTGCTGCTAACAGCTGGCAGTCTTGCAGTATGTGCTCTGCCGTAATGTCTGCCTTTTCACAGTAACACAGGCTAGTTATACCAATTTTAAATTTGTTATTAAACATGTGGGCCCGGAGTCTGTTATGGCCGTTACGGAGGTGAAATATGGCAACTTGTTCACTACCAATTGAGTCTGATTTTTTTTTTCCTCTCTCAGCAAAGTTCGTTTCAGAGTTTCGCTAGATCTAGGACGTCCTGTCTAAGTTGAACTTGAACCACTTCAATGCCTGCTTTGTTACTCTTTAATCGTTTATTAAAGAGACAACTGGGGGTTGACCAGACATTTCTTCTCAAGGTATGTGTCCAACATATCTCCATCTTCTCCTTCTTATAACAGTTGATACTGGTGGTTGACCAGACATTTCTTCTCAAGGTGTGTCCAACATATCTCTATCTTCTCCTTCTTATAACAGTTGTTACTAGTGGTTGACCAGACATTTCTTCTCAAGGTGTGTCCAACATATCTCCATCTTCTCTTTCTTATAATAGTTGTTACTAGTGGTTGATCAGACATTTCCTCTCAAGGTATGCCCAACATATCTCTATCTTCTCCTTCTTATAACAGTTGTCACTAGTGGTTCGCCAGATTCAACTTGCTTTCTATATCTTTAGTCATTTTCGAGCTCACGCTGGCATATGTTAGAATTGATACAACATTAATATTGAACATTTTTTATTTATATAACCTGCAATTGTCCGAGTGGTTACCTGGGCCTAAATTGGGGTGTAAAGAATAGAACCACTGTTACCTGCCATCCATGTCGTAAGAGGCGACTGAGGAGTTTGGGCGTGGGGCTAGCTACCCCACCCCGTTAAAAACACTAGATAGCTACAGAAACCACAACCAAGAAAATTCATAGCTCGCTACCCAAGGAAGAAGAAGGACATCGCAAGGAGGGACTCATGAAGCGACCCTGTGAAATAGCACATGGAGACAGGAGTTGGGGATGGAATGCAAGAAATTGGGGAGAGAGTGGACAGATTTGGAAAAGATGGCCTTGGATAGGTGGGCTTGGAAGGCCTTAGTTGCGGACCTAGAGGCAAAGGGAGAAGAAGAAGAAGAAGATAACCTGGAGTCCCATATCTGATTTAGATATTTAAAATACAACTGTATGTTTATCATAACATTCTAACCTTTGAACTATATTAGTATTTCAGTGTAAATTTATACCTACAATAAGGGTTGCCGTATTTTCATCTTCGGAAATGAGGACAGTTCTCCTAACATTAAATTCCATTTCTTCTTCTTCTTCGCGATCACTGCTCAGACTGGTGTACCAGATTTCACCCTTTTTTTCGATCCATAATTTTTTTTTTTCGATCAAGAAGCACTTGAGCTTTCAGCTCTTCGGCTCGGTGCCATGGACATCGTAATCCTTCTGTTCGGTGCCACGAACACCGTAAATCTGGGAGCCAGTGGTTTTTCTGCCAGTCCGCGGAATTGAACCCGCACTCACAGAGGACTTGTCACCCGTAGTCCAACACGCTACGAACACGCTGGGCAGGCGGGCTTTCGATCCAGAAGCACTTGAGCTTTCAGCTCTTCGGCACGGTGCCATGGACATCGTAACCCTTCGGTTCGGTGCCACGAACACCGTAAATCTGGGGAACCTGTGGCTTTTTGCCAGTCCGCGGAATTGAACCCGCACGCACAGAGGACTTGTCACCCGTCCATAAATCTCATTCATGTGGAAATCTTATTCATGCAGCCTTAGCATGGGTGTGCTTCGTCACATCATTCAGCGCCATTTGGAGCTCTGGTGCTTATCCTTCGGCGATGTGTCCGGTTTCAGCCAGCGTTTACTGGGTTCACTCTCCGTCAGTCTTTGACTAGTGTTCCGGTGTAAATTTATATCTACAGTAGGATTGCTGTATTTTCATTCTACAGTAGGATTGCTGTATTTTCATCTTACGAAATGAGGTGACCGTTGTATCTTTGTAGTGTGCTGTACAATTCGTCACTCTTGTTGTTTCGTTTGCTTGATAAAGACCTTTTGGTCGAAACGTTGCTGTGTATTGTCATTGTTTGTGTATTTTATAAAACTACAGTACTTTGTTATTACGTGTTTCAACATTAAATTCCATTTAAATTGTGTTCCATTTTATGTTTTAATGATGACCAGATCTTTTTTTTCTAGAATGTCTTTTATATTAAATCACACCCGAGTGATTACCGCGGCCCAAATTTGGGGTGTAAAGAATAGAACCACTGTTACCTGCCATGCATGTCGTAAGAGGCAAATAAGGAGGTTTGGCTAAAATCGGATGCACATGTCCTAAACGTGTAGAAGTCTATGCGTTTAGGGCCTACCAAACCAATGTGCAACGTATACACATTCTTGGCAAAGATCAAACATATCCCAAAGAGTGATTAAAATTGGTCGTAAAGAACGAACGTAAAGAAGAAGGAGGAGAAGAAGCTAGACCATAAATTCCCAAACTTTTTCGGTCCACCGCCCACTTTGCACAACATAAACTTTGTAACGCCCCCTGACACATTATAACAGTTTGCCAACGCCCCGTCCCACCACATATATACATGCTCTATTTTTTCTTGGAGATAGCAAATTGATATATATTTCTGTATACATGGTCAATTTTAAATAATTATATGCATGAAATAGAAAATTGATGAAAAAATGGATCGTGTAAGATGGGCATAAGATGAATTTAAATACAGAATTCAAAATTTAAATGATTATTCAATCGCAAAATCAGGAAAATAATTTATTTTCAAATATATATTATAAATTTCTTCTTTAAGGAGTCACCGACCCCTAATCGCCTGAACAGTCCCAAATTCTTCTGAACTCACTATCGCCCCTCTAGAACGCTTCAGCGCCCACTTGGGGGTACCGCCCACTTTGGGAAACGCTGTGCTAGACAAAGCTTCACCACATATCTTCGCTAAACTGGTTCTGAACATGTTTTCGACTTCTTCGATGATCTCTGGTCAAGTACTTAGTTTACTGGGGCCCACAAACTGGTCAGTCAGCTTAGGGTAGGTTATGTTTCCTTCTTCGACGATCTCTGGTCAAGTACTTAGTTTACTGGGGCCCACAAACTGGTCAGTCAGCTTAAGGTATATTAGGTTTCCTTCTTCGACGATCTCTGGTCAAGTACTTAGTTTACTGTGGACCACAAACTGGGCAGTCAGCTTCAGGTCTGTCAGGTTTTCTTCTTCAGTGATCTCTGGTCATGCCCTTAGTGTACTGTGGACCACAAACTGGTCAGTCAGCTTAAGGTATGTTAGATTTTCCCCAAAGCTTAGTTTTTAGGTCGACTGGGTGCAACCACATGCTGCTTCTCAGCTCATCCAAGATATGACAGTCTTGCATGACATGCTCCAGGCGGAGCAGCCTATTGATACTGACAGAGCTGTTTCACTTATTCCTAGTCTTTATAAGTTTTTGTGGAGTCTGCAGTGCCAGGTATGTAGGTGAAATATAATGTTATGGTCTGTTTTGCTTAGGTCTTTGAGAAACTCTTTTCCATAATCATATCCAGTGTTTGTCTTCCAATCTACTGCAGATTTTCTCTGTATGACGGTTTTGACCTCTTGTAATGACAGTGGTTGGTAAAATTGTTTTTTGGCACTGCCCTTCTTAGCTAAGACATCGGCACTCTCATTGCCTGCAATGCCACAGTGAGATGAAATCCACTGCAAGTGAATTTCTGCTTGTTCCAACAGCTAGGCAAGTTCTCTTTTTAGGCTGTTGAACAAAAGAATGGTTTTTTTTCTCCACGTTGTTCATGCAGGAAGTATAGTTAGTGAGTAAACATAGGAGGCACAGTATAAAACCAAAATTTGTATCACAATCTATTCTATTTTTAGAATTTTCAAAGATTGAGAAGAAACACTTTGTGTGATAACTACCCCTAAATGAAAAAAGGCAGGTTGACAGCCATATAGTGCAGATATATAGTGACCCCCGATTATGGATATGTCAGGATGATTACGGATTAAAACATTTTAGAATAAAGAGATAATAGCTCATAGGGTAAATATCATCATAAGGTGCCGTGCCGACTGGCATAGGCGATCATAGTTACCAAAAATCTCCGTCACTGGTGTTTGCTATCATCTCATATATAGAAGCTCTTCCGTGCATTAAGTCAGGCTATCCAACATTTTCTCTCTCTCTCTCTCTCTTTGTCTCCTCTGTCTCATCTCCCCTCGATTTTACTGAATGTTACAATGTGTTCTGAGCCGCCCCTTCTCATTACATGTCTAAAAAATTATGATCGCCTCTTTTTTATATTAATAATAAGCTTTTTCTGTGTCAGAGACAATGGCAATAAGAAGACAACCAGAAAACCTTACAATAAAACTCCAGAACATAGAAATAAAACAAACCAATGAGGCCAAATATCTAGGAGTAATTTTCCCTGCAGACGGAAGTATCGATAGCGAAATCAGCAATCGTTGCACAAAAGCTAACCAAGTACCGGGGCAGTTAACACCACTGTTGTCACATAAAGAGATACCGCTAACAACTAAAGCAAATCTCATAAGTACGATTTTATGGCCAACACTATGTTACCAGTGTCAAACATGGCCAATAACAGCAGCTAATGAGCGGAAAATCATAACGACAGAGATGAGGTGTCTTGGAAGAGCTGCAGGTGTGACAATAAGAGACAAAATTAGAAATGAAGAAATCAGAAGAAGACTGGATGTGAAACCAGTCATGTAATTCATAAAAGAACAACAGATTAAACGGTTTGGACACCTGACCAGAATGACCTGGTGTCGCCTACCACAGAGAGCCACATAGAAAAAGTATAATGAGCACAAAGCAAGAGGAAGACCACTCAAAAGATGGAGTGACGGTATCAAAAACAGCCTTAAGAAAATAACTAACAGCTTACAAAGTGAAAGTGCATTAGAACAGGCACACACAAGATACCTACCCCTTCCCCCATTTTATAAAGAAGTAAATGGTGGAAGAGAAGTAGACACTTGTCTCAGCTCCGTTCCATTTACTGTGATGGTGCATTGTTATCGGATTCTTACAGTAAACGGAACGGAAACAAGTACATCAATTTAATATAAATATCATCATCATTACCAGGTGCCGTGCCGTCTGGTGTAGGCGATCATAGGTCTCCACAAATATCTATCTTTGGTGCTTGCTATCAACTCAGATGTTGACGCTCTACTGTGCCATAAAGTCAGACTATCCAAAATGTTCTTTCTCTGTTTTCCTCTGTCTCGTCTACCCTCGATTTTACCGGTTGTTACAATGTGTTCTAAACCTCCTCTCCTCAGTACATGCCCGAAAAATGATGACTGCCACTTTCTTATATTGTTAATAAGTTTTCATGTCTTGACCCCATTCAACACCCAACATTAGTGATTTTAGCCACAGCCAGGCTCTAGCACAGGCCAGACAACTGGCCGGGTATTCCCTGACCTAGATAAGAAAAGGGATCTGGAAATTACAGATGTTTGATAGAACACTGCAAGCTTTTATGCAATTTTACTCAATTCTGTGAGTCTATGATTATTTATTGGTGAAAATATTCATAATATTGATATTCCTTATTGTTAAACTTAACTTGCTGCATAATATAACTTTGATTTAGCATTTTGTGTTGATTTTAAAATGAATTCGTCTATATACACCAATACTGGAATGCGAGGTCAGGTGGTGTAGTTGGGGTCTGATTTCCCACAATTCTTACCTGAGCCCGAAGGCCCAGTAGTTTATAGTTGGCTCTGTTTTAGCAGTCCACGAGATTCTCATCATTCTTCTGTGAAACCACATCTATTTGGCCTCCAGACATTATTCGATCTGTTTGTTTATTGTCCATGACTCGCATCCGTATGTCAGTATTGGTTTTATGTAGCACTGTATTCAATAAAAATTGTAACTTCTTCCTCGTTCTGTCAGTCATCAGATCACAATATCAATAGCTTAAATAAACTGTATGAATCGCTTCAGTTAACGGTTATCAGAGGACGATCATCATAGCACTCCGGATATGTCCACAGGTGCTCTGATCTCTGCCTCAACAAGCGATATTCGCATTCTGATTGCAACTGACATGGACTTGTTTCATATGATGATTCTCATTTTGAGGAATGCTTCTCCTATTCTGCTCTTTATTTCTGATCGAATAAAAGTATACAAATCTGAAGCTTGTTATGCAGAACTGAACGAGAAGATCTTCTTCTTTGCGTTCGTTCTTTACGACTAATTTTAATCACTCTTTGTGATATGATCTTTGCCAAGAACGTGTATACGTTGCACATTGGTTTGGTAGGCCCCTAAACGCATAGACTTCTACACGTTTAGGACATGTGCATCCGATTTCATCCAAACCTCCTCAGTCGCCTCTTACGACATGCGTGGCAGGTAACAGTAGTTCTATTCTTTACACCCCAA
Source organism: Arion vulgaris (assembly GCA_020796225.1). NCBI lineage: Eukaryota > Metazoa > Mollusca > Gastropoda > Stylommatophora > Arionidae > Arion > Arion vulgaris. The sequence continues at coordinate 13,657,865 of CM036778.1, forward strand.
ATTTGGGCCCCGGTAACCACTCGGGTGAACGAGAAGATAATATAGATTGGAAGAGGAAACAAGTTAGGTAAATATCATACAAAGCAAATTTAATAAATAATGAGTTTAAAAATAGGCAAAATCTACTCTTGGAAATTCTCACTTAATCTGGAAGTAATATCTTTAATGTCTGCAACCTAAATACCATAAGAAGGGTGGTGCTGCAGTGGATACCAGCACACTGTGGCATACCATGAAACAAGAGAGCAGATAAATTAGCTAAGGAAGGAGCAACACAGGAACAAAGGAATCAAATAATCACTTTCCAGGAAAAGAAAACGCTAATCAAGGCCATTAGAAAAGAAGACCGGGAAAGAGACAATTACAACTATCTAGAGCAAGGCATGTGATATTGTTTCGTCTCAGAACTGGACACAACAGAATGAACAGACACACAGACTAAAACTAGTTCCATCACCCACATGTGCTTGTGGACAGACCGCTGAAGACATCCTGCAAGATTGTCACCTGATGAATCAACTGCGGAAAGAACACTGGCCAACAGAGACAGACATCAACACAAAGCTGTTTGGAAGCTTTGATGATCTAACAAACACAACAACATACATCCAGAGAACTGGACTCATTGTGTAGATATTGAACATCAGCGAACGAGAAGAAGAATATCTACAACAATGTTTATTTAAATCATGCTGGTAAATAAATTACAAATCATCACCTTTCAACTCCCATCGGAGCACAGGTCTTCAACAAACTTCTTCCATCTCTTCCTCTCTCTTGCCATCCCTTCCAATTCTTTCCATGTTTTGCCTATCATCTTTATATCCGCCTCTAGCTCTCTTCTCCAGGTCTGTCTAGGCCTTCCACTACTCCTCTTTCCCTGCGGGTTCCAAAACAATGCCTGTCTTGCGATGCTTCCGGTCGGTCTTCTCAATGTATGTCCTATCCATCGCCAGCGTCTCTTCCTGAGCTCTCTCTCCACTGGTATCTGCTTTGTTCTCTCCCTGAGTTCCTCGTTTGTAATCTTATCATACCATCTCAATCCTCTATCCACGTAAACATCCATTTACGAAGGTCTGCAGTTTTCTGATAGTTTCCTTTGTGGTCTTCCAGGTTTCCGAGCCATAGAACAGCACTGACTTCACATTTGACTGGAAAATTCTCAGTTTTGTGTTTGTAAATAAATTACAAAGCATGCTCCAAATATGTTGTCAAATGAATTTCCAATATTTCCAAACAATAAGTCATAACTAATCCAAGCCTGATTTTTAGAAAAGGAATACACCACGTGACAAGTTTGCTATCACCGACCTCCATTGTGGATACTACTAACCGGAATCAAATATTAATCGAGCGACTTGCATCATAACCTGTCACGTAAGTAAGTGCAATGGAAGTTTCAATTAGACCAGTTGTCACTGACAACAAACTAAGAGTGTGCATAACATGATTATAAACGCCGAAGATTCTAAGCACCCGGTGTACCTTAGCAGCCCAAAAGTTGATGCAAGAAAGTGCAGCAGTCGGCGACGGAACTCCCGAATTGTTATTGTTTAGTTAGGCCTAGTTAATCGTCATTCATACTGTTTCTCTATTGTATATATGTATACACACAAGCAATTAAAAAAATAGCAGTATAACTGTACAAGGATAGACGCACATGAATAGTTTACAGTTCTTTAGGAAGTGCAAAATTCAACGAGCACCAATAATACTACACATTTCATTGTAACATTTCAGAAATCTGAAATGAAGTGGCAAATAATTAAATATTGAATGGTAGACTCGCAACAGTAGTAGTCACTAAGTTACTGAATAGTGTAATAGGCTACCAAGTAGCAATAAGCAAGCAAAGTGCTGCAATCACACAATAGTGACAGTTGTATGCTTGTAGGACGTATTCGCGGGATACATAAACGTTCCCCTATTGATTGAATGATTGGGACACAAGATGATGATTGTGGGTCAATCCAACATGATGTTCTGCAGATGAGAAAAAGAACTGGCCCTCCAACACACTAGTAGATAGAAATGTAAAGTGTCAGGCACTCTATACCTTTCTCTTATTTTCTCGAATCCTATTTTGCCTCACAGCATCAGGATAAAAAGAGATTTATAGAAAGGACTTTTGTGTGCGCTTCATAAATAGTGCTTTCACCGCCTCTGTTATTTCGAGGTTCACCTTAGTACTTTTGCTTAATATCCAGTGTATTGAAGTAGCATTGCTCTTTGAGGCACACTGTCTGTTGGTAATCTGCTTATGTGGCGAAACCATTTAATTTGTTGATTCTGAGGAAGTTCAGTACTGATGTTGTATCCACTTTTTCTTGATGTCTTAATTTCTAAACCGGTCTCTTCTTGATACTCCCACATTCTGGATAGACACTTCATCTCTGTCGTGATTAGTTTTCTTTTATCATTTGTTGTCAGCGACCAGGTTTGACACTAATAGCATAATGTGGGGAGAAAGATTGTGTTGAACATTGCTCTTTTGTGTTCATGGTGACATGTTTGCATTTTAAAATTGATGCCATTTGTTATATTATTTGATTTCTTTATTGTACCTATATTGGATTTCGTTAGTTATTCTTAAGTTTTCAGAAAAAAAATGCTCCCTAGATATGTAATGTCTTTGACTTGTTTTAATGGGTGATTATTGATAGAGATATTGGTAGTGTTTCCTCTCTAACAAATGTTATTACTTCGGTTTTGTCTATGTTTACTCTCATATTTATGCTATACTCAGTGGCGGCTCGTCATTAAGGGCCTGTGGGGCCGGACCCCACCAAAAGTAATGTGAACGTGTATTTATTGTTTAAAAATTAAAATATAACCTAATCCAGAACCATGATTTTTGCCAAAATGTTTGTCTGCCTACCAATAGAAATGATCACGAGCCGCCATCTGGCTATACTGATATAATTGTTCACATTGTTTTTTTAGACTTCAGTAAATATTGGAACACCCATTATGGATGACGATATGAACTTTGAACCAGATTTTATTGTGAGTATGTTGTTTTGTTATTTCCTCTTCGAACACTCCATATCGACCACTTGTTAAGCCACTCTTTGTGATTTGTATGTGATCTAAGCCTAAGAGCAATTGTACGCTGTGCCAATTATGCGCCTACAAAAACATCCAATTTCTGCTATGCATTTCATTTACTAGGTAAGTTCCCCTAGGCCCCTACCTCAGTTGCCTCTTATGACATGCCTTGTAGATCGCAGTTTTACTATTCTTTGCTCCTTTGCAACTCCTGGCAACACACCTTGTCAACTCCTGGCAACACACCAGCGGTTTTGTTACTTATGTAGTAATTGTTCTTCTTTTGATCGGTGATGTAACAAAATTACCTTGATCTTCATTTCACAGTACATGGTTGTCGATGGCAATGCGAGAGCTATGCTATATCAGGGAATCAGCCCTTGGATAGAGCTGACAGTCATTCTTCTTCCTACTCTCCATATCAACAACATGTTGAGCCTCTTTGATTTGTGCTTATATTCAAAAAATAGATGAGACTGCAGTAAAACTATTTTATTGGCAAAACACGTAATCACAAAGTACTGTTGTTTTACAAATTACAAAAACAATGACATAATACAGCAACGTTCACCAGCAAGGCCTTTATCAAGCAAACGAACAACAGGAGTGACAAATTAAAAAAAAAAATGGACGACCAAATACAAACGTTTCTAATGAAAATCTGGGAGTTAAAACGAATAACGAAATAAATGTAACACAAAAAACAGACATAAAAACTAGAAATATAACGGAAGAGAAACAATGAAAAATCTAGTAAATATATAACTTGAATACATGCAACATATACCATATAGATTACAAGGCATGGGAAGAGAAAGTACTAAGAAACATAGGAATGTAATACGTTGAGCCCACGCGGTCGCAAGGTGATTTATGCTTAAGATTTGATTGTTCTCTGTGCCTGTTATGTGCCTACAGACCAGTAGGCCAGCACATCCGATTTCTGTGCAACTTTTCTTTAACAGGGTAGCTTCACTAGACTGGACCAGTCTGTGGGTTGGCTTAACTTTGCATTCCCAGAACTGTGTTGTTTCTCTAGGACTGAACGTCATTCACTCTTTATAGAATGTTCTTTATAGAATGTTCTTTATAGAATGTTCTTTATATGTTCATGCTTTGCAACTTTACTGACTTGGGTGTTATCAACTACTCAATATGTTGATTTAATCTGTTTTCTTTTTTCCAATCATGTTTTGCCTCACAGCATCAGGATAAGAAGAGATTTCTAGAACGAACCCTTGTGTGCGCTTCATAAATAGTGTCTTTTGTCGCCTCTGAGGTCCACTTTTTGGGTGGCCAGACTTTTACTTTGTATCCATTGTATCGGAGCAGCATTGCTCTTTGAGGCGCACTGTCTGTTGGTAATCTGTTTCTTCTTCTTTGTGTTCGTTCTTTATGACCAATTTTAATCACTCCTTGTGATATGTTTGATCTTTGCCAAGAACGTGTATACGTTGCACATTGGTTTGGTAGGCCCCAAAACGCATAGACTAAGACTTCTACACGTTTAGGACATGCGCATCTGATTTCAGCCAAACCTCCTTAGTCACCTCTTATGACATGCAGGGCTGGTAACAGTGGTTCTATTCTTTACACCCCAAATTTGGGCCCCGTAACCACTCTGCGAAAATATTGCAGGGCAAAACTGGCATCGATTGTGTAGAAAATAGTCAACTAGAAGATTTGAATTTTGCAGATGATATTGCCTTGTTAAGTACAAACAACCAAGTTATGCAAAGAAAAACAGACAACTTGTCATCATAGCATCAAAAGTTGGACTGCAGATAAGCTAAGAAAAAAAAATTATAATGAAGACACCTATGGCAAGTAATGCAGATATCACACGAATCTAAAATGATAAAAATAACAGAGCAGTTCACCTATTTAGGTAGCAATTTTGATTGCACAGGAAAGGTTAAAAAAGAAATTATGATACAAATTGGCAAAGCAACATCAGCTTTTAAAAGTCTAAATAAAATATGGAACTGCAAGTTATATAGTTCAATTCAAATGTTGTATCAATCCTAACATATGCCAGCGAGAGTTGGAAAATGACTAAAGATATAGAAAGCAAGTTGAATGCATTTGAAAATAGATGTCTGCGAAAATTAATGAATATAAAATGGAACGAATTCAGAAGTGATGAAATCATAGATATGTCTGGTCAACCACTAGTGACAACTGTTATAAGAAAGAGAAGATGGAGATATGTTGAGCACACCTTGAGGAGAAATGATCAACGAATATCAAAGCAGGCATTGAAGTGGGATGCAAAGGGTTCAAGAAAGAGAGGTTGACCTAAGGAGACCCTGAAACTCACTTTGCTGAGAGAGGCAGGAAATATTGGTCTCAGTTCCATGGAGGAGATTGAGCGAGTTGCCCAGGATAGAGTGGTATGGAGAAATCACTTGAAGGCCCTATGTAACGTATAACGGTACGAGAGGAATTATTTTATTATTATTATAACCACTCGGGCGGGTAATCTGTTTATGTGGCTGAACCATTTAATTTGTTGTTCCTTGATGATGTTCAGTACTGATGTTGTACCCACTTTTTTCCTGTTGTCTTCATTTCTCAACTGGTCTCTTCTTGTTACTCCCAGCATTCTGCATAGAGACTTCATCTCTGTCGTGACTAGTTTTTTTCTGTCATTTAATGTCAGCATCCAGGTTTGGCAGTGATAGCATAACCTGTAAGTTATAAAAGACGAAGGTACAAATTTAAATAAAGAATTTATATTTCAGAGACAAACAGAAAAGACAGAGATGCTTGATCGTGATGTCTGCGGTAACAAGACAAAGGAAATAGCAGTATACCCTGCTCAAGGTAAGGATACAAGATAGTTCCATGCTCAAGTAGCTTTCATCACAGCCGACCTGAAAAACTCTGTCTCTAGCAAGTTCTCCTGCCTCTTCCAGCGTCATGTTCATGTAGTAACATGCCCCTTACGAAATGTCGCTTTCATCACTGCACGCCTGAAAAACTCTCTGTCTCTAGCAAGTTCTCCTGCCTCTTCCAGCGTCATGTTCATGTAGTAACATGCCCTTACGAAACGCTCGCTTTCATCACTGCACGCCTGAAAACTCTCAGAGTCTAGCAAGTTCAAGGTTTCTTTGATGTCCTTCTGCCAACATTATCTTGGTCGTCCCCTGCCTTGTACTACAGGAACCATGCCTTCCATTACCGTTCTCTCCTAACCAATGTGACGTTTAACGTGGCCAAAGTATTTCATCTTCCGGGACATCATGTATTTATGAGCCAATGCTCCTCGATATGGAGGTCTTGGAGGATGTTTTTTTTTTCTTTTCTCTGTCCAAAATGTTCTATGAACTTTTCTGTAACACCTTGTTTCAAAAGCTTCAATTTTTCTTTAGTGTTTGTGTTATGGTTCACGATTCACATTCATATATCACCACAGGGAATATGCATGTTCTCAGATGTCTTAGTTATGCTTGTGTCGTGCCATAGTTTCTTCATGCTGACCACTCTCTGGAACGCCATGGTTAGTCTTCTTCTAACTTCTTTCATACAATCTTTGCTTGTGTCGTGCCATAGTTTCTTCATGCTGACCACTCTCTGGAACGCCATGGTTAGTCTTCTTCTAACTTCTTTCATACAATCTTTGCTTGTGTCGTGCCATAGTTTCTTCATGCTGACTATCCTCTGGAAAGTCATGGTTAGTCTTCTTCTAACTTCTTTCATACAATCTTTGCTTGTGTCGTGCCTTAGTTTCTTCATGCTGACCACTCTCTGGAACGCCATGGTTAGTCTTCTTCTAACTTCTTTCATACAATCTTTGCTTGTGTCGTCCATAGTTTCTTCATGCTGACTATCCTCTGGAAAGTCATGGTTAGTCTTCTTCTAACTTCTTTCATACAATCTTTGCTTGTGTCGTGCCTTAGTTTCTTCATGCTGACCACTCTCTGGAACGCCATGGTTAGTCTTCTTCTAACTTCTTTCATACAATCTTTGCTTGTGTCGTGCCATAGTTTCTTCATGCTGACTATCCTCTGGAAAGTCATGGTTAGTCTTCTTCTAACTTCTTTCATACAATCTTTGCTTGTGTCGTGCTATAGTTTCTTCATGCTGACCACTCTCTGGAACGCCATGGTTAGTCTTCTTCTAACTTCTTTCATACAATCTTTGCTTGTGTCGTCCATAGTTTCTTCATGCTGACTATCCTCTGGAAAGTCATGGTTAGTCTTCTTCTAACTTCTTTCATACAATCTTTGCTTGTGTCGTGCCTTAGTTTCTTCATGCTGACCACTCTCTGGAACGCCATGGTTAGTCTTCTTCTAACTTCTTTCATACAATCTTTGCTTGTGTCGTGCCATAGTTTCTTCATGCTGACTATCCTCTGGAAAGTCATGGTTAGTCTTCTTCTAACTTCTTTCATACAATCTTTGCTTGTGTCGTGCCTTAGTTTCTTCATGCTGACCACTCTCTGGAAAGCCATGGCTAGTCTTCTTCTAACTTCTTTCATACAATCTTTGCTTGTGTCATGCCATAGTTTCTTCATGCTGACCACCCTCTGGAAAACCATGACTAGTCTTCTTCTAACTTCTTTCATACAATCTTTGCTTGTGTCGTGCCATAGTTTCTTCATGCTGACCACTCTCTGGAAAGCCATGGCTAGTCTTCTTCTAACTTCTTTCTACAATCTCCATTGTTGGTAATTATAGAGCCAAGACACTCAAAATATGGGACAGTCTCGATGTCTTCATTATTGATGAGAATTTTGTTCCATGCTACAGAGTTTAATATATATATTCCTCTTATATACTTCAAGACTGCCCTGAATATAATACACTGAGGCAAACTCACTGGCCTAACGAAACAACACTCGACAGAAAACTACACGGACCTCTGTGTGAGCTACAAAAGACAGTGAAGTTCATACAAGATACAACATTGAATATATAGACATATTTCAAGTAACGAAAGAAAGGAAGTGTTGTAGTTTGGATGTTTTGGCATGATAATATTTGTTATAGTTGTTCCTGTTTACAGTGGTAGGGTGGTGATTTTGTTACAGACGATGGTAACGAGAGCACAATAGAAATACCAACTCATTCATGAAGACTTTATACTTGTTTTTTAAGTGATGTTATTCATAAGCTTCTCAAAACACGTCCGTTCATCTGTCGTGTTTATGTTCGTCTCACCATGTTGTCACTACGTCGCTAAGCAGTACTAACAAATCTACGTCAACTAGTTTCACTACATCAATGTTCCGTTCTAGTGTTGCTATCTGCTAGTAGTGGGCAGATTTGGTGTGCAAACACTACAGTCTCTACTTATGCATTTCTACAAACTTATCTATCTAAACTACCTGTCTAGTTGGTTGCCTACTACCTGGGGTTGGGAACGTTGTGCCTGCTCCTGGCAGACTACTACAGAAAGAAGGTATATTCCTCTCATTCTTAGGACCTGCAAGTAATATCTCCATACCACTCTGTCCTGTTCAACTTGCTCAATCTCTTCCATGGAATTGAGTCTGATATTTCTTTCCTCTCTCAGTAAAGTTTTCTCCGGGTTTCTTATGTTGTCCACTCTTTCTTGAACCTTTACCTCCCACTTCAATATCTGATTTGGTATTCTAAGCAAAGAATTTCCCAGGAAGAAATCCGCAGGAGATGGAGGTGGGTAGGACACACGGGGAGGAAAACATCCAATAATATTGCTAGGCACGCACTAAACTGGAACTCAAAGGGCAAACAGAAGAGAGGCAGATCAAGGAAAAGATGGAGAATAGATCTTGATACTGGTATTAAACAAATGAGCTTCAGTTGGGAAGACGCGGAGAGGACTGTCTAGAAGAGGAATAGCTGGAGAACCGTGATTGATGGCCAATGCTTGTAAGTGAGACTAAAGACATAATGTATCTTCTTTCTTCTTCTTTGCGTTCGGTTTCGTATGCTCGCCTAAATCATGAGATGGGTTGCCTCTATGAAGCTGCATGTCAGTTGGAGTTCGAGAGTTCCCCATAGCTTGTACTGTAGTTTTGTTCATGAGGTCATGTTTCGTTGTTAGTGTATATATGATGGACATGACTGCAGGATGTGCTCTGGAGTCTGTGTTTCTGTCTGGCATGGACACTGTGCAGTCTGAGCAGGCTTTATTCAAGACATAATGTATGTTCTGTTATAGTCTCCACACCAACATATTTGCAGCGAGTATCAAGACTTCTCCGTATATCATGAAAAGAGAAGAGAACAAATAGATGTATCCTGAAAGAACTCAAAATCAAAGAAAACTTGGCCGATGCTACAAATAAGAAAGAGAAATTTGAAGTATGTTGGACATATTCTTCTTCTTCTGCTTGGAACACTCCATGTCGATCACTTGTTAAGTCACTCTTTGTGATTTGTATGTGATCTGTGTCTAGGATCGATTGTATGTTGTGCCAGTTATGCGCCTACATGCCATCTGATTTCTGCGACACTAGTTTTTACTAGTGTAGCTTTCCTAAACTACCACCTTAGTCGCCGACGACGCTCCTAGTATGTCGACACGTTACTATTCTTTGTTCCTGTTACGGGCCGCGGCTACACACTAGCGATTTTGGACATATAAAAAGATGCGTATGTTTGGTGAAGATCATTATAGAAGGAGACATCACGCAAACGAAGACAAGAGGAAGACCATGGAGAAGATGGATTCAGGATGTAACTGATGATTTTAGGTGGGGAGTGGGTGCATCTGACCTATGAGAGAGAAATTTGAAGGACTGTTAGATTGGCAAAGTTCTCTCTCTCTCTCTCTCTCTTTGCCTTTTTACCCTGGGTTGGGGCATAGGCCTTCAACCAACTCATGCCAAGTCTTCCTATCTTTTTTAAAGTCTACAACACGTGGTGTTCCCAAGCGGTCACCCATCTAAGTACTAACCATGCCCGAACGTTGCTTGACTTCAAGATCGGACGGGAAACCGGTATTTTCAACGTGGTATGGCCAGATTGGCAAAGTTCTGCTCAGTACAATCTATTTGATCTATGAGACCTATCTGACCTATGTGAGAGAAATTCTGAAGGACTGTTAGATTGTCAAAGTTCTGCTCAGTACAATCTATTTGATCTATGAGACCTATCTGACCTATGAGAAAGAAATTCTGAAGGACTGTTAGATTGTCAAAGTTCTGCTCTCAGTACAATCTATTTGATCTATGAGACCTATCTGACCTATGAGAAAGAAATTCTGAAGGACTGTTAGATTGTCAAAGTTCTGCTCTCAGTACAATCTATTTGATCTATGAGACCTATCTGACCTATGAGAAAGAAATTCTGAAGGACTGTTAGATTGTCAAAGTTCTGCTCAGTACAATCTATTTGATCTATGAGACCTATCTGACCTATGAGAGAGAAATTCTGAAGGACTGTTAGATTGGCAGAGTTCTGCTCTCAGTACAATCTATTTGATCTATGAGACCTATCTGACCTATGAGAGAGAAATTCTGAAGGACTGTTAGATTGGCAGAGTTCTGCTCTCAGTACAATCTATTTGATGATGCTGATAATGAATGTGATAATTTTGTAATCTACAATTGAAACTAATGATGTATAATCTACTTTCAGATACATCCCTAGATCATAATATCATCATTGGAAACCACTGGGTAAACAGGAAAGGGGGTACCAGTGTCATAAATTTACCAGAAGTCGCTAACAACAAATCAAGAATTCAAGAAAATAGATCGGATGTGGATTCACACGGATGTTTTGAACAAAGAATAGTTCCCTGTGATGGATCATATCATTGTAAGCGGATACGACTGGATGAAGAATGCGGTGAAAATTGATAGGATGTTTTCAGCATCTGAGAGATGTACTAATGTTGTGGATGTGGGGTGCAGATTAGTCGATGAGATTGTGGTTCAGATTAACAAGAAGATAGATAAAGGTGAGAGGGTTATTTGTGGTTTTACAGTTCCCCGTTGCAGTCAGCAGGTAACTTCTGTAGGAGATGAGGCTTACATGTGTGTCACTGAAGTTGAACCTGATACAGGTGGTGCTGGTGATACAACTGGCACAGGTGATACACCGTACACATGTGTTGCGGGGGAAGTTAAACCGAACACAAGTGACGAGGTTGATATACCTTACACATGTGATGCCGGTGATACACCTGGCAAAGTTGATTCCGGTGATACACCTCGCACAAGTGTTGCACCTAACACAGGTGGTCCTGGTGATAAACCTAACACAGGTGATGCCATTGATACACCTTATACAGATGATGCACCTAATACAGGTGACGCAGGTGATATATCTTGCACAGGTGTTGATAGTTGTACACCTTACACAGGTAATACTAGTGATAAACCTTACACAGGTGATGCCGGGGATACACCTTGCGCAGGTGATACACCTTACACATGCTATACTAGAGCAAATCGTTTCCCCTGCGAAGTTTGTGGCATAAAGTTCGCATTCCGCTGTCACCTCAAAGCCCATACAAGAATACACACCGGGGAGAGACCATTCAAATGTGATATATGTGGTGTAGGCTGTAGCCAGATTAGTGGCCTAAGAGCCCACGTAAGAACACATACGGGAGAGAAACCGTACAAATGTGATGTTTGCGAGGGTGAGTTTGTGAAGTTGAGTCACCTCAAAGGACACGCAAGAACACATACGGGTGAGAGACCTTACAAATGTGATGTTTGCGGAATAGGATTTGCTGAGGGCAGCAGTCTGAAATCACATAAGAGAACACATACTGGAGAAAAGCCGTACAAGTGTGACATATGTGGCGTAGGGTTTGCTCAGAATAGTAATTTGAAGTCACATAAACGGACACATACTGGGGAGCGACCATACACTTGTGATGTTTGTGGTGCGGATTTTACGAAATGCAGTCATTTAAATACGCATAAAAGAACACATACAGGAGAAAGACCATACAAGTGTGATGTTTGTGGTGTAGGATTTTCTCAAAGTGGTCATTTGAAACGACATAGGAGAACACATACAGGAGAGAGACCGTACAAATGTGATGTTTGTGGGGACAAGTTTATTCGAAATGGTCATCTGACGACACATTTAAGAATACATAACGGAGAGAAGACTTGATAGGATTATCATCATTACACTTCGGTGAGTAACCATGTGTGCTCCGCTCTCTGTCTTACACAGGAAAATCTCAGCGGCAGTGCAGGTAGGCTGATAGGACCATCATCATTGCACTTCGGTGAGTAACCATGTGTGCTCCGATCTCTTTCTTACAGAGGAGAATCTCAACGGCAGTGTACATAGCTCCACAACGACCACTTGTTAACTACTCTGTGTGATTTATATGTGATCTTAGCCTAAGAGCGATTGTACGTTGTGCCAGTTATGCGCCTACAAGTAGGTCAGCACATCCAATTTTTGTGACGCTTTTTATTTGCTAGGGTAGTTTCCCTAGGCCTCTACCTAGTCGCCTCTTACAACATGCCTTGTAGGTTGCAGTGGTACAATTTTTTGCTCCTCTTGAGGGGCCCGGCAACACACAGGCACTCCATGTGTCACTGCAATGAGAGAGTGAACACGCTTTCATCGATTGTTGGTGAGTTTACAATGAATAAGGAGGATGTTCCACAGTCTTACATAAGTAGTGAACAATTTATAATTCATTTATTTTTCACTACTTATGTAATATATAGTGACAACTGTTATAAGAAAGAGAAGATGGAGATATGTTGGGCACACCTTGAGGAGAAATGATCAACGAATATCAAAGCAGGCATTGAAGTGGGATGCAAAGGGTTCAAGAAAGAGAGGTCGACCTAAAGAGACCCTGAAACGAACTTTGCTGAGAGAGGCAAGAAATATCGGTCTCAGTTCCATGGAGGAGATTGAGCGAGTTGCCCAGGATAGAGCGGTATGGAGAAATTACTTGCAGGCCCTATGTAACGATAACGTGCGAGAGGAATTATTATTATTATTTATGTAATATATACCTGTCTTTCTTCTATCGCCAGAAGGTATACTAATCAACTTCTCATGGCTCATCATCATCATCATATGCCATGTCGGCTGGCATAGGCGATCATGGATCTACACAAATCTCTGTCGTTAGTGTTTGCTATCAACTCAGATGTTGACGCTCTACCGTGCCATGATGTCAGGCTATCCAAAATTGTCTTTCTCTGTCTTCTCATGGGTACTGTGAGCAAATGGATGTTAGGATGACTGCTGCAGTGGAGGACAGAGCACGAATGGGAATAGTGGGATAGGCCATAGTGCTAACAACGCTGCTGTACGCAGCGAGACATGGACAGTGTATAGCAGACACGCACAAAATTAAACCATTTCCACACAAGCTGTCTACGGAGAATACTAAAAATAAACTGGCAGGACAAAATTCCAGACAGCGAAGTCCTCACAAGAGCAAAGATCCCAAGCGTCAACACCCTGTTGCAGAAGGCCCAACTGAGATGGGTCGGTCACGTTGCTCGAATGCCTGATAAACGCATCCCAAAACAGTTGATGTATGGCGAGCTTGAAGGGGGCAGACGTTTAGCAGGTGGACAGAAAAACGCTTTAAAGACACTCTTAAAGTGTCTCTGAAATGCTTCGATATAGACAATACGTGCTGGGAATCCCTTGGCAAGATCGCCAAATGTGGCGCTGTACCAACAAAGAGGAACCCGAATAGCTGAGAATCATCGTATTGTTGAGTCACAGAGAAAACGAGCAGCCGAAAAACAGAGCACACAACACGCACATGTCTAACCTTGATCATGTATGCCCCACCTGTGGTCGGGGATTCTGTTCTAGGATTGGACTCTACAGTCACCTCTGCACACACCAGAGAGGTGCAACAGTACACGTCTGAGATTGTTGTCATCATCGCTTGCGATGGACGGCTATTATAATACTGCATATACCTGTCTTTGTTCTATCGCCCATTTACTCAGTATTACCGCAGCCACCCTAACAATTTTCTCCAGATCTGATCCGGTCTGACCACCTCAGATTTGTAGATTTTTGTATATCGCATTAGTATACCTTCGCTCTCTACCACGAAGACGACACTGTCTGGCATGTCCAAACTTAACTCCTAATTCTCGCACTTAAGAGGTCAAAACCCTCAAACAGAGAAAATCTGCAGTAGACTGGAAGACAAACACTGCATATGATTATGGAAAAGATTCCCTCAAAGACCTAAGCAGACCAGGTCATTGTACTTCGACTACGCACCGGACACTGCAGACTCAACAAACACTTATATAGTCTAGGAATAAGTCTATCTGCCAGTGTCAGCAGGCGAAACAGACACCAGAGCATATCCTGCAAGACTGTCCTCTCCTGTGTGAGCTGAGAAGCAACATGTGGCCACACCCAGTCGACCTGAAAATTAAGCTTTGGGGAAACCTGACAGACCTGAAGCTGACTGCCCAGTTTGTTGTCCACAGTAAATTAAGCGCATGACCAGAGATTTCTGAAGAAGAATAATTCTCGCACTCGTCCCAGTGTCTGAGACTCGCCCATATCACATAAATGAGAGCGTACCACATTGATGACATCAGCTCTGTCCATACTTCTGCCTGCTTGAGTCTGGACATTGTTTGCAAGAAAGTCAGCACGCTCATTACCCTGCACTCCAGCATGTCCAGGTGTGTACAGCCAAGTCATTTTCTTGAGATGTGATCTCCGAGTGCTGTCCACCCATTCCACACTCAGATTCAAGCATATTCATTGAGTCTACTGTACAAGTATGATTGTTTGCTTGGGAGACAAAGAGAGAAGTGTGTTTAAAGGAGGGGGGGAGGGATGTAAGAATATCAACAATACATTTCACAAGATACCAAAATTGTTTCTGAACTGACTCAAATATGTCAATAAAAAAACAGAACTTCAAATATGGTTTGTTATGTACATGTAGTTAGTTAGCTAGTCTTGGGCCTGTGGGCGGCGCATAGGGCAGAGGTCATAGCTCTCCATGTCTCACGGTTCGTTGCTATTTGTTTTAAGTCTTTAATGTTTACTAGGCCCATCGTTGAGCCTTCTCTGGTGATGGTTCTACGCAGAGTCTCTCTTGGTCTTCCTCGTTTTCTTTTCCCTCTGGTGTCCATATGAGGGATTGGTAAGGAGTCTTCTCTCATCCATTCTAAGTGTGTGGCCGATGTAGTTCCAGCGGCGCTTTCTTATAAAATTTGATACATTTTCTGGCTTGGTCTCTTGTCTTATTTGTGTATTGGGTCTGAAATCTGACCATTTGAGGTTCAGTATTCTTCTAAGACATTTATTCTCAAAGTTATCTAATTTTCTTTCTAGAGCTTTTGTTGCTTTCCAACTCTCGCATCCATAAGTTAATACTGGAATCACACTAGAGTTAAAGATCTTTAATTTTAAGTGCTTGCTGAATGAATTGGACTTCCATATATTTGATAATTTGTTAAAAGCACTTGATGCCAATGCGATTCTGTGTGGAATTTCTGGCGCTGTATCCCCGTAGATGACATCATACTCCCTAGGTATGTAAAACTTTTGACTTTTCAAGAGTGTAGTTTTTTAGTTGAATATTTTCTGGACTGCTGGTAAGGTCAACAATTTTTGTTTTTGTGGTGTTTATTTGGAGACCAATTTGTCCTGAGATATTTTGGAGGTTTGTTTTCATTTGAATATCTTGATGTGATGAACTCAAAAGGGGTATATCGTCGGCAAAATCAAGGTCTTCTAAAATTTTATCAACCCACTTGATGCCCATATTTGCGTTATTGGTGCATTTTCGCATGACCCAGTCAATTGCTATTCCAAAGAGCATTGGCGATAAGACGCAGCCTTGTTTCACTCCTGTTTCACTGGGAACCAGTCAGAGTTACCGAAATCTGTTCTTACACTGCAGCGATTCACTGTAGAAGGATTTTATGATGTTGATGAATTTAGTAGGAAACCGTAGTTTTTGAGTAGTTTCCAAAGCGTAGGACGGTGAATACTGTCAAACGCTTTCTGAAAATCAACAAAGTTGATGATTAAATTCGATTGAAATTCTACGAACTCTTCAATGATTACTCTTAGTGTGAAGATGTGATCTATGCATGCTCGTTTTGGTCTAAACCCTGCTTGTTCTTCTCTTAGCCTTTCATCTATAGACTATTTCAGTCTCTCGAGTACATGTAGTAGATGCATGGTTATGGTAGATGGCATGCTGTGTTGTGCTTGGTTACTGTAGATTGGATGTTGTGTTGTGCTTGGTTACAGTAGATGTAGATCAGATTTGTTGAGGCGGAGATCGGAGCACACCTATGGGCGTGTATGGACTGCTATGATGATAGTCCTCATATAAGTGATAGATCTGATCTTGTGATTTACATGGTTACAGTAGATGTAGATTGGGTGTTTGGTTACATTAGATCTGATGTTGTGATGTACATGGTTACTATAGATCTGATGTTTTGATGTATGTGGCTACACAGAACTTCTGACAGACACATGTAAGTGTGCTCAATCTTCCCAAACAGATGTTGTTTGGTGTGGAAGCCCAGTCATGGGCGTTTATCCAGAGAGGGGCAAAATAGAGAAAAAAATTGTTTGTTGATAGTTTACTTGGCTGAAACAGATGTTGAAGCAGTGGCGGCTCGTGGTCAGTTTCCTTGGTGGGGCCAGACACAAATTTTCGGGAAAATCCTGGTTTTTGGAGTATTTACTATTATTTGTCTATTCTCTGGAAGTTATTATCCCTTTCTATTATTTGTGGGACCGGGCCCCACTGGCCCTAAATGACGAGCCGCCCCTGTGTTGAAGAATGTACATGAATCTCAATATAAGGGTAGACTGCAATAAAACTGACAAATGGCAAAACACGCATTAACAAAGTACTGCAGTTTTTTAAAAAAAATGACTACACAGCAACGTTTCGACCAAAAGGCCTTTATCAAGCCAAAGATACAACAGGCGTGACGAAGATCACAGCACACTACATGTAGACTAAGACAGAGATGATTTCCAACTGGCAGAAAATGAAAATCTGTGACTAAAAACGAATAACGAAAATCTTCTGCAGAAAAACTAGAAGTGGGAAAAGAAGAGAAACAGTAAAAAATCAAGTAAATATATAACTCATATGCATTTAACATATACACATATAATATGGATCATGAGAAGAGAAAGTATTAAGAAGCATAGGAATGTAGAGCGTTGAGTCCATGAGGTCGCAAGGTACCATGTAACGAAATAAAACGATTCTCCAGAGCAAATCGACTACGATCATCAGAGGAACATGATCGAATGGCCGTGACCTGGACGTCGCGAGTTCCCAAATGATCAGTTGCGTTGAAATCAGTGACTACAGAGGGTCACAGAGCATTGTCGTATAACGCGCTAGTGTTGACCGAAACGGTCACTAAGCATTTTGTCTGTTTCGCCGATATATGCCTTGTCACAACGCTCCCAAGTGATGGTATAGAATATATTGCGGGACTCGCATGTGAAACCATCTTCAATAACAAACGTGGATTTACGAAGAGATAAGTACGGGTCTGTATCACATAAGCACACGTATTGCAACGCCGACGGACAGTGCCAAAATGACTCTGGACATGGAACTTAAGGCGACTATGTACCAACATATCATTAAGACTTCTGTCCCGTCTGTAAGCCACCAAAGGATAGTTTGGGATGACTGACGTGTCTCAGAATCTGACTTTAGAATAGTCAGACGGAATAAAACTTTTTTTCACAAGTGAGCTATGAGGGTGGAAAGATAAGATAACTTTCACCCTGTTAGAGTTGGAAGTCCTGTACTGGTTGTTAATGGTAATGAGTACTGAGTAATTTTCTGAACTCGATGCATAACAGATACAAGCACCTTCTCCGGGTATAAGCGCTTGCGGAAGAAATCAAGCATCTCGCGAACTCTATCAAGAAAATCACCGTCCTCGCTACAAAGACGACGAAGGTGCAAGAGTTGGGAGAATGGCAAAGAATCACAAGCCTGGGGATGGGAAGAGGTACAGGATGTTCAAGATAAAAGCGGTCTGTGAATGGAGCTAATCTGGCATATATGTATGAAAATGAGAAGGTTCAGCTATGACGTAGTATAGGTCAAGGTTGTGTGATGATGTGTAATTGTAGTGCGGGAAGGGGCGATGAACAAATGTGACGTAGGACGAGCTAGTCAGAACCGGTTTAAATAGTAAATAAACACAACGCGATAGGTTATCTGGCAACTTTCGATTTGTCAATGGGGCTGCAATTATCTTGAACACCCTGTAGAAAGGAGAAAACTATGTGCATCAGTAGGCTTGTAATATACTGATGGTGGATAGGTTTATGGTGATAGTGATGTCAAGAAACGTAGCACAAGAAGTGGAGATGTGAGAGGTAAATCGAATAGCAATTCGATTTACGTCTCCACTTCTTGTGTCACCCTTCTTGACATCAGTACTGTATATTATAAGCCTACTGGCCAGCGTGTTCGTAGTGCGTTGGACTACGGGTGACTAGTCGTCTGTAAGTGCGGGTTCAACTCCGCGGACTGGCAGAAAAGCTACAGGTTGCCCAGATTTACGGTGTTCGTGGCACCAAGCCGAAGGGTTACGATGTCCATGACACCGAGCCGAATAGCTTTCAGCTCAAGTGCTTCTGGATCGGGGAAAAAAAAAGCCTACTGATGCACATAGTTTTCGACAGCATGTAAAATTAAGAGAAGGGGAGATCGTGGAAGACAGAGGGCGAGATGTTGTTGGCCTGACATCATGGTTCGACACAAGATCGACGTCAGAACTGATTACATGCACCAAGCATAGAGATTTGTGAAGAGACATGATCGCCTACGCCTTGCTATTTACTATATGGCTCAGAAATATGAACAGCCTACTCAAGACACGAGAGGATTAAGATCTTTCACCTTCGATGTCTCCGCAAGATTATGAACATCAGGTGGTACGACAAGATAACCAACTCTGAAGTACTTCTTCTGCGTTCGCACTAGATTGGGATTTTGGATTCTCTAATAAAGGCAGCTGTCTGCCTCAGATTATCAGCCACGCCATACAGTTTGTCTTGGACGCTAGTGTAAGTGGACCACCTCTTTCTTCTCAAGTCTGCACACTGGGGGCAGTTCTGTAGGATATAATTCCTATGATTTATGCTTCCCCGTTTGTGCGGACCTCTTCCAGCAATACGTTTTGGCCACTCTCGTGATGATAGGTCTGACATTCTTACTGCGTAGCGAAATCTCCGAGACAGATTGGTGGCCGTAGAATCCGTTATCCATTCCGCATTGTGAGGGGTCATTGCACCATGTTATGCGCCTTACGGCCTGTTGCATCCGTTTTCTGCAAAATTTGTTTCGGTTAGCATTCCTAACTCTGAAGTACTGCAACGTGCAAACCTGCCTTCCATCATGGACATGTTCAGCAGTAGACGACTAAGATGGTTGGTACGACAAGATAACCAACTCTGAAGTACTGCAACGTGCAAACCTGCCTTCCATCATGGGCATGCTCAGCAGTAGACAACTAAGATGGTTGGGGCATGTGAGAAGAATGGAAACTTGTCGCATACCAAAACAAATGTTGTTCTCTGAACTTTCGGAGGGGAAGAGGCACCAGTGCAGACCACTACTTAGATATAAAGATGTCTTCAAAGCCTCAACGAAAAACTTGTCTATAGGTCCCAGCACATGAGAAAAACTACCAGATGACAGAGCTGCGTGGAAAGCAATATTGCGCAAGGGCGCGAGCCTTTTGAGAAGAGACTTATATACGAGCTGAAAGACAAGAGAGAAAAGCGAAAACTCAGAAGTTGTCACAGTAAAACACTTGCTAATTGACCGTCTGTAAAGACGAAGAAGACCATATATATATATATGCCAGGAAAATTGTGATCAACGTTTATTTCCATATATCGGAACTAACCACTAAGGTCAATTGTTGACACATCAAAATGGACGTCGGAGATGTCACACTGATATGCATCTGATCAAACAGTAATACAAAATGCTTCAGTGAAGCTATATACAAGCAGGATCTGCACGCTTCCAATCGTAGTTCATCGACCTTATATTAACATAACAGCAGGGATATAGGTTTCAATTTAAAAGCTCACTCCACAGCCTGTGGCTTAGTGGATAATGACTCGGTCTATTACTTACTTACTTAATCCCGTCATGCCTAGTGACACATGGGGCTTCAGAAAGGACTTTCCATGCTCTCCTGTCCCGTGCAACCTTCAGCGCAGATCCCCACGTCAGAGATGCGGTGTCCAGTTCCTCTTCCATCATGCGTCTCCATGTTGTCCGTGGTCTGCCTTTCTTTCTCCTTCCCTCTGGTGTCCAAGTGAGGGCTATCCTTGCAGGCATTTCTTGTCTCATTCTCATAACATGTCCGAGCCATTTCCATCTTCTCTTTTGAGTATGTCATTCCTTGCCTCTTGTCTTGTGTCTTGGAGTAGTTGGTTATTGGATATTTTTACTGGCCAAAAGATTCCCAAGATTCTGCGAAGACAAGAGTGGTGGAAAACTGACAGCCTGCTAGTATCTCCTTTGGCCATCCTCCAACACTCCGATCCGTAGAGCAAAACTGGCAAACA
This sequence comes from Arion vulgaris, assembly GCA_020796225.1. Classification (NCBI taxonomy): domain Eukaryota; kingdom Metazoa; phylum Mollusca; class Gastropoda; order Stylommatophora; family Arionidae; genus Arion; species Arion vulgaris. The sequence continues at coordinate 13,678,429 of CM036778.1, forward strand.
ATGCTTTTATAGAGTTTAAGCTTTGTGGTACCTGTTCAGAAAGAAATGGCAAACTACTGAACGTAATAATGCCTAGAAAAATCACAAACAGAGTTAAAAAGCTGGGGTTGATTCGCAAAGTCCTGTAAAAGATATGCAATTAACTAACAACTGGATATTCTGTAATTTTCTTCCACCTGGTCAGTCATTACATTGTTAATTTGTTTGGATTGAAAGCCCTCGTAAACATCATATTCAAATATACCATCATTTTAAATCACTTTGGATTTAGCCGCTGACTGATTTTTCCTTGAAGGTTTGCTTTCTTTGTCACCAGTGTCCCTCGTGATTCAGGTGAGCCTTACTCTGACTTTAGAGGTACTTGTGGGGGACTGCCTAGAGTAGTTGATAGTAGCTCGGCCTGCTAGCTGTGAGACGCCTCATAGCTCGGGTTCGAACCTACTGTCCGGCATTTGTTCGAGTCCCCTGGTCTTACTCAGGACGATAACGTGAGTACTCTGAAGTCGGAGAAAATCTGCCTGTATGGCGAGGGAATACTAATTACGAGTACATTGAGCACACGGCTGCCAGTGTAAAGTAATTTACAATGTGCACGCTGCTGCCATTGTAAGAAATTGGAAAAACGGATTTTCACGCAAAAATCAGTTTCAGAGATGAAACTTCGTCTGAGTTGAAAGCGGAAAAAAAAAAAAAAGAGGTACTTGTAATTTAGATCGCCTAGTAAAGAATCATGGTTTCATGTTGTTGTACCGTGTACACAACAAGAATTTTAGATCAAAGCTAACCACGAACCCCGATGCTAGTTCCATTGCACATGATCTGTGCCGTGTTATGATACAGAGAGGCGGTCGCATCAGGCGGGCGGTATAAGCAATGAAATCAACATCACAATTGAAGGTTATTTTAAAGAAAAAAAATTAAGGGGCGGCATTTCGAAGACGTGCATCATACTGAGAAAATATACCGCATGGGCCTGCACATGATCACCGACTCTGCGCGTTATCATCTTCGCTATCGACGATTTTGCCAGAAAATTATATAGTAGCTACATGATCATGTCTCAGTTTATAGAGATCTCGAAATTAGCAATGAAATTAGCCCATGGTACTGCAGTATTCCTTGAGCAGGTTACCAGTTTGTCCAACTGCTTTCTGTGGCTTATTTAATAGCATCTAGCTAAAAGTAAACTGGCTCATCATAATCAGGTGCCGTCTCCACATCGAAGGTTGGCTGCAATGAATCTCCAGCATCCTCTGTCTTTCGCCTTGGTGTTGCACACTGCCAGACTGTAACCTGTCCATTTTTAAAGTTTCTCTCCCACTTATCTCTCGGTCTTCCTCTTGCTCTTCCCCTCAACTTTCCCCTCTAGTAAATGTTTTATCATGGTGTCATGTCTTTTATGTGCCCAAAATACTTTACTTATCTGAATTTTATTTCTCTTAATAATTGTTTCTTCATGCCTAGTTTTCCTAAAACTTGTTTATTTGTCTGTTTTTCTGTCCATGAAACTCTGCCTATTCTTCTATATATCCACATCTCAAATGCATCAATTCTGTCTTCTAACTGCTTGTTCATTGTCCATGTTTCCGAGTCATACATTAATATAGGATATATATATAGCATTTGATCATTCTCATTTTTAGCTGTTTGTGATTTGTTTGGATGTCAGTAACTTTCTCATACTATTGAAATTATCCTTGGCCATTCCTATTCTCTTTTTAATTTCTGTTATACATCTGCCATCATCTGTTATCATCTGACCGAGATATAAGAAGTTTTTACTTGATGTAGTAAACTGGCTACTGCTACAAATAAGAAAGAGAAAATTAAGATATTTTGGACATATAAAAAGACATGAAGGGCTGAAGAAGACTATCATGGAAGGAGGTATACCAGCAAAAAGGAGAAGAGGAAGACGCCAGAGAAGTTACATTCAGGATGTAACTGATGGTTTGAACATGTCGGCTGCAGAGGCGGGACGACATCTGACCTACGAGAGAGAGAAATTCCGAAGGACTATTGGGGTGGCAAAGTTCTGCTCAGGACAAGCTATTTGATGATGATGTGCTCAGAGGCAGTGTATCACTCCCAGATAGCTGTCTACATAATTATTACAATGCAAAATACGACATGCAAGCTTCTTGAGAAAATAGCATGTCGGCTGTCACGGGACATCGAAATCGGGTATATCTTCTCACCACTCGGAGGTTACATATCTGGAAAAGAAACATGGTGTAACGCTTTGCCACGACCTTCTCTATAATGGCCTCAGCGCAGGCGGCCATATTGCCTTAACCCTTTAGCTGCTAAGGACGTATATATACGTTTTCCCATTCACTTCTAAAGACGCATTAACACGTCTCTTATTATCTCTCCTCTGTGGGCTAAAGACGTGTTAACACGTTATACATTTTTACTGGCACTGCTACAGGCGTACATTCACGTTTGTGACCTAGAAACAAAGAGTAGCTATTTTTAGCTCAGCCTTCGGAAAGTATGTAGCAGCGAAAGGGTTAATACCTCATAGGCTGAGGCGGTGTATTCTCACAAACTAACTATTGACTGTTACTACTGGAAAACGCTGAACTAGACAATACATCTTGCAGATGTTAGAAACTTGTTGTTGGATGCATGTGTGTATTACAGAAGATGTTTTCTGATGAGTAGCTATAGTTGTTGCTCCACGTACTATTTTAGTTTAATTTTATACAGAATACTTAGAGTAATTTATATATGATTATTAATGTACTAACATCAGCTTATGGTAGTCACTTACCAATAATCCATGAATAAGTAAGTCACAACTTTGCACATCACCACAGCTTGATTAACACATAAACTAAACAGTATTACACAAATATATTTATCTACTACTGAATATTCGCTACTTTTCTTTTTTGTGAAGAAGCAGCTTGCTGAACATTGCATTAATCATTCCTTATTTTTCTATAATTGTTGAGGAAAATTTTGGGACCGCAGACAATAAAGTATTTCTTTTTTGAGCTCTGCAGACACATACAGAGTACTGTATAATGAGAATTTCAAGTAGCTGGCAGTTAGGAGATCAATAGTTTACATGCCAACTTTTGTTACATTATGTCGAAGGAGATCAATAGTCCACAGACCAACTTTTGTTACATTATGTTGAAGGAGATCAGTATACTTGACAACTTTGTTACATTATGTCAAGGAGATCAATATACACGACAACTTTTGCTACATTATGTCGAAGGAGATCAATATTCTGATGACAACTTGTTATTATGTCGAAGGAGTGCGAGAATTAAGAGTTGTTTGGACATGCTAGACAGTGTCATCTTCGTGGTAGAGAGCGAAGGTATACTAATCAACTTCTCATGGGTACTGTGAGCATATGGACGTTAGGATGGCTGCTGCAGCGGAGGACAGAGAATAAATGGGAATTCCCAATGTATCATGACGACGATCGTATAACATACGGTTGCGAACCATTGACAATAAACAAACAGATCGAAAAATCTCTGAAGACCACAGAGATGTGATTTTACAGAATAATGATGAGAATCCTATGGACTGCTAAACTGACGAATGTGGAGGTGTTGAATGAGGTCAAGACACAGAGAAAGCTTATCATCAATTTAAGAAAGAATCGGTCATCATTTCTCGGCCATGTGATGAGAAAGGGAGGTTTAAAACACATTGTAACAACCGGTAAAATCGAGGGTAGACGAAACAGAAGAAGACAGAGATACAGTTTTGGATAGCCCACTTCATGGTATGGAAGAGCGTCAACATCTGAGATGATAGCAAACACCAGTGACAGAGATTTGTGGAGATCCATGATCCAGCCGGCACGGCACCTAATGCTGATGATGGCCTCACCAACTTCTGCCCGTAACAAAAACTGAGTTTGACTTCCGCTTCCGTCTTTCTATAATGCTGACGATTTGAATCACGTTTCATTGTGTGAAAAGTATATTGTTATCCGTCTTAATCTGTAATATCTTAAAGTTAAACCTGTATATTCAGCTGGTAGGTAAAAGCATGTAATAATATTATTACAAAACTCTGGTTTTTTAAATGGTTCGAATAAACTAAATAGTTTTCTGCTAATAATTTTCTTATATTGGTTACTAAACTGACGCCATTTCACCCCAGGCAGACCCGTATGTGCTCAGTCTCCCCCAACAGATATCGAAGAGTATGCATAGTTATGGTTCCCCCAATTCGCTGATTAACCACACTCATCACTCTGCCCCCTCCTTCATCCAGTTATACTCGTACAAAGGGTAACTCCAAACTACTGGATCGATTTTAGTGTCTCCATCCAAAACAGGCAGTCGTGAAGAGACGGAAGAATTATTAGAATATTCCCCCTTATCCATCTTCAACTCTCCAACAATCGATGCTATTGATGCACGCCTGTATATCTTCTTCGAACGCTCCATATCGGCCACTTGTCAACCAGTCTGTGTGATTTGTATGTGATCCGAGCCTAAGAGCAATTGTACATTGTGCCAGTTATGCGCCTACAAGTAGGCCAGAACATCCGATTTCTGCGCCGCTTTTTATTTACTAAGGTAGCATCCCTAGGGCCTACATTAATCGCCTCTTACGACATGAATTGTAGGTCGCAGTGGTACTATTCTTTGCTCCCATTGCGAGCACCGGCACCACACGGGCGAGCCTGTATATCAAATCTGAATAGAGCGATTAAGAAGCCAGCATTAATTGGAATCGTATGTCTGGCACATATCCTAAACAACTTTTCAACATATGACAGATTTGTCTAGACTTGAAAGAAAAGCACCCTCTGCAGCAATAAAGAGTAAGCCCCCAATCCCGCCCCAAAAAAGATAAGCCTCCTACTGTCTTGAAGCACTGCTTTGAAAGTCCTGTGTGTGAAGTGTATTTGCACTATGTGGGATCAGTATGTTTCATTCTTACAATCAGTGAAATAGAAAGGGAAAGTAATTCATTGATTGATGGAAGGAAGATTCTCTCATCATTGCAAGACACTTTAGAAAGAAGAAAAAAACTTCATTCCTTTAAATGTGAAAGACATGATCAAAGAGTTGGAAAGTGATGACCATTAAAGAGTTCTATAATAATGACAGAATTAGAAGACAGAATTGATGCATTTGAAATGTGGATATATAGAAGAATAGGCAGAGTTTCATGGACAGAAAAACAGACAAATAAACAAGTTTTAGGAAAATTAGGCATGAAGAAACAATTATTAAGAGAAATAAAATTCAGACAAGTAAAGTATTTTGGGCACATAAAAGACATGACACCATGATAAAACATTTACTAGAGGGGAAAGTTGAGGGGAAGAGCAAGAGGAAGACCGAGAGATAAGTGGAGGGAAACTTTAAGAAATGGACAGGTTACAGCCTGGCAGTGTGCAACACCAAGGTGAAAGACAGAGGATGCTGAGATTCATTGCAGCCAACCTTCGATGTGGAGACGGCACCTGATGATGATGATGATAATAATGAATAAACACTTTATGAAGGATGCTTGGAATACCTCAAGATGTGGGTCCAACCACTGAGTGAATTTTCATGTTTCAATTGATTTTGATGACATGTTCTGGAAAAATATGGAGTCTTCCATCAGATTTTTTACTGGCAAAGGTGTGCACATAGAAGATTCAAAGTGCTGGGATCAGTACTGTAATCTAGAAACACTTGCATTCACCTATAAAATCAGTGCCATCGCTAAAAAATGTGTTGTGACTTTATTGAAAACTGTAGGAGTTGTGACATGTACTCTGAAATGTGAAGATAGCACAGTTCCAGCACACAAGCTTCTGTACAAAAACTTTTCTTTAATCCATGCCCAAAGATCCAATGAGAGAAATCCTCTTGTGTGGATTCAGTCAAGCCAATTTCACTTGTCAAATTTAATTTCCAACATTTCACATGCAGACAATTTTATGGAGATTTGATGCATAAGAAAGACATTCTTAAAAAAAAAAAAAGGTAATAGGTTATTTCAACCGTCGAATATGCAATGGCCAGTCTCGCTGTTAGTAAAACTCCTTGTGGAGCATAGGGCCTCAACAGTTGTTTGCCAATTATCCCAGTCATTGGCTGTTTTCTTTATGGCCTCCCAGAACAGTTGAACACCCTTCAGTTTCTCAAGAAGACTTTGTCTCCAGGTCTGTTTAGGATGTTTCCGTTTCCCTTATGGGTTAGGGCACAGCCAACTCTAGATAACTAGGCCAGACAACTGGCTGGGGTTCCCTGACCTAGATCAGAAAAGGGGCCGGAAAATATAGATGTTTGATAGAACACTGCAAGCTTTTTGCAATTTTACTCAATTCTATGAGTCTATGGTTATTTATTGTTTAAAAATATTCATAATATTGATATTCCTTATTGTTAAACTTAACTTGTTGGATAATATAACTTTGATTTAGCATTTTGTGTTCATTTTAAAATGAAATCGTCTATATACAACAATACTGCAATGCGAGATCTTGTGGTGTAGTTGAGGTCTGATTTCTCATAATTCTTACCCGAGTCCAAAGGCCCATAAGTTTATAGTTGGCTCTGTTAGGGCCACATTTTTATCTTGTACTATTAAACTTAACCCATAATTGAAGTTCTACAATAAACACATTCTTGTGTCTATACAATATCAAACAATTATAAGACACAGAACATATATCATTCGATTGTACTTTTACAATAGTTCAGTCTGATTGATTTGCATTTGCTCACAGAAAATATAGTTATAGCTTAGAAATATGAGTATTTGAAACTATTTGACATTTGCTGTAGCTATAGACACAGACCATATATCTGGTCAAAGATTGGTGATATTCCTCTTTGGATCTGCATTGTCATCTGGCATAAACTGTTTGCGAAGACTTCTCTAAAAAAAAGTAAAGGAACCCTTTCATACCTCGTGGTATATAGGTCAATACAGTGTTAGGCCTGTATTTTTCATTGACCGTCAGCACACGATGGGTGATGTTGTCAGCATCACACCGGCCGCCTTTACTTCCCAGAGCATGTCTGGTACCCAGTTGAGGCTGGGTCGACCTGAGAGCCGTCGCGGTCGGGAAAAATTCCATGCGCATTGCGGAGCTGAACCCAGACCACCAGCCTTGAGAAGCGAGTTCACTAACAACTACGCTACAGCGGCTTTGCGAAGACTTGCAGCAGACGAACTTTGAAATTTGTTGTACATTTTGTTTATTACGTAAAGAGATCTGAACGAGATAGCATCAACTGTAATGACAGATGATGTGAATTTAATATTATATTGTTTTATTTGTATTCAGTTCTGTTTATGTTATGAAGACAAAGAAGTCATTGAATGATTTGACAAAGTAAAGCGTACATTTCTACCGCGAAAAACTTCAGAAAAAAATGGACTTCGATAAATTGTAATGCTGCTTGAAATGTGAGTCAGAGTATTCTACGACTATTCTAACCCATACTCAGAAATTATGCAGTCTCCTGTTATTAATATTGAGGACATACCGTCATCGATTAAGGAGTTTTTCTCTGCAGAAGAGTTTGCTATAATCTCTGATTATGAGAAACAAACCTGCAGCAATCTTCGACAAAACTTTGAAGCTCTTCGACGTTTTGGTAAGTATGACTGTGTGAACAAATTATTCCTGTCATTAATAGCTTTTAATATATTATTGATAATCTAGTTAACATATTTAATAATTCAAAAATTGCAACTCATCAACTTGTGTCCATGATATTCTAAGTACTCTTTTGTAGCATTTACATTCAAAGGCATAAATTATCTCCGCCACTTTGTCAATGTCTCACAACCGTATGTTGCCAAGGAAAAAATGCAGGCTCTTAACAGTTTTTAATACAGGTTAGAAATGATTAAGCTCACAGTTTCAAGATAAATAAAATATTATGTTGTGCTAAACATGTCTAGTATTTAAATATAACTTTTATCTCTGTCACTATTTAGGTTTTCCAGTTGACCCACCCGAGTTCATGCTTAAAAATAGATCAGTGAAGGAGAAGGATATGCTGACTAATTCTCCAATTTTTGATTCCTCTGATGGCTCTGACATGGAATGGACACCAGCTATAGAAATAGACAAGAAACCTCAAGGTAAATCTTCTAGGAATATTAATGAACTTTTCTGTCATCAGTTACAATAAATTATTGTTGTCATTATAGAAATCGTCTTTGTGGTGCTGGAGCTCAGAAGAGAAGCAAAGAATATTACCACTGCGACCTACAAGGCATGTTGTAAGAGGTGACTGATGTATGACTTAGGGAAGCTACCCTAGTAAATAAAAAACATCGCAGAAATCGGATGTGCTGGCCTAATTGTAGGCACATAACAGGCGCAACATACAATTGCTCTTAGGCTCAGATCACATACAAATGCCAAAGAGTGGTTAACAAGGAGTCAATATGGAGCCTAAGAAGAAGATTAGACACAACACGTACCATTCAACAACACAGACCTACAGCCCAACTTCACAGTGATAACAACAATTCCAGATGTAGACAAAAAGGGTGAAGAAACAGGTCCCATCTTGAGAGCAAAGACACTAGAACACATTGACAGTTGACACCTCATACCCCCATCCCGAGTGGACCCATTACACAGAGGGATCATCAGATACGACGGCGAGAAAAGAAGGGGCCGGAACCATCATCATACTCCAAGACGGCACCACACTAACAAATTCAAGTGCCACTGAAGAACTCTCAACAAATTTTAGAGCCAAACAACAGGCAATTGTGGATGCCTCAAAAATACTGTAACAAAGAAACATTCAAAACAACAAACTTGTCTTCCTTTGCGACTACTTGTCAGTCCTGCAGGCCACACAAAGGGAACCACAAGATACTATGGAAAGAGAGCTGACACTATGACACTACAGCTAAACAAGCTCTCAGAAAACAACAAATTATCCAGTGGATACCAGCCCACTGTGGTGTACCAGGAAATGAGAAAGCAGACAGGCTGAATAAGGAAGGAACAAGACTTATACAACACAAACACCCAGTGTCACTACCAGAAATCAAGTAAGTCTTATCTTATCTTAACCACATTTGCGTGAAGCGTCCCTGGGGAGAGTTAGTTTCCTATCTTGTGCCAGGTGTGTTGCGCTTGACGTTGTCAGTCCATGCTTTCGCAGGACTCTGAGATGTTATCTATCCATCTTGTTCTTGGCCTGCCTCGTGCTCTGCGCCCTGAGTGTCGATTATTATAGGCACGTGATGGTAGTAAATGTGGTTCCATTCTCATTAAATGGCCGAACCACTTGAATCTTTGCTTTTCGATGTACTGTATGCATGGTATAGTACCAACGATGCTTCTGATATTCTCGTTTCTCACTCTATCTCGCCTTGTAACGTTGACAGCTTTTCGTAGACATCTCATTTCACATGTTGTAATCTTTCTTTCTTGTGTCTTAGGGACCATGTTTGGCACTGATAGCAGAGAGTTGGAATAAATATGCAGTTTATCAGTTGTCGTTTGACTGCCATGTTAATGCTTGGATGTTTTAATAGTGGTGACAGTTGGTATGTCACTGCATTTGCCTTCTGGCATCTAGTCTCGATTTCTCTGTCCATCTTTCCATCTGCTGTGAATATACTCCGAGATATTTGAATTCTGGAGTCTGTTGTATTTTGACATTATTCACGTGTATATTTAGTTGACCTGTTGACCTGCTTATTGTCATGACTTCTGTTTTGGAGGTGTTAATTTGCATGTCATATTTTTCGCATGTGGCTTGCAGGGCATTTATGTGTTGTTGAAGTTTGTGTTCGTTGTTGTAAATTATACTCTGATCATCTGCAAAGAGTAGTTCGTTTATTAAATTGTAGTTGTTATCGAGGTTGTTATCTGTCTTGGTTTCTTGCGTTATCCTGTCTATGTAAATATTGAAAAGTATAGGCGAAAGCACACATCCCTGCCTTACTCCTGATGATAATTCAAATTCGTCTGTCAGGCCGTCGCTTGTTCGTACTACGCTGAGCATTTTTGGTATAGCGCTCTAATATTGTCTAATAGTTGGCCCTGAATTCCATATTCACTTAGTATGGTCCATAGTTTGTTTCTGTTTATTCTATCAAAGGCTTTTTCTTGGTCTATGAATGCTAAGTTGAGCTGTTTGTCATATTCTATGGTGTTTTCTCTGAGTTGCCTTAGTGTGAACAGGGCATCAGTGCAACTCTTTCCCTTTCTGAACCCAATCAAGTAAGTAAACATATCAAAAGAAAGTACAAAGAGGTGTGGAGGCAACAAACCCACAGCATACACCAACAAGATCCCATCAGCAGACTAAACAGAAAACAACAATCTTTCATCTAAGAACAGGTCACTGCAGACTCAACCACCACATGCACAGAATAAAGCCTGCTCAGACTGCACAATGTGCATGCCAGACAGAAACACAGACTCCAGAGCACATCCTACAGTCATGTCCATACACCAACGAAATGAAACATGGCCTCATGAACAAAGCTTACAGTACAAGCTATGGGGAACTCTTGAAGAACTCCAACTAACATGCAGCTTCATAGTGGCAACCCATCTCAAGGTTTAGACGAGCACACGAAACCGAACACAAAAGAAGAAAACACAGCAGAAGAGGAACAAAGCATGACATTTGTTGGACTGATGCCTAGATCTGATATATGACTGCAGACTTCATCCTGACAACAAGTTTGATTAGCTTACAAGAGCAATGATATGAGCAAACCAGAATACAATAATACCATACAAGCACACCTAGAAATATGTCAATTGTGTTCTTCTTTTCTTCCTTTAGCAAACAAGAGACAAACATTGTACAACACATCAAAGAAAACATGTTCAGAAAATGATACAAGTAACAATAACAAAATGTTGATGCCATCGAAACTGAAAAAACAGGTAAGTAAACTTATGATACATTTATTTCTTGCAATCAATATTAGTGAGATAGTTTATTTATCTTCTTCTTCGAACGCTGCATATGTTAACCACACTGTATGATTTGCATGTGTTCTGAATCTAAGAGCGATTTTATGTTGTACCAGTTATGCATCTACAAGTAGGCCAGCACATCTGATTTCTGTGATGCTTTTTATTTACTAGGTAGCTTCCCTAGGTCCTACATCAGTCACCTTTTATGACATAGGAACACTGGCAAGGTGTGTGTATAAACAGTTATACATGGAACCATCAGCATATCTTGTATCACTTACTCACTTATTCCTCTCCATGCCTCGTGGAGCATAGGGCATCTACAAGTAGGCCAGCACATCTGATTTCTGTGATGCTTTTTATTTACTAGGTAGCTTCCCTAGGCCCTACATCAGTCACCTTTTATGACATAGGAACACTGGCAAGGTGTGTGTATAAACAGTTATACATGGAACCATCAGCATATCTTGTATCACTTACTCACTTATTCCTCTCCATGCCTCGTGGAGCATAGGGCCTCAAGAATTGTTCGCCACTCTTCTCTGTTTCTGGCTGTCCTCTTTATGGTCTCCAGGACAGTTCAGCACTCTTTAGTTCCTCAAGAAGACTTCATCTCCAGGTCTGTTTAAGGCGTCCTCTTTTCTGTTTTCCTTGCGGGTGCCACTCAAGTGTGTCTTCCTTATGCCCAAGCCATCGCCATTTTCTCCTCTTGACCTGGGTCATCATGGGTTCCTGTCCGGTTCTTATCCACAGATCTGTGTTGGTGACTCTATCATAGCATCTCAGTTTGAGAATCCGCCGAAGACATCCGTTGACAAAGTTCTGAATCTTATTTGTATTTAACTTGGTGACTCGCCACATTTCTGAGCCATACAACAACACAGATTTCACATTTGAGTTGAATATCTTGAGCTTGGTTTTCATGCAGTTACAGTGGACACTGTGTGCAGGATAGCAAAGGCTGATTTGCTGATCTTGCTTCCAAGGTAGATATCTTGTATACTCCTCAACTTTTCTAAGAGACTTAGCTCCTTTAGGTTGATGATAGTGTCAGCTAATAGTCACCATTAGGACATTTTAAAGTTACAAGTAGGAGATAAACAGTTATATACTGGAACCATCAGCATATCTTGTATACACTTCAACTTTTCTAAGAGACCTAGCTCCTATAGGTTGATGATAGTGTCACCATTAGGACATTTCAAAGTTACAAGTAGGAGATATTACTTGAGATGATTACGAATAATTAAGATATTTACTATTTCTGTTTATTAAAATTAATTATGCATATCTCCTGATTTTATTCTATTTCTGAACAAAAATAAACTATCAATTTTGTGCAGAGAGAGAAACAAACAAAAATTGAATCCAAGGAAGAGGACATTCAAGTCTATCCTTCAGGGAAGAAGATGATTACCAGTTATATGTCCCTTGCTATCCCTGATGAGGAAGATTTTCTTTGTAAGTATATTTAATATAGATAAGTACATTCACTGTTGTAACATTTAATATGGATAAGTACATTCACTGTTGTAACATTTAATATGGATAAGTACATTCACTGTTGTAACATATTTAATATAGATAAGTACATTCACTGTTGCAACATATTTAATATAGATAAGTACATTCACTGTTGTAACATTTAATATGGATAAGTACATTCACTGTTGTAACATTTAATATGGATAAGTACATTCACTGTTGTAACATATTTAATATAGATAAGTACATTCACTGTTGCAACATTTAATATGGATAAGTACATTCACTGTTGCAACACATTTAATATGGATAAGTACATTCACTGTTGTAACATTTAATATAGATAAGTACATTCACTGTTGCAACATTTAATATGGATAAGTACATTCACTGTTGTAACATATTTAATATAGATAAGTATATTCACTGTTGTAGCAGATTTGTACATATTCCAGGCAGATTAGGTTCATAGTCTCTTTTAGTAATTATAACTATTTATTAAAGGTTTTTCATCTGTTGTTTAGCTGTCAATGATGGAATCACAGGAAATAAAACAGCAGACCGACTAGCAAAGGAAGGTGCTGCAGAAGAGCAACTGGATGTGCCATTTACCTACCACCAAAAGAAAAGGATGATTAAGTCAATCAGAAAGCACAAATACCAACACAAAACGATTACTTTAATATGAGCAGATTAGAACAAGTTGTCATTCTGTGCCTTAGAACAGGACACAATTGAATACTCAGCTACATGTATACAAAATTCAAGATTGGCAATTCAGCCATGTGGACATGTGGATCAGACTGCAGAGCACATACTTCAAGATTGTCCCAAATATGATATACTGAGGCAAACTCACTGGCCTAACGAAACAACACTTGACAGAAAACTACACAGACCTCTGTGTGAGCTACAAAAAACAGTGAAGTTTATACAAGAGACAACATTGAATATATAGACAATATTTCAAGCGACGAAAGGAGGAAGGAAGCTGTCAATGAGATGTTTGATGTCTCAACAGTGAGGCTAGCTGATAGGTTACGCATTTGCTTTTCTAACTCTAGCCTCTGTCTGTGTTACATCTTCTGGGAATATGCTCTTCTAGTATTAAAGTTCTTGCACTTGATTGATTTTAGGACCATTGACATGAATGTTTAGTTTATTATTCTTTCTTCTTAACCTTTTGAACCCTCCCGATATTACGGTATTATCATTAGTACACGATACCCGGTGCCTACATATCGGGTGAGAACCCTCCGTTATTTGTCGGTGTTCAGCGATAACTTGTGTACAAGTGTGACGTCAAACACAAGAAATGCTTCCCTTAAAGGTTTATCTAAATGGCAGTTTGCATCGTGTTTTGAAACATAGTGATTTGATAATTGTTTATTAATTTTAAAAAGATGAAACGACACGCTGAAAATTTCAGAAATGGTTACTCGAAAAGGATAACCACAGAGCAAGCTGTTGAACTTCTTTTAAATGATTTTGTAGATGAATTAGAATATCATTATTCTGATAACGAAATCGAAAGTGAGTCGGATGATCATTTAGAAGAATTATTTGAACCGACTGATGTTCAAATATAACAAACATGTCAGTGACTTTCCAAACATGGATTACAAAGACAGACCAGTCAAGAAAGTGAAGACACAATTTTGGTGCAAATTTTTTAAAATTTCCTGTGTCTAAAGGAAGGATCTACATGTTGGGAAGACTGGCATAGTAAGCAGGAATACTCTAGATGATGGGGTAAGTCAATAAAAAATTATAGGACACTTAATTCTGCCAATCTATCTTGTTTTTCAAACAATTCTGATATGTGCTGTTTTGCTCAGGAGCCCAGGAGAGGGTTTTAAGGTATAGTTGGCCAGGGTTCAAAGGTTAAATTCATTATTTCTGTTTTAGTGATATTGATTTTCATGTCATGCTTTATACAATTTTGATTCAAGATGTCGATATGTTGTTGTTGGTCTTGTTTGTTTTGGTGGGTCAGGCACTGATCATCTGCGAAAAGTAGTTCATTAATTTCATTATTATCTGAATTTGACTCTTAGTTATTTTATCCATATATGTGATACAGAGTAGTGGTGAGAGGACACAACCTTGTTTGACACCTGATGTAATGGAGAACCAATTGGTCATTCCTTCTGTTCTTACTCACAGCCACCTATAAACTCATACGGCTGGCGGACTCGGATTAAAATGATGGGAAATCAGACCACAACCGATCACGTGACCTTGCATTCCAGTATTGTTGTATATAGACAAATTCATTTTAAAATCAACACAAAATGTTAAGTCAAAGTTATATTATGCAACAAGTTAAGTTTAACAATAAGGAATATCAATATTATGAATATTTTTACCAATAAATAACCATAGACTCACAGAATTGAGTAAAATTGCAAAAGCTTGAATTGTTCTATCAAACATATATAAATTCTAGCCCCATAACTGAAACTAGGTGAGTCCGCCAGCCCATAAGTTTATAGTTGGCTGTCGGCTGTACAAACATTAAACAACACATTTCATGTCTCATCTAGCTGAAAACTGCATGATTACATGATGTTGAATATTCAGTCATGATCTACTGACGTACAACGAATGCTAAGTAACAATAATTCAAATTATGCTCTCGTTTTGTGTTGCATTTATATTTTTCAATTTATTTCATGTTCTTTATAATTACTTTTGTTGATTAGAAATGTTTGTATTTTCTACAGTTGTTGATTATTATTTGAGCTGTGTTTAACAGTCATGGATAGAGAACAAATAGATATATCTAGACAGAACTCAAAATTAAAGAAAACTGGCTAATGCTACAAATAAGAAAGAGAAAATTGAGGTATTGTGGACATTTAAAACATGGAGGGCTGAAGAAGACCAGCATGGAAGGAGGCATACCGGCAAAGAGAAGAAGAGGAAGATTACGGAGAAGATGGATTCAGGATGTAACTGATGGTTTGAACATGAGATCTGCAGAGGCAGGACATATGGCCTATGAAATTCCAGAGGACTGTTGGGGTGGCAAAGCTCTGCTCAGGACAAGCTATGTGATGATAATGTTTCTGTTTTCTTTGTTGAACGCTCCATATCAACCACTTGTTAAACCGCTCTTTGTGATTTGTATGTAATCTGAACTTGAGAGTGATTGTACGTACTGCGAGTTATGTGCCTACAAGTTGGTCAGCACATCCGATTTCTTCAGCGCTTTTTATTTACTAGGGTAGCTTCCCTAGGCCCCTACCTTAGTCACCTCTTACGACATGCCTTATAGGTCACCGTTACTATTCTCTGCTCCCCTTGTGAGCCCGGATGTGGTGGCTACCAAAAGATTGTCTGTGTTCAGTGAGTATATGTATCCACTCTTCTCCATGATCTATGTCCTGGATGGCACATACTCGTTGTATGACCTCCTCTGCTTGGCCCAGCCACAACTGGCCATGTTTAAGTTGAGTATGTTTTGAAATGGCTATATAATGGGAGAGTGAATCTAGTTCTAGAATGTGACATTGCAGCATAGACAACGTCAACAAAGTCAAATATTTTTAAAATAAATACGCTACAAAACCAATGAGAATCATAATGGGGGTATGTTCTATCAACTTGTTATGTCTGTGGTAGATTACAGACTCTGCATTCACACAATATCAAGATCACAATGTGAATGACTTGAGTGTATCCAAAAGAACTCTGCCAGATGGACTGATCACATGAATGTTTGTTTTATCTGTTGTCATTATTTTTGTTTTTACCACATTGAGATATTTTGTTGTTCACTTTTATCTCTCACTTTCCCTAATAATTTCTCAATTCCTTTTTGTGATGTAGACACAACTACTGATATGATATAACCTCATCTCTTCTATTAATAAAGATTGTGTGGAATGTAACAATGGATACATTGGAAATTGTCCTTTTTATGGTTCTCTTCTCCCTGTTCGTGATACTGAGGTAAGTGTTTCCGTGACGATAGCAGTTAATGTTGTAGTACAATGTCATTAATTAACATAGAGTTATCAACTGTTTAGCTCAGATGGTTAGCACTCTGGACTTTGAATCCTGCGATCCGAGTTCAATTCTCGGTGTAACCTACTATTGTACATTGTGCCAGTTATGTGCCTACAAGTTGACTGGCACATTTGATTTCTCCTGTGCTTTTTATTTACTAGGGTCATCATCATCAGGTGCTGTGCCGGCTGGCTAGGCGATCATGGATCTCCACAAATCTCTGTTGTTGGTGTTTGCTATCAACTCAGATGTTGACGCTCTACCGTGCCATGAAGTCAGGCTATCCAACATTTTCTCTCTCTGTCTTCCCTGTCTCGTCTACCCTCAATTTTACCGGTTGTCACAATGTGTTCTAAATTTACTAGGGTAGCTTGCCTAAATCCTACATCAATCGCCTCTTACATCTTACGCCTTGTAGGTTGCAGCGGTACTATTCTTTGCTTACCTTGCGGGCCCCGGCACCACACAGGTGTTTTGGACATATAAAGAGACACAAAGGATTAGGGAAGACCATCATGGAAGGAGATATCACAACAAAGTGAAAAAAGATGGAGGCAGAAAATGGATTCGGATGTTAATAGACATAATGGCATGATGGTAGCAGAGGCACTAACTTGGAGAGAATTCAATGGCTTTTAGGGTAAAGTTCTGCTGAGAACAAGGTGAAATGGGCAGGTGGTAGGTTTAGCTGAGAGCAGCTTGATAGAGAATGGTTGGTTATGGTCTAGGTTTAATGGTAGGCAAAGGATCTCTTTATAAACATAATGCCATGGTAGGCAGAGGCTCTCTTATAACATAATGGCTATGGTAGGCAAAGGATCTCTTTATAAACATAATGGCTATGGTAGGAGAGGATCTCTTTATAGACATAATGGCTATGGTAAGCAAATGATCTCTTTATAGACATAATAGCCATGGTAGGCAGAGGCTCTCTTTATAGACATAATGGGTATGGTCACCAGCCAGTATGGTCACTGCCAAGAAGGAAAACAATGGCAGACTTATCATCATCAGGTGCCGGCTGACGTAGGCAATCTTGGATCTCTATGTTTGCTATCATCTCAGATGTTGACGCTTTTATGTGCCATGAAGTCAAGCTATCTACATTTTCTCTCTTGTCTTGTCTCCCCTCGATTTTACCGTTTGTTACAATGTTGTTCTAAACCACCCCTCCTCATCACGTCTGAAAAATGATGACTGCTTCTTGCTTATATTGATGATAAGCTTACTCTGTGTCTTGACTTCATTCAACATCTCCACATTAGTAATTTTAGCAGTCCATGGGATTCTCATCATTCTTCTGTAAAACCACATCTTTGTGGCCCTCAGAGATTATTTTGTTATCAGTTTGTTCATTGTCCATGACTCATGGCCACATGTTGCTTCTCAGCTCACCCAGGAGAGGACAGTCTTGCAGGATATGTTCTAGTGTCTGTTCCGCCTGCTGACACTGCAGAGAGGTATTTAAATTGATGTACATGTCTTAGCTCTGTCTCATTTACTGTGATGGTGCATTTTGTCAGAGTCTGCTTTTTTTATATGATCATAACTTCTGTCTTATTAATATGGCAGGCTACCTACTTCATAAATTCAAGCAACACTTTGGAGTACTCCAAAAGAACTTTGCCAGATGGTCTAGAGATCAAGAAATCCCTGATACCAAAAGCTGGACTTGGAGTTTTTGCCATAAAAGACTTTCCTGTTCGTAGCAGATTTGGACCTTACAGAGGAAAGATTGAAAAAATTGCACAGGAGTCGGGTTATAGCTGGCAGGTAAACTATGACTATTGTCAACTGAGATTCTATCTTGAGTCTATCTATCTATTCTGTAATCCTGTTTTGCCTTTCAGTATCAGGTCGAAAAAGGAGACACCTGGAGCGAGTCTCTCTATGCACCTTGTCTTTTTTTCTCTTCTCCAATCCTGATTTGCCTCACAGCTTCAGGTCGAAACGTTGCTGTGTATTGTCATTGTTTTTGTATTTTGTAAAACTAGAGTACTTTGTTATAACGTGTTTCTCACAGCTTCAGGGGAAGAAGATTTCTAGTACGGGTTTTCGTGTGTGCTTCATAAATAGTGTCTTCCGTCACCTCTGTTATCTCTGAGGTTCACCTTTAGCATGGCTGGCCTTTACTTTGTATCCACTGTATCGGAGCAACATCGCTCTTGAAGTTTGCACTGTATGTTGTACCCACTTTTTTCCCTGATGTCTTCATTTTCTAAACTGGTCTCTTGTTACTCTCAGCATTTTGTGTAGACACTTCCTCTGTTGTGACTAGTTTTCTTCTATCATTTAATGTCTGTGTCCATGTTTGGCACTGATAGCATAATGTAGGGAGAAATATTTGAAATTTCTTCTCTCTTGAGTATTATTTGATATATCGTCATTCTTAAAAACTTTGCTGATCAGCAATCCAGAGCATTACTGTCATTACCAAGGGTGTTTGCAGATTCACCACAATTACTTGAATCATGTACACATCCTCCCTCCTTAGGAATTTATAATATCAGCCTGGTCCATTGTTGGTCCGTTTTGTACAGCAGCCATACCTGCAAGCCTATTGACGTGTTCATTCATCCCCCCTTACACTTGCATGCCCTGGCACAATACACTGTTTGATTGTACATAATCTGCACACATAAACAAGCAGAGGGAACTCTCACAGCTATTCAACACATTACCTCTCAGTTATCTCTTTCTACAGGTAATGAGGGATGGACAAACTTCCCACTTTGTTGATGCTAGAGATTCTAGTGAGTCCAACTGGATGAGATTTGTGAACTGTGCCAGACATGAAGATGAGCAGTGTTTGACAGCCTTCCAGTATAAGGGTGAAATCTATTATAGATCACATAAGCAGATTTTAGCAGGATCAGAGATATTAGTAAGTTGACTGTGTGAGTCCTATTTAAATAATTACACAAACCATTAGAAAAATATGAATTAATGTGCAGAACGTCAGTATTTGTACAACTGTGAGACAGAAAGCCGTTAAGAATGTACACTATGTCTGTTTAAAGCTGGATTGATTTCAGGAGCAAATCTTATAAGAACGATGTTCTGTCCAACACTATGTTACCAGTGTCAAACATGGCCAATAACAGCAGCTAATGAGCGGAAAATCAGAACAGCGGAGAAGAGGTGTCTTAGAAGAGCTCTGGGTGTGACAATAAAAGACAAAATTAGAAATGAAGAAATCAGAAGAAGACTGGATGTGAAACCAGTCATGCAATTCATAAAAGAACAACAGATTAAATGGTTTTGGACACCTGACAAGAATGCCCTGGCACCGCCTACCACAGAGAGCCACACAGAAAAAGTATAACGAGTACAAAGCAAGAGGAATACCATGCAAAAATAGGCGACTGCATCAAGAACAGCCTTACGAAAATGAATACGAGCTTACAAAGTGCCTGAAAACAAGCACACACAAGATCACTATGTTTCCTCCCCAACACTTCTATAAAGAAGAAGTAAATGGTGGAAGAGAAGAAAATCAGTAACAAAACATAAGTAACATCCTAGAAAAAATACAAGACTATTCAGTTTTACCTTCTTACAATTTCTCATAAGAATATAGTATGTCTTAGTTGACATCAATACATCTATTATTTTCTTCTCATAGTCATATAATACTAGCTTCTATATAGAATGTTACTTATGATGATATTTTCTTCTCATAGTCATATAATACTAGCTTCTATATAGAATGTTACTTATGATGATATTTTCTTCTCATAGTCATATAATACTACCTTCTATATAGAATGTTACTTATGATGATATTTTCTTCTCATAGTCATATAATACTAGCTTCTATATAGAATGTTACTTATGATGATATTTTCTTCTCATAGTCATATAATACTAGCTTCTATATAGAATGTTACTTATGATGATATTTTCTTCTCATAGTCATATAATACTAGCTTCTATATAGAATGTTACTTATGATGATATTTTCTTCTCATAGTCATATAATACTACCTTCTATATAGAATGTTACTTATGATGATATTTTCTTCTCATAGTCATATAATACTACCTTCTATATAGAATGTTACTTATGATGATATTTTCTTCTCATAGTCATATAATACTAGCTTCTATATAGAATGTTACTTATGATGATATTTTCTTCTCATAGTCATATAATACTACCTTCTATATAGAATGTTACTTATGATGATATTTTCTTCTCATAGTCATATAATACTAGCTTCTATATAGAATGTTACTTATGATGATATTTTCTTCTCATAGTCATATAATACTACCTTCTATATAGAATGTTACTTATGATGATATTTTCTTCTCATAGTCATATAATACTAGCTTCTATATAGAATGTTACTTATGATGATATTTTCTTCTCATAGTCATATAATACTACCTTCTATATAGAATGTTACTTATGATGATATTTTCTTCTCATAGTCATATAATACTACCTTCTATATAGAATGTTACTTATGATGATATTTTCTTCTCATAGTCATATAATACTACCTTCTATATAAAATGTTACTTATGATGATATTTTCTTCAGGTGTACTATGGTGAAAGCTATTCTAAAGATTTGGGTATTCAGATTCAACAATTTGGTGAACGTGGCAGAAAAGTGCAAGAACAAGCAGATACAGATAGCAGACCTGTTGTTAACAAAGATAATGACAGTAAGTTTGTCATATGTGTTCAATCTTCTTTTTTTCATCCTTGACCAGAGACAGATGAAGCCATCAGTAACTATTACACTCATGGTGACATCCTAAGGAAACATTCCCATGTGCAAGTTCTCAATCCTTTAGTGTTGATCAGGCAATTTGCAAAACTCAAGTATGCCTCGTTTCCATGGCGGCACTATGTGATGGTGCTTTAGGGTCTTGGGTGAGAGTCTAACTCTGGAATTTACACAAGTACTTTGAATACCGTTACATCCCAGTGCTGCAGATAATGATACTAACAGGTCTGTGCTGCCTGGTGAGACATCAGTCTCATGTATGGACAGTGATCACTGTCGTAATATCACTTTTAGTATGACAGATATTCTAGACTGAAGTTCTGACACATCAGCCTCAAGATTCTTGACAAAAGTGTTGGAAAGAATTGTTGCAGAACAGAGTGTTATCTTTTGTCTAACCACCTCTAGCATGAGGAGAGTGATTAAGACTGCTACTGAAACTCTCCATTGTCTTTCTGGAATCCAGTTCAATATTCATTACTGTTTTCATCTCGCAGTCCATGATGAAAATCAACACACAAAAGATGGAGACCATGAAAATCAACAGATTACCAAGTCAAGCAAACATACAAATAGACAACACCAGAGTAAAGCAAGTTTCTGAATCCAAATATTTAGGCAGCATTTTCACAGAGGATGGAAAACTAGAGAAATAGAGACAAAATGTCAAAAAGCAAATGCAGTGACCTACCAACTGGCACCATTACTACAACACCCAAAGATCAAGATGGAAGTGAAAAGACAAATGATAAAAAGTATTTTTTTACCAAAATTCTGTTACCAGTTCTAAACTTGGGTCCCTGACAACAACACACCACAGTAAAGGAGGGCAGTAATGAAAAATTTTAAATAGTAAATTTACCAACCCTGTATTTTCAAGATGTCAAAACCCTCATACAGAGAAAATCTGCAGTAGACTGGAAGACAAACACTGGATATGATTATGGAAAGGACTTCCTCAAAGATCTAAGCAGAACAGACCAAGTCATTATATTTCGACTATGTACCAGACACTGCATACTCAACAAACACAAATATACTAGGAATAAGTCAAACAGCTCTGTGTCAGTAGGTGGAACAGAAACCAGAACATTTCCTGCAAGACTGTCCTCTCCTGTGTGAGCTGAGAAGCAACATGTGGTCACACCCAGTTGACCTAAAACTAAGTGTTGGGGAAACCTGAAGCTGACTGGCCAATTTGTGATCCTCCATAAACTAAACGCATGACCAGAGATCGCTGAAGAAGAATTATAAGCACAATAAGCTTATAGCATGTGTTTATGCAAACACTGTTCAATCGAACCTTACCTGATTATTCTGTGTCTAGTTATAACGGCGTTTGAAAAGACACTCCTCAGTGAGCCATTTTTAAGAATGGTTTGCTGGCTGTGTTTGTAAGGACGCTCGTATTGCTAGGCTAGGCGATGGGTGTTGTAAGAAATGAGGGTAAGTGGTTCAAATCCTGTGTTTGTCTATTTGTTTTTTCGAAAGCTCTTAATACCTGTACACTGTTTATTACTTAGAGCATAAAACTGGTTAACACTTTCACTGCCACCCATTTTTCAACCAAGTCTGGCTCACTGCCATGCTATTTTTTGGGCTTGATCAGTTTCAGGTGACAATTTCAAAAAATCATAAAAATAAACTTAGGACTTTTAAACTATGGAATAGTGTTTATACGAGGCGTGTTCAAATGAAAACGGGACTTGTGGATTTATTTTAAAAGTATCATTCGCAAATTAACAGTTTCAACGGAATTAAACAAAGCAACCACTTGTGAATAAGAATGCACCTGGGTTCATCAGAAAAATCTCCGTATGCATTTAGGCAAGCATCCCATTGTTTAGGTAGACGTCGAATGCCGTCCGAGAAAAGGCCGCTGCTCACTGAACCATGTGGTCACCGCTGTCTCACGCTCGCGTCGCTGTTTAATCGCTGTCCCTTTAGTGCTTTCTTTAACGGTCTGAACAAATGGAAATCACACGGGGACAAATCAGGACTATAGGCTGGGTGATGAAGAACTTCCCAATTCTTCTTTGCCAATGTTTCCTGCACAATTTTTGCGACGTCTGGACGAGCGTTGTCGTGGAGAAGAATCACACCTTGAGAAAGTTTGCCTGGTCGCTTAGCCTTGATGGGCTTATGCAGCTTGTCTAAAGTGTCTTTATAATGGGCGGCATTGATGTTGACACCAGGTTCCGTAAAATCGCCAACAAAGCCCTTCATGGTCAAAAATTCGTTCACCATAACCTTCCCAGCAGAAACCTGTGTCTTGAATTTTGGGTTTTAGTGAACCTGGATGTTTCCATTGAATGCTGTCAATTTTGCTGCTCGGTTCATAGTGGTGGCACCACGATTCATCACCTGCCACAATGCTCAACAGAAATGCATCACCCTCTGTCCTGTAATGCAACAAGTTGTTCAAACTCCATCCCATCTGTTCTTCCTTATGGTGATCAGTCAACATCCGTGGGACCCACTGTGAACACACCTTCCGATAGTTCAATTTCTTCCGAACAACCATGTGGGCTGTCCCAATTGACATATGGAATTCTCCTGCAAGCGAACGAATGCTCCGACGACGATCAGTCAGTACTGCTTTATCAAGCAAGGCTATGGCTTCTTCTGTTGCAACAATATGCGCCTGACCTGGTCGTGCAAGATCTGCTGACAACGCTCGTCCACATGTCGCAAAAATTGTGCAGGAAACATTGGCAAAGAAGAATTGGGAAGTTCTTCATCACCCAGCCTATAGTCCTGATTTGTCCCGGTGTGATTTCCATTTGTTCGGACCGTTGAAGAAAGCACTAAAGGAACAGCGATTAAACAGCGACGCAGACGTGAAGACAGCGGTGACCACATGGTTCAGTGAGCAGCCACGCACCTTTTTCTCGGACGGCATTCGACGTCTACCTAAACAGTGGGATGCTTGCCTAAATGCATACGGAGATTTTTCTGATGAACCCAGGTGCATTCTTATTCACAAGTGGTTGCTTTGTTTAATTCCGTTGAAACTGTTAATTTGCGAATGATACTTTTAAATAAATCCACAAGTCCCGTTTTCATTTGAACACGCTCGTATATTGAGCTACCAACCTGTCTATATGTAGAGTATATTCTTCATAATCCACAAGCTATTCCTCACAAGAGCAAAGATCCCAAACGTCAACACCCTGTTGCAGAAGGCCCAAGTGAGATGGGCTGGTCACATTGCTCGGATGCCTGATAAACTCATTCCAAAACAGTTGATGTATGGCGAAGTTGAAGGGGGCAGATGTTCTGCTGGTGGACAGAAAAAACGCTTCATAGCTACTCTTAAAGTGTCTCTGAAATGCTTCGATTTGGACACTAGGTGCTGGGAATCCCTTGCACAAGATTGCCAAATATGGTGCTGTAACAACACAAGAGGATCCCGCATAGCTGAGAATTCTCCGTGCCGTTGAGGCACAGAGAAAACGAGCTGCGCAAAAAGAAAGAACACTCACATGTTTAACTTTGATCATGTATGCCCTCCCCCACCACCACATTGATTTCCTATCTGTGCTGTCAATGTGGGGGATCCTAAGAAACTATGGGGTGCCGGAGAAGACTGTCGACATCATCAGGCAGCTGTATGAGGGATTTGCCTGCCAGGTTATTCATGATGGAAGACTGTCAGAGAAGTTCCAGGTCACTACTGGTGTTAGACAGGGATGCCTGCTGTCCCCCTCCTCTTCTTGGTGCTACTTGATTGGGTCACACGCACAGCCTATGCCAGGTCTGGAAAAGACATACAGTGGACACTTATGTCAAAGCTAGAAGACCTGGACTTTGAGGACGATCTAGCCTTGCTTTCGCATAGACTACAAGACATGCAGGAAAAAGTGGATGCTCTGACACAAACGGCACAACGAGTCGGTCTTAAAATCAGTCAAGAGAAGACTAAAGTAATGCGTAGCAACAACATACAGCAAGATCCAATACTGATTGAGGGAAGGGATATAGAAGATGTGGATGAATTTGTCTACCTTGGAAGTAAGATCAGAAGGTACAGATGAGGACATTAATGCTAGGATTAGGAAGGCCCGACAGGCCTTTGCGATCCTGCACATGGTGTGGAAGTCCGCTGCCATCTCCACGAAAACAAAGCTCGAGATTTTCAGCTCAAATGTGAAGTCGGTGTTGCTGTATGGCTCGGAAACTTGGCGAGTCACTAGGGCAAATACAAATAAGATCCAGACCTTTGTCAACGGATGTTTGCGGCGGATTCTCAGACTGAGATGGTATGATAGAGTTACAAACACGGATCTGTGGATAAGAACAAGGCAGGAACCTATGATGACACAGGTCAAGAGGAGAAGATGGCGATGGATAGGCCATACCTTGCGGAAGACACAGTCGAGTGTCACTAGACAGGTGCTCGAGTGGAACCCGCAGGAAAACGAAAAAGAGGACGCCCTAAGCAGACTTGGAGACGAGGTCTTATTGAGGAGCTGAAGAGTGCTCAATTGACCTGGGAGACCATAAAGAGAACAGCCAGAGATCGAGAAGAGTGGCGAACAACTGTTGAGGCCTATGCTCCACGAGGAGCGGAGAGGATTAATGGTGATGATGATGATGTATGCCCCCACCTGTGCGAGAGGATTGTGTTCATGATTGGACTCTACAATCACCTCCGCACACACTAAAGAGGTGCATCAGCACACATCTGAGACTGCTCGTATATATATATCTACAGTGATTACTAATTGATCTGTTTTCTCAAAGTTTGATCAGTCACGTAAATAATAGTAGAACCTCTTACAATGTTTGTGTTTTCTGATTTATCTTCCATGTTTTTCATTTTCTTTCATTTCAGAAATATACTCTTGTACCAAGTGTCATCTCTCATTCTCAGAGTTTGGTTATTTGCATAAACATATGAAGTACAAACATGGCAATAGCAACTTGCAACTTCAAAACAGTTCAGCAAACATTAATGAAAATCACAATGCCCCCGTTTCAAACTTACAAAATGAGATATGTAACAGTGATTTGAATAAAGCATTCAGTTTAACTGACAAACATGTCAGACTTGATCGAGCTGATTTAAATGATCACATTGGAATTGACAAAGAATCCAACATAACAAAACGTATAAGACAGAAGTGTGATGTTCATTGTGTAGAGAAGAAGACTTCTATCAGTTGTCCTGAGACACGCAAGAGAATACATACAGGAGAGAAACCTTACAAGTGTGATGTTTGTGGTGCAGCGTTTACACAGTCTGGACCTTTACTGAGACACAAGAGAATACATACAGGAGAGAAACCTTACAAGTGTGATGTTTGTGGTTTAATGTTCACACGCAGTGAACACTTACGGAAACACAAGAGAATACATGCAGGAGAGAAACCTTACAAGTGTGATGTTTGTGGTTTAATGTTACACCAGTGAACATTTACTGGTACACAAGAAATACATACAGGAGAGAAACCTTACAATTGTGATGTTTGTAGTGTTTGTTTTACACACAGTGGAGATTTAGTGAGACACAAGAGAATACATACAGGAGAGAAACCTTACAAGTGTGATGTTTGTAATGTAGGCTTCACAGGCTGGAGGATTTACTAGTACACAAGAGACTACATACAGGAGAGAAACTTTGCAGGTGCGATGTTTGTGGTGCAGCGTTTACAGTGTCTGGACATTTACTGAGACACACAAGAATACATACAGGAGAGAAACCTTACAAGTGTGATGTTTGTGGTTTAATGTTCACACGCAGTGAATACTTACTGGAACACAAGAGAAATACATACAGGAGAGAAACCTTACAAGTGTGATGTTTGTGGTTTAATGTTCACACGCAGTGAACATTTACTGGTACACAAGAAAATACAGACAGGAGAGAAACCTTACAAGTGTGATGTTTGTAGTGTTGTTTTACACAAGTGGAGATTTAGTGAGACACAAGAGAATACATACAGGAGAGAAACCTTACAAGTGTGATGTTTGTGGTGTAATGTTTACACAGTCTGGACCTTTACTGAGACACAAGAGAATACATACAGGAGAGAAACCTTACAAGTGTGATGTTTGTAATGTAGGGTTCACCCGGCGTGGAAATTTACTTGTACACAAGAGAATACACACAGGAGAGAAACCTTAGAAGTGTGATGTTTGGGGTGTAACATTTGCATTCAGTGGAAATTTAAAACAACACAATATGAAGCATACAGGACACTAGTTCAGTAATGTCTAAATTATAACAAAAGTATTCAAAAACTAAAATATATAGTCATATTGATGACTCTACAACAATCTCAATTATATGTTGTTGTTTTCATCTCTCTCTCTCTTCAGCCTGTTGCACCCTTGGTGTTTGGAGCAGCAACAAACACACATCATTCTTCTCTATTCATGGCCTTCCTCTGTATTGTGTTCCAGCAATGACTCATTTCTTTCAGCTCTTACTTTATCATTCTCCTCCAGGTTGTTTTGGGTCTTCCACGTTTTTGTTTACCATCTGGAGTCCATCTCAGTGCGGTTTTCGTGTCAGAGCCAGTCTCCATGCACATTACATGTCCGATCCATCTCCAGTCGTCTTTGGATGATGGTGCTCATATTCTCTTGTTGAAATTGTGGAGCAGTTTTTGGTTAGAGATAGTATTTGGCCACAACCCTTTAAGATTTTTGCAGACAAGCTGTATGGAAGGTGGAGAGTTTGGGTATATCTTTTTCTTTCATTGTCCAGCATTCTGATCTGTATAGCAAAGTCAATAGCACGCAGTTGTGGTATATATTACTCTTGGTTCTAATGCTGTATTATATGTTGTTGTTTTCATAGTTTTGTCAAATTTATACTAGATATTCACATTTATACATCACTGCTGACTTGTACTAACACAGAACATCTGCTAAGTTGTATCTACTTCATTTTTCTTTGACATTACAATGTGTTGGTATCCAGTGAATTATGATTTTGTTGGTATCCAGTTAATTATGATCTTGTTGGTATCCAGTGAATTATGTTCTTGTTGGTATCCAGTGAATTATGATCTTGTTGGTATCCAGTGATTATGTCTTTGTATCCAGTGATTAGTCTTGTTGGTATCAAACGTGAGATTATGATCTTGTTGGTTGGTATCCAGTGAATTATGCTCTTGTTGGTATCCAGTGAATTATGCTCTTGTTGGTATCCAGTGAATTATGTTCTTGTTGGTATCCAGTGAATTATGATCTTGTTGGTATCCAGGGAATTATGTTCTTGTTGGTATCCAGTGAATTATGATCTTGTTGGTTCAGGAATTATGTCTTGTTGGTTCCAGTGAATTATGATCTTGTTGGTTGGTATCCAGTGAATTATGATCTTGTTGGTATCCAGTGAATTATGCTCTTGTTGGTATCCAGTGAATTATGCTCTTGTTGGTATCCAGTGAATTATGCTCTTGTTGGTATCCAGTGAATTATGCTCTTGTTGGTGTTCAGTGAATTATGCTCTTGTTGGTTCAGTGAATTATGCTCTTGTTGGTGTTCAGTGAATTATGATCTTGTTGAAGCACTGAACCAACTGTGCAAGTCTATCAAAAATAATAGACCACTGCTATTTTGTTTTTATATCGCTTGTATTACTGACAGGCATCTATAAAGTTGACATTTTGTGTCTCTGTCCAAACTTTAAATTTAATACAGTCATCTGCTGCATGTCTCAAAGCTTGTTACATGTTACTGTTTTTGTTCTGATGGTATTTGATAATTAATGATTTAATAGTTTCTAATTATCATGTTAGGTCATTTTCTTAGATCAGACGAAAAGAGACTAAATCGACAAGTCCTTATGTGGTCACCAGTTGGGAAAAGAAAACGTGGAAGACCAAAGACCACTTTTCGTAGAACCATCCAACAAGAAAGTAAACTATTGGGATGTAAAACCATACAAGATCTCCAACTGCTAGCAACGAACTGCATCACATGGAGATCTAAAACATCTGCCCTATGTGCCGCCTTTGGCACGAAAGGAACAAACTAATTAATTATCATGTAACTTGTATAAAAATATAAGTATTGTTAGAAAGAACTCAATAAGCAAACAACAGTTTTGTAATGTAGTTTGTATGAGAATCTGCATCAATTTATGTTGGTATATGGTCCAGGTGAGACCAGTATATGATCAAACATCGAGAAGAGCAGGCTGGAAAGTCACTGCCTGGCCAAAATTTATTAGAAATATTTTTTTAAAATGCAATTTCTTTTCTATTTTTTTACAATTATATCGGGGACACTCGTCGGTGCTACAGAGTATCTGCACTGTCACAGAGATCATCATGTGTAAGAAAGAGATTGGAGCACACATAGTTACTCACTGAAATGCAATGATGATCATTTTTCTGTTGTTGTTAAACTACCCTTCTGTGGTTGTTACAAGTTGAATTTATTTGATTTTGTCATCATTAAAGAGTTCAATAAACACAATCTATGTTTGATATGTTGTTTATTATCTTTGTTTGTTTGTGTGACTGTTTCTTGTTGAGATCTTCTACTTTCTGTTTGTTAGTTATAGGTCATGGGACATAGTAGCAGTTACTACCACAATCTTCTTCTTTGCGTTCGTTCTTTACGACCAATTTTAATCACTCTTTGTGACATGTTTGATCTTTGCCAAGAACGTGAATACGTTGCACATTGGTTTGGTAGGCCCCTAAACGCATAGACTTCTACACGTTTAGGACACATGCATCCGATTTCAGCCAAACCTCCTTAGTTGCCTCTTACGACATGTGTGGCAGATAACAGTGGTTCTATTCTTTACACTCCAAATTTGGGCCCGGTAACCACTCGAGCGAGTTACTACCAATGCATGATCATGTGTGTCACATCACTGCCAACTATAAACTCATACCCGTTGAATGTCTAGCACATAAGACCCCAACCGTCGTGTGATCTCGCATTCCATTAATGTTGTATATAGACAAATTCATTTTAAAATCGCAACACAAAATGCTAAATCAAGGTTATATTATGTAACAAGTTAAGTTTAACAATAAGGAATATCAACATTATGAATATTTGTCATCAATTTTTTTATTTTTTCGTCCGCTTTCAACTCAGACGAAGTTTCATCTCTGAAACTGATTTTTGCGTGAAAATCCGTTTTACCAATTTCTTACAATGGCAGCAGCGTGCACATTGTAAATTACTTTACACTGGCAGCCGTGTGCTCAATGTACTCGTAATTAGTATTCCCTCGCCATAAAGGCAGATTTTCTCCGACTTCAGAGGTACTCACGTTATCGTCCTGAGTAAGACCAGGGACTCGAACAAATGCCGGACAGTAGGTTTGAACCCGAGCTATGAGGCGTCTCACAGCTAGCAGACCGAGCTACTATCAACTACTCTAGGCAGTCCCCTGTCATCAATAAATAACCATAAAATTGGGTAAAATTGCAAAAAAATTTGCAGTGTTCTATCAAACATATCTAAATTCTAGTCCCCCAACTGAAACTAGATCAGGGTTTTGCCGGTCAGTTATGTAGCCCAATATTCGAGTTGACTGTGGTCATATGAAGGTACACACACACAACCTACTTTCTCTGTGGTCATATGAAGGTACACACACACACACACACAACCTACTTTCTCTGTGGTCATATGAAGGTACACACACACACACACACAACCTACTTTCTCTGTGGTCATATGAAGGTACACACACACACACACAACCTACTTTCTCTGTGGTCATATGAAGGTACACACACACAACCTACTTTCTCTGTGGTCATATGAAGGTACACACACACACACAACCTACTTTCTCTGTGGTCATATGAAGGTACACACACACACACACACACAACCTACTTTCTCTGTGGTCATATGAAGGTACACACACACACACACACACAACCTACTTTCTCTGTGCTCATATGAAGGTACACACACACACAACCT
This sequence comes from Arion vulgaris, assembly GCA_020796225.1. Lineage (NCBI taxonomy): Eukaryota > Metazoa > Mollusca > Gastropoda > Stylommatophora > Arionidae > Arion > Arion vulgaris. The sequence continues at coordinate 13,709,484 of CM036778.1, forward strand.
ACTTTCTCTGTGGCATAGACGTTAGGTACTCATCTCTCATGCCAAAGGTACCAGGTTCGCTCCTCGTGGAGCCATCTGGATATTTTTCCAGAGATCCTTGATCTCAGTGTAGCTGAGATCGAGTTCCGAGACGGACGATAAAATGTAGGTCCTGTGTTCAATTTGAGCACGTAAAAGAACCTTTTGCAATTCAAAATCGAGGAGAGCAGGCTGGAAAGATGCTGCCAGACAAAATTAATTAGAAATTTTTTTTTTTAAATTAAAATCTTACAACAGATCTTCAAAATTACATCTGGGACCCTCGCCGGTGCTAGGGAGTTCGTGCATTGCAGATACAATCTTCTTGTGTAAGAAAGAGATTGGAGTACACATGGTTACCCATTATGTTACCAGTGCCAAACCTGGACGCTAACAACAAACGATAGAAGAAAACTAGTCACAACAGAGATGAAGTGTCTACGCAGAATGCTGGGTGTAACAAGAAGAGACCGGTTGAGAAATGAAGACATCAGGAAAAAGTGGGTACAACATCAGTACTAGACTTCATCAAGAAACAACAAATTAAATGGTTCGGCCACGTAAACAGATTACCACCAGACAGTGCACCTCAAAGAGCAATGCTGCTCCGATACAATGGGTACAAAGCAAAAAGGCCGGCCACGCAAAGATGGACCTCAGAGATAACAGAGGCGACGAAAGAGACTATCTACGAAGCGCATACTAGGGCCCGTTTTAGAAATATCTTCCTGACCTGACGCTGTGAGGCATACAGGATTCGAGAAAGAAAGAAAGAAAGATGGTTACTCACCGACGTGCATTGATGATGGGTCAATATAGTGGTCAATATGAAGTTCATATGTTGTAGTGCCATATTTGCAGCTGCATTGAGGGCCTCTGTCTCATCCCTGAAACTGGTTGAGAACTTGCCAGAGCTAAAATTAGTTCTACTTCATTTCTTTATTTCGAGGACAACTCCCCTGGTCCATTGTGGGTGACATCTGTATCTGAGCCATCCGTGTATGCATGTACTGGCTAAAGAGGGAGCAGGAATGCACCAAGATGACAACCTGGTTAGCTGTGAAGAAGCAAAAACAATCGCCAAAGGGCACTAAAAACAAAATGGGATAAAGAACACACAAAACACAACAAGGACGACGGATATTACCAACTTTCCAGAGTGACCAGACAGCCATACTTCGCCTCCGAGCGGGTCACAACAGAATGAGACACCACCTGTACACTAAATTCAAGATAGGCACCAACGACCTGTGCCCCTGTGGCTTGACGAGAATGACAACAGAACATATCCTACAGAACTGCCCCCAGTATGCAAACCTGAAAACAAAGAGATGGCCCACTTACACCTGCATCCAAGACAAACTGTATGGCGTGGCTGATAATGTGAGGTAGACGACTGTCTTTATTAGAGAATCCTGCCCGAGTGGTTACCGGGGCCCAAATTTGGGGTGTAAAGAATAGAACCACTGTTACGTGTCACTCATGTCGTAAGAGGCGACTGAGGAGGTCTGGCTGAAATCAGATGCATATGTCCTAAACGTGTAGAAGTCTATGCGTTTAGGGGTCTACAAACCAATGTGCAACGTATACACGTTCTTGGCAAAGATGAAACATCACAAAAAGTGATTAAAAGTGGTCGTAAAGAACGAACGCAAAGAAGAAGACGATTAGAGACTCCGATATCTCAATTTAGTGAGAACGCAGAAGAAGATTCACTCACTCAAACCAAAAAAAACAAACATAAAAATATATGTATACAGCAGAAAATCATTATATTTTATTACCTTAATAACTATCAAAGAAATGTTTGATATCTAAAAGTAGAAGTATTGTTCCGTAAATCTCCAAAGATTGGTAAAATAAAAACATGGTTTGGTAAACAATCTCCGTTAAAGTTTCGTCATAAATGCTTTGATCAGTGAAACTATTACTCGCAGCATTCGTTTTATTCTGTCTTTTACTGGGGTCTGTTGACTGAGATTGTCTACTGTTAATTGATGACTGCCCTATTGACAACGAATTTGTGCTTTTGCTTGACGAGTGTGGTGATTTTTTATATGGCTCCAAGAAAGTTCTCATACGGTGGTCAGAATAAGATGGCGGTATTATCGAAGGTGGTTTTGTATAATTCGATAATGGATAGCTTGTGTTTCTGCGATTTATAATTTTAGGATCTTTAGTTCTTCTTTCTCCCTTATTTTTTGGATTTCCGGAATTTGTGTATGATTCTTCTGAGTCTGCAAACGAGAGTTGGTACGGGGGTTTACCAGGGATCATTTGTTTTGAAGACGAGCGTTCATTTCTAGGTACCATAATCGGCTCTGTAGGCATAGGCATGCCTTCATTTTGATATTGTGCAGGCTGTGAGCGTGTGTTATTTGGATCAGCTAACAGATGTACATCTTCATCCTGATCTGCGGCGTTGTAATAATAATTTTGATCATCGTAAACTTCGCCAACCATCAGTTTACGTTTGGGGTAATTTGCGTTCTGGATCGACATTGCTGTTATCTTTTCTAGAGTTTCTTATCTAGCTGCTGTTTTGAATTTGTGTTCCAGGTATGCACTTTTAAATCATGTAAATTTCTTTCAGTTGTTCTTTGGGCATTCTGAGCCAGTTTAGTAAATTATGTCTCTGCTAGTATCTGAGGATTCAGAAATTAATAATGGAAATGAAAAAATAATGCTGAAAACGATATCTTCTACTTTTCTCTAATCGTGGGGTCTCAATGGAGAAGTGGTTAAGTCGTTTGCATGTCTTACTAAAGGTTATGGGTTCCAATTCAGAGCGAGATACATGTGCAATTTTATCAAGAGATCCCTAGGATTGTTGCCGGAGCTATGGAGTTTGTGCTTTCTGCAATGCTTTTGGCAGATGGCATGCTATCTCCGCCTACAGGGAAGGAGCCATATGGGGAAACTCGGTGCATTGAAGTCAATCCTTCTCCTTTGGATTCTTTAATCCTGTTTTTCCTCACAGCACAGTGATCAATTTGAGCAACTAAAAGTACCCTTGGCAGTTCAAAATCGAAAAGAGCAGGCTGGAAAGCCGCTGCCCAGTCATAATTCATTAGAAAAAGATTACAAATAAAAATTTCTACAAAATATCTTTACCAAATTACATCGTAGACCCTCGCCGGATGTTACGGAGTTCAAGCACTACAGCTGTGTAAGAAATAAATCGGAGTACACATGGACTGCGATAAGCTATGAAAAACAAATATAATGAAGACACCTATGGCAAGTAATGCAGATATCACACTGGAATCTAAAATGATAAAAATAACAGAGCAGTTCACCTATTTAGGTAGCAATTTTGATTGCACAGAAATGTTAAAAAAGAATTATGATACGAATTGGCAAAGCAACATCAGCTTTTAAAAGTCTAAATAAAATATGGAACTGCAAGTTATAAGTATTAAAACTAAATTACGAATTTTCAATTCAAATGTTGTATCAGTCCTAACATATGCCAGCGAGAGTTGGAAAATGACTAAAGATATAGAAAGCAAGTTGAATGCATTTGAAAATAGATGTCTGCGAAAAATAATGAATATAAAATGGAATGAATTCAGGAGAAGTGATGAAATCAGAGATATGTCTGGTCAACCACTAGTGACAACTGTTATAAGAAAGAGAAGATGGAGATGTGTTGGGCCCACCTTGAGGAGAAATGATCAACGAATATCAAAGCAGGCATTGAAGTGGGATGAAAGGGTTCAAGAAAGAGAGGTCGACCTAAGGAGACCCTGAAACGAACTTTGCTGAGAGAGGCAGGAAATATCGGTCTCAGTTCCATGGAGGAGATTGAGCGAGTTGCCCAGGATAGAACGGTATGGAGAAATTACTTGCAGGCTCTATGTAACGTATAACGGTACGATAGGAATTATTAACACATGTTTACTCACCGAAGTGCAGTGATGATGGTTCTATCAATCAACCAGTACAATAGATTAAGTATTACAAAACTTCCGTACACAAATAATGAAAACCGGCTTCAACAGTTTCATAGAATATAAATTCCTATGTATAGTTATATTCAGGGGCGGCTCGTCATTAAAGGCCAGTGGAGCCCGGCCCCACCAAAATCGAAAGAGGAATAACTTCCAGGAATAGACAAGTAATAGTAAATACTAAAAAAAACCGGATTTTTCCAGAAATTTGTGGCTGGCCCCACCAAGAAAATGATCACGAGCCACCACTGTTATAATGTATCGATAGCTTAGTCGATACATCGAAGCATCTATGATGGACATGTCCGAAGTGCTATGACGATAGTCCTCATATAACTGACCATCCGTGTGGTGTCGGGGCCCGCAAGGAAGCAAAGAATAGTACCACTGCAACCTACAATGTCTGAGTGGTTACCGGGGTTCAAATTAGGGGTGAAAAGAATAGAACCACTGTTACTTGCCATGCATGTCGTAAGAGGTGTTAGGAGGTTGGGATTGGGGCTAGCTACCCCACCTGTAAAAATCACTAGATAGCTACAGAAACCACAACCAGAAATATTCAGCTGACACGAGGAAAGACCACGCAGGAGGGACTCATGGCAAGAAAATGGGTAGAGATCTGGAAAAGATCGTCTTGGATTGGAAGGCCTTGGCTGTGGACCTATGCCTCCCTAGGGGCAAAGGGTGAAGAAGAAGAACCTACAATGCATGTCGAAGAGGCGACTGATGTTAAGCCCTAGGGATGCTATCTAGTAAATAAAAAGCAGCGCAGAAATCGGATCTTCTGGCTTACTTTTAGGCGCATAACTGGCACAACGTACAATCGCTCTTTGGCTCAGATCACATACAAATCACACAGAGTGGTTGACAAGTGATCGATATGGAGCTTTCGAAGAAGAAGATATAACTGATAACAGTAAATTAATGCCATATTAAAACACTTTGTGATGAAGCGCAATGAGAGAGCGGATGCACTGGCGAGCAATACTGCGATCGAGAATGGTCCTTCTATGGAAAAAAAGCGACATTGTATATGCTCTAGAGAAAACAAAACGCTCTGAAGATTTCAACGAAGAAGATAAAGGGTATTCTCTATCTCGGTTGCGCGCCCGTCTGCCCAGCGTGTTCGTAGCGCGTTGGACTACGGGTGACTATCCCCCTGTGTGTGCGGGTTCAATTCCGCGGGATGGCAGAAAAAGCCACAGATTCCCCAGATTTTACGGCTAGGTTCGTTTGGGACCGAGCCGAAGAGCTGAAAACCTCAAGTGCTTCTGGATCGGAAAAAACAACCTCGGTTGCGCAAGTTATGCATACCGATAGGTGCGGCAAGACGGGAAAAGCATGAGAGAAACCCCAGTAGATAATCAACCAGCACAGAATGGAGTTGTTGTCTAAACAAACTTCATATTCGAACGTTTCATATCGATCACCTGTTAACCAGTCTGTGTGATCTGCATGTGATCGGAGCCTAAGAGCGGTTGTACGTTGTACCAGTTATCCTACAAGGTAGGCCAGCATATCCGATTTCTGGCTGCTTTTAATTTACTAGGGTAGGTTCTACACCAGTCGCCTCTTACGACATGCATTGTAGGTCGCAGTGGTACTATTCTTTGCTTTCCTTGTGGACCCGTCACCACACGGGCGATCTAACCACACTGAAATACATGCTTAGAAGGAGATCAGAGCAAACAGTGGCGGCTCGTGATCGTTTTTGTTGGTGGGGCCAGACACACATTTTCGGGAAAATCATGGCTTTGGGATAGGTTATATTTTAATTTATTAAATAATAAATACACGTTACATATTATTTTTGGTGGGCCGGGCCCTCTGGCCCTTAATGACGAGCCGCTACTGAGAGCAATTATGGACATGTCCGATGAAGATGATCCTCAAATGGAACATGATAATTAATATTATTATAGAGTTAGTTTGTTCCTTTCGTGCCAAAGGCGGCACATAGGGCAGAGGTTTTAGATCTCCATGTAGTGGATACCAGCTCACTGTGGCATACCAGGAAACGAAAAGACTGACAAACTCGCAAAGGCTGGGGGGAGCCTAACACAACACCACCCAACACAAAGTTTTACAGAAGCAAAGACTATCCTGAAACAATCCAGGAAAATGATCTGGAGAAAAATAAATGGAGGATACAACCCAGAGCACGACAGTATAAATACACTAAACAGAAAAGCACAGACCACAGTCTTCAGACTTGGAACGGGACACTGCAGTCTCAGAGCACACCTCCACAGAATGGGTCTCAGGAACTCGGCGGCCTGCACCTGTGGAGCACCAAAGCAGTCCCAGAGCACATCCTGCAAGACTGCCCTAGTCTGAGTAGTGAGAGAATGGAGATCTGGCCAACAGAAACAACACTACAAGACAAACTATGGGGAACCGGTGAAGACCACAAGCGCACCGCCCTGTTTATGACACATTCCGGAGTAGTCGCATAGCAAAAGTTGATCGCAGAAGAAGAAGAAGAGATCTCCATGTGATGCAGTTCGTTGCTAGCAGTTGGAGATCTTGTATGGTTTTACATCCCAATAGTTTACTTTCTTGTAGGATTGTTCTTCGAAGAGTGGTCTTAGGTCTTCCACGTTTTCTTTTCCCAACTGGTGACCACATAAGGACTTGTCGATTTAGTCTCTTTTCGTCTGCTCTAAGAACATGACCTAAACATTTCCACCTTCGTTTCCTTATAATATTTGATACGAGTTGTAGGTAGTATTATATATTAAACTATTAAAATCATGAAAGAAATGGTATCGATTTGAACCGTTATTTTACCTCTTTTGTGTAGATGAATCGATATTTGATGATCATCTGGAAGACTTGATGTATTTAGCTGTAAAATTTATGATTTGTTTGTTTGTTTGTGAGACTGTTGTAGAAGGAAGGTTGTCTTCTGTTGTTTGCTGCGTTCAATGTCTGCTAGAAATCGCGCGAACATGTGTTAGTTTATGTAAACTGAAAAAGTGCGCAGCAATGGTGTGCAACAAGAAAGTAAACTATTGGGATGTAAAACCATACAAGATCTCCAACTGCTAGCAAAGAACCGTATCACATGGAGATCTAAAACCTCTGCCCTATGTGCCGCCTTTGGCACAAAGGAACAAACTAACTAACTAACTAATAGTGTACAGCTGTTGATGTTTTGAGAATCAACGTAATTGAAAATAATAATAATAATTCCTCTTGTACCGTTATACGTTACATAGGGCCTGCAAGCAATTTCTCTATACCGCTCTATCCTGGGCAACTCACTGAATCTCCTCCATGGAACTGAGACCGATATTTCTTGCCTCTCTCAGCAAAGTTTGTTTCAGGGTATCCTTAGATCGTCCTCTCTTTCTTGAACTCTTTGCATCCCACTTTTTTTTTTCCGATTCAGAAGCACTTGAGCTGAAAGCTCTTCGGCTCGATGTCATGGACATCGTAACCCTTCGGCTCGGTGCCACGAACACCGTAAATCTGGGAACTTACAGAGGACTAGTCACCCGTAGAATCAACGTAATTGAAAATAATAATAATAATTCCTCTTGTACCGTTATACGTTACATAGGGCCTGCAAGCAATTTCTCTATACCGCTCTATCCTGGGCAACTCACTGAATCTCCTCCATGGAACTGAGACCGATATTTCTTGCCTCTCTCAGCAAAGTTTGTTTCAGGGTATCCTTAGATCGTCCTCTCTTTCTTGAACTCTTTGCATCCCACTTTTTTTTCCCATTCAGAAGCACTTGAGCTGAAAGCTCTTCGGCTCGATGTCATGGACATCGTAACCCTTCGGCTCGGTGCCACGAACACCGTAAATCTGGGAACTTACAGAGGACTAGTCACCCGTAGTCCAAAGCGCTACGAACACGCTGAGCACGCGGGCATTGCATCCCACTTCAATGCCTGCTTTGATAATTGAAAATACAAAATGTTATGTTATGCGATTGACGTCATGGCACATTGGGCATTCCCATTCGTGCTCTGCAGCAGCTATCCACAAGTCCATTTGCTCACCGTACCCAAGAGACGTTGATTAGTATATCTGCTCTCTCTACCACGAAGATAACACTCTCTGGCATGTCCAAACTTAAGGCCTAATTCTCGAACTGTTTCCAGTGTCTGAGACTCGATCATGTCACATAAATGTAGTGGAGCATAGGGATTCCCAGCAGGGGCGGCTCGTCATTAAGGGTCAGTGGGGCCCGACCCCACCAATATTCGATAGGGGGAATAACTTCCAGGAATAGTAAATGTTTAAAAAACCATGATTTTTCCGAAAATTTGTGTCTGGCCCCACCAACAAAAATGACAAGGAGCCGCCACTGATTCCCAGCACGTGGTATCTGTATCAAAGCATTTCAGAGACACTGAATTGCTACCGAATTGAAAAACGGGCTGTGGTTGAATGAAGTTTTGGTTCCATTTTCTCATTGTAGATGTTTGTACAAATTCAGCTGCAGTTTTCTTAATTATTAACGGATTTTTATGAGTGATATAGTATATGGCTTTTTTCATCTTTACAGACAGTCAATTGGCAAGTGTTTTACTGTGACAACTTCTGAGTTTTCGCTTTTCTCTCTTGTCGTTCACCTCGTATATAAGTCTCTTCTCAAAAGACTCTGCGCCCTTTCATAATTTGGCTTTCCACACAACTCTGTCATCAGCTAGTCCCTCCCATGTGCTGGTACCTATAGAAAAGTTTTTAATTGAGGCTTTGCAGACATCTTTATATCTGAGCAGTGGTCTGCACTGGTGCCTCTTCCCCTCCAAAAGCTGACAGAACAACATTTGTTTTGGTATGCGATAAGTTTCCATTCTTCTCACATGTCCCAACCATCTTAGTCATCTACTGCTAATCATGCCCATGATGGAAGGCAGGTATGCACGTTGCAGTACTTCAGAGTTGGTTATCTTGTCGTACCACCTGATGTTCATAATCTTGCGGAGACATCGAAGGTGAAAGATGTTAAGTCTCCTCTCGTGTCTTGAGTAGGCTGTCCATGTTTCTGAGCCATATAGTAAAGAACTAATTACACAAGCTCGATATATTTGAGTCTTCGTCTGCAATGTCAGTGATATACTATTTTGTAGGTAAATGAATTTTCTTTAAGATAAATCTAAAACAATTAAATAGTGGCGCTCACAGCGGCTTATACAGGGTGTTCAACTTAAAAGCAGCCCATGAATGGAGCTAATCTGGCATATATGTATGGAAATGAGAAGGTTCAGTTATGACGTAGTATAGGTCAAGGTTGTGTGATGGTGTGTAATTGTAGTGCGGAAGGGGCGATGAACAAATGTGACGTAGGACAAGCTAGTCAGAACCGGTTTAAATAGTAAATAGACGGAGATGCAATGCATACCTGGCAAATTTCTATTTATCAATGGGGCTGCTTTTAAGTTGAACACACTGTAGAAGCCAATCGGCTAACGCGTTTTTTGTGTGCACCAATTGATCGTCTGAGCCACTCAAGCTCTCCAAATACATCAATTGTTTTTGGATGCGTTTACCAGACATTCGAGAACGTGACCGGCCCATCTCACTTGGACCTTCTGCAACAGGGTATTACTCTTGAGATCTTTGTGCTTTTATGAGGACATCGGTATCTAGAATTTTGTCCTGTCAGTTTAAATGGATGTCCTGACAGACAGCATCCCAGACATACACAGACAACATCACAGACATACACAGACAACATCACAGACATACACAGACAACATCACAGACAACATCACAGACATACACAGACAACATCACAGACATACACAGACACATACAGACATACACAGACAACATCACAGACAACATCACAGACATACACAGACACATACAGACATACACAGACAACATCACAGACATACACAGACAAACACAGACATACACAGACAACATCACAGACATACACAGACAAACAGGAAGATAAGACAATGTTTTTATTTTAGAAAATAACTTTAATATTTTAAAAATAAATTTTGAAAAAAGCGTGCAAATTTGTATATTAATAGAAAGAAAAGTAGGTCAAATATATATTAATAGAAATAAAAGTAGGTCAAATATATATTAATATAAAAAAGTAGGTCACACAGTTATATTAACAGAAAGACAAGTAGGGTCAAATATTTATATTATTAGGAAGAAAAGTAGGTCACACATTTATATTAATAAAAAGAAAAGTAGGTCAAATTTGTATATTAATAGAAAGAAAAGTAGGTCACACATATATTAATAGAAAGAAAAGTAGGTCACATATTTATATTAATAGAAAAAAGTAGATCAAATATTTATATTAATAAAGATTGTTTGTAATTCGAGACTCTTTAAGCCGAGACATGCTCTTTAAACATAAGAACGGGTCTTGTTGTGCTTATATCAAAGCGCATAGACCTACACATATAAAAAAAATATACTAACTCCGTTTGGAACTATTAATAGAGAGAAAAGTATGTCAAATATTTATACCAATAGAAAAAGTAGGTCAAATGTTTATATTAATATAAAATATAGGTCAAATAATTATATTAATAGAATAAGTAGGTAAACTATTTATATCTATAGAAAAATTAGGTCAAATATTTATATTCATTCTTTTTCTTTTGTCCTTCTCTGCTTTTTTTATGTTAGGGGCAGCAGGTTTAACTGATGTTCGGTTTCTGATATAGTGCACGCTCGGTCGCTTGATATGATGTGCTATTGTAAAGTTTTAAGATGTCTGTAACGCCATCAATCCATCTTTTTCTTGGTCGGCCCTTACTCATGATATTTATATTAATAGAGAGAAAAGTATGTGAAATATTTATCCACTCCATGATGTGGACATCATTATGAAACTGTTCATCACTACTCTACTCTTCTTCTTCCAATGATCCAGCGGCACTTGAGCTTTGCCCTTCGGCCCAATGCTATGTAGTGGTATCTGCATGTGTTTGTAAGTTGTTCTTTTGTTCCGTATAATGTGTTCCATTTATCTGACCTTGGAGGAAGGAGGGTCTTTCTGATGTCATCTAGTGCTTGACACTTGAAGAGGTGGTAGTGAACGGTTTCATGATGATGTGCACACAGTTGGCACTCTGGAGTGTGTTGTGGATGAATTCTGTTCAAGTGATTATTAAGTGTTATGTGTTGGGTTCGAAGTCTAAAAATGGTGCTCTGATCTCTTCTTGTAAGGTGGTTGATGTTGTCATTAAGGTTAGGGCTGGCCATATGGCTGTACACCTCTCTTCCTGTGTTTCCCATGGCCCATCTGTTCAGCCAAATTTCTTTATTTGTTGTCATTAGGATTTGCTTCGCTGTATGGAGAGTTGTTGCTGTGATTGATTGTTCCTGTGTTGACCCTTTCTTGGCTAGCCTATCTGCTTTGTCATTTCCAGGTGTGTTTGAATGTCCAGGGATCCACTGCATGGTTATTTTGATGTCATGTGATGATCACTACTTCTTTAGATGGAAATCGCTGGATGATGTCAGGAAGACCCTTCTTCCTCCAAGATAAGATAAATGGACACTTGTCTTTGTTCCGGAGCACATGGGTGTCGTTGGCAATGAGAGAGCAGACAGACTGGCTGGGTCGCTATATCAGAGGGCCAGCCAATGGACAGAGCTGACATCGTGAACGCCCTCATAGAGCGTGGCCGCAGAGAAGACCTTCATCTAAACCAATCCACGTCAACTACTAGATTGCGAGAACTGGGTTTGAAGATTGGTGTGGCAAGAAAAGAACGATACAACAGGTATACGAGTAGGCTCATCAATCAAAATAGAACTGGTACTGTGAGTCGCTGGACGCTGTTGGAAATATTGCGAAGGAGATCGGAGCACCTATGAACATGTCCGGAGTGCAATGAAGATATTCCAAACTGAAACTGAAGATAAATGGAACACATTATTCGGAACGAAAGAACAACTTACAAACACATGCAGATACCATTACATAGCGTTGGACCGTTTAACAAGAGACCGGCCATTGAAGAAGTAGGTTAACAAAGTGTTAAGTATGCCAAATATTTACATTATAATAGAGAGAAGAAGTGTGGTCAAATATATTTATAAATACAGAATTAAGTATGTCAAATATATATATATATATATATATATATATATATATATATATATATATATATATACATAAATACATAATTAAGTATGGCAAATATCATATTGATAAGAGAGAAAAGTAGGTCAAATATTTATAATGATAGAGACAAAGTAGGTCAAATATGTATATTGGTAGGAGAAAGTAGGTCAAATATATATATGATAGAGAAAATGAGATCAAATATGTATAATGATAGGAGATAAAATTAGGTCATATATGCATATTGATAGACGACAAAAGTAGGTCAAATATGTAACTGATAGGAGAGAAAAATAGGTCAAACATTTATATTTATAGGAGAAAAAGTAAGTCAATATGATTATTGATAAGAGAGAAAAGTAGGTCAAATATGTTTATTGATAAGGATGGAAGGTCAAATATGTATAATGATAGGAGAGAAAAGTAGGTCAAATATGTTTATTGATAAGGATGGAAGGTCAAATATGTATAATGATAGGAGAGAAAAGTAGGTCAAATATGCATATACAAAATTAAGTATTTCAAATATTTATATCAATACAAAAGTAGGTCATATATTTTAATTGATGTGAGAGAAAAGTAGGTCGAATATGTATATTGATAGGAGAGAAAAGTAGGTCAAATATGTATATTGATAGAAGACAAAAGTAAATCAAATATGTATATTAATAGGAGAGTAAAGTAGGTCAAATATGTATAATGATAGAAGAGAAAAGTAGGTCAAATATTTATATTTATAACAGAAAAAAGTAGGTAAAATATGTTTATTGACAGGAGATAAAAGTAGATCAACTACTTTAATTGATCGTATGAAAAAGTAGGTCAAAATTAATATTTATATGGGAGAAATGTATGTCCAATATTTATATAAATACCAAATTAGCCCTTTCACTGCGTATTTTTTGTAACCTTCTGATTCACTTATATTGCAAGGTATACGGTATTAGCCAGTAAACTGACTTTGTATAATTTACAAAATTACTGTGAGCCACTATATCAACTCCGAAGGACGAACGGGTTAAGCATGTCGGATATTTATATTAATTTCAATTTTGTAGATTGTTCTTGTTATTTCCCTTCTCACAGGTTCTCGGTTCTTTCCCCTTGTGAGGTAATTGTGATATTTTATTCTAGAGATCCCAAAACTCTTGTATTGGGCCGCATAACTGATCGGGGAAACCCTGACCTAATTTGAGTTGGGGACTGGATTTTATATATGTTTGATAGAACACTGCAAGTTTTTTGCAATTTTACTCAATTCTATGAGTCTATGGTTATTTATTGATGAAAAATATCAATAATATTGATATAATACTGAGTAGACAACGGTATACACTTTATGAAGCGCACACAAACACCCGTTCTCGAAATCTCTTCTTATCCTGACGATGTGAGACAAAACAAGATTAGAGAAAATAAGTAGATCTAAGACTTTTGTTGGTGAAGTAGATGTAATATTATTTGTGATGGAGTAGATCTAAGACTTTTGTTGGTGAAGTAGATGTAATATTATTTCTGATGGAGTAAATCTTTCGTTGGTGAAGTAGATGTAATATTATTTCTGATGGAGTAAATCTTTCGTTGGTGAAGTAGGTGTAATATTATTTCTGATGGAGTGGATCTAAGACTTTTGTTGGTGACGTAGATGTAATAGTATTTGTGATGGAGTAGATCTTTTGTTGGTGAAGTAGATGTAATATTATTTGTGATGGAGTAGATCTAAGACTTTTGTTGGTGACGTAGATGTAATATTATTTGTGATGGAGTAGATCTTTTGTTGGTGACGTAGATGTAATAGTATTTGTGATGGAGTAGATCTTTTGTTGGTGAAGTAGATGTAATATTATTTCTGATGGAGTAGATCTTTTGTTGGTGAAGTAGATGTAATATTATTTGTGATGGAGTAGATCTTTTGTTGGTGACGTAGATGTAATATTATTTGTGATGGAGTAGATCTTTTGTTGGTGACGTAGATGTAATATTATTTGTGATGGAGTAGATCTTTTGTTGGTGAAGTAGATGTAATATTATTTGTGATGGAGTAGATCTTTTGTTGGTGACGTAGATGTAATAGTATTTGTGATGGAGTAGATCTTTTGTTGGTGACGTAGATGTAATATTATTTGTGATGGAGTAGATCTTTTGTTGGTGACGTAGATGTAATATTATTTGTGATGGAGTAGATCTTTTGTTGGTGACGTAGATGTAATATTATTTGTGATGGAGTAGATCTTTTGTTGGTGAAGTAGATGTAATATTATTTGTGATGGAGTAGATCTAAGACTTTTGTTGGTGACGTAGATGTAATATTATTTGTGATGGAGTAGATCTTTTGTTGGTGACGTAGATGTAATAGTATTTGTGATGGAGTAGATCTTTTGTTGGTGAAGTAGATGTAATATTATTTCTGATGGAGTAGATCTTTTGTTGGTGAAGTAGATGTAATATTATTTGTGATGGAGTAGATCTTTTGTTGGTGAAGTAGATGTAATATTATTTCTGATGGAGTAGATCTTTTGTTGGTGAAGTAGATGTAATATTATTTGTGATGGAGTAGATCTTTTGTTGGTGAAGTAGATGTAATATTATTTCTGATGGAGTAGATCTAAGACCATTATCAGGCAATCTCGTTACCAGTGGTTGCTCGTCATTAAGGGCCAGTGGGGCCGTGCCCCACAAAAAATCATGTATAACTAATGTGTAAATACTAATATATAAAGTAACCCAAAACCATGGTTATTCAGAGCATATTTGTCCGCCCCACCAACAAAAATAGCCACGAGCCGCCACTGCTCGTTACTCTGACAAGATTTGTAGCTCTTCAGGCGTTTCTTTGAGTAAACCTGTAGAAAAATTCTTTCTTAATTCCAACGCCTCCATGTATCCAACATTTTCCGTAACCATGTACAACAGAAGGTAGACATGTATTGGCAACCTCTGACCTGGCATTAGCTTTCTTCGGAAATATCCAGGCATTAGCTTTATCAACCACATTACGAAGCAGTAGATATTGTTTATGCTGAGTATTGACATCATCAGCAACCAAATCTTGGTAATAAACTCGTACAAGGTAATCATAACAAGGTTGTTATCAGTCGTGCTGTTATTGTAAGAAGATCCGGTTGAGTCGTCTGCCTCGTCAGAAGTAAAGATACACTGTAAAGAATACCGTTGGATTTGGTGGAGCTGAATGATCTTCACATCACAAATAAGAACAACAGATGAGTAAGATGTTGTATTTGTTAAAGCCCCATCTACAACATTTTGATCACGAAAGTTATCAACCGATACTTGCAAATTTATCGCCATAAGGATCCCAACGATTGCTACAAGGATTAGAAGTAATTTTGTGAAAAGGTAAAACAGACTTAGAGAATTCGATGACGGATTTACGGTATCTGATACGGATTGTACAAGTTCTTTGATGTATTTCTGCCGGGTTCTCTCGTCCTGACGAAAAGCAGCCTGGACCGAGTCTAATTTATAATTTAATCCTTGTCCAGCAAATTCTAAATACATGATCAAAAAGGCGTGGGTTAGTTTAAGGCATATTGCAAGAATAAAAAGGGTCCAGGCCATCTTCTGAAACAAGGAATGTATATTTAGTGATCCTGTTTCAGGGTTGTTCCGTCCAGTTTGTTTTTGTCTGTCAGAAATGTCCGATTTTGAAAATGGTTTGAAACTGGTCATGTTTTCCCGGGGGGTTGGCCTGTGAAAAGGATAATAGAGAGATGATACGAACGAATTTTCATCAGGATCGTCTTCAGTATCCACTCTTGCATGGTTGAATGCTGAATTGCATGATGACTCTGCGAAATTCGTCATGGACGAAGTGAACTGAGGAGGAAACCAACATTTTGAAGTGTATTTCGGTACGTATTCGGGATTGCTAAACCTAGAGATGGTCCCTGGTGCTCTTCCTTGTGGTATTAATGCAAGGACCAACGATGTCAATGCCAACACTAGTAGAAGAAAGAATGCCCAGATGTGGTTGAGACGATCAGCTCGATCCTCGATCAATAATCGACGACAGATGATCATCTTGGGTATTGTTAGTGTTCTGAAAGTAAACAAAATTATATATTTAATCGCTCACTATTATCAAATAGCTTGTCCTGAGTTAAACTTCCAAACTACTTTCTTCTTCAATCGTTCCATATCGACCACTCCTAGTGATTTGTATGTGATCCGAGTCTAAGAGCGATTGTACGTTGTGACAGTTATGCGCCCGCCTACAAGTAGGCCAGCACATCCAATTTCTGCGCCGCTTTTTATTTACTAGGGCAGCTTCCCTAGGCTTTTACCTCAGTCGCCTCTTACGACATGCCTTGTAGGTTGCGGTGCTACTATTGTTTGCTTCTCTTGTGAGCCCAGGCAACACACGGGAGAGATTCTACTTCTTCTTCTTTGCGTTCGTTCTTTACGTCCAATTTTAATCACTCTTTGTGATATGTTTGATCTTTGTCAAGAACGTGTATACGTTGCACATTGGTTTGGTAGGCTCCTAAACGCATATAATTCTACACGTCTAGGACATGTGCATCCAATTTCAGCCAAACCTCCTTAGTCGTCTCTTACGACATGCGTGGCAGGTAACAGTGGTTCTATTCTTTACACCCCAAAATTGGGCCCCGTAACCACTCGGGAGAGATTAACTGATTCAGTCCGTGGAACACTCTAGTGCACATATTTCTTATCTGCGTGTCCCAAGCGTCTTTTAAAAGACGGCTACTATTGCGTTGAGTTTTATTAATTTTCACTCCGATTGTAGTTTTATATCAACCGGAAACTAAGTAGAAAGGAAGTACTAACGATAACCAAATCACAACATCGTGGTTTTGACTAGAATCAGAAGTGAAACCAAGTTTAATTTTCGTTTTCAAGTTACCCTGTGATTAAAAATAATGTCTAACAATTCAGAGTCTAGAAATGGTTTGTTATCAGCTCGTTCTGCACGTTTTACAGCTGCAGAAGCGCGAGATTGGTTGCATGAAGATGTAGATACTGATAGTGAAGATAGTGAAGCTTCTGATTCTGATGACACAGAAGTTTGTGATTTAAATACGTCGATTATTAATAATTTAAATAATACTAGTAGTGTTTCCCAACCAGCTGCGAGAGGGCGTTGCCCCAGTCAGGTTCCAGATGGTCGTGTTGCTAATTTGCGAACAGTTAGTAAACCATATATTCCGTCAATATTTTCTTAATTTTTGTGTATTCATAAATGGATTACTTATATAAAGAGAGCAGTTACACTGATTTATTCACCATATTGTTCCTCAAGGCCCTTGGTAAGTTGGATTTTTGTTCTCACAATTTCAATTAATTTTTTATTACATGCTAATATTTGTCATGCACAGTCAACACAACATTATATTTTCGCATACAATAAATATTTTATGAAAGTACAATCATTTATCTTTAATTTGATATATAATAAGTTCAACTTTAAATCATATTTAGAAACAATATTTTAATTTAATTAAAGTATGTGTGCAATATTTTTGAAGCTAAAAAATAATTCCGTCCAGAGGTGAAAAAAACCTGGTACTGAATCAGTTAAAACTTCCATCCAACATAACAGTTCTTCGGAATTTTTCTTTATCTCTCTCTCTCCTTCTTTCTCTCTCTCTATCTGCTTCTCTCTCTTCTCTCTCTCTCCTTCTCTCTCTATCTGCTTCTCTCTCCTTCTCTCTCTCTCCTTCTCTCCCTCTCTCTCTCCTCTCTCTCTCTCCTTCTCTCTCTCTCCTTCTCTCTCTCTCCTTCTCTCTTTCTCTCTCTTTCTCTCTCTCTCTCTCTCTCTCTCTCTTCTCTCTCTCTCATTCTCTCTCTCTCTCTCTCTCCTTCTCTCTTCCCTTCTCTCTCTCCCTTCTCTCTCTCCTTCTCTCTCTCCTTCTCTCTCTCTCTCCTTCTCTCTCTCCTCCTTCTCGCTCTTTCGCTGCGCAAACAAGAACAAATTTGTTCTAGAAAAAAAAAGCTTACAGTTGCAATATTTATCCACCTAAAAAGAACAGGACGTAATTTGGGGAGGGGTCTAAGTCAAGGTGATATGTAAGTGGGTAAAAACAGTTTTGAGTTACACCCATCAGTGGCGTATCCTGTCGTTGATCCTTGTAAAGAAAAGTGTAAGTAAAGGAACCCATTTTACACCACGTGGTATCAGTTATCAGTTATATGAGGACTATCATCATAGCACTCCGGACATGTCCATAGGTGCTCCGATCTCCGCCTCAGCAAATCCAGCAGAGTCCAGCGACCCAACACGCCAGTTCGATGTTGATTAATCAATCTTTTGCATATTTAGTATGTCGTTCTTTTCGGGCTGCACCAATATTGACACCCATCTCTTTTAATCTGGTCAGCGAGTGGGATTCACAGCCCTGAAACTCCTCTGTTCGGAAAGACTCTCTCGATGCGCGAAGAATGTCACTTCGATCCATTGCAGCTCCCTCTGATATTGTAGCCACGCCAGCACCACGTGGTATATAGGGTAATACAGTGTTAGGCCCGTATTTTTCATCGACTGTCGGCACACGATGGGTGATTTGATCACCATCACGCCGGCTGCCTGTACTTGCCAGTGCCTTTTCTTGTACCCAATTGAGGCTGGGTCGATCTGAGAGCTGTTACGATCGGAAAAAATTTCACACCCACTTTAGAATTGAAACCCGACCACTAGTTTTAGAAGCGAGTATTCTTTCCAGAACTTTGCCATTAACCATAGTAAACTAGTCGTCGATTTTCTAGGCAGCACTTATACGTTTAGTAGTTTACCATTGCTTCCTGAACTCTTCTTCTTCTTCTTCAGCGATCTCTGGTCATGCGTTTAATTTACTGTGGACCACAAACTGGGCAGTCAGCTTCAGGTCTGTCAGGTTTCCTTCTTCAGCGATCTCTGGTCATGCGCTTAATTTACTGTGGACCACAAACTGGGCAGTCAGCTTCAGGTCTGTCAGGTTTCCCAAAGCTTAGTTTTCAGGTTGACTAAGTGTGGTCACATGTTGCTTCTCAGCTCACCCAGGAGAGGACAGTCTAGCAGGATATGCTCTGGTGTCTGTTCCGCCTGCTGACACTGGCAGATAGCTGTTTGACTTATTCTTAGTCTATGTAAGTGTTTGTTGAGTCTGCAGTGTCCGGTGCGTAGTCGAAATATAATGACCTGGTCTGTTCTGATTAGGTCTTTGAGGAAGTCTTTTCCATAATCATATCCAGTGTTTGTCTTCCAGTCACTGGAGATTTTCTCTGTATGAGGGTTTTGACCTCTTGAAAAGACTAGGGTTAGTAAATTTGCTTTTGGCATGCCCTCCTTAGCTAAGACATCGGCACTCTCATTGCCTGCTAATTATTTACTAAGGTAGCTTCCCTAGTCCCCTCCCTCTTACGACATGTAGATCTCAGTGTTACTATTCTTTGCTCCCATTGAGAGCCCCGGCAACACACACTGTGGATACAAAACAAAATGTCTTCCACGCAAAGGAAGGATCTCAGACAGTGGCGGCTCATGATTATTTTTGTTGGTGGGGCCAGACACAAATTTTCGAAAAATCATGGTTTGGGGTTGTTATGTTTTAACTTATAAAATAATAAACACACGTTACACAACACATTATTTTTATGGGGCAGCCCCAGTGGTCTAATGCGAGCCGCCACTGATCTCAGAGATAACAGAAGCAACGAAAAAACACTGTGTATGACAAAAGTTTGTTCTAGAAATCTCTTCTTACCTGACGTTGTGAACAAAACAGGATTCGAGAAAACAATAAGCCGATGAAGAAGTTATTCCAAGTAATAATAATATTTTTTCTTCAAATTATATATATATATATCTTACAGATTATCTACGAAGCGCATACAAGGGCCCGCTTTTAGAAATCTCTTCCTGACCTGACGCTAAGAGGCAAACAGGATTCGAGAAAGAAAGACAGATTATTTACGCTTTGTTTGGTACTTACTTTCGTACTCGTACCGGATGTAAACAATCCACAAAGAATAGATCTATTCGTGAACGGTTACTTAACTAAGTTCCGTTTCTAGATCCGTGTGGAAAACTTATAACAACTTATAGGCCTACCATTGATTCGCACTATAGAAGCAAATGGGCAAAAGACCATCCTCAGTACACAGACAGTGACGGATACTATGGTCTCTCTCGAAGTGAACAAGTTGCCATACTCCGCCTCCGTACAGGACACAACAAGCTCAGAGCCCACATGTTCCATAAATTTAAAATTGGACAACTAGCCTGTGCCCCTGCAAAATGGCAGACATGACAGCAGAACATGTCTTGCAAGACTGCCAACAGTTGAGGTATAAGGAAAGAGTCATGGCCACAACACACAGAGCTTCGAGAAAAGCTGTACGGAGGAACGGAGTCCTAAAAACAACAGTAAAATTCATGATAAAAGTTGGTCCATCAGTCTAGGCCGGGAACGCAAAGGAAGGATAACAGCTGTAGTAATAGTACTTATCCAGGTCACGGTAGCTATGTAGAAAGTTAAACCAGAACCAACTATAAACTTATCTAGTTATAAAGTTACCTAGCGTTGGCTGTCTTTCTTTCTTTTTCGTCTCTCAGGTTGTTGCCCATGTCGTCACACTGCTACCGGGTTGTTCCCAGTATCGTGGTTTTCTGTTTTTGTCTTGCGCTGTTCTGGTGGCTTGTGTGATTGTTATCTTTGCTCTTTCACATGATTCTGCTACGCCATCTAACCATCTTTTCCGTGGCTTCCTCTTGCCTTCTTTTTCCGATGTTCTGTTGTAGAAGACTCTGTATACTGTAGAAGACTCTGTATACAGCGTTGGCTGTGGTTAAACAATATGAATAAGTTTGTGTGCCACTTATCAGATGCAACGTGCATGTGTTTGATAGCGATGACGGAAAGACTTTTCATTTCAAAACAGTACAGGATGTCTGACGCATTTAATGAGTGCTGCTTGATCACGTACATAGTTTCTCAAACTAGGATCTGCCACAGCTAACTCTAGATAACTAGGCCAGATACAGAATGGGGTTCCTGATCTAGATCAGAAAAGGGGTCGAAAATATAGATGTTTGATAGAACCCTGCAGCCTTTTTGCAATTTTACTCAATTCTGTGAGTCTGTGGTTATTTATTGGTGAAAAATATTCATAATATTGATATTTCTTATTGTTAAACTTAACTTGTTGCATAATATAACTCGATTTAGCATTTTGTGTTGATTTTAAAATGATTTCGTCTATATACACCAATACTGGAATGCGACAGGGCGCAGAGCACGAGGCAGGCCAAGAACATGATGGATAGATAACATCTTAGAGTCCTTGCGAAAGCAAGAACTGACAACATCAAGCGCAACACACCTGGCACAAGATAGGAAACTAACTCTCCCAACGACGCTTCACGGCAAATGTGGTTAAGATAAGATAAGAAGACTGGAATGCGAGGTCACGTGGTGTAGTTGGGGTCTGATTTCCCATAATTCTTACAAGAGTCCGAAGGCCCATAGGTTTATAGTTTGCTCTGGATCTGCGGTCCTCCCCTCTCCTCCTCACCTCCCTGGGGTCCACAAGGTACTCACAGTGGTCCTCAAACGCTTGAAGAAATATTGTGATATTTGACATTTCAAATAAAAAATTACATTTTTTAATATGTATAAAAACAGTTCTAAACTAGTTCCGCAGCGAAATCAAAGAACCCGGACCAGACCGGAGTCTAAATGTCTGACAGGCTAAAATGAAAGATAATTTGAAGTTTCCCGCAGTCTGAGAAATTGGAGGCAGCTTGACTGTTGGTGTGGTGTAATAATAACTCCATAGCTAGAAGAATGAAATTTAAGTAAGTAATTGGCTGAAACAATCTTGGGAAAGATAGGATAAATAACGCTGGCGTGCATTGGATTTTGCTACAATACATTTTGGCTGAGCTTCAGGATAGATCGCTGGCTGAAATTGAAACGCAAATGTACTGATAATGCTAATGATGACGCGTCTTGTTCAAGGCAAAAGGAAATATCTTCCTGTTTATTGAAATGTTAAATTGCAGACATTGTTTACTATTGTAACACACAGATAATTGTAGACATTGTTTACTATTGTAATACATAGATAATTGTAGACATTGTTTACTATTGTAACACACAGATAAGTGTAGACATTGTTTACTATTGTAATACATAGATAATTGCAGACATTGTTTACTATTGTAATACATAGATAATTGCAGACATTGTTTACTATTGTAATACATAGATAATTGCAGACATTGTTTACTATTGTAATACATAGATAATTGCAGACATTGTTTACTATTGTAATACATAGATAATTGCAGACATTGTTTATTATTGTAACACAGATAATTGCAGACATTGTTTACTATTGTAATACATAGATAATTGCAGACATTGTTTACTATTGTAATACATAGATAATTCATTCATGTACATTTTTATATATATATAGACTTTTGGTGGTCCGCGCTAGCAAAATGTATTTAGTAGGGGATCCGTGGTAATGCAAAGTTTGGGAACCGCTGAGTCTGACAACTAGATTGACGTAGAAGATTAGTTAGAGAAGGTTTGGTCAACTCACTAGAGCAGCAGTCTCTCTCTCTCTCTCTCTCTCTCTTTCGTGGCTTTTAAATCCCGTTTAGGGCATATGCCCTTAACCCTTTCGCTGCTACATACTTTCCGAAGGCTGAGCTAAAAATAGCTACTCTTTGTTTCTAGGTCACAAACGTGAATACACGCCTATAGCAGTGACAGTAGCAATGTATAACGTGTTATAACACGCCTTTAGTCCACAGAGGAGAGATAATAACAGACATGTTAATACTTCTTTAGAAGTGAATGGAAAAACGTATATATACGTCCTTAGCAGCTAAAGGGTTAACCAACTCATACCAAGTCTTTCTATCTTTAGTTATCTTCTTCAGCTACCTCCAGCTCTTCAGAATGTTGTTAACTCCTGCCTCCAAATTCTTCGGCAATGTGATTGTCTTATTTATGAGTTGCCCTAGCTTTAGTAGCTCTGTTGTTGCCTCCCAGTGCTTGTATTACGAAACTATTTAGTCCTCCCGTAATAAAAGGACATGAAACCGGAGGATTGACTTAATTGCGCCGGTTTTCTCTCTCTCGCGATCACCGCCAAGACTGATGTACCATATCTCCCCATAAATTATATTCATGTGAAAATCTGATTCATGCAGCCTTAGCATTAGTGTGTTTTTACGTCACATCTTCAGCACCATTTGTAGATCTGGTTCTTATCCTTCGGCGATGTGCCCGGTTTCAGCCAGCGTTTACTCCTTTCGCTCTCCGTTCTGTAGCCATCTAGTGTTTTTTACGGTGTGGGGTGGATAGCCCCACTCCCACCTCCTTAGTCGCCTCTTACGACATGCGTGGCAGGTAACCGCGGTTATCTTCTTTACACCTCAATTTTGGCCCCGGTAACCACTTGGGCGACCACCAATCAGATCTGACAGACATCTAGCTACAGTATAGCTCAGATGTTGTGGTTACTACTGCCTTGTAGTTAGATTGGGGACAATCAAAGCATAGCGGAGCAAACTGTACACAAAACTGGACGGCAGGCAAACCAAATAGTCCAATAACAGACCGGTAACCTGGGAAGATGACGCTCAACAATCCGGGAGAGTAGGTCGTCTAAGGGTCGCTACCCTAAAAGAAAAAATAGCAACCTGCTGCCTTGTAGGTCGGCTGGGGACAGTCAAAGGCTGACGGAGAGCGAACCCAAGTAAACACTGGTTGAAATCGGACACATCGCCGAAGGACAAGCACCAGAGATCCAAATGGTACTGAAGATGTGATGTAAAACAAACGTTCTTGGCAAAGACTGTTTATATATCACAATAAGAATGATCAAAATGACCGAAAAAGAACGATCGAGAGAGAGAGAGATGTTGTGGTGCTGTAAAGTGGTGGTTGTTTTGTTTGTACAAATCTTACCTTTCTTCTCTTTCTTTCTTTCTTTCGTCCGCTTTCAACTCAGACGAAGTTTCATCCCTGAAACTGATTTTTGCGTGAAAATCCGTTTTTCCAATTTCTTACAATGGCAGCAGCGTGCACATTGTAAATTACTTTACACTGGCAGCCGTGTGCTCAATGTACTCGTAATTAGTATTCCCTCGCCATACAGGCAGATTTTCTCCGACTTCAGAGGTACTCACGTTATCGTCCTGAGTAGGACCAGGGGACTCGAACAAATGCCGGACAGTAGGTTCGAACCCGAGCTATGAGGCGTCTCACAGCTAGCAGGCCGAGCTACTATCAACTACTCTAGGCAGTCCCCACAAATCTTACCAACTTGTCTGTACAAATTTGCTTCCATCTTTTTCTTTTCTTTAATCCTGTTTTCTTGTCGCATACCAAAACAAATTTTGTTCTGTGAACTTTCGGAGGGTAAGAGGTACCAGGGCAGACCACTGCTCAGATATAAAGATGTCTTCTTCACTGCTTCAATGAAAAACTTTTCTATATGTCCCAGCACATGGGAAAACTAGCTGATAACAGAGTTGTGTGGAAAGTGATATTGCGCAAGGACGCAGGGTCTTTTGAGCAGAGACTTATACAGGGTGTTCAACTTAAAAGCAGCCTGTGAATGGAGCTAATCTGGCATATATGTATGGAAATGAGAAGGTTCAGTAATGACGTAGTATAGGTCAAGGTTGTGTGATGGTGTGTAATTGTAGTGGGAAAGTGCGATGAACAAATGTGACGTAGGACAAGCTAGTCAGAACCGGTTTAAATAGTAAATAGACGAGATGCAATGCGTACCTGGCAAATTTATATTTATCACTGGGGCTGCTTTTAAGTTGAACACCCTGTATATGAGATGAAAGACAAAAGAGAAAACTCAGAAGTTGTCACAGTAAAAATCATCTTGCCAATTGAACGTCTGTAAAGATGAAAAAGACCATACATACATACAATCCTGTTTTCTATATTCAACGCAAATGTGAAATCTGTGTTGCTGTATATCTCGGAAACTTGGCGAGTCACCAAGTTAAATACAAATAAGATTCATACCTTTGTCAACGGATGTCTTCGGCGGATTCTCAGACTGAGATGGTATGATAGAGTTATAAACACAGACCTGTGGACAAGAACAGAGCAGGAACCCATGATGACCCAGGTTAAGAAGAGAAAATGACGATGGATCGGGCATACCCTACGGAAGACACAGTTGAGTGTCACTAGACAAGCATTTGAGTGGAGCCCGCAAGGAAAATGAAAAAGAGGACGCCCTAAACAGACCTGAAAACGAAGTCTTCTTGAGGAACTGAAGAGTGCTCGACCATACTGGGAGACCATAAAGAGACGAGAAAAATGGCGAACAACTGTTGAGGTCCTATGCTCCACTACAGGACCGTGCAGCATATTTTCTTAGTATGATGCAGTCTTCGAAAGCCACCCTCAAATGTTAAAAAACAAAAACCTTCAATTGTGATTTTGATTTCGCTTCTTATGCCGCCCCCCTTACGGTGCCGCCTGATGCGCCGCCTCTCCGTATTATAACACGGTACGGCCCTGCTCCACCAGGAGCGGAGAGGAATAAGTAAGCAAGAATCCTGTTTTGCTACAGCATCAGGATAAGAGCGATTTCTAGAACCGGCTTTTATGTGCGATTCATAAATAGTGTTTTTAGCTGCCTATGTTATTTCTCAGGTCCACTTTTTGCATTGACGATTTTTTTGTTTTGTATCCATTGTATCGGAGTAATAATGCTCTTTGATGCGCACTGTCTGTTAGTAATCTGGATATGTAGCCGAACCATTTAATGTGTTCTTTCTTGATGAGTTTCAGTACTGATGTTGTACCCACATTTTTCCTGATGTCTTTATTTCTAAACCGGTCTCTTCTTGGTACTCCCAGCATTCTGTGTTGGCACTTCATCTCTGTCTTGCAGCTAGCCCCACCTTATTAGACGCCTCTTACGACATGCGTGACAGGTAACAGTGGTTCTATTCTTTACACCCCAATTTGGGCCCCGGTAACCACTCGGGCGACCGCGGAGTTTGAACCAGGTACGCTTGGGTTGTGATCAAGTCACTACGTTGAGCTACAGCGCCCACTTAATAACAATATGAAGCGCAATTTGACCTGACCCCAGCCAAGTCCAGGACGTTTAGCGTTGACTGTGACCTGACGCAACAGTGTCAAGTCAGGTACTTATTATCTTACACTTCAAGACGGAAGTGATGAGTCAAGATGGCGGAAGTATGTGCTTGAACAGACGACCAAAACAACACACTCCTTTTTATAAATATGCGGAATTAACTGTGAGTTAAAAATATAATTTTGTTACTGTCCATTAGTTTGTAATAATGTACACCAATGTGAAATAACTACTGGTTCATTCTTGTTTGTTAGTTGTTTAAATGTAACTTTATTTACACCACGACTGTGACCTGAGTGTACACAACACAATTTGAAACTACACAATAACACATAACACACTTTTTAGTTTAGCACGCTTATGTATTTGTATGTAGACTAACTTTAATAAGTGGTTTTTTTTACATTGTAGTAACAGTGCTAGTAATTCAGTTTATTTTATTTGCTATTTTAAGTTTACTTATATAATAGTCTAAGCTACACACCTCTGGCTCATGAGGCTCATCCAGGTGACAAAATAATTTAATTAAAGAAACAGGTGGGCTATAGATAGCGGATAAAAGCGGCGACAGCCTGTAACATTTATTTTAACACCAAGGCTAGGTAGTAGGTGTAAGAAAACCACAAGATGAGGCTGACTGATAGCAATGCCCTGATTTCGAAAACTCATAACTGAACATATCTGTACACATTATTCTCCTATTAGACCTATTGGGTAATAATAATTAGGGAAAGACAAACACGAACTTGACGAACATTGCAGGGCAACAATGAGCAAGGAATGCGATAGAAGATAGACTTGTACGGTTTAGTTTAGTTCCTCGATGAAATCCTTTGGCATAGATGTCGACAACTGGGAGAATATTGCTCAAGACAGATCAGCCTGGTGCACACTTCTTCGACACAGTTCTTCGACCTTCTTGGCAGGTAGAACAGCATGGATGGAACAAAGACGTCAAAATAGAAAGGCAGTAAAACTCCCTTAAGTGCAAGTATACCTTGCCCACACCGTACAAGAACATTTCAAGCCAGCATTGGCTCACCAGCCATCTACGCACACACAGAGAAACATAACACAACTACATTCCATTGGATGAAAATTGTGTGGTCATCATCACCCGTGATGGACGAGCATCACATCACAGTTCCATCGAACCAATTAGTCCATAAGTCTCTGACTCTCCTCACTATGTTGTTTAGTTTAGTGTCAGTCCATCTTCACTGCACATCAAACCAGTTAGTCCATAAGTGCTCCGATCTCCTCATTATGTCTCTCAGTTTAGTTTAGTCGTCGGATCATCATCACTGCATGTAGAGCCAATTAGTCCATCAGTGTTCCAATCTCCCCTCAGTATGTCTCTTAGCATGTGGCGACTAACGACACCCGTTCTTTTTTGGTTTACTATTCTTCTTTGGCTACCAGCATAGTGTTCTTGTCTAGCTACACCACACTTGACCTGGAATTCTTTCAGTCTGGTTAGTGTTGTAGATTCACCACTTTTACTGGAATCATGTACACACCTTCTCTCTTTTAGGAAATTTATAATATCAACCTGGTACATTGCTCGCTAGTTTCCACAGCAGCCATACCTGCAAGTGTATCATGTGTACAGTTCCGTAAAGTAATCATATGGTTACCTGCAACACATTAAACAGAAAACGAATTATGAAATATGTACAGGGAAAAGCCCAGTAGACAGAAAGAGGAACTGGATGGACTTTACCAGTGGCAGCTCGTGATCCTTTTTGTTGGTGGGGCCACACACAAATTTTCTGAAAAATCATGGTTTTGGGTTAGGTTATATTTTAATTTATTAATAATAAATACACGTTACATATTAATTAATTTTTTTTTGGGCGGCCCCACTGACCCTTAATGACGAGCCACCACTGGACTTTATTATGTTAAAGAACATTTAAAAACAATGTAAAAAATACCTAAATAGGCTAAAGTGCAGAAAGCAAATGCTGTAATCAACCAGCTAGCCCTATTGTTAAGGCACTCAAACATCTCACTGACCACTAAACAACAGGTGATCATAACTACTTTATGTTCCCAAACATGGACAATGAGCAAAGCGCAGTTGCAAAAAATAACTACATGTGAAATATGATGCCTACGAAAAGTTACCAACAACACCAGAAAAGACAGTCACCAACATCAGCATAAGAAAGAAAGCTGGGACAGAACCTTGCATGAATTACATTGAGAAACAAAGAATGAAGTGGTTCAGCCACTTAATAAGAATGCATGCCAACTCTACTGTATACAGTCTTCTACAACAGAACATCAGGAAAGAATATGAGAAGAAGACCACCAAAAAAGAAGGTTAGAGCCGTTACAGGTATAAAAATTCCACCTCCATGTAGATTTGAACCCAGAGCACGCAGCAAGTGTATTAACCACTCTTCTATCGCAGCTTTTGATTGTAGTAAATGACATGATTAACTATTTATTTGTTGTTTGTTGCATGTTTAGGATACACATCTTTGGAATGTTATCATTAACAAAACAAGAGGAGGAAGGGTCTGAGTGGTTGATCAACCTTCTTAATGAGATCCAGCTGGGTCAGTTTTATATCAAACTACGTGATGACCTACAGGTTACGAGGTAGGTGACATATATATCTTCTTCACCTTTCACCTCTAGGGAAGCTTAGGTCCGCAACCAAGGCCTTCCAAGCCCGCCTATCCAAGTCCATCTTTTCCAGATCTCTCCACTGTCTCCCATTTTTGCATCCCATCTCCAATACCATCTCCAGGTGTTCCTGTGTCTTCCCTTACCTCCTTTGCCTCAGAGGTTCCATCGGAGAGTCTGTCTTGTGATGCTGTCAGGGGGTCTCCTCAGTGTGTGTCCTATTCATCGCCACCTTCTACTCCTTATCTTTTGTTCCACTTGCTGTTGTCCCGTTCCATCCCACAGTTCCCTGTTTGTGATCCTGTTATACCATCATCACAGATGGATAACATATATATATATTCTTCCGTTCGTTGTTTGTCCATCTCAAGTTAAGTAGTGTGTTCCTTGCGGAACTTTGCTTTCATCACATTCCTACTGAAAAACTCTCTGTCTCTTGCAAGTTCTCCAGCATCCTGGTCAATGTTTCTTTGATGTCCTGCTGCTACCTTCGTCTTGCTCGTACTTCAAGAACCATGTCTTCTATTACCGTTCTATCCAGACCACGGTGACGTTTAACGTGGCCAAAATATTTAATCTTTCGGGACATGATGCTATTTATAAGCCAATGTTCCTTGATATGCATGTCTTGTAGGATGTCTCTGTTTTTTCACATCTCTGCCCAGGATGTTCTAAGAACTTTTCTGTAACCCCTTGTTTCGAAAGCTTCAATTTTGTTCTTCAATGTTTGTTTTATGGTCCACGATTCACATCCATATGTTGCCACAGGGAATATGAATGTTCTCAGAATTCTTACTTTTGTTTCTTTGCTTGTGTCGTGCTATAATTTCTTCATGCTGGCCACCCTCTAGAAAGCCACGGTAAGTCTTCTAAATTCTTTAGTACAATTTCCATTGTTCTTTCTTATCGAGCCAAGATATTAAAAAAATGTGACGTTCTCAATGTCTTCATTATTGATGGTAATTTTAGGTTAAGATTTTGCTTTGTCGATGGACATAATTTCAGTTTTTTTTCTTTCTTTTGTCGTCACACTGCTACTGGGTTGTTGCCCAGTGTCATGATTTTCTGTTTTTGTCTTGCGCTGTTCTGATGGCTTGTGTGATTGTTATCATTGCTCTTTCACAGGATTCCGCTACGCCATCTAACCATCTTTTCCGTGGTCTTCCTCTTGCCTTCTTTCCCGATGTTCTGTTGTAGAAGACTGTATACTGTGGAGTTTGGATGCATTCTTATTAAGTGGCCAAACCACTTCATTCTTTAGATTCAGAAAAAGGTTCTGATCTTCGCTGTGTTTTTGACAGACTGAATTAGCTGTTCCAAGCCGGTGACACTATTTGAGAGGAGAACTGTATCATCTGCGAACCTTAATTCTGTAATCATATTTCCACTAATTGTAAATGGGTCAAAAGATTTGCAGTTTTTGTCATTCTCAACATTTCTCGCTATGTGTTCTGCATTGGTTGAATAAATATGGGGAGATTATACGTCCGGAGGTGCCTTAGAAGAGCTGCAGGTGTGACAATAAGAGACAAAATTAGAAATGATGATATCAGAAGACTTGCCTGTGTGTTGCTAGGTCTACAAGGAGCAAAGAATAGTAACACTCGACCTGCAAGGTATGTCGTAAGAGGCGACTGAGGTAGAAGCTACCTAGTAAATAAAAGCGCTGCAGAAATTGAATGTGCTGGCGTACTTGTAGACGCATAACTGACACAGTGTACAATCACTCTTAGGCTCAGATCACATACAGATCACAAAGAGTAGTTTAACAAGTGGTTATGGAGCGTTTGAAGAAGAAGACTGGATTTGAAACCAGTCATACAATTCATAAAAGAGAAACAGATTAAATGGTTTGGACACCTGACAAGAATGCCCTGGTATCACATACCACAGAGAGCCACACAGAAAAAGTACAATGAGTACAGAGCAAGATGAAGATCACACGAAAGATGGAGCGACGGCATCAAGAACAGCCTTAAGAAATGAATAACAGTTTACAAAGTGCATTTGAACAAGCCTACACATGCATACACCCCCCTTCCCCAAACACATATGGACAAAGCTGCAATATCGTCAGTGATCGAGTCTCAGACACTGGAACAAGTGCAAGAATTGGGAGTTGAATTTGGACATGCTAGACAGTGTCGTCTTTGTGGTAGAGAGAGGGTAGTACTAATCAACTTCTCATGGGTACGCTGTGCAAATGGACTTTAGGATGACTGCTGCAGCAGAAGACAGAGCACACATGGGAATGCCCAATGTGTAATGACATCGATCGCATAACATAACTTCTGTAAAGAAGTAAATGTTGGAAGAGAAGAAGATACATCCGTCTTACTCCCCTTCGCAGCTAACCTTTCTGCTTTATCATTTTTTAGTGTATTTGAATGTCCAGGAATCCATGTCTGATTACACATTAAACTGCAGCTGACTTCCCTAATTTTCAATAATGAACTTTTACAGGCTGGTTCACTTTGACTATGTCAAGACTGAAGATTTAGAGAAAATAGGGATGGGAAGACCTGCCATTCGACGACTGATGGATGCAGTGAAGAAGTGTACTACACAGTCCAAGAAAGGCATGTTTGATAAGGTGCTGCAGGTAATTATTCCATTTCTGCTCTCACTCTTTCTAGCCTGTGATGCCTGCGTTAGGGCAGCAACAAATGCCCACCATTCTTTCTATTCTTGGCCTTCCTCTGTATTGTGTTCCAACTGAGATTCATTTCTTTCAGTTCTTATTCCTCTCTCTCTCTCTCTCTCTCTAGTCTGTGGCGCTTAGGGCAGCAACAAATGCACACCATTCTTTTCTATTCTTGGTCTTTCTCTGTATTGTGTTCCAGCTGAGATTCATTTCTTTTAGTTCTTATTCCTCTCTCTCTCTCTCTCTCTCTCTCTCTCTCTAGTCTGTGGCGCTTAGGGCAGCAACAAATGCACACCATTCTTTTCTATTTGTGGTCTTTCTCTGTATTGTGTTACAGCTAAAACTAAAGGAAAAGTCCTCAAAGAGGCAAGTGGCGCATATGCAGCAATTACCAGCAGCATGACTATGGAGGTCTTGGTGGTGGACAAAATTTATGGAGTAGCTAAAGACGCAAACATTCACTAATGCATGCATACTCAGCGACTCTATGAGCATGATTTTTTTTCCCCGATCCAGCAGCGCTTGAACTTTCAGCTCTTCGGCTCGGTGCCGTGGACATCGTAACCCTTCGGTTCGGTGCCACGAACACCGTGAATCTGGTGAACCTGTGGCTTTTCTGCCAGCCCGCGGAATTGAACCCGCACTCACAGGTAGCTTGTCACCTGTAGTCCAATGCGCTACGAACACGCTGGGCAGACGGACCTATGAGCATGATACAGAAGATCAAGAACGGTTATGTACGAAGGCAGTGAATGCAATTAATACAAAATGCGACAATCCAGACACTTCCTATCTCTTTGTCCTAGATCATTCTGAGTGGTTATCATCTATTGAAGTTTCTAACCTCCAGAGGCTTATGTGGATTTACTGTCCTTGGCAATGGGGTGTTTGCGGCAGCAGAGAGTGGACAGGCTTGCATTGAAAGTGTCAAATGTCAGAGAGTTTGGGATGGATAACGGAGAGGTTCTTCGGTCTCTTGGTGACTTACTGTTGGGGGAGGACACTAAAATTTGTGTTGAATTGATCCAGCGATTTAAACAGTTTGGTATTTCATAATTGTACAAGTAGAGATGCATACTTGATGGGCAGAGAGAGGATTGTGTTTAACCAGCGAGCCACAGGAACCGTCATTATACATAATCTTCTACATCTGCTGTGGGAGACTGAGCACCTATGGGTCTGCCAAGGAGTGTATTTAACCAGCAAGGTGCATGAACCATCATTATGTACACTCTTCGACATCTGTTGGGGAAGATTGAGCACCTACTAGTCTACCCGGAGTGCTGTGACGTCAGTTCTCTCTCTCTCTGCCTTTTTAACCCGGATTGGGGCATAGGCCCTCAACCAAGTCTTCCTATCTCTAGCTATTTCCTGCAGCTCTCTCCAGCTCTTCTTTATATTGTTGAGCTCTGTCTCCAAATCCTGCCTCCATGTATTTCTCAGCCTCCTCGTCTCTGCGGGTTCCAGGAAAGGGCCCTTATTGTTATATTCCCTTCAGGTTTTCACAAAGTGTGTCCTATCCAGTGTCAGTGACATCAGTTCAGTAACCAATAACTAAACTAAAAAAGCTGCAAGACTTAGGGAGAAATGCTAGTATATATAATAATAATAATAATTCCTCTCGTACCGTTATCCGTTACATAGGGCCTGCAAGTGAATTCTCCATACCGCTCTATCCTGGGCAACTCGCTCAATCTCATCCATGGAACTGGGACCGATATTTCCTGCCTCTCTCAGCAAAGTTCATTTCAGGGTCTCCTTAGGTCATCCTCTCTTTCTTGAACCCTTTGCATCCCACTTCAATGCCTGCTTTGATATTCGTTGGTCATGTCTCCTCAAGGTGTGTCCAACATATCTCCATCTTCTCTTTCTTATAACAGTTGTCACTAGTGGTTGACCAGACATGTCTCTGATTTCATCACGTCTCCTGAATTCGTTCCTTTTTATATTCATTATTTTTTGCAGAGATCTATTTTCAAATGCATTCAACTTGCTTTCTATATCTTTAGTCATTTTCCAACTCTGCTGGCATATGTTAGGATTGATACAACATTTGAATTGAAAATTGTAATTTAGTTTTAATACTATATAACTTGCAGTTCCATATTTTATTTAGACTTTTAAAAGCTGATATTGCTTTGCCAATGCTAGCATATATAGCCATCACGAAAAACTCATATAAGAACTTTTTCCACAGCAGAACTCACAGAGCTCGGCAAGTCCAGAATATGAAGATAAAACTCTGACTTGCCTGATCGATAAGAAGAATATTTGCTTGTTTGAGAAACTTGGCAATGGTTCCTTTGGAATAGTCAAACGCGGTGAATGGAGCACACCATTAGGGAAAAAGGTATTTATCATGATTTTTTGGAACTGATTCTTCCAACTTGAAGTTTTTAATTATGATTGTATATTGATTAGTTAGCTTGTTTGTTAGTTGGTTAGCTAGTGCGAACTAATGCGAGTCATGGACAGTAAACAGGTTGAAAAAGGTTGCAGAGAAGGAAATCCTGTGGCGTTGAATGCAGACGTCAAAGCCATTATCGCTGAAAACTGCAATGCAGACGACTTTGTGATTTACACGGATGGATCGGTAGTTCGTCACGAAAAGTCTGCATGGGCCTTCTCTGCAAGCTCATGTGGCAGAATGGTCAAGGACGCCAGTGGTGCATTTAGTATGACAACAAGCAGCATGACAATGGAGGTACTGGCGGTGACCAATGCACTACTCTAGCTAGAGTCACAAAACTACACTCATTCGTGCATTCTGAGGGACTCCTTGAGTATGATCCAAAAGGTGTAGGCCGGTTCGGTGCGCAGGCAATGGACTGAATCACTGCAGGTGTCAACAATTTTTCAGAATTACACTTGTCTTTGTTCCGGGGCACATGGGTGTCGTTGGCAACGAGAGAGCAGACAGACTGGCTGGCTCTGCCGCTATATCAGACGGCCAGCCAATGGACAGAGCTGACATCGTGAACGCCCTCATAGCGCGTGGCCGCAGAGAAGACCTTCATCTAAACCAATCCACGTCAACTACTAGAATGCGAGAACTGGGTTTGAAGATTGGTGTGGCAAGAAAAGAACGGTACAACAGGTATACGAGTCGGCTCATCAATCAAAATAGAACTGGTACGGTCAGTCGCTGGACGCTGTTGAAGATATTGCGAAGGAGATCGGAGCACCTATAGACATGTCCGAAGTGCAATGAAGATATTCCAAACTGAAACTGAAACAGGTTGGAAAATCTCTGAGGGCCACAGAGATATGATTTTACAGAAGGATGATGAGAATTCCACGGACTGCTAAAATCACTAATGTTGAGGTATTGAATGAGATCAAGACACAGAGAGAGACCATTATAAAAAAGAGACAGTCATCATTTTTTGGGCATGTGATGAGAAATTGAGGTTTAGAACACATTGTGAGAACTAATAAAATCAAGGGTAGGCAAGACAGAGAAAGAAAAATGTTGATAGCCTGGCTTCATGGCCCGGAGCATCTTCGCGTCAACATCTGAGATCATATCAAACACCAGATATTTGTGGAGATCCATGGTCACCAACACCAGCTGGCATGGCACCTGATGATAAACGATTTAAAAATGATTATTTTGTTAATGTCTGTTTTCTTTTGTTGTAATGTATTGGTTATGTTTGATTTCTGGTTTTTTTGTTTGCAGAAAAGTGTGGCCGTGAAGATCTTGTGGAAAGATACCTTAGCACAACCTGGAGCGTTTGAAGATTTTGTGAAAGAAGTGAATGCCATGTATACGCTTAAACACACTAATCTCATCCATCTGTATGGGGTGGTTCTGTCAACACCATTGATGATGGTAAGTTCCTTCAGTCTTCTTCGATTGTTCCATATCGATCACTTGTTAATCACTCTTTGTGATTACATTAGGGGGACCTTCGTGGTGCTACGGAATTTGGGCACTGCAGCTGAGATCTACCTGTGTAAGTAAGAGATCGAAGCACAAATAGTTACTCACCGAAGTGCAATGATATTCCAGTGAACGAACAGGTTAAAAGCTGGCGCTGGATAGGACACACTTTGCGAAAACCGGAGGAAAATATAACAAGAAGGGTCCTTGCCTGGAACCCGTAGGGACAGCGAAAGAAGGGAGAAATACATGGAGACGAGTTTTGGAGGCGGAGATCAACAATATAAAGAAGAGCTGGAGGGAGCTGCAGGAGATAGCTAGAGATAGGAAGACTTGGCATGAGTTGGTTGAGGGCCTATGCCCAACCAGGGTAAAAGGCAGAGAGAGAGAGAAGTGCAATGATGATGGTCCTATCAATCAATCAAGATCTTCTTCATCTTTTGAATACTCCATATCGATCACTAGTTAAACCACTCTATGTGTGATTTGTATGTGATCTCAGCCTAAGAACAATGGTACGTTGTACCACTTATGCGCCTACAAGTAGGCCAGCACATCCGATTTCTGCGATGCTTTTTATTTACTAGTGTAGCTTCCTTAGGCCCTACCTCAGTCGTTTCTTACTTGTAGGTAGCAGTGTTACTATTCTTTGCTGTCCTTGCTAGCCCCTGCAAAACACTTCAGTCAATATCATACGCCTGAGTGGTTACCGAGGCCCAAATTTGAGGGTAAAGAATAGAACCACTGTTACCTGCCATACACGTTCTTGGCAAAGATCAAACATATCACAAAGAGTGATTAAAATTGGTCGTAAAGAACAACCGCAAAGAAGAAGAAGAAGATTCAATATCATACATACGTTTATACATATCAGTCTCATCCATCTGTACGGGATGGTTCTGTCAGCACCATTGATGATGGAAGGTGTCTTCAGTCTATATCATCAAGTGCCATGCCTGCCGGCGTAGACGCTCATGTCTCTGCACAACTTTCTTTCCTTGTAGAGTTAATAAATTCTGACGTTCTCATGTCGAACAACGTCTGTCTTCCACGATCTCTTTTTCCCTGAATTTTACCTGTAGTCACCAAATGTTCTAAACTTCCTCTTCGCATTATATGCCTGAAGAACCTTGATTGTCGGATTCTTATTCTTTTAATAAGGTTTCTTTGTGTACAGGACTGATTTAAAACCTCATCAATTGTTTTCTTCGATATCCATGGAATTTTCAGCATTCTTCTGTAAAACCACATCTCTGTGGCTTCTAATGATCTTATTGATTGTTTGTTCATTGTCCATAATTTGCTGTCATACATAAGTATTGGTTCAATATAGCACTGGAGTACTCGATTCCACTGTGTTATTGGTAGTGAATTCACGCATAGTGTGTTTTTAATTTTCATAAATGGTCTGACAAGGAAACAGTTGGTGGAAAATCGGCAGCAAAGCATCAGTGAAAATCTTATATCTCAAGGGGGCCACAAAGAAGCTATAGATGTGTTGGGGATGAGATCAGTACTTATAGACCTGTCCCAGGCTGTTGTCATGATCCTCACTAATTCCATGATACAGAAGGTGGCGAAACACGTTATAACAAAGTACTGTAGTTTTATAAATCTACGCCAACAATACACAGCAACATTTGACCAAAGGCCTTTATCAAGCAAATGATACAACATTAGTGACGAATTTTACAGCACACTACAATATAGACTGTGACAGAAATATCCCAATTTTAGGACTGTTAAAACTCGTACAAAATGCAGCAATCCAGACACCTTCATCTTTGTCCCAGGTCATTTTGAGGTGAAGGGCAATGAGAGACGGATGCACTGCGAGCAATGCTACGATCGAGAATGGCTCTTCTATGGTTTAAAGGGTTTAAAAGCTGAAGGATTGACTTCATTGCACCGGGTTACCCCATATGGCTCTGTCCCTCTCCGCAGAAATGGCACGCCACCTGCAGAGAGTATTGCACAAAGCACGAACTCCGTAGCTCCGGCACAATCCTAGGGTCTCTGGAAAACTGCACTGTGAACAGAAGGCGCGGTCGGATTTGAACCCACGACCTTCGACTTGCAAGGCAAAGGGCTTAATCACTCAGCCACAGAGACACAAGCAACATCATCAACATTCTAAGAGAAAACATACACTCTGAAGATTTCCACGCAGAAGATAAAGGGTATTCTATATGGCTGCACAAGTTGTGTATACTGATGTGTGGCAAGACGGAAAAACCATGAGATTGGTTATTGGTTATTGGTTACTAAACTGACGTCATTCCACTCCGGGCAGACCCATAGGTGCTCAGTCTCCCCAACAGATATCGAAGAGTATGCATACTGATGGTTCCTGTGGCTCGCTGATTAAACACACCTCTCACTCTGCCTCTCAGGCATCCAGTTCGACTGGTAACTCCAAACTGCTTAAATCGCTTGATCGATTCAACATCGATTTTAGTGTCCTCATCCAATAGAGAGTCGCGAAGAGACCGAAGAATATCCCCTTATCCATCTTCAACTCCCCAACAATCGATGCTGTTGATGCAAGCATGTCCGCTCTCTCATTACCGTAAACACCCGCATGCCCAGGACAGTATATCCACGTAAGCCGCTGGAGGTTAGAAACTTCTATAGACGACATCCACTCATACCGAAACCTGCCCTTCTGGATCTTGTGAAGCATCGACTGAGAGTCAGAGACAACAACTGCCCCAGTAAATGAAGTCCCAGAAATCCAATGGAGGGCAGCAGTAACGGCCTCAACCTCCATCCTCATACTAGAAGTAGTTGTCCTGTATGCCCCACTTCGCTTTGCAACAACCCTACCATGCGCATAAGCCAAGACACCCCAGCCGGATTTCTCACCACGTTGAACCGACCCATCAGTATATACAACAACATCATCATCCCTTGCATTATCTTCTATCAGCTGATAGAAACCATGAGAGAAACCCCAGAAGGTAAATACATCAACCAGCACAGAATGGGAGTTGGTAGTCTAAACACACTGAAATACATGCTGTGAGGAGATCGGAGCAATTATGGACATGTCTGATGTGCTGTGAAGATGATCCTTAAATGAACAATCACGCCAGTATGTTGCTGGGACTCGCAAGGGGAGCA
The DNA here is from genome assembly GCA_020796225.1 of Arion vulgaris. NCBI lineage: Eukaryota > Metazoa > Mollusca > Gastropoda > Stylommatophora > Arionidae > Arion > Arion vulgaris. The sequence continues at coordinate 13,747,931 of CM036778.1, forward strand.
AAGAATAACAACACTGCGACTTACATGGCATGTTGAATAAGAGGTGACTGAGGTAGGGGCCTAGGGAAGCTGCCCTAGTAACTAAAAAGCATAGCAGAAATTGAATATGCTGGCCTACTTGTTGGCACATAACTGGCTCAATGTATAATTGCTCTTAGCCTCAGATCACATACAAATCACAAGAGTGGTTTAACAAGTGGTCAATATGGAGCGTTCGAGGACCGTGTATGGTACCATTATCAAAGTAGGGGCCTAATTTCAACAGGGGTTCAATGTCAGTCATTCTTGTCAAAGATCAATTATACATCACAGTAAGAATGATAAAATTGGCAGAAGAAAAAAAATGAACAATCGGATGAAGAGTAACAGGAAGTTGTCTTATTTTTCTCAGGTTACGGAGCTTGCTCCTCTGGGCTCATTACTGGATAAGCTGCGGGATTCTGAACAATCGTCCCTTCTTGTCTCAACTTTGTGTGAGTACGCAGTCCAAATAGCCGTCGGTATGAGTTTCTTGGAAACCAAGAGATTTATCCATCGAGATTTAGCATGCAGGAATGTGCTGCTCAAGTCTAGTGAACAGGTAAGTGTCATTCTATATTTTTTTCCCGATCCAAAGCATAGCTAAGCTCTTGCTCGTGTCATGACATCGTAACCCGTCGGCTGGTGCCCGACACCATAATCTGGGGACCTGTAGCTTTTCTGCCAGTTCGGGAGTTGAACCCGCACTTACAGAGGACTAGTCACCGTAGTCACCGCTATGAACCCGGCTTATATTCTTTAGTGTTTATGCATGGCAACCTGATTGCATAGTGCGCCTCTTCTGAGCTGCCTCCGACTTCAGCACTATTTTCTAGAAGACTGGTCTAACTCGAAGGATAGCAAAGTTGTAATAGAAGTAGGAGATAAGACAAGAAAGAGATGCTGAGACAAGAGGTTCTGAATCTAATGAATATAAATGAATTCTGTTTTCACTCTAAGATGAGCAATTCTAATATCTAAAATATTACACAAGCTTTTTAGGATATATTAAATATTACATTTAAAATAAATTTTGGGTAAAAATACCTCAAATTTCGGTCAAAGTTTTTAGGGCATGTTTGCAAAAATTCATAAAAATGTAATATTTAATATATCCTAAAAGCAGGTGTAATATTTTAGATATTACAATTGCTCCTTAGAAACAGAATTCATTTATATTCATTAGATTTGAAAATAGCTAACACCAGCGAAAAAACAACCTCGGAGAACTCTTAAATGAATTTCTTTTTGCAGCATCAGGCAATCATATCAACAACAGAGAACAGCTACAACAACACATCAACAGACTCCAGTTAGCATGTAAGAATACAACTGAGAATTAACATCGACAAACAGAAGTAATGACATTGCAGAGGGAAAACACTACCAACATCTCCATCGATAATCATCTACTAAATCAAGCAAAAGATTTCACATACCTGAGGGACATTTTTCAGCAAATGGAAGAATAACTAATGAAATTCAACACAGATGCAAACACTTCACCATGAACACAAAAAGAGCAATGTTCAACACAATCCTTCTCCCACATTATGTTACAGTGCCAAACCTGGAAGCTGACAAACGATGAAGAAAACTAGTCACACAGAGATGAAGTGTCTCGAGAATGCTGGGTGTAACAGAAGAGACGGTTGAGAAATGAAGACATCAGGAAAAAGTGAAACAACATCGATACTAGACTTCATCAAGAAACAACAAATTAAATGGTTTGCATGTAAACAGATTACCATCAGACAGTTGCACCCCAAGACAATGCTGCTCGATACAATGGTAAAGCAAAAGGCGCCAGCAAAAGATGGACCTCCAGAGATACAGAGCGATGAAAGGACTATCTCGGCCATACTAGGGCCCGTTTTAGAAATCTCTTCCTGACCTGACTGTGAGGCACACAGGATTCGAGAAGAAGATTCAGAACAGGATTTGAAACTTTGTGTTTGTGGAGCCATTTTGTATTGCTTCTAGGGTAGCATTGACATTTTTAAGAACCTTTTCTTCTCTTTAAGTCGTAATGTCTCAAAATTCTTATACAAATTCTACATTAATATGAAAATGATGAAAAAAATCCAGACCAGAGTTTCCCAACCCTTCTAAAACGGGCCTAGTATGCCTTCGTAGATAGTCTCTTCATCGCTCTGTTATCTCTGAGGTCCATCTTGCGTAGCAGCCTTTTGCTTTGTACCCATTGTTCGAGCGCATTGCTCTTTGAGGGTGCACTGTCTGGTAGTAATCTGCTTACGTGGTGAACCATTTAATTGTTGTTCTTGATAAAGTCTAGTACTGATGTTGTACCCACTTTTTCCTGATGTCTTCATTTCTCAACGAGTCTCTTCTTGTTACCCCTAGCATTCTGCGTAGACACTTAATCTCTGTTGTGACTAGTTTTCTTCTATCGTTTGTTGTGCTTCAGGTTTGCACTGTAACATAATGTGAGAATATTGTGTTGAATATTCTCTTTTGTGTTCATGGTGCGTGTTTGCATAAAGATCAATTTTTAGGTTATATCAGAGCTAATGACGTTTTATAGTCAATGAATAAAAGTATAAAGTGCACAGGCAATGGAATTTAGGATGGTCTGCAGCGGAGGACAGAGCATGCATGGAATGTCAATGTCCCGTGCGTCGATCGATAACATAATATAACTGCCTGTATTTCAGATCAAGATTGGGGACTTTGGTTTGATGAGAGCACTACCTAGTCAGACTGACCACTATGTTATGTCAGAACATAAGAAGATGCCCTTTGCTTGGTGAGTCCTGCGTGTGAGTGAGATACCATTTGCTTGGTGAGTCCTGTGTGTGAGTGAGATACCCTTTGCTTGGTGAGTCCTGTGTGTGAGTGAGATACCCTTTGCTTGGTGAGTCCTGCGTGTGAGTGAGATACCATTTGCTTGGTGAGTCCTGTGTGTGAGTGAGATACCATTTGCTTGGTGAGTCCTGTGTGTGAGATACCATTTCCTTGGTGAGTCTCTGCGTGTGAGTGAGATACCATTTGCTTGGTGAGCCCTCGTGTGATTGAGATACCCTTTGTTTGGTGAGTTCTGTGTGTGAGTGAGATACCATTCGCTTGGTGAGTCCTGTTTGTGAGTGAGATACCCTTTGCTTGGTGAGTCCTGTGTGTGAGTGAGATACCATTTGCTTGGTGAGTCCTGTGTGTGTGTGAGATACCCTTTGCTTGATTAATAATAATAATAATTCCTCTCGTACCGTTATACGTTACATAGGGCCTGCAAGTAATTTCTCCATACCGCTCTATCCTGGGTAACTCGCTCAATCTCCTCCATAGAACTGAGACCGATATTTCCTGCCTATCTTAGCAAAGTTCGTTTCAGGGTCTCCTTAGGTCGACCTCTCTTTCTTGAACCCTTTGCATCCCACTTCAATGCCTGCTTTGATATTCGTTGATCATTTCTCCTCAAGGTGTGCCCAACATATCTCCATCTTCTCTTTCTTATAACAGTTGTTACTAGTGGTTGACCAGACATGTCTCTGATTTCATCACTTCTGATTACCACTCTGTAAAAGATGTTGCATATTTGACTTATTGTTGCTTACAGTTCCCATATGGATATAAGGAATGATTAAGAGCATGCATGTTTGGTTTCTTATCAGTTCCGTTCCGTACTGTTTTTAGTTGTTTAATTTTGTGTAAAGCCATGTTTGTTCTTTTGATGAAGGAAGTTAAAAGAAGAACCGCCCGAGTGGTTACGGGGCCCAAATTTGGGGTGTAAAGAATAGAACCACTGTTGCCTGCCACGCATGTTGTAAGAGGCGACTAAGGAGGTTTGCTGAAATCGGATGCATGTGTCCTAAACGTGTAGAAGTCTATGTGTTTAGGGCCTACCAAACCAATGTGCAACGTATCACGTTCTTGGCAAAGATCAAACATATCACAAAGAGTGATTACAGTTGGTCGTAAAGAACGAACACAAAGAAGAACAAACATGGCTTTACAAAAATTAAACAACTAAAAACAGTATGGAATGGAACTGATAAGAAAACAAAGCTAAGAATACTAAGAGCATGCATTTTCCCAGTCGCAACGTATGGGTGTGAAGCATGGACATTTCATAAAGCAGTGGAAAAACATATATGTGCTTTTGAATATAAGTGTTACAGAAGAGTCCTTCGTATATCTTGGACAGAGAAGAGAACAAATAGATCCATCCAGAAAGAACTTAAAATCAAAGAAAACTGGCTGATGCTACAAATAAGAAGAGAAAATTGAGATATTGGGGCCAAAATTTGGGATGTAAAGAATAGAACCACTGTTACCTGCCACGCATGTCGTAAGAAGCGACTAAGGAGGTTTGGCTGAAATCGGATGCACATGTCCTAAATGTGTAGAAGTCTATGTGTTTAGGGGCCTACCAAACCAATATGCAACGTATACACATTCTTGGCAAAGATCACAAATATCACAAAGAGTGATTACAGTTGGTCGTAAAGAACGAACACAAAGAAGAACAAACATGGCTTTACAAAAATTTAAACAACTAAAAACAGTATGGAATGGAACTGATAAGAAAACAAAGCTAAGAATACTAAGAGCATGCATTTTCCCAGTCGCAACGTATGGGTGTGAAGCATGGACATTTCATAAAGCAGTGGAAAAACATATATGTGCTTTTGAATATAAGTGTTACAGAAGAGTCCTTCGTATATCTTGGACAGAGAAGAGAACAAATAGATCCATCCAGAAAGAACTTAAAATCAAAGAAAACTGGCTGATGCTACAAATAAGAAAGAAAAATTGAGATATTGAGGGCCAAAATTTGGGATGTAAAGAATAGAACCACTGTTACCTGCCACGCATGTCGTAAGGCGACTAAGGAGGTTTGGCTGAAATCGGATGCATGTCCTAAATGTGTAGAAGTCTATGCGTTTAGGGCCTACCAAACCAATATGCAACGTATACACGTTCTTGGCAAAGATCACAAATATCACAAAGAGTGATTAAAATTGGTAGTAAAGACGAATAAAACACCCAAAAACATATACACATATATAATATGGAGCATGAGAAGAGAAAATACTAAGAAGCATAGGAATGTAGACGTTGAGTCCATGAGGGCGCAAGATAACATACACAGATATAAATGATTTTATAGATCAAATCGACTCTGATCATCAGAGGAACATGATCGGATATCTGTGACCTGGATATAGCAAGCTCCCAAATAGTCAGTTCCATTGAAATAAGTGGCTACAGAGGTCACAGATTATTAGCGTTTAGCAGCGATTCATAGCAGACGGTCAGCCAATGGATAGAGCTGATATTTTGAACGCCCTCATAGAGTGTGCCCGCAAAGAAGATTTTCATTCAAACCAATCTTCGTCAACTACTAGATTGCAGGAACTGGGTTTGAAGATTGGAGTAGCAAGAAAGAACAGCATAACAGGTACGTGAGTAGGCTCATCAATCAAAATCGAACTGGTACGGTCAGTCACTGGATGCTGTTGGAGATATTGCGAAGGAGATCGGAGCACCTATGGACATGTCCGAGTGTTATGAAGATATTGCAACTGAAACTGAGACTGAAGCAGCGATTACCCACATTGCATCTGTGTTCTCCCACTATGAATTCAGGCGTAGCCATGCGCTGTGTGGCGCTTCTGACTGATTTTGCGTGGAAGCCTGCTTACCGTTTTATTGGTTTCCTCTCCATACAGACGGACTCTTCGCCAGTGGTTACGAGGCCCAAATTTGTGGTGTAAAGAATAGAACCACTGTTACCTGCCACGCATGTCGTAAGAGGCGACTAAGGAGGTTTGGCTGAAATCGGATGCACATGTCCTAAACATGTAGAAGTCTATGCGTTTAGGGCCTACCAAACCAATGTGCAACATATACACGTTCTTGCAAGATCAAACATATCACAAAGAGTGATTAAAATTGGTGGTAAAGAACGAAAGCAAAGAAGAAGAAGATGGACCTTCTTCGACTTCAGAACTATTGCATCAGTAATTTATAAAACTAAATTTGTGAGTTATGATTTTTTGAGAAAATTATAAATTTATCTGAAATTTGTTCAATCAGGTGTGCCCCGGAGAGTTTAAAGTCTAGACACTTTTCTCATGCCAGTGATGTTTGGATGTTCGGTGTTACACTGTGGGAAATGTTTACATACGGTCAGGAGCCATGGCTCGGTTTTAACGGATCAGAGGTTAGTTGATTCTTGTAGGTTGTGTTCTCATGTTTGATGGAGGTGGGGCGCGTCCGTGTGGTGCCGAGCCGCAAGGGGAAAAAAAATAGTACCGCTGCAACATACAATGCATGTCGTAAGAGGTGACTGATGTAGGTCCTAGGATGCTACCTAGTAAATAAAAACAGCGCAGAAATTGTATGTGCTGGCCTACTTGTAGGCGCATTTTTATTTATTAAGAGTAATTAATTTAAAAGCTTCTTTTGTGTACATGCTACATAGTTTTACTGCAGTCTTCCCTTATATAAATAATGCCGTGTACAACTGAGGAAGTAACTACGGAAAGAATTCATACTTTATGATGTTCACATGTTTCATGTTTCAATATGTTCACAGGTTAGTGATGTTCACATGTTTCATGTTTCAATATGTTCACAGTTTAGTGATGTTCACATGTTTCATGTTTCAATATGTTCACAGGTTAGTGATGTTCACAGGTTAGTGATGTTCACAAGTTTCATGTTTCAATATGTTCACAGTTTGGTGATGTTCACAGGTTTCATGTTTCAATATGTTCACAGTTTAGTGATGTTCACAGGTTTCATGTTTCAATATGTTCACAGTTTAGTGATGTTCACATGTTTCATGTTTCAATATGTTCACAGTTTAGTGATGTTCACATGTTTCATGTTTCAATATGTTCACAGTTTAGTGATGTTCACAGGTTTCATGTTTCAATATGTTCACAGTTTAGTGATGTTCACAGGTTTCATGTTTCAATATGTTCACAGGCTTCAGTGATGTCACAGTTTCATATTTCATATGTTCATGTTTCATGAGGGTCACAGGTTTCATGTTCACATATACTATGTTCATAGTTAGTGATGTTCAGTTCTACAGTTTCAATATGTTCAAAAGGTAATGTTTCAATGTTTCAGTTCCCCAAAAAATTGATGTTAAGTCAGGATGCTTCTCAGCTTCTTCCAGTTTCATGTTCACAGTTTAACTATGTTCATATGCTTCATGTCTCATGATGGTCACAGTTTCATGTTCACAGTTTCACTATGTTCATAAAGGTAATGTTTCATAATGTTCACAGATTCTCCAGAAAATTGATGTTGGAAACGAAAGACTGCTCCAGCCTCCCAGCTGCCCAAGTGAAATCTATGACCTGATGTTGAGATGCTGGACACACAAACCACAAGATCGGCCATCTTTTACAGCTTTGAAAGATCTTCTCCCTGAAGTTAGTAGTGTCTCCAGGAACTGCATGTATTTTGTTTATTCTTGTATTCTTGAATGTTACTAAATATGGTTATTGGTACCGTAAATCACCTCTGAAGTCGGTGATAGCGAGGGACACCAGTCAAATGGTAAAACAAGTTTTCAAGCAAAAATCAGTCAGACGGTCCATACCAGGCATCATGACTAACGTCCGATTCACAGGGGCCAGCAGAAGAAGAAGTTACCATAAACATTAAAAATAGCGTTGTACAAGACAATATTTCTCCCCACATTATGCTAACAGTGCCAAACCTGAACGCTGACATCAAATGATTGAAGAAAACTAGTCACAACAGAGATGGTGTCTACGCAGAATACTGGAAGTATCAAGAATACACCGATTTAGAAATGATATCGCCCACATGGTGCCGGGCCCGCAAAGATAGTACCACTGCAACCTACAAGGCATGTCGTAAGAGGCAACTGATGTAGGCCCTAGGAATGCTACCCTAGTAAATAAAATGCAGCGCAGAAATAGGATTTACTGGCCTACTTGTAGGCACATAACTGGCACAACGTACAATCGATCTTAGGCTCAGACCACATACAAATCACACAGAATGGTTAACAAGTGGTTGATATGGAGCGTTCAAAGAAGAAGAAGAAAGGAAGACAGGAAAAAATGGGTACAACATCAGTACTAAACTTCATCAAGAAACAACAAATTAAATGTTCGGCCACATAAGTAGATTACCAACAGACAGTGCGCCTCAAAGAGCAATGTTACTCCGATACAGTGGATACAAAGCAAAAGGCCGGCCACGTAAAAGGTGGACCTCAGAGATAATAGATGCGATGAAAGACACTGTCTAAGAAGTGCATGCAAAAACCCATTCTAGAAATCTCTTAAATCTCTTTTTATTCTGACGCTGTGAGGCAAAACAGGATTGTAGAAAAGAAAGTTATTTATTATTGGTTATTAAACTGACATCACAGCACTCTGAGCAGACCCATAGGTGCTCAGTCTCCCTAACAGATGTCAAGGGGTATATGCATGCTAATGGTTCCTGTGGTCACCAGTTAAACACACTCCTCTTTCTGCCCATCAAGCATCTAGCTCTATGTGTACAATATGTAATTCTCAACTCCTTAACTCTTAGAACCCATGATCCACATACAGGATTGAATGTAAACATTGCATATCCCGAGAACCCAAAATAACAGTCTAAGATAATTTTATTTACAACTGCCTTGTAGTTCGATTGGGGATAATCAAACAAGCAGAGCAATCCACACACAAAACTGGACGGCAGGCAAACCAAGTAGTGTTTAAAAAAAGACAGGTCGCCCGTCTGCCCAGTCGTGTTCGTAGCGTGTTGGACTACAGGTGACTATCCCTCTGTGTGTGCGGGTTCAATTCCAGCGGGATGCGAAAAAAACCACAGATTCCCCAGATTTACGGTGTTTGTGGCACCGAACCGAAGGGTTAGGATGTCCATGGCACCGAGCCAAAGAGCTGAAAAGCTCAAGTGCTTCTGGATGATTAAAAAAAAAAAAAAAAAGACAGGTAACCTGGGCAGATAACGCTCAACATCCCGGGAGGGAAGGTTGTCTAAGGGTAGCTACCGTAAAAGAAAATAGCTGAACACTAGGGTGCTTTTGGAAGTACTAGGGTACTTTTTATACACTAGGGTATCTTCCTAGGCTTCTACCTCAGTCGCCTCTTACAACATGCCTTGTAGGTCACAGTGTTACTATTCTTTGCTCTCCTTGAGAGCCTGGCAAGACACGGGAACCCAACATCAATGTTAGTGTTATCTTGTAACCTTTCAATCGTGATTAAACTTTGTTGACAAATTCCTCATGCTCCAGTGTTGTTGTTGTCGTTATCTTCCAGCTGATTCCAGAAAATGTGAGAGCCTTGCAGGGATTTCATGAAGATAATCGACTGAAAATTGAGCTTGGAGATTTGATTACAGTCATCGAAGGAAAGTATGTCACTTATGTTTGCATATATATTTAGATACGCTGTGGCGCCAGCGTACCAGCGTGTTCGTAGCGTGTTAGACTGTGGGTAACAAGCCCTCTGTGAGAGCCGGTTCAATTCCGTGGGCTGGCAGAAAAGCCAGAGGTTTCCCAGATTTACGGTGTTTGTGGCACCGAACCGAAGGGTTACGATGTCCATGGCACCGAGCGAAGAGCTGAAAGCTCAAGTGCTTCTGAATCTGAAAAAGATGTGTGGTGTCTGTGGCTTCACGGTAGTGAACTTGATCCACAACCCACGAGTACCTGATTAAAAACAGTTGATGTGAGTAGGCAACTTGAAGGGGCAGACATTCAGTTGGTGGACAGAAAAAACCTTAAGACACTCTTAAAGTGTTTCTGAAATGCTTCGATATAGACACCACATGCTGCGAATCCATGGAGCAAGATCTCCAAATGTGACGCTGTAACAACACAAGAGGAGCACACGTAGCTGAGAATCATCGTGCCGTTGAGGCACAGAGAAAAAGAACTGCGTGAAAAGACAGAACACACAACACCCACATGTCTAACCGTGATCATGTATGCCCATTTGTGGTAGAAGATTGTGTTCTAGGATTGGACTCTAGGTCACCTCCGCACACACCTGAGAGGCTGTTCTCATCATCGCTATCATTCATTGCCTGGTTCAAACTCCGTGGCAGGCAATTTAGAAGCAAATTTGTTCCCATGGATTTTTACAAATGGTAAAATTAGACAGCACAGTTCAGAAAGCAATGGCAAACTACTGAATATATACTGGTGCCTAGAAAATCGATCACTCGTATACTGTGGTTATTGTCGACATACTTTAAAATATATGCTACGATTTAAATTTAATTTAATATTTGTGTTATTGTTCACGATTCGCATCCATATGTTGCCACAGGAAATATGTATGTTCTCAGAAGTCTTACTTTTGTTTCTTTGCTTGTGTTATGCCATAGTGTCTTCATGCTGACAACCCTCTGGAGAGCCATGGCTAGTCTTCTTCTAACTTTCTTTCGTACAATCTTTGCTTGCGCCATGCCATAGCTTCTTCATGCTGCCCATCCTCTGGAAAGCCATGGCTAGTCTTCTAACTTCTTTCGTACAATCTTTGCTTGTGTGGTGCCATAGTTTCTTCATGCATCCCATGATTGTCACGATTTCATGTTTAGAAACGTCAAAAAAGAAATTATGCTATATAGTGTCGTAAATGGTGACTAAGGTAAGGGCCTAGGTAAGGGCCTAGGTAAGCTACCCTAGTTTCTTTGCTTGTGTTATGCTGTTCTTCATGACCAATTTTAACTCTTAATTTGGACCTGGGCCATGATAGCTTTTCACCCAAGCGTTTCACGAATGTTAAATAAGAAATACGCCACTATATGCTGGGGGAGGAAGGTAGAAGCTCCCTTCAAATCTTCTTTAGCGTCGCTGTCCACTAAGATTTAATCACTCTTGTGATATGTTTGATCTTGCCAGGAACATGTAACGTTGCACATTGGTTTGGTAGGCCCCTAAACGCATAGACTTCTACAAGTTTAGGACACATGCATCTGATTTCAGCCAAACCACCATTAACCCCTTTACGACATGCATGATAGGTAACAGTGGTTCTATTCTATACACCTCAAATTTGGGCCCCGGTAACCACTCAGGCGTCTAGTAAATAAAAGGTTGCAGATATCGGTTGTGTTGGCCTAATTGTAGGTGCATAACTGGCAAGTCAAACCTTAGACACAGATCATGTACAAATCACAAAGAATGGTTTAACAAGCGGTCGATATATGGAGCGTTCGAAGAAGAAGAAGAGATTAAATTAGTTTAGTTTAAAATATAATGATAGAAGAAAACTAGTCACAACAGAGATGGAGTGTCTACTCAGAATGCTGGGAGTATCACGATGAGACCGTTCTAGAAATGCAAACACGTCACAATGAACACAAAAAGAGCATTGTTCAACACAATCGTTCTCCCCACATTTGGCTATCAGTGCCAAACCTGGACGCTGACAACAATTTCAGTTTCAGTTTGGAATATCTTCATTGCACTCGGACATGTCCATAGGTGCTCCGATCTCCTTCGCATATCTCCAACAGCGTCCAGCGACTGACCGTACCAGTTCTATTTTGATTGATGAGCGTACTCGTATACCTGTTGTACTGTTCTTTTCTTGCCACACCAATCTTCAAACCCAGTTCTCACAATCTAGTAGTTGACGTGGATTGGTTCAGATGAAGGTCTTCTCTGCGGCCACGCTCTATGAGGGCGTTCACGATGTCAGCTCTGTCCAATGGCTGGCCCTCTGATATAGCGGCAGAGCCAGCCAATCACGATTTGATAACAAATGATAAAAGAAAACTAGTCACGACAGAGATGAAGTCTACGCTGGGAGTATCAAGAAGAGACGTTAGAAATGCAACATGTCACAATGAACAAGATCGTTCCCATTATGCTATCAGGCCAAACCTGGGCTGACAACAAATGATAAAGAACTAGTCAGACAGAGATGAAGTCACGCTGAGTATCGAAGAGACCTGTTAGTTCGGTGGGGTCATGGTGGTTGAAGGAGGCTGTGTATAAAAACACCCAGGAACGTCTTATAAATGCCTTCATATATCTCTTTCTTGTAGTGTTAGTATCACACTGTCCTATCTTGCAATTTGGTAGTACAATGTCCTTGACGACAGAACCCTGTCCTTTTTGTGTTCCAATGTGGTTCTCTGATTTTATAGATGGTGTTCCTTACATACTAAAACTCGGGACATTACGATATAGCTAGCAAACAGGATTCAATTAAGTTCTTTCATCTTTATTGAGGTTTATAATGGCAGACACATTAACACTCGTCTGTCCGTGTCCACTGTTTATCTTTCTTCTCTCGTTACTACGCCGTCACTACCCCTTGGTTTTTGCTACGTCAGGTCTCGTCCAGTATTGCCACTCTTGCTTATGTTGAACACATGCATATTTAGTGTGCAATACTACTGTCTGCTAATAAAATATATAAGCTACACTAAGCTAAACTGTCTGGTCAGCCACCTGGGGCTGAGGGACTGGCTGCATGCCTTATGTCTTATGCCTTCTACAGACCGACTTAGAAATGCAAACATATCACCATGAATACTAAAAATAATTGTTTTGAAACCATAATATTACTTTGATACCAGATCTGATAGGTTTTGGTGGAAAGGTCAGAACAGACGAACAACGGATGTTGGAACATTTCCTCGAGCATTGGTTGAAGTTCAGAGAAAGTTGGGAGGTGAGTCTATCATGTTAAACGAATCCAGAACAAATAAGATACAGTTTGATTCAACATGTCTGTGACATTAAATAATGCATCCTGTAGTAGCCAGTCCCCAGGTGGTACCGAGACCAGACAGTTAGCTTTAGTGTGTAGTTAGTAGATATTTAGATAATTTATTAGTTGACTGTAGTGTTTTGCGCACTAAATCTGCATCTGTCCACTATAAGCAGTATGGCAACACTAAACGAGACATTGACGTAGGTTAGAGACAAAAGAAGGAGAGACAAGATGGCCGCCTAAGTGAGAACCATGTCACTGTCGATTCTTTTACCCAAAAGCTATTCTCGGTCAGGTGATGTAATCCTTGTATTCAACTCTCATGTATTAAAGACCTTATTGCATCCGTTAGTTCACGACTAGTTTGTCAACATTTAACGTTGTAAAGTGCATTCATTGTGTGTCAAACAGAATGGACTGGTCTTTAGTTACAATATGATAGCAACACGTAATCAGCCTCAGACCACGAAAACCAGACTACCAAGCTCTAATGTATCCACGGTATAAAACGCCATACCATTGAAAGACCAGTGTCACTGCTGAACTAACCACCACCTCAGCTCTTAGGCTCCTCAACAAAAGGTACCCCACTCGTACTACCAAAAGGTACCCCACCCGCACTACCAAGACGTACCCTATCCATACTATCATGAGGTACCCCAACGAAACCCCTAAACTACAACAATCTTCTCCCCTTTATTTATTCAATATATGTATTGTAGAACAGGGAGCGTCTGTCCGAATGGATTCGAGCGCGACTGCCATGCGAGACACCAAGGTTTAATCCACGGTAAGGCAGCTGATTTTTTTCTGTCGTGGGCATACAAGAAAAATCCTAACCTGAATAGTTTCTCAGTGACTGCACTAGCCATGCAGCTATTAAATTCCTCAGGCTCTCGTTCCCCTCATCATCATCAGGTGCCATTTCCACATCGAAGGATGGCTGCAATGAATCTCCAGCATCCTCTGTCTTTCGCCTTGGTGTTGCACTCTGCCAGACTGTAACCTGTCCATTTCTTAAAGTTTCCCTCCACTTATCTCTTGGTTTCCTCTTGCTCTTCCCCCTCAACTTTCCCCTTTAGTAAAGATTTTATAAATGGTGTCATGTCTTTTATGTGCCCAAAATACTTTACTTGTCTGAATTTATTTCTCTTAATAATTGTTTCTTCATGCCTAGTTTTCCTAAAACTTGTTTATTTGTCTGTTTTTCTTTCCATGAAACTCTGCCTATTCTTCTATATATCACATCTCAAATGCATCAATTCTGTATTCTAACTGCTTGTTCATTGTCCATGTTTCCGAGCCATCAGTTATATCATCATCATAGACTCCGGACATGTCCATAGGTGCTCCGATCTCCGCCTCAGCAAATCCAGCAGCGTCCAGCGACCCAACATGCCAGTTCGATGTTGATTAATCAATCTCTTTGCATATTTAGTATGTCGTTCTTTTCGGGCTGACCAATATTGACACCCATCTCTTTCAATCTGGTCAGCGAGTGGGATTCACAGCCTGAAACTCCTCTGTTCAGAAAGACTCAATGCGTGAAGAATGTCACTTCGATCCATTGCAGCTCCCTCTGATATTGTAGCTAAGCCAGCCAATCTATCAGCTCATTCATTATCCCTAACTCCTGCGTGCCCAGGGACAAAAATAAAGGTGATTTCTCTGATCATTGTCTGTACCAGCACCTCCACCCAGTTGCGTCTCACCATACCTGATTCGACTTTACGAATCATGCTCATGGAGTCACTGAGTATGAAAACACGAGAGTAATTGAGAGATGCCAACCAGTTCACCGCCTCCGTAACCGCCCGAACCTCCATTGTCAAGCTACTTGTGGTTGTTGCGTAGGCCCCAACTGGCCTCTCTTATTATTTTTCCTTCCAAGCCATACATTAATATAGTGTGGCCTAAAAAGCGGTACTAGAGGCAGTAACGACAGGTAGATAGGTAAGTATGTATGGATGGGTGGATGACTGAATGGATGGTTGGATAGATGGATAGAATCTCTACAAAGTTGTTGCATGTTCTCTTGCAGGTGTTGATATCAGCGTTCCATTAAAGAACAGTATGATCCACGTAGGACATGGTGGCAGCGGAGATACCTGGGGGGATCCAGGGAAAATTGATGAGTAAGTTACAGTTACTACTACTACTAAATTTTCTGGTTCCCAGTGGAGCATAGGACTGCAATTATATATCCCTTTCATTTTTACCTGTTATACAGGTGTTCAACAAAAGCAGCCCCAGTGATAAATAGAAATTTGCCAGGCTGATTGCATCTCCGTCTTTTACTATTTAAACCGGTTCTGACTAGCTTGTCCTACGTCACATTTGTTCATCGCCCTTCCTGCACTACAATTACACACCATCACACAACCTTGACCTATACTACGTCATAACTGAACCTTCTCATTTTCATACATATATGCCAGATTAGCTCCATTCATGGGCTGCTTTTAAGTTGAACACCGGTACATTTAAAAAAAAAAATTATTTTTTGGAGCCCTTTCATACCTAACGGTATATAGGTCAATACAGTGTTAGTCCTGTATTTTTCATTGACCGTCGGCGCACGATGTGTGATGTGGTCAGCATCACGCCGGCCGCCTTTACTTTCCCAGAGCATGTCTGGTACCCAGTTGAGGCTGAGTCGACCTGAGAGCCGTCGCGGTCGGAAAAATTCCACGCGCACTGCGGGAGTAGAACCCAGACCACCAGCCTTGAGAAGCGAGTCCACTAACAACTACGCTACCGCGACTCTCTGTCATACATTGCTCTACCTATATCGGTAGCTGACCAGACACGTAACTTCCGCTCTTAGTGTGCCCATATTTTGCATGTAAACAGGGAGGTATGAACACATATCGAAAAAGGGGGAAACTGCAGTAAAACTTGGTAAATAGCGAAACACGTACAAACAAAGTACTATAGTTTTACAAAATACAGAAACAGTGACGATAAACAGCAAGTTTCGACCAAAGGCCTTTATCAAGCAAACCGGCAAGAGGCTCAGTGACCGATTCGCCCAACACTTGCGCGATATATGCCAATGCTCTGTGACCCCTGTAGCTACCCATTTCAATGATACTGGCCATTCAGGAGCTTGCGATGTCAGGTCACAGCCATCCGATCATGTTCCTCTAATGATTGTAGTCGATTTGCTCTGGAGAACCGTTTTATTTCGTTATATGGTACCTTTCGGCCTCTTGGACTCAACGCATTACATTCCTATGCTTCTTAGTACTTTCTCATCTCATGCCTTGTAATCTATATGTGTATTTGCTTCATATTTATAATTTATATTTTCACTTGATTGTATATTGTTCCTCTTCTTTTCCACTTCTAGTTTCTGTTTGCACTCATTTCGTTATTCGTTTTATTCCCAGATTTTCATTAGATAAATTTGCATGTTTCCGTTATCGTCCATTTGTAAGTGTTCTCTATAATTCGTCACTCCTGTTGTGTCGTTTGCTTGATAAAGGCCTTTTGGTCGAACGTTGCTGTTTATCGTCACTGTTTCTGTATTTTGTAAAACTATAGTACTTTGTACGTGTTTCGCTATGAACACATATCCATCTTTAGCCATCCATCCTATTTCGATCCGTGATTTAGTTTTAATTGTGTGTTTCTTTCTCTTTTTCTCCAATTCTGTTTTGTCTCACAGTGTCAGGATAGAGAATATTTGACCCCTTCTCATAAATAGTGTCTTTTGTTGCCTCTGTTATCTCTGAGGTCCACCTTTGCATGGCTGGCATTTTGCTTTGTATCCACTGTATCGGAACAACATTCCACTGTCTGTTGGTAATCTGTTTATGTGGCAGACCATTTAATTTGTTGTTTCTTGATGAAGTCTAGTACTGATGTTGTACCCACTTTTTTCCTGATCTCATTTCTTAATCAGTCTCTTCTTCTTACCTCCAGCATTCTGC
This sequence comes from Arion vulgaris, assembly GCA_020796225.1. Classification (NCBI taxonomy): domain Eukaryota; kingdom Metazoa; phylum Mollusca; class Gastropoda; order Stylommatophora; family Arionidae; genus Arion; species Arion vulgaris. Next base: position 13,764,582 of record CM036778.1, read on the forward strand.
ACAGACACTTCATCTCTGTCGTTACTAGTTTTCTTCTATCATTGTGTGTGTATGTGTCCTTGACAAAGACTTATAGTCGAAACGTTGGATTTTTGTTTGTTTTATGATTTGATTATTCATTGTGCTTGCTTATGTGATACCGTACATACGTGTCATCATCATCAAGGTGCATATCCTTTATAGGACGTTGCTCTCTTTGCAGCACATCTGAAATTCACTCTGTCTCTAGCCAGTTCACCCACTTTGTCAAGGTGCGTATCCTTTATGGGATGTTGCTCTCTTTGCAGCACATCTGAAATTCACTCTGTCTTTAACCAGTTCACCCACTTCATCGATGGTCATGTTCATGGTTTCTTTAATATCTTGTAGCCATCTTCTTCTTGGTGTGTCTCTGCGTCCTGGGACCCTGCCTTCTAGTATTGTTCTTTCCAGGCCATCGTGACGCTTGATGTGACCAAAGTATGTAATTTTTCTGTATAGTATGTTGTTTATCAGCCAATTCTCTTTAACATTTAGTTCTTTCAGGACATCAGTGTTCTTTCTTTTTCTGTCCATGGTATTCGTAGGATCTTTCTGTAGCATTTAGTTTCAAAGGACTGGATTTTCGGTTTTGTTGTTTGTGTAATGGTCCATGATTCACAACCATAAGTAGCAACTGGGAAAATGCATGCTCTCAATATTTTTAATTTTAGTATTTTGCAGGTGCTTTGCCACATGTTCTTCATTGTGTTTAACTTCTTGATTGCTATTGCCAATCTTCTTGAGATCTCTTTTGAGCAGTCACCGTTATTGTTAATTATTGAGCCCAGATATTCATAGCTCTCTACACATTGGAGTTCTTCATTGTTTTTTTGGATGTTATGTCAGCCTTTTGCTTTGTCAGTTGACATGATGTTTGTTCTAAAACGCCAATTTATTTAGTATCACCCCAGCCTCCTCTCGGTTTTCTCTAGATTTGATCTGATCCACTCTGACCAGATTTGTATATTTCTGTACATCACCTATATGACTAATATTAACATTTGAGGATAATAATTTTCATTGAAATTTATATTTTTATTTATTTTCTTCAGGGTGTATCTCCGAAACCCCATGGATCCTCCAGACCTGCGAGAAGAAGATGCCGGACTAGCAAGTCAGTTCCGGACGAAAAGTTAGTTGATAAGTCGTAGTCTGAAATCTTGATCCAACATGTTAATGAATAAATTATTGCTGATTGTCTCTCATCTTCTTCTTCACGCTCATATCGACCACTTATTAACCACTCTTTGTGATTTATATGTGATCTGAGCATGAGGCGATGACTTGTGCTAGTTATTCAACTGAAAGTAGACCAGCATACCCAATTTCTGCGATGATTTTTATTTACTAGGGTAGCTTCCAAGTTCCTACATCAGTCGCTTTCGACATGCCTTGTTGACGAGTGGTACTATTCTTTGTTTCCTTGTGGGCCTGCACGCATAGGTTAATAATTTAAAAAAAAGTTTAGATTATTTTTAAATTGTTCATTTTGTTGATAGTGGGTCATAGTAGATAACACTCTGAGATTGTGACCATGTGTCGTGGAAATGCTGGGGTTCGAGACCAGCTTGATCCAAAAATGTTCATCTTGTCACCGATACGCGATTGGACTACAGAAATTTGATTTTTTACTTGGTGATCTAAATTATAAGCACTGTGGCTAAGTGGTTAGTCTTGCCTTGAGTCGAAGCTCGCGTTCGATGGTGATCTAAATTATAAACACTGTGGCAAAGTGGTTAAGCTCTGCCTTATGGCTCGCAGTTCGATGTGATCTAAATTATAAACACTGGGCAAGTGGTTAAGCTCTTGCTTAGGCTCTCAGTTCGATGGTGATCTAAATTATAAACACTGTGGCATGGATAAGCCCTTGCCTTAGCATGAACTCTGTCAGTTCGATGGTGATCTAAATTATAAGCACTGTGGCTAAGTGGTTAAGCTCTTGCCTTGCGAGTCGAAGCTCGTCAGTTCGATGGTGATCTAAATTATAAACACTGTGGCTAAGTGGATAAGCCCTTGCCTTGCGAGTCGAAGCTCGTCAGTTCGATGGTGATCTAAATTATAAACACTGTGGCTAAGTGGTTAAGCTCTTGCCTTGCGAGTCGAAGCTCGTCAGTTCGATGGTGATCTAAATTATAAACACTGTGGCTAAGCCCTTGCCTTGTGAGTCGAAGCTCATCAGTTCGATGGTGATCTAAATTATAAGCACTGTGGCTAAGGATAAGCCTTGCCTTGCGAGTCGAAGCTCTGGTTCAATAGTGATCTAAATTATAAACACTGTGGCTAAGCCCTTGCCTTGTGAGTCAAGCTCATCGTTCGATGGTGATCTAAATTATAAACACTGTGGCTAACTGGTTAAGCCCTTGCCTGCTAGTTGAAGGTTCAAATCCGGACCGCGTCACCGCTGTGTTCACTAGTGCATTTTCTTTTCCAGAGACCCCTAGAATTATTGCCGGAGCTACGGAGTTCGCACTTTGTGCAATACTTCCGGCATGTAGCTTGCCATTTCTGCGAAGAGGAGCGAGCGGGTAAAGCCCGTGCAATGAAGTCAATCCTTCGGCTTTAAAACCCCTTTATAACTGGAGTCTGGGACACTGATGATAAGAAAAGTAAGCCATCGTGTAAAATCAGTCAGAAGTGACTACGCCTGAATTCACAACGGGCAGGGAAAAAAAAATTTGTTGATTGTTGACGAAACAAATAAAAATAAAGTACTGTAGTTTAACAAAATATAATAACAATACACAGCAATGTTTCAACCAAAAGGCCTTTATCAAGTACACCATACAAGAGAAGTGAAGAGATTAACTACTTCTCACACAGCACACTTTGAATCAAACAACAAGTTCCTAACATCCCTAAAATGAAAATATGCGACTAAATACAAATAACGAAATAAATTTAAAAAACTAGAAGTGGAAAAAGAAGATAAACAATAAAAATCAAATATATATATATAACATATCATCATCAGGTGCTGTCTCCACATCGAAGGTTGGCTGCAATGAATCTCCAGCATCCTCTGTCTTTCGCCTTGGGTTGCACACTGCCAGACTGTAACCTGTCCATTTCTTAAAGTTTCCTCCCACTTATCTCTCGGTCTTCCTCTTCCCCCTCAACTTTCCCTCTAGTAAATGTTTTATCATGGTGTCATGTCTTTTATGTGCCATTATATATATACATTTAAAATATGGATCAATTATAGTTCATATATGTTTAGATTGTTGATCTACGTAAACTTTTAAATTGTTTATTTTTCGTGGATAATTCCGTTAAATAAACTTTTTTCATTGTTTATTTTGTGAACTCTAGTTCAGCTAGGCAGCTCGCAGTACAGTTACAACAAATTAAAAAGTGAACCGGAACAAAAACAGAACAATTCTAGTTCAAGCCGACGACGACAGTCACAACCACAGCAGCACAAGGTACAAACGTCTGGTCGCGGATCACTACCGCAGACTTTGGAAGGACAGGTTCGATCAGGGAAAGTTGAATCAAAGTAGGTATTCTGATTGTTAAATAGCAACTTATCGAAGACCTGCCACCGGTGTGTTGCAGGGGCTCACAAGGGGAGCAAAGAATATTAACACTGCGACCTACAAGGCATGTCGTAAGTAAAAAAAAGTAAAGGAACCCTTTCATACCTTAGGTTACATAGTGCAATGCAGTGTCAGGCCTGTATTTTTCATTGACCGTCGGCACACGATGGGTGATGTGGTCAGCATCACGCTGGCCGCCTTTACTTTCCCAGAGCATGTCTGGTACCCAGTTGAGGCTGGGTCGACCTGAGAGCCGTCCGGTCGGGAAAATTCCACGCCTTGGGAGCTGAATCCAGACCACCAGCCTTGAGAAGCGAGTTCACTAACAACTAGCTACCGCGGCTCTCAAGGCATGTCGAAGAGGTGACTAAGGTAGGGAACTAGGAAAGCTACACTAGTAAATAAAAACATCACAGAATTCGGATATGCTGGCCTACTTGTGGACGTATAACTGGCACAATGTACAATCGTTCTTAGGCTCAGATCACATGTATAAAAATCGTGGCATATCATCCTTTACAGGGCTTTGCCATCAACCACAGTAAATCAATGGTCGATTTACTAGGCACCACTTATACGTTCAGTAGTTTGCCATTGATTTCTGAATGGTGAGGTCTGCCCGAGTGGTTACCGGGGTTCAAATTTTGGGTGTAAAGAATAGAACTACTTTTACCTGCCACGCATGTCGTAAGAGGCGACTAAGGAGGTTTGGTTGAAATCGGATGCATGTGTCCGCTAGGAATGCTAACCCGAAACAAATGCTTCCAGAAAACGGATGCACCAGGCCGTAAGGCGCATAACATGGTGCAACGATCCCTCACAATGAGGAATGGGATAACAGATTCTACGGTCGCCAATCTGTCTCGGAGATTTAGCCACGCAGTAAGAATGTCAGACCTACCATCACAAGGGTGGCCAAAACTTACTGCGGGAAGAGGTCGGCACAAACAAGGAAGCAGAAATCTTAGGAATTATATCGTACAGAACTGCCCCCAGTATGCAGACTTGAGAAAAAAGAGGTGGCCCACATACACTAGCATCCAAGACAAACTGTATGGCGTGGCTGATAATCTGAGGCAACGGCTGCCTTTATTAGAGAATCTGAAATCCCAATCTAGTGAGAACGCAGAAGACAAACTGTATGGCGTGGCTGATAATCTGAGGCAGACGGCTGCCTTTATAGAGAATCTGAAATCCCAATCTAGTGAGAACGCAGAAGACAACTGTAGGCATGGCTATAATCTGAGTGCAAACGGTCTTTATTAGAGAATCTGAAATCTCAATCTAGTGAGAACGCGGAAGACAAACAGTATGCGTGTGATAATCTGAGGCAGACGCCTGCCTTGATTAGAGAATTGAAATCCCAATCTAGTGAGAATGCAGAAGACAAACTGTATGGCATGGCTGATAATCTGAGGCAGACAGCTGCCTTTATTAGAGAATCGAAATCCCAATCTAGTGAGAACGCAGAAGAAGAACGGTGAGGTCTATTTTTTTAGTTTGAACAAGGTATACTTAACTTGTGATCGAGCTCATTACTGCTTAACTCTTAGTGGACCAGGACAATAGCCATGTTGTAGCGTGTTGGACTACGGGTGACTATCCCTCTGTGTGTGTGGGTTCAATTCCGGGGGATGGCAGAAAAAGCCACAGATTCCCCAGATTTACGGTGTTTGTGGCACCGAACCGAAGGGTTACGATGTCCATGGCACCAGAGCGAAAGCTCATGCTTCTGGATAGGAAAAAAACAGAATGAAAAAAGCCCTTTAGTGTGGCTTCTGGTAAAAAAGGCGTCCAGCCTAAAGCCACATAATGTGGCGTTTGATCCACAAGGAGTTAAGCCACAGACACCCACATACACATGACATTGAAATCACAAAGAGTGGTTTCACAAGTGGTTGCTGGATATGGAGAGTTCAAAGAAGACCATATTCAATAATAGAATGTTAACTCATCATCATCATCAAGTAGCTTGTCCTGAGCAGAACTTTGCCACCCCAACAGTCCTCCTGAATTTCTCTCTCTAATAGGCCAAATGTTCTGCCTCTGCAGCCGTCATGTTCAAACCATCATCAAATAGCTTGTCCTAAGTAGAACTTTGCCACCCCAACAGTCCTCCGAAATTTCTCTCTCTAATAGGTCTGATGTTCTGCCTCTGCAGCAAACCATGTTCAAACCATCAGTTACATCCTGAAACCATCTTCTCCGGATCTTCCTCTTTCCGTATGCTCCTCTCAGAGTCTTTCCAGCCCTTCCTGTCTTTGTCCAAAATTTCCAACTTATCTCATTATTTTAGATAGCCAATGTTCTGCCTTTCTTTGATTGTGAGTTGAATGTTAACTAGTTTTTTTATTGCAGTGTTGGTGTCGCAGACATGCCGCTAATAGATCTCTCATCCCTGCGCGCAGATCACAACGCAAACATCAACAATTTGTCTGCATTGCACACAGACTCAAACACAGACAGACTTACGGAGACAGACATCGATATTTTCGACTCCCTGTATTCTACAACAAATATAATAAAGTACGGAGTCTTAGATCTTCCTCCCAATGTTAACCAGCACAGACCTCGATTCTTATGATACAAATTCTCGATTCCAAGTTTCAACAAATGTGGACTGGAACTCGGAATCTTCCAGAAACTTATCCACAACATCGACCAAGTTATCCACATCTCGTCCACAACCGAATCCCAAAATCAATCCACCGGATTCAACCCTCAAGACTAACTCAAACACAAATCACAAGAAAGAAGCCAGCAGCTGTAGTCCATACTTAGAAGATTCACAAATTCGAGTCCAACCATGAAATCTTGTCTGCCCATAAGGACACATCCAGGCAAAGATAACTGTCAGGTAACCTCACGTGATCTTCTTTATTGTGAACCTCCTTCGGACAACGTTCATCAGACATCATCTCAACCCTCTTCCTCGACAACACCTGTTTCTGACCCTCGGAAGAAAACACTTATTACAACTTCGACTGAAAAAATACAAAATGGTCGTTTAAATACTCAAAAACATTCCGAACCTAATTTAGATATTTCCGCTAAGGAACATTCAATAAATGTAGAACATTTTGTTCGAGAAATAGAGCGGAACATTTCCATTCCTGTCAAACTTCCACCTCCGCCCAAACTCGTAACTCAAAATAGTATTCATAAAATTCAAAGTAAGATTCAAGGAACTCTAAATAATATTCAGGCAAATCAACGTAATCTTCAGGTAGCTCAAAGTAATAGTCAAGCAGCTCAAAGTAAGGTTCAGGTAACTCAAAGTAATCTTAGAGTCGCTCAAAGTAATAGTAATGCAACTCAAAGTAAGAATCAGAATTCTAGACCTGAGTATTCCAAATTCCCAAACCAAAGTAATCTCCATGCAACTCAAAGTAATAGTCAAACAGTTCAAAGTAATCTTCATGCAAACCAAAGTAATTTTCAGGTATCTCGGAGTAAGATTCAGAATTCCAGACCTGAGTATTCCAGGAACACCTCATCAGAATCAGGTGTAACAGAACATATCATTACCCATAATGGTAGCGCAAAAACGGAGAAAGCATTTGATTGGATTAACGACACTGTAAAGACAAACTTAACAACTCAATATTGTGCAGTCATTAACGATGCTTTTCTAGGAATGAATCAGAAACGACTGGTACAGAGACCGTTAGAATGTTCGAACACATTTACCTTGTATGATAGTGTTCCTGGAGAGGGTAAGCGTCAGTTGTGTGAAGATCAAAGCACAGGTGGTAAGGCAGGTATAAGAGTTGCACAATCTGCCTTATATGATGGTGTTCCTGGAGAGGGTAAGCGTCAGTTGTGTGAAGATCAAAGCACAGGTGACATGGCAGGTGGTAAGGCAGGTGTAAGAGTTGCACAATCTGCCTTATATGATAGTGTTCCTGGAGAGGGTAAGCGTCAGTTGTGTGAAGATCAAAGCACAGGTGAGATGGCAGGTGGTAAGGCAGGTGTAAGAGTTGCACAATCTGCCTTATATGATAGTGTTCCTGGAGAGGGTAAGGTTTCAGTTATATGAAATCAAAGCACAGGTGAGATGGCAGGTGGTAAGGCAGGTGTAAAAGTTGCACAATCTGCCTTATATGATAGTGTTCCTGAAGAGGGTAAGGTTCAGTTGTATAAACATCAAAGCACAGGTGAGATGGCAGGTGGTGAGACTCTACAGATGCGACACATTTTGCCTTGTATGATAGTGTTCCGAAGAAGAAAGGTTCGTTGTATAAACATCAAAGCACAGGTGAGATGGCAGGTGGTAAGCTTAACTTTACAGAATCGAACACATTTCCTTGTATGATAGTGTTCCGGAAGAAGGAAAGGATCGGTTGTATAAACATCAAAGCACAGGTGAGATAGCAGGTGTAAGACTTACTACAATCAAACACATGCCTTGTATGATTGTGTTCCGGAAGAAGGTAAGGATCAGCTTATAAAATCAAACACAGGTGAGATAACAGGTGTAAGATTCCTATACACATTCAAACACATCAGCTTTGTATGATTGTGTTCCGGAAGAAGGTAAGGGTCAGCTGCATAAATATCAAACCACAGGTGAGATAACAGGTGGTAAGGCAGGTGTTTCAACCCGTGATACGGACAAATATTCAAACATGAATTATTTTTCAAGTATCCAACAAGATGAGCGTGTCAGCGGTTTATCGGAACATCCTGCGGGTGTCAAATCTAAAGATCAGTTAGATGTGTCAGCTTCCGAGAACTTTGACGACGACAGTTCAAATTTTAGCGACGACACTTGGAACGACGAGTTTGATAATGATGAATTTGGGAAATCCTATCAAAGAGTCAAACTCAGAATCAAGGGCAACGTCTCCTCTACCTCGTTCTTCAAGAACTTACCAAACTAGTAACAACAGTTTTCAAGCGAGAACTTCCCAAGACAATCAACACGTTCTACCCTCGATACAAGACGGTCACCGGACTCACTACTTTCCCATACCCGTTGAGAATCAACAGAGTCCTCATTCCATGAGCAGATCACCCCCTAAGAAGAATACAGCAACGGTCAAACCTTTTATCGTACGCAATACGTTTCACAATCAAGACGTGGGCCAATTATCAGAAAAGCACAGGATTAACACGCGGACGCAGTCATCCGTTCATTCTCCAACACCTCAGTATCTTTCAGAAATCTAGCTCATCGTACCACATCACTCACTCACAGATCACCTCGATCAAATCCACAACCAATAGATCCGCAAAGAAAAGCGTATGCAGAAGAAGAAATGAATACCTCCACAAGCTATTCCCAAAGAGACATGATCGCGGTTGTACAGAACCGAGTGAGTGGCATTACTGAGGATGAATGCTACACAGCTCTTTCCACTACTCACTGGAATATTGAGAGTGCGGTTAGGTATCTGAAAGTTGAACAGCTTTTCCGTTTGGGTATAGCTTCCCGATCATCTTGCAAGTGTGTTCTTGAAACCCTTAACTGGAACTTCGATAGAGCAAGTTCTGTAATACTTGATAGAGCTCGCAAAGCAAAAGTGAAGAATAAAAGTCCCCTAGAAACTGTAGTATAAGTGTTTTATAATATTAGGTTATGTTGTGTGAATCTTCTCCTTCTCTTCCACCATATACCTGTTAAAGTGTTGGGAGTGAAACAAAGTGATCTTGTGTGCTTTTAAGGAGACTTTTAAGCTGATATTCATGTTCGTGGCTGTTCTTGATGAGTGCTCCATCTTTGCTGTGGTCTTCCTTTGGCTTGTACTCATTTATACTTTTCTGGTGGGTATCTGTGGCGTATGGTAGTGAGCTCAATCACAATCCAAGAATCCTGTTCAAACTCAAAGCTTTGGTATATTTGTGGGTCTGTAGCATAGTGGTAGTGAACTCGATCACAAACCAAGAATACCTGGTTCAAACTCTACAGTGGGCAGTTTGGAAGCAAATTTGTTCCCTTGGATTGTTACAAACAGCAAAAATAGACTTCACCATTCAAAAAACAATGGCAACTACTGAACGTATACGTGGTGTCTAGATAATCAACGACTCGTTTACTGTGGTCGATGTCCTTGTAAAGGATATACCACGATTTTCATGTTATTCGGTCGGTGTGGCACATTGGGCATTCACATGGGTGCTCCATCCTCCGCTGCACCAGCTATCCCAAAGTTCACTTGCTCACCGTAACCATGAAAGTTCATGAGTATATTTTCTCGCTCTACCACGAAGAGGACACTGTGCTGGATCTGTCAAACTAACCCCTAATTCTTGCAATCGCAGTGTTTGAGATCGCCCATATCACAAAAATGAGGCGTGCCGCATTAATGACATGCTTTGTCCAAGCTCAACCCCTAATTCTCAATCCAGTGTTTGAGACTCACCCATATCACATAAATGAGAGTGTACCACATTGATGACATCGGCTTAACGTATAATTATTTATACCCAATTATTTATAAAAATAGGTTCAACATTTAGTTAGGTAGGGGAAAAGCATATTATATCTGATTTCATCACTTCTCCTGAATTCGTTCCATTTTATATTCATTATTTTTGCAGACATCTATTTTCAAATGCATTCAACTTGCTTTCTATATCTTTGGTCATTTTCCAACGGGCATATGTTAGGATTGATACAACATTTAAATTGAAAATTCTTAATTTAATTTTACTACTATATAGCTTACAATTGGCTGATAAACAATATACTGTACAGAAAAATTAGATACTTTGGTCACATTAAGCTCACGATAGCCTGGAGAGAACAATATTAGAGGGCAGGGTCCCAGGACGCAGAGGCAGACCAAGAAGAAGATGGCTACAAGATATTAAAAAACCATGAATATGATCATCTGCGAAGTGGGTGAACTGGCAAGAGACAGAGTGAATTTCAGATGTGCTGCAAAGAGAGCAACGTCCTATAAAGGATACGCACCGTGATGATGACTATATAACTTGCAGTTCCATATTTTATTTAGACTTTTAAAAGCTGATGTTACTTTGACAATTCATAGCATACTTTGGTTTTTTCATATTTTCTATTAATTTTACTTGATTGTACTTATTGCAATTGCTGTTCGGCACCAGCGCAGTCAATAGTCAGATGTGCCCCAAAATTGTAAATGATGTACAGCAGCGGATGTAGAAACATGATTTCAGATATATTTCACTGAGACACAAAAAAGAGTATCAAGTCAAAGGTTTGACTTCATTGCACCGGGTTGTACCCATATGGCTCAGTCCCTCTCCGCAGAAATGGCATGCTACCTGCCGAGAGTATTGCACAAAGCTCGAGCCCTGTAGCTCCGACAACAGTCCTAGGAGTTTCTGGAAAAAAATGCACCCGTGAACAGAATAGTGCCGTCTGGAATCGAACACACGACCTTCGGAATGCAAGGGCGTAACCACTTAGCCACGCCCGTCTGCCAAGCGTGTTCGTAGCGTGTTCGTAGCGCGTTGGACTACAGGTGACTATCCCTATGTGTGTGCGGGTTCAATCCGCGGGATGGCAGAAAAAGCCACAGATTCCCCAGATTTACGGTGTTCGTGGCACCGAACCGAAGGGTTACGATGTCCATGGCACCGAGCTGAAAAGCTCAAGTGCTTCTGGATCGGAAAAAACAAAAACCACTTAGCCGCCCAGACTAGGCACAGTCTAGCATAAGTTTATGTTGCAGATTGAATGAATAATATGAGGGTGTGGCGGGCGCGAGGGTGAGCGGGCCACCCAAATGTGCAGAAAACTGGAAAGCCCAGCAGAGGTTGAAACCAGTGCGCGTTCCAGCTCACAGGGAACTACTGCTGCCTTGTAGTTTGGTTGGGGACAATCAAAGGCTAGCGGAGTAAACCGTACACAAAAATGGACAGCAAGAAAACCAAGTAGTCCAAAAAGACAGTTTTCTGGGCAGATGATGCTCAACAGCCCGGAAGGGTACGTCGTCTAAGGGTCACGACCCTAAAAGAAAATGGCATCCTTCTGCCTTGCAGGTTTGGCTGGGGACAGTCAAAGACTTGACGGAGAGTGAACCCAGTAAACACTGGCTGAAACCGAACACATCACCGAAGGATAAGCACCAGAGCGCCAAATGGTACTGGAGATTGTGAACGTACACCCGTTCTTGGTGTTATGCTGTTTATATATCATAATTAGAATGATAAAAACGGCCGTAAATGTTTGTTTCGGCGCAGAGAGAATGCATAATATTTGTTGTCTATATTATATCCTTTGACTGCATTGTCGGCACAATTTATAACGGAAGCTTTTGACTGCATTGTCGGCACAATTTATAATGGAAGCTTTTGACTGCATTATCGGCACAATTTAAAACAGAAATAATACGCAATATTCCATGCCTTATATTTATTACTCAATAACTTACATTTTTTTTCAAATATTTCTTCTTTGAACGTTCCATATCGACCACTTGTTAACCACTCGTTGTGATTTGTATGTGATCCTAGCCTAAGATCGATTGTACATTGTGCCAGTTATGCACCTACAAGTAGGTCAGCAAATATTCCAGAACCAGGTCACACACCTAAGAACCCAAAGACAAACTATTTACATAATGAATGTATGAGATTTGTACATATTACTCTGTAGTTGATCAATATATACTTTATATGTGTGCCTTATTTTATAAAATATATATATATGTGATGGCCTTTTTGTCTTTACAGACAAAAGTTTTACTGTGACAACTTCTGAGTTTTCGCTTGTCTCTCTTGCATTTCAGCTCATTCCTAAGTCTCTTTTCAAAAGATTCATTTTTGCGTAATGTTTTTTTTCTCCACATAAGTCGGTCATCAGCTAGTTTTTCCAATTTATTGGGATGATAAAAAAGTTCTCCATTGAGACCTTGCAGACATCTTAATATCTGAGCAGTGGTGCCTCTTCCCTTCTGTAAGCTCACAGAACAGCACCACTTGTTGGGGTATGCTGCTATTATCCATTCTTCTCACATACCCTAGTTATCTTAGTCTTCTACTGCTTTTTTAAAATATAGGTCTTATTCTTGTCGCATGTTCTTTGCTGAAGGTTGCTGTCCTCGCAACTTGTTTTAAAGAATCATTATCTCTAGCCAGTTCTCTCATCACCTCTGTCATTGTGTTTAAAAGGAATTATTTTCATACCTCGAGGTATATAGGGTAATATGGTGTTAGTCCCATATGTTTTGTTGACACACGATGGACGATGTGGGTATCATGCCTCTCGTGTGGGTACTTCTCACTGCTTTTCATGGTACACAATTAAGGCTGGATCGACCTGAGAGTCGCTATGGTCAAATTTCCAAACCCACTGTGGAATTGAACCCAAACCACTCGCCTAAAAAACGAGTTATTGTGTTTGTTTTTTTCCGATGCTGAAGCACTTGAACTTTTCAACTCGGTGCCATGGACACCATAAATCTGGAGAACCTGTGGCTTTTCTGTCAGCTCGTGGAATTGAACCGCACTCACAGGGGGCTTTTCACCCGTCGTCCAACGCGATACGAACACACTGGGCAGGCGGGCAGTTATTATGTTTAAAGTGTACTTAATATTATTGTGTATGTTTCCTTGACAAAGACTTATAGTTGAAACGTTGGTTTTTTGTTAGTTTTATGATTTGATTATTCATTTTGCTTGCTTATGTGATACCATACATACGTGTCTTTGTCCGGAAACACCAATTTATTACGTATCACCGCAGCCACCCCTTGGTTTTCTCCAGATCTGATCTGATCCACTTTGATCACATCAGATTTGTATGTTTGCATACATCACTTAATATGATTTTGCAACAATCTTCGTGGTTGTCTGTTGTTTCATCTTCCAGGGAATATATTGTTCATTATTGTTCTTTCGAAACTATTGCAACGTTTAACCCTTAGAGCCTGTGATCCCGATATTTCAGGATTGAATGTAAACTGCATTCCTGACATCCCTTAATCTCGGTCTAGTAGACTTCCATCATTATTTGTCGGTGATCAAAGATTTAGATGTCGGTAATTAAGAACGAAAATCCAGTCCTTCGAAACTAAATGCTACAGAAAGATCCTACGAATACTATGGACAGAAAAAACAAAGAACACTGATGTCCTGAAAGAACTAAATGTTAAAGAGAATTGGCTGATAAACAACATACTATACAGAAAAATTACATACTTTGGTCACATCAAGCGTCACGATGGCTTGGAAAGAACAATACTAGAAGGCAGGGTCCCAGGACGCAGAGACACACCAAGAAGAAGATGGCTACAAGATATTAAAGAAATCATGAATATGACCGTCGACGAAGTGGGTGAACTGGCTAGAGACAGAGTGAATTTCAAATGTGCTGCAAAGAGAGCAACGTCCTATAAAGGATACGCACCTTGATGATGATGATGATCGAAGATACATTGTGTACAAATGTGACATCAAACACAACCCACATGTTCTACATAGTTTTGCAAGATGGCGGACACTGTTGTTTGATAGTTTTTGGTGCTGAAAGCGTAATTAGTGAAGTATTTTCATGATGAAAATTTCAGAAATGGTCACTTTGAAAGGATAATAATATAATAAAGCCCGTTAGGGTCGTCTGGAGACAACAGCACAAAAAGCGCGCCATGAATCTCTGTCTTCAACTCCTCGGGCGAGTGTGGAGAAACTCTGCCCCGACCAGTTCTTGATGTTGTCAAACCAGGATTTTCTCTGCCCTCCTTTCTTTCTTCCACCCTCAACTGTTCCCTGTAGGATAGTCTTAGAGAGTGTGCTATGTCATCACATGCCCGAACCACGCAAATTTACGCCGTTTCACAATTGTCAAGAGTGGTACTTGTTAAAAGGATAACAACAGAGTAGGCTGTTGAACTTGTTTTGAATGAATCTGAAGATGAATTACGATGATATAGAAAGTGAGTGAGATGATGATTACAATACAACGAAGAATAATTGTAATTGATTGATATTCAAGCCGTACACGTTCAATATGGAGAACAAGCTATATTACCTGGGAGTATTCAAGGGCGTGACCCACATAATGTATTAAGTAAATTTAAAACAGTTGAGTATTCTGTAAATTTATAACTAGCAGAAATAACGGAGATGATGGGATAAGTCGATAACAAATTATAGAGCACTTAATTGTGCACAATTATTGTGTTCTTAATATTATTCTGATATGTTCTGTTTTTGCTATGGCTCAGGTGTTTCTAGGGTACAGGTGTCCAGGGTACAACGGGTTAATATGATCATAATAAGGATTGTGGAAGAATTTGTTCAGATAATATATAGTATTTATTTGTGTGATTATGTTTCATAAATATATTTGGTATGTACCTTGTTTACTGTCAACATCGAACAAATGGGTTCAATCAATCAAGTGCCTTGCCTGCAGGCATAGGCGATCATGTCTCTCCACAACTCTATCTCTGTAATGCAGTTAATCAGTTCTGACATTGATCTTTTGTCGAAGCACGATGTCAGACCATCCAACATCTTCTCCCTGTCTTCCACGATCTCTCCTTCCCTGAATTTTACCTGTAGTCACCAAATGTTCTAAACCTTCTCTTCGCATTATATGCCCGAAGAACCTTGATTGTCTGATTCTTATTATTTTGATAATGTTTCTTTGTGTGCAGGCCTGATTTAAAACTTCATCATTTGTTTTCTTCGCTGTTCCATGAATTGTCAACATTCTTCTGTAATACCACATCTCTGTGTCTTCCAATGATTGTTTACTTATGAAAATGGATTGAGAGATTAATAATGGAAGTGCAAGTGAAAAACAAAATCTATATCTCAATGTGCAAAAACAAAATCTATATCTCAATGTGACAAAAACAAAATCTATATCTCAATGCAAACAAATCTATATCTCAGTGCAAAAACAATCTATATCTCAATGTGCAAAACAAAATCTATATCTCAATGTGACAAAAACAAAATCTATATCTCAATGTGACAAAAACAAAATCTATATCTCAATGTGACAAAACAAAATCTATATCTCAATGTAGCAAAACAAAATCTATATTTGATTGTAGCAGAAACAAAAATAATGACATCAGGTAGAACTAACATGACAAAAGATATTTTTATCAACAGAGAAAAAGTAGAAAATGTGAACAGTTTTGAATATCTCGGTTCACTACTAACAAAAGATGAAAAATCTGGCCAGCAATGGCGGAATGCGGGAGGGCCATTCAGAGTCAGATCTGTTTCATTCTGGAATTAGTTCACACAGGAAACGTTTCACAGGTGTTAGCATTTCGTGTGATATTCATTGGCACAGGAACGGAGCAATTATGGGGTGACCCGTTGCAGTGAAGTTGGAACCAGTTACTTGATGATTATAGACTAAAAAAGATGAAAATGGGATGAAGGAAATTAAAAGAACAAACATGATCATACAAATTATTAACTAAGAACAGTAATGAAACGGAACTGATAAGAAAACAAAGATCAGAATACTAAGAGCATGCATATTCTCAGTGACAACATATGGGTTTGAAGCATGGACATTTAACAAGGCAGTGGAAAAATATATATGTGCTTTTGAATATAAGTGTTACAGAAGAGTCCTCGTATATCTTGGACAGAGAAGAGAACAAATAGACCTATCCAAAAAGAACTCAAAATCAAATAAAACTGGCTGATGCTACAAATAAGAAAATTGAATTATTTTGAACAAAAAAAGACGTGAACGGTTAGAGAAGACTATTATGGAAGGAGGCATCCCAGGAAAGAGGAAGACCACAGAGAAGATGAATTCTGAATGTTGTGACATGACAGCTGCACATCTGGCCTATGAGAGAGAGAGATAAATTTTGAAGGAGTGTTAGGGTGGAACCCCCATGGTAATGGAAGACCCAGTAACACCTGGAATCCATGAAAATGGGGAGAGATCTGGAACAGATTACCTTGGAACACCTTGGTGGGACCTATGTCTCCCTAGGGATGAGCGGTGAAAATAATCACAAAACACCAATATTTTTTATTGCAAATTACTGTATTAGACACACACAAATATCAATTTATAATTGTAGCCATTATAATATACAAACAATTTATAGAGAGTGAATAGAATTTTGTATTAGGGGCTTCCGGAATAAACAAATTACCACACGATTTAAAGGTCAATAAGGTTGATTTTATTGCACCGGGTTTGTTTGGGCATCCTTTTCTTTTTCCCTTGTGGGTACCACTCAAGTGTCTGTCTAGTGATACTTGGCGATGTCTTCTGCAAGATATGCCAGACTCACAGTTATTTTTCTCCTTCTGAACTTTGTCATCATGGGTTCCTGTCCTTATCAACAGGTCTGGCCAGCGTGTTCGTACAACGGGTGACTAATCCTCTGTAAGTGCGGGTTCAACTCCGCGGACTGGCAGAAAAGCTACAGGTTCCCAGATTTACGGTGTTCGTGGCACCGAGCAGAAGGGTTACGATATCCATGACACCGAGCCGAAGAACTTTCAGCTCAAGTGCTTCTGGATCGAAAAAATAAATAAAAATCAACAGGTCTGTGTTTACCACAGTCATATCATATCTTTGTGATATAATCTACCAGAGACATTTGTCGATAACGGATCTACACACGGTAGTGGACAAATATGACACAATAATACATTGCTATAATGTCCATCACTTCCCAAGCGGTCATTATCTTTGTGGGGGGTACCTGTGTACCTCCATGATCCGGAAAGCTATGCTGACAGAAGCTTTGCTCCTACACCCATGTCAGAAAGGTTGGAGAATAGAGGGCAGACGAAATGTAGCCTCCTGGTCGTCCAGGTTGGCTAACAACCCATTCCTTTAAAAAAACATCATGCTAGGGAAACAGAAGCAAGAGATACCATTGTTACGAGGGGTCAAGGGGACGAGAGTGTGGCCTGACGTGGGAGACGGTTGGTAGAAAGGCAGCAGAAGTCTCTTGTGGAAGCTTTATGTGCTAAAAACAAATTGCTTGTAAAAATATGGCTTGGTCCACTAAGAGTTAACCAGCAAACCACGGGAACCATCAGTATGCATACCCTTTGATATCTGTTGGGGAGACTGAATACCTATGGGCCTGCCTGGAGTGCAATGACATCAGTTTAGTAACCAATAACCGGCTATGAACTCAGGCCTAGTCATGGCATATACTATAACACCTCTGATTGATTTTTGTGTGAAGGCTTGATTTCCTTAGTTTAGTAACCAATAACTATATTGTCCAGTAGCAATTACAACTTATGACATAATATATGGCAGCAACAAACTCTCTTAAAATTTACAACAAATTAAACTTGATGTGAATTCTTGATATTTTATCATCTCAGAATTGACGCATTAATTTTTGGTGCGCAATTTGTTGGTGCGACAGTAATGTACAAATCTTATGTTGGAAAATAAAATGTCATGTAATAACAATTTGAAACCACCTTCAAAATATATTTAGTTTTAAAAATATATCTGCTAGTCTTTGTTTTCTCTCTTCTTCTCGATCGTTCTTTTTCAACCATTTTTATCGTTATTTTTGTGATATATCAACAGCCATTGCCAAGAACGAGTTTTATGTCACATCGTTCAGTACCATTTGGAGCTCTAGTGCTTGTCCTTTGGTGAAGTATCCGATTTAAATTAGCGTTGCCAGCGTGTTCGTAGCGTGTTGACTACAGGTGACAAGTCCTCTGTATGGCGGTTCAACTCCGCGGACTGGCAGAAAAGCTACAGGTTCCCAGATTTACGGTGTTCGTGGCACCGAACCGAAGGGTTCACGATGTCCATGACACGAGCAAGAGCTTTCAGCCAAGTGCTTCTGGATCGGAAAAAAATAAAATAGCGTTACGGGTTGCTCTCGTCAGTCTTTGACTGTCCCAGCCAACCTGCAAGGCAGCAGTTGCTACTTTCTTTAGTAGCGACCTTAGATGACCTGCCCTCCCGGGTTATTGAGCGTCATATGTCCAGAAAACCTGTTTTTTTATGGATTACTTGGTTTGCCTGCCGTCCAGTTTTGTGTACGGTTTACCCCGCTAGCCTTTGATTGTCCCCAATCAAACTACAAGGCAGTAGTGGTCTGTTTAAAAAAATAAAAGTTGAAACCGTTCAATCTAAAAGGGTGTTATGGGGAAGGGTTGGCATCATTGAGTCATGTTTCCCCATTTGGCTCTGTCAGTTTCCCCATATGGCTCTGTCAGTTTCCCCATATGGCTCTGTCAGTTTCCCCATATGGCTCTGGCCGTTTCCCCATATGGCTCTGGCCGTTTCCCCATATGGCTCTGGCCATTTCCCCATATGGCTCTGTCAGTTTCCCCATATGGCTCTGGCCGTTTCCCCATATGGCTCTGGCGTTCCCCATATGGCTCTGTCCCTGTTGGCAGAAATGGCAAGCTATCTACTAAATTGTTGCACAAACTATGTAGTTCTAGGGATCTTATGAAAATATTGCACATGTGATTCGGTTGGAAGACTGGGTTCATATTGGAAGTGTAGGCTGGAGCTCACATTCATATGAAGTGTACAATGAGGCTCACATTGGAAGTGTAGATTGAGGCTCACATTGGAAGTGCAGATTGAGGCTCACATTGGAAGTGCAGATTGAGGCTCACATTGGAAGTGTAGTTTTGGGCTCACATTGGAAGTGCAGATTGAGGCTCACATTGGAAGTGTAGTTTTGGGCTCACATTGGAAGTGTAGTTTTGGGCTCACATTGGAAGTGTAGTTTTGGGCTCACATTGGAAGTGCAGATTGAGGCTTACATTGGAAGTGTAGTTTTGGGCTCACATTGGAAGTGTAGTTTTGGGCTCACATTGGAAGTGCAGATTGAGGCTCACATTGGAAGTGCAGATTGAGGCTCACATTGGAAGTGTAGTTTTGGGCTCACATTGGAAGTGCAGATTGAGGCTCACATTGGAAGTGTAGTTTTGGGCTCACATTGGAAGTGCAGATTGAGGCTCACATTGGAAGTGTAGTTTTGGGCTCACATTGGAAGTGCAGATTGAGGCTCACATTGGAAGTGTAGATTGAGGCTCACATTGGAAGTGTAGTTTTGGGCTCACATTGGAAGTGCAGATTGAGGCTCACATTGGAAGTGTAGTTTTGGGCTCACATTGGAAGTGTAGTTTTGGGCTCACATTGGAAGTGCAGATTGAGGCTCACATTGGAAGTGTAGTTTTGGGCTCACATTGGAAGTGCAGATTGAGGCTCACATTGGAAGTGTAGACTGGGGCTCACATTGGAAGTGTAGTCTTGGGCTCACATTGGAAGTGTAGATTGTGGCTCACATTGGAAGTGTAGTTTTGGGCTCACATTGGAAGTGTAGATTGAAGCTCACATTGGAAGTGCAGATTGTGGCTCACATTGGAAGTGTAGTCTTGGGCTCACATTGGAAGTGCAGATTGAGGCTCACATTGAAAGTGTAGTTTGAGGTTCACATTGGAAGTGTAGACTGGAGCTCTGATTGGAAGCAAGACAAGTAGCTAAGGTGTTCGGAGATGGCATCTGAAGTAAATGACTTGGCTGTACACACCTGAACATGCTGGAGTGCAGGGTAATGAGCTTGCTGACTTTCTTGCAAACAATGCCCCGACTCAAGCGGGCAGAAGTATATACAGAGCCGATATCATCAATGCGTTACGCTCTCATTTGTCTGATATTGGCGAGTCTCAGACACTGGAACGAGTGCGAGAATTATGAGTTAAGTTTGGACTTTCCAGACAGTGTCGTCTTCGTGGTAGAGAGAGAAGGCATACTAATCAACTTCTCATGGGTACAGTGAGCAAATGGATGTTAGGATGGCTACTGCAGCGGAGGACAGAGCACGTAACGGAATGCCCATTGTGCCATGACGTAGATCGCATAACATAAAAAGTCGAGGTTTAGACTAGGGCTCACATTAAAAGCATCTCAACTAGTTAAAGTATAGACATGCATCTCTTGAGCAATTTCTGAATGATGTATTTGTGGGCTGACATTGGAAGTAAGCGGTGGAGCTATCTGAGCCTCTACCTGTGTATGTGTAGTTGTGTGTCCACCTGGTTGAATCATACGGATGCCTGGGTGCAGTTGCATCTGATGATGAGCGGAAGAGTTAGTACAGTGCTGCAGTTGCGGTTGCATACTAAAGAGTGTGTCGGTGCTCCGATCAGTGTGAGCTTGTAAGGGATGAAGCTCTGAATACATCTGTAGCTTTATCCCAACATGTAGGGAAGGATGTAGGCAAGGATGTAGATTGGGTTGTATATCCGGGCATCTTTGAGATTTCAAATACACCTGATGTGGAATGCAAGGGTGGATATCTGTTTCCTGTGCTGGTTCTCCTATTTGATTGGTTACAGAAACAGGCTGTAATTGGGACAAGGTCACAGTTACTGCTTCTTTAATATTTGACATTGAAACAGAATCTTGGACCGATGATGATGATGATGCTGCTGCTTGTATTCCATGAGTTCGTTTCATGTGCTTCTTCACAGAGGACCGTTTGGTGAATCGGGATCCACATATGTCGCATTTGTGAGGCTTCTCACCCGAATGAAGCCGCTCATGGCTTCTCATATGAGCGAACATGTGACGCTTTATCACATACGCTGCATTTATATTTCCGTTCACGGTTTTCATTGTGAACTTTGATATGATCCCTGAGGTAACCCTTATGGGAAAATTGTTGACAACAAATTGGGCAAGTGAAGGGCTTTTCCCCCGTGTGTTGTCTTACGTGACCTTCTAGCGAAGACTTCTGGAGAAATCTCGCCGCAAATTGGGCATTTATACGGTTCACTTCCATCGTGAATTTTCATATGTGTAGTAAGCTGATGGTTTTCTCGGTAAGTCGAACCACATATTTTACAAGCGAAAGGTCGCTCTCCTGTGTGTTTCATAAGATGAAGTTTAAGTTTGCACGAGTGGGTGAAGGACACACCGCAGTATTCACAAGAAAATCTGTCTTTAGGCTTGATGCCTTCGTGAATCTGTTTCACATGTTTTTTCATGCTCGATAGTTGTGAGAAAAGAGTCAGGCAAATTTCACATTTGTAAGGTTTTTCTCCGGTATGTTTTCTTTCGTGATTCCGCAGCTGAGCTAATTTCAGGAAGGCTGTTCCGCACGTTGAGCATACATGTGGCCGATCTCGGTTGCGGCTGTGAATTTTCATGTGGCTTTTCAGGTAGTATGAAAGCTTGAAGCTCATACCACACACTTCACAAGTGTGGGGTCTGCAGTCGATGTGGGTCTGGATGTGATTACTAAGGGTTGTTTTAAGAAGGAACCGACGACCGCATGTTGCACACTCATGCTTCTTGTCCCCAGAGTGGATATTCTTGTGGGTGGAAAGCATGTTCCTCTCCGCAAAAGATGACCCACAGATCTCACACATGAAAGGTTTTGTGGCATTATGCTTACTCATGAGGTGAAGTTTCAACTTTGAAGGATACGGAAACTGAAGCCCACACTCGTTACAGTTATACCGCGTGTTTCGATGCTCGTTCCTCCGATGTTTATAATATTCCTTAGTGCTCGTAAAGCGATGCTTCACAATCATCGCAAATAATCTCCTGATCCTTCGAATGTGACAACTTATGCAAATCAAGTGCTTTCTGGCGCTCAAACATCATGTCACATTCATCACAGCGAAACTTCAGCAACTCAGGATGAGAATGTCTGATATGTCTCGTCCGGCTACCACAATGAACAAAACTCATATCGCAGACACCGCAGTGATATAACCTATGACTTGAGTGAATCCTTGTGTGACATGTTAAGTGGTAATCTGTTGTAAACATTAGCCCACATATTGGACATTTTCTAGATTTGTCAGTTTCCGTGTTTTCGGAACTGTTACCCCGTTGTACCATCTTTGTTCATATCGCCAACATCCTTAGCAACATTCTTATCCATTGCTTTAACCTTTCCGTTAATTCTATCAAGTTTTTTATCCGTTGCTCTAACAGCACCAACAATTCTATCAAGTTTTTTATCCATTCTCACCGTTCCATCAATTCTATCAACCTTTTCATCCGTTGCTTTTACAGTACCAACAATTCTATCAAGCTTTTTATCCGTTGCTCGAACCTTACCAACAATTCTATCAATTTTTTTATCCATTGTTCTAACCTTACCAACAATTTTTTCCCCCTTTTTATCTGTTGTTCCAAGTTCCTCATTGATACTCGACTGTAATTCTTTGAATTCTTCGACAGGACAAATTTCATTCCTACCAAAATTTCTTTGCACATCTGTAAGACAAACACTGTCGCCATATCCACCTATCTCTACGTTCTGATGTATACCAATGTGGTTTGCAAGACATTGTGAGTTATCCAAAGGTTGACAAACTTGTTCATCTGAATGTGAACGACTTTTTGCAAAGATATATTCACAGTGATATTTAGAAAGTGTGGGTTGAGATGTCGATTTTAAGCTCCGTTTCCTGGTCGAAATCCTTGTTGCTTGATTAAAAGTTTTAAGTTTGCGATTTTGAGTCTGCCGAGCGAAGAAGTTATTGCTGGTGAAGCTGAAACAGTTACTCTGGGCGCAATTTTGTTACCTTCGCCGCAGTCTCCTACGCAGCTTATCTCTGCTATTTTCAACTTCCCTCGCTGTGATCTAGTTCTTCTTCTGCATGGAAAAACATTCTTATCTAAAACGCATTTACTTCTGCCCTTATTTTCACCCACAATGAACGGAAGACTTTCAACAACTTCCCGTCGACTTCTCAACCCCTTCTGGACACTTCCTCCACATCTACTAACATCGTCTGTATCAACCTTACTACAAATCTCAACAGCTTGTCCAAGCCCTAAATCTGGAATACCCTGAAGTTGCTTCCTCAAAGTCTCGCTGCAGACTCCACTAACAACCTCACTACAAACCTCCACAGCTTGTCTAAGTTCTAAATCTGGAAAACCCTGAAGTTGCTTCCTCAAAGTCTCGCTGTTGACTTCACTCCCAACCTCACTACAAATCTCCATAGCTTGTTCCAACTTTAAATCTGGAATACCCTGAAGTTGCTTCCCCAAAGTCTCGCTGTGACTTCCCTCCAACCTCACTACAAATCTCCATGAGCTTGTTCTAATTCTAAATCTGAAGCCTCTAGAATTTTGCTTCCTCAAAGTCTCGCTCGGACTCCACTAACAATCCTATCTACAACACACCTATTGTGATGCTCTTGAAGTTCACAATATCCTCCTAACATCTGCAAGCCTCTAAGAAATTTACTAAAATCCTCACACGGTTTCTGCTTGAAAGTAAAGAACTTAAACCTCTCATACAACAGAATAAACCTCGGCAGACAGAAGTCTTCAATATTCTCAAACACATTATCGATTGTTCTACTTTCGTGACCGATATTGTACGAAAATTCTTTCACGGTCTCTCTAATTTTATTTCCACTTAAATACATAAACAGCGATGCCGGAGATGATGATGAGGTACCATCATCGGAAGAGTTTTGCTTGAGCATGAGGTGGTCCTTAAATCTTTGCTTCATATGTCTCCAGTTCTTCCATGAATCGGAACTCTGGTCGTCAAAGTTGGGCAGAGGAAGCATGAATTCTGTCATCATCATCTTCTTCTTTAGTCCAAGCTTTAGAACAACTACTTGTTAACTAATTGTTATGTTTGCTATATGATCTGAGCCAAAGAGCATGAATACATTCAGTGATTAAGCTGCAATATTTTGTATGTGATCCAAGCCAAATAGCGTGAATACTTTCAGGGTTCAAGCTACAAGATTTTGTATGTGACCCGAGCCAAAGAGCATTAACACTACCTGTGACTCTTTCAGTGGTTGAGTTCCAATATTTTGTATGTGATCCGAGCCAAATAGTGTGAATATCGTATGTGATTTTCAGTGATTAAGCTGCAATATTTTGCTTGTGATCCGAGCCAAACAGAGTATTTGCATGGTTCCAAGTTGAGTGCAATATTTTGTATGTGTCCAAGCCAGAGCTTGAGTATATTGATTTTCAGTGGTAAGCTGCAATATTTGCTTGTGGTCAAGTCAAAGAGCGTGATACTTTCAATGATTTTCAGTGGTTGAGTTGCATATTTTGTTGTGATCTGAGCCAAGAGCGTAAGTGTGTTGCAATATGTTCACAACAGTTGAGTTGCGATATTTTGATGTGATCCAAGCCAAAGAGCATAGATGTGGTGCAATATCATTCACAGCAGTTGAATTGTGATATATGGAATATGATCTGAGCCAAAGAGCATAAGTATGTTGTAATGTCGTTCGCCAACAGGAACAACCATACAAAACAAACTATGGGGGACCGGTGAAGACCTCAAGCGCACCACCCTGTTTATGACACATACCGGAGTAATCGCATAGCAGAAGTTGATCGCAGAAGAAGTAATGTCATTCACAACAGTTGAGTTGCAATATTTTGTATGTGATCTGAGCCAAAGAATGTAAGAACCTTGCGCTGTAGTTTACAGTGGTTAAGCTGTAATATTATGAATCTTTAGGTCCAACACATTTGATTTCAGCATGAATATTTTTCGGGTTCACCTTCCCAGTATGTGATGGTCTCCCGACACTGGTTACGTAAGATCATCCTAACCTAAAGGTGAAGGATTGACTTCATTCCACTAGGTTCCCGTATGGCTTGGTCCCTCTCAGCAGAAATAACACACCAGCTGCTGAGAGTATTACATAAAGCACCAACTCCTTAGCTCTGGCAACAATCCAAAGGGATTTCCAGAAAGAAAAAATAAACTCATGAACTGAATAACGCTGTCTAGATTCAAACTCACGATCTTCACAAAGCACCAACTCCTTAGCTTCGGCAACAATCTTAGGGATCTCCAGAATTAACAAATACTCGTGAACTGAATAACACAGTCCAGATTTGAACTCACGATCTTCAGAACGCAGGTCAAACCGGTTAACCACTCCAGAGATAAACCTTCAGTCTGTCACACACAACTAGATTCTTCTATGATGTACACTCTCAAGTATCCACTTAAATATGTTCAGAAAAGCAGTGGTCAGTCAGTCCATGACTCCAAATAGCTTAGCCTGGGAAGTGTGCTGGTTAGAAGCATATACGTTTTCTCTCTTCTTCCTATTTCTGGGACTTCATTTACTGGGGTCGTTGTTGTATCTGACTCTCAGTCGATGATTCACAAGATCTAGAAGGGCGGGTTTTTGGGTATGAGTGGATGTCGTCTATAGAAGTTTCTAACCTCCAGCGGGTTACGTGGATATACTGTCCTGGGCATGCAGGTGTTTACGGTAATGAGAGAGCGGTCAGGCTTGCATCAATTGTTGGGGAGTTGAAGATGGATAAGGGGATATCCTTCGGTCTCTTCGCGATTGTCTGTTGGATGAGGACACTAAAATCGATGTTGAATCGATCAAGCGATTTAGGCAGTTTGGAGTTACCGTTGTTCAAGTCGAACTGGATGCCTGAGAGGCAGAGTGAGAGGTGTGTTTAATCAGCGAGCCACAGGAACCATCAGTATGCATACTCTTCGATATCTGTTGGGGGAGACTGAGCACCTATGGGTGTGCCCGTAGTGCAATGACGTCAGTTTAGTAACCAATTACCAATCCTATTTGTGACATGTTTACAATAGATACCACAACCCTTTTGGTGGGTTCTAAAGGATTAAAGGGTTTTAAAGCCGAAGGATTGACTTCATTGCACCTAGTCTTACCCCATATGGTTCGGTCACTCTCCGCAGAAATGACACGCAACCAGCTAGAGTTTTCTATAAAGCAAGAACTCCGTAGCTCCGGCAACAATCCTAGGGGTTCCTGGAAAAAAAAACCGCACTCGTGAACAGAACGGCGTGTCCCGGATTTGAACCCACGACCTTCGACTCGCAAGGCAAAGGACTTAACCCCTCAGCCACAGAGACCCAAATTCTATAGGTGGATTCTATATGTATATCCTCTGCTAGGAGACAGTAACTTTCTATTCTATTCTCTAATCCTGTTTTGTCTTTCGAAATCAGGTAAAAAAAGTGACACCTGGAGCAGACTCCTTGTGCGCTTTGAACAAGGTGGAATTTAGTGCCTCGGATATACAGTCAATCCACCGTTTACATGGTCTTCCTCTGGGTCTGTTGCCATTGTATCTGAGTGCTAGTGCTCTTTGTGGGAGACTATAACCCATAAGAAGTTGAATCTCTGCACATCTTTTCTTGTAGATGGTTCTAGGGAGAAACAGTGTTATCCTGTAAATCCCTGAATGAAAGCAACTCTAATGCCCATCTAACTTTGGAAACTCCTGAATAAAAGCACCATCCTAACTTGATGGCAAATCTTTGAAATTGAATAAAGCACCATCGCTAACTTTGGAAATCCTGAATAAAAGCACCATCGCTAACTTTGGAAATCCCTGAATAAAAGCACCATCGCTAACTTTGGAAATCCCTGAATAAAAGCACCATCGCTAACTTTGGAAATCCCTGAATGAAAGCACGATAGGTCACTTTGAATATCTCTAAATTTAATCACCATCACCAAATTTGGGTATTTCTCAATAACGAGACTATCAGATGTCTCTGTCGTTTAACTGCCGTCACTGCTTGTAATACCGCTTTTTACGGTGGTGTAGAACAGAGGGGACATGAATCTGTGAAATTTAATGACCGCATGGCTAGTGCAATCGCAGTGAAACTGTACAGGTTACAGTGTTCTTCTTTATGCCCTCAAAAGCAAAAAAAACTCCTTGGTATTACCGAGATTGAACCAGCGTCTCCCGAATGGGATCTGAAATATAAACATAGGTACACAGTCAATATTATAGAAATTGCCATAAATACATTAGATTTTAAAAAAAACTATAAAATAAACTGCGGTTACTGTCTTTAGTACCACTTTTAAGGACGGTGTAGGACGAGAGCAGCACAAAAGCTAACCAAGTACTAGGACAGTTAACACCACTGTTGTCACATAAAGAGATACCGCTAACAACTAAAGCAAATCTCATAAGTACGATTTTCTGGCCAACACTATGTTACCAGTGTCAAACATGGCCAATAACAGCAGCTAATGAGCGGAAAATCATAACGACAGAAATGAGGTGCCTTAGAAGAGCTGCAGGTGTGACAATAAGAGACAAAATTAGAAATGAAGAAATCAGAAGAAGACTGGATGTGAAACCAGTTATGCAATTCATAAAAGAACAACAGATTAAACGGTTGGACACCTGACAAGAATGCCCTGGTATCGCCTACCACGGAGAGCCACACAGAACAGGTATAATCAGTACAAGGCAAGAGGAAGACCACGCAAAAGATGGAGCGCGGCATCAAGAACAGCCTTACGAACATAAATATCAGCTTACAAGGTGCCTTAAAACAAGCACACACACAAGATCACTACGTTTCACCCCAACACTTCTATAAAGAAGTAAATGGTGGAAGAGAAGAACAAGCACACACAAGATCACTACGTTTCACTCCCAACACTTCTATAAAGAAATGGTGGAAAGGAAGAACAAGCACAACAAGATCACTACGTTTCACCCCCAACACTTCTATAAAGAAGTCAATGGTGGAAGAAGAAGAACAAGCACACACAAGATCACTACGTTTCACCCCCAACACTTCTATAAAAGTAATGGTGGAAGAGAAGAACAAGCACACACAAGATCACCACGTTTCACTCCCAACACTTCTATAAAGAAGTAAATGGTGGAAGAGAAGAACAAGCACAAACAAGATCACTACGTTTCACCCCAACACTTCTATAAAGAAGTAAATGGTGGAAGAGAAGAACAAGCACACACAAGATCACTACGTTTCACCCCAACACTTCTATAAGAAGTAAATGGTGGAAGAGAAGAACAAGCACACACAAGATCACCACGTTTCACTCCCAACACTTCTATAAAGAAGTTAATGGTGGAAGAGAAGAACAAGCACACACAAGATCACTACGTTTCACCCCAACACTTCTATAAAGAAGTCAATGGTGGAAGAGAAGAACAAGCACACACAAGATCACTACGTTTCACCCCCAACACTTCTATAAAGAAGTAATGGTGGAAGAGAAGAACAAGCACACACAAGATCACTACGTTTCACCCCCAACACTTCTATAAAGAAGTCAATGGTGGAAGAGAAGAAGAAGTAGGACGAGAGCCTGAGGAATTTAATGGCCGCATGGCTAGTGCAGTCGCCAGAAAGCTGTTCAGGTTAGGATTTTTAATCTATGTCGACAACAGAAAAATATCCTTGACGGTACCATGAATTGAATACGGGTCTCCAGCATAGGAGCCGCACTTTAATCCATTTGGGCACTCTCCTCAGAATTATGTTAGATAACAAAAAGGAAAAAGTTATAAGAAAATGAGGAAAGACAAAAGAATTACTACCGGAAATGAAAATCCTATAAATAAAATAGTTCGGAGATGTACATCAGGACTAACTTGACATTTCAGTTATATCATCATCAGGTGCCGTGCCAGCTGGACATTGAATAATTGTGTTGATTCCTCCTAGCCAATAATAATGGCTGATACATTCCGTTTCTGAGGACATCTTTTTTTAGTTTGTTCTCTATACAAACTCATGTTGGAAGAAAATGATGAAGTTTTCCTTATGTAGGTTGTGTGAGTGAGCGTCTGTAGCTCAAGTGGTATTAGGCTCGATCACAGACCCAAGCGTACCTAGTTCAAACCCCACGGTGGGTAAGTTTGGAAGCAAATTCCTTTCCGTGGGATTTTTACAAAAGGTAAAAATAGACCTCACCGTTCAGAAAGCAATGGCAAACTACTAAACGTATAGGTGGTGCCTAGAAAATCAACGACTCGTTTACTGTGGTTGATGGCTACGTCATGTAAAGGATATGCCACGATTTTCATTTTTTCTATACAGTTGAAGTCCCCTGCTGGTGAGATTTGTCTTTCCGGGTTTGTCTGGTTATCCTACTCTAGATGACTTCAGCCTTCTGTCGCCGGGCTCATCAACCCAGGCTTTTATGCAGGGTGTGCTCCTTGTATACTATAGTTTAATAGCATATACTTGGAGGAAAGTGTCATAGAAGTTGAAGACAAGAAAAAGGGTGTCCTCCTCAAGGGACGGGACGCCTGCTATTTGTCCCATAGCTGGGGATGTGTTGGTTGCAGCCAGAGTATTTACTACTCGCCGGTGGGTTCTACCCTATCACCTTATGAGAACCCATCCTGTTCTTCGCCTTTTGGTCTGGCCTTTCACCTTCAGCCTGTTCTGCTTGGCTTAGTTAGTTAGTTAGTTTGTTCCTTTCGTGCCAAAGGCGGCACATAGGGCAGAGGTTTTAGATCTCCATTTATACGGTTCTTTGCTAGCAGTTGGAGATCTTGTATAGTTTTACATCCCAATAGTTTACTTTCTTGTTGGATGGTTCTTCGAATGGTTCTTCGAAGAGTGGTCTTTGGTCTTCCACGTTTTCTTTTCCCAACTGGTGACCACATAAGGACTTGTCGATTTAGTCTCTTTTCGTCTGATTTAAGAACATGATCTAAATATTTCCACCTTCGTTTCCTTATAATATTTGATAGGGTTGTTGGTGTGTTCTATCTCTCACTGTGTTGTTAGAAATGAAATCACTCCATTTTACTTTTAATAATTTTCGTAGACATTTATTCTCAAAGCTGTCCAGTTTCTTATCAATTTTCTTTGTTGATTTCCAACTTTCACAACCGTAGGTCAGTACAGGAATCACACATGACCTAAATAATTTAACTTTTGTGCATATACTAAGGTCTTGAGATTGCCAGATATTCGTTAATTTAGTGAAGGCACTAGCTGCTATAGCAATACGAGAGTTTATTTCTTGCATCGTGTCTCCGTTGTTTGACACTTTACTACCCAAATATGTAAAATGTTCAACTTTCTCCAGTGTTTGGCCATTTATTACGATGTTGTCTGTCGAGTTTGTAAGGTCCATAATTTTGGTCTTGGCAGAATTAATCTGGAGACCAACCTGTTCTGCAAGTGTGCAAAGATTGCTCGTTAGTTCTTGTATACTATAGTTTAATAGCATATACTTGGAGGAAAGTGGCATAGAAATTGAAGACAAGAAAAAGGGTGTCCTCCTCAAGGGAGAGAAAGAGAGGATGGCTGCTATTTGTCCCATAGCTGGGGATGTGTTGGTTGCAGCCAAAGCATTTACTACTCGCCGGTGGGTTCTACCCTATCACCTTATGAGAACCCATCCTGCTCCCCACCATTTGGTCTGGCCTTTCACCTTCAGTCTGTTCTGCTTGGCTACCCTTGTAATTAAAAAGAGTAGCAGAAATCGGATGCTCTGCCTACTTCTAGGCGCATAACTAGCACAATGTACAATCGCTCTAAGGCTCAGATCACATACAAGTGGTCAATATGGAGTGTTCAAATAAGAAAATAGATAGATCAAACAGTAGGAAAATCAACAAACAAACTTGAATACAAATGCTACAGAAGAGTACTTAGAATACCCTGGATATTTTTTTTAAATTTGTAAATTTTGCAACTGAAAATATGGATATATAAAATAAATGATCGTCTGGAGGGCATTATACCGGGCAGATGAAGGAGAGGAAGACTCAGAAGATAGGTGCAAGATGTATTATACGAGGTGGGTATTAATTATATGACTGCGGTAGACGCACAAGCAGATATGGGGACAGCACACGCAGATTTGGGGACACTGCACACGCAGATATGGGGACAATCTGCTGTCATAGAAGCCAAGAACAATCTAGATGATATTAAATAACAATTAAGCCAAAGCATTATATATAACAGAAACCGGGATGACACACACTATGTTGTTTTTGCGCTACTGTTGTTGGAGAAACAAGCCAGACTTGGAAATGCTGTGACTCACCGAGACTTGGTGGTACTCAGGTCGGAGACCGTAAGATGGTAGGCAATGAGTAAACTAACAGAGAACTGGTGTAGTTAGTCGCCACACGCTG
This sequence comes from Arion vulgaris, assembly GCA_020796225.1. Taxonomy (NCBI): domain Eukaryota; kingdom Metazoa; phylum Mollusca; class Gastropoda; order Stylommatophora; family Arionidae; genus Arion; species Arion vulgaris. The sequence continues at coordinate 13,795,962 of CM036778.1, forward strand.
AGATACATACTAAGGAGGAGATCGGAGAACTTGAGAACTTATAGGTTCGATTCGGATGTGCAGTGAGGATGATCTGACGACTAAACTAAACTGAGAAACATACTGTGGAGATGAGAAGCACTTATGGACTAATCGGTTCAACATGCAGTTATGATAATCTGAAGACTAAACTGAGTAGGAGATCGAAGCACTTATGGACTAATTGGTTCGATGAGCAGTGATGATGATCCGACGACTAAACTAAACTCTGGTCTTTGACTGTTCTACTCTCACTCTCAGCAATGGACCTAAAATGATGGTTATATTTCGAGTATTTATGAAATAATATGTGCTTTAATGAATATAAAAGTTCTGCATTTGAATTAGACTACAACAGCACAACACCACAAGTGAATATAACATATCGCATACCCATTAACTTACCGTGGTTTAGAACTCCAGATTACTAACAACAACCAAGGTTACGCTCCATTTTTATTTTCCTGGAAAAACGTGAACCCGGTAGATTGATTAGAACCAAACTGATCCATCCAATCAAATCATACTTTACAATTGGGGTACTAAGATTTGTCGGCACTTGTAATGATATCTGCTACGTTATTGGTTGTTTTGCTCATCGTTCGTTCTATGGGGGAAATATGAAAACACGAAAGCACAAAAACAAGACAGAGCAACGTTTCGTTCAAAATGCCTTTAACATTTGTCAAACAAATGATACTTGGAGTGAACAAACAAATGAGACTTGGAGTGAACTTTAATAAGGAAAACGATGAAACTTAAGCACACAAACAACCACACAAGATTTATCAATATATAAAAAGGATAGAAATCAAACATATAGCAGTTATATGAACGTATAAACTAGCATTTTGATTATTGATTATATAAATCGATGACACTGCATTCATGTTTAAATAATGACCATTCGCTTCAGTTCTCCTAATCAATATTCTCACACATGGGGCAAGTCTATACATGCGTCATATACCAATACAATAGCCATTTTAATTTTCTCGCTCACTTCTGTACCCAAGTTCGGGGTTCCTTTCTTGTGAAGGTTGAGTTTTCACCTCGTGGCTCGTTTGTCGCGTAGATCGAGATATATTTTTCCAACGATCCCTGATTTCAATGTTGGTTCCATCGATCTCCTACTTCTATCGGAGACAGACAATGAAACGTATGCCCCATATTGAAGGTTAACATATAATAGAACCCTTCTTCTTTTGTCGTCACACTGCTACCGGGTTGTTGCCCAGTGTCGTGTTTTTCTGTTTTTGTCTTGCGCTGTTCTGGTGGCTTGGGTGATAGTTTTTTCTGTTCTTTGACAGGATTCTGCTATGTCATCTAACCATTTTTTTTGCGGTCATCCTCTCGCCTTCTTTCCTGATGTTCTGTTGTAGAAGACTCTGTATATAGGGCCTACTGTGGAGTTTAGATGCATTACTCAGCGTGTTCGTAGCGCGTTGGACTACGGGTGACTACCCCTCTGTGTGTGCGGGTTCAATTCCGCGGAATGGCAGAAAAAGCCGCAGATTTCCCAGATTTACGGTGTTTGTGACACCGAACCGAAGGGTTTTGCTTGCTCGTACTTAACCCCCATCCCCATCCCCATCCCTTTTAATCGAGCATCTTCTTCTTCTTCGAACGCTCGTATCAACCACTCTGTGTGATTTGCATGTGATCCGAGCCTAAGAGCGATTGTACGTTGTGCCAGTTATGCGCCTATAAGTAGGTCAACACATCCAATTTCTGCGCTGTTTTTTATTTACTAGGGTAGGTCCCTAGGGGCTAGGGCCTACATCAGTCTCCTCTTACGGCATGTATTGTAGGTTGCAGTGGTACTATTCTTTGCTTCCTTTGTGGGTCCGGAACCACACGAGCGTTCAATCGAGCGATTTAATGCCTATAGCTTATTATTTGATCACCTGGCAAGATCATCCGGGTATCGTGTGTCACAGACAACCACATTTTAAAAAAAAATCAAGAAGAAGACTAAGCAAAAGTTGGAGTGATTGCACCAAGAACAACTTTAGAGAAATGGAAACCAAACTTACAAGGTGCATTTGACAAGTAACACCGATGATCCTTACATCTCACCCCCAACATCTCACAAAGGTACAATAGAGAAAGAGAAGTAGGTTTAATCTCTCTCTGTTTCAACATACGTGGAGTAGAGAGCATTTATTGATTGATTGATAGGACCATCATCATTGCACTTCGGTAAGTAACCATGTGTGCTTCGATCTCTTTCTTACACAGGAAGATCTCAGCTGCAGTGCATGAACTCCGTTGCACCGGCGAGGTCCTCTATGTGATTGTGAAGATGGCGAAGATATTTTTTATAGGGGATTTTCCTAATGAATTCTGCACGGGAAGCAGCTTACGATCCAATACGATTGAACGTGTAAATTCCGAGTGTCATCGTTCTTTCGAATGAGAGCTGCTCAGAGTTTGTTTAAGTTGGTTTGATAGTGTTATTTGGCGTTTAATTAAGGCTCCCGTCTTTTAACCACGAACAAGTAGGTACTACTCTTTGATCTTAGCCCAAAAACCGAGTATCGAGTGGAGTAGAGGACATTTATGTACATGTGTGTGTAGTAGAGGACATTTATGTACATGTGTGTGGAGTAGAGGACATTTATGTACATGTGTGTGTAGTAGAGGACATTTATGTACATGTGTGTGTAGTAGAGGACATTTATGTACATGTGTGTGGAGTAGAGGACATTTATGTACATGTGTGTGGAGTAGAGGACATTTATGTACATGTGTGTGGAGTAGAGGACATTTATGTACATGTGTGTGGAGTAGAGGACATTTATGTACATGTGTGTGTAGTAGAGGACATTTATGTACATGTGTGTGGAGTAGAGGACATTTATGTACATGTGTGTGTAGTAGAGGACATTTATGTACATGTGTGTGGAGTAGAGGACATTTATGTACATGTGTGTGTAGTAGAGGACATTTATGTACATGTGTGTGTAGTAGAGGACATTTATGTACATGTGTGTGTAGTAGAGGACATTTATGTACATGTGTGTGGAGTAGAGGACATTTATGTACATGTGTGTGGAGTAGAGGACATTTATGTACATGTGTGTGGAGTAGAGGACATTTATGTACATGTGTGTGGAGTAGAGGACATTTATGTACATGTGTGTGTAGTAGAGGACATTTATGTACATGTGTGTGTAGTAGAGGACATTTATGTACATGTGTGTGTAGTAGAGGACATTTATGTACATGTGTGTGGAGTAGAGGACATTTATGTACATGTGTGTGTAGTAGAGGACATTTATGTACATGTGTGTGTAGTAGAGGACATTTATGTACATGTGTGTGTAGTAGAGGACATTTATGTACATGTGTGTGGAGTAGAGGACATTTATGTACATGTGTGTGTAGTAGAGGACATTTATGTACATGTGTGTGTAGTAGAGGACATTTATGTACATGTGTGTGTAGTAGAGGACATTTATGTACATGTGTGTGTAGTAGAGGACATTTATGTACATGTGTGTGTAGTAGAGGGCATTTATGTACATGTGTGTGGAGTAGAGAGAGCCGCTGTAGCGTAGTTGTTAGTGAACTCGCTTCGCAAGGCTGGTGATCTGGGTTCAGCTCCCGCAATGCGCGGGGAAATTTTTTCCCGACCGCGACGGCTTCTCAGGTCAACCCAGCCTCAACTGGGTACCAGACATGCTCTGGGAAAGTAAAGGCGGCCGACGTGATGCTGGCCACATCACCCATCGTGTGCCGACGGTCAATGAAAATACAGGCCTAACACTGTATTGACCTATAAATCACATGGTATGAAAGGGTTCCTTTACTTTTACTTTTGTGAAGTAGAGGACATTTATGTACATGATATATAGGACACACACTGAGGAAACCCCCTGACAGCATTGCCAGACAGGCTCAACGATGGAACCCCCAGAGTAATAGAGGTAAGGGAAGACACAGAAACACACGGATCCGGAAGTTGGAGACGGAATGCAAGAAAATGGGGAGAGGGTGGAAAGATCTGGAAAAGATGGCCTTGGATAGGCGGACTTAGAAAACCATGGTTGCGGACCTATGCCTCCCCTAGGGGCGAACGTTGAAGAATAATGGAGCAGAAGACGTTTATATATATTTTTGTGGAGTAGACAGCGTTTAAGTGACCCGCGTTGTTCATACTTCTCTAGGTTGCAATGGATACCCTCCCATATAATTAATCTCCCTTTCAGTGAGAATCACGCGCACTTAAGCATACCCTTAACGGCAAGAATAGACAGCTAACTGACCGGGAAATCCCTGACCTAGATCAGAAAAGGGGTTAGTATGTATGTATGTTTGATATAACACTTTTTTTGCAATTTTACACAATTCTGTGAGTCTATAGTTATTTATTGGTGAAAAATATTCACAATATTAATATTCCTTATTATTAAACTTAACTTGTTGCATAATATAACTTTGATTTAGCATTTTCTGTTGATTTTAAAATGAATTTGTCTTTATACAACAATACTGGAATACGAGGTCACGTGGTGTAGTGGTCTGCTGTCCCATAATTCTTACCTGAGTCCGAAGGCCCATAAGTTTATAGTCTGTTCTGGCCAACTCCATCTTTCACCTGGAAATATGCAATATACAATAGACAATAGACTATAATCGCAAGTGTCGCCTTTCGTTCTTTCCGATAGCCAAATACAGGAGTTGTCATGCCCACAAGTTGCTCGCTTATTTTCCTTGATTCCGCGTGGAAATGTAGGTAACTCTATGCGATTCCAAACACAACTCAACACAATATAATATAACACAACACAGCACAACATACCACAACATAACATAACTCCTTGCGGAGAATCCATGCGATATTTGGGTGAATGTGTTGAGCTTTGATAAAACAGCGGGCCGAATAGAAACACTTTGCGGGCTTGATATGGTCCGCGGTCTGCAAGTTGACCATCCTTCTTGTTAATACATCAAATGCTCCTTTCTTTACCCTTTTCCTTTCTGTAGTCCAGTCTCCATCTCTATATTCATCTTTTTTTCTTCTACTGTGTATCATTCTTATTGTAGTGAGCGTCTGTAGCTCAAGCGGTAGGGAGCTTGATCACAACCCAAGCGTACCTGGTTCAAACCTCACAGCGGGAAGTTTGGAAGTAAATTCGTTCCTGTGGAAACAAACCGGTAAAATAGACATCACCCTTCAGAAAGAAATATCCAACTACTGAAGGTATAAGTGGTGCGTAGAAAATCAACGACTCGTTTACTAGGGCTGATGGCTAAGTCATGTAAAGGATATGCAGTCTTCCCCCTATTTCGATAAAGGATATGCCACCATTTTCATGTCATAGGTTTCTGTGGCTAAGTGGTTGCGCCCTTTGCCTTGCGAGTCGAAGGTCGTGGGTTCGAATCCGGACCGCCCCGTTCTGTTCACGAATGCAGTTTTTTTCCCAGAGACTCCTACAATTGTTGCTGGAGCTACGGAGTTCGTCCTTTGTGTAATACTCTAGAGAACGACTAAGGTGAACACCAAAAAGCTGCAGACATTCATCAATAGATGCCTATGCAGGATACTCCATTTGAGATGGTATGACAAGACCACAAACAGAGAACTGTGGGATAGGGCAGGACAGCGGCAGGTGGAACAGGAGATAATGAGCAGAAGGTGGCGATGGATAGGACACACACTGAGGAAACCCCTGACAGCATCGTGAGACAGGTTCTCCGATGGAACCCCCAGGGCAATAAAAGTAAGGGAAGACCCAGAAACACCTGGAGACGGGAGTTAGAGATGGAATGCAAGAGGACGGGGAGAGAGTGGCGAGATGTGGAAAAGATGGCCTTGGATATGTGGGCTTGGAAGGCCTTGGTTGCGGACCTATGCTTCCCTAGGGGCGAAAGGTGAAGAAGAAAGTAATACTCTGACAGGTGGCGTGCCATTTCTGCGGAGAGGGGCCGAGCCATATAGGGTAAAACCCAGTGCAATGAAGTCAATCCTTTGGCTTTAAAACCCTTAAAAAACCCTTTCATTTCATAACATCCTCTCCGCTATTCCTTCTTTTCTTACCCGAAATTTATCTCTCACTCCTCTTTTCCTCACTTCGTATCACTCTACACTCACTACTTTCTTCAAATTTTCATTCATTGAATATTCGATCCCTTGTTTCTACGTCTTTGCTGCACTCCCCCACGTCGCATTTCTCATATACAACTTCTTGTCCACCCACGCATTCTTCAATACAGCCCACACACAAGATCTACACTGCCAAATCCCAACATGAAAGTTGGAACCGCTTCTGAGCACTGAAGTTAACTATAATATTGATTACTGAAGTCCATCTTGCATATATCCGAGTTGCGCAAATACGGTATTATTACAGGGGAAATGTTCGTGTTGTTTCGTTGCTTGGAATTCCCCATTATTTTCAATTAGACGAAGTGGATTGGAACAATTGAAACAGAAAGATCAGTCCGCGACACTGCGGAGATGGAGATCTAGAGGAAAGTGAGTAATTATATTTTGTAGTGTTCTGTAGTAGTGTTACAAATTGAGACAAATTAATGATTGGTAATGATAGCAGAAGTAATGTGTTGTAGTGGTGGTTGTTGTATTAATAAAAAGTAGTGTTTTTAGTTGTTGTAGTTGTAGAAGTAATAGTGGTGGTGGTAGTGATGGTGGTAGTAATAATAGTAGCAGTAGTAGTAATAGTGTTTGTAGTAGTAACAATAGAAGTAATAGGGGTATTAGTAGTAGTAGTGGTGAGTAATAGTAGTAGTGGTAGTTGTAGTAGTAGTGGTGTAGTAGTAGTAGTGGTAGTGGTAGTGGGTAGTAGTAGTGGTAGTAGTAGTGGTAGTGGTAGTAGTAATAGTAGTAGTGGTAGTTGTAGTGTAGGTGGTAGTAGTAGTAGTAGTAGTAGTAATGAGTAGTAGTAGTGGTAGTAGTAGTGGTAGTAGTAGTAATTGTAGTAGTAGTGGTAGTGGTAGTAGTAGTGGTAGTAGTAATAGTAGTAGTAGTGGTAGTGGTAGTAGTAGTGGTAGTAGTAATAGTAGTAGTAGTGGTAGTAGTAGTGGTAGTAGTAATAGTAGTAATGGTAGTAGTAGTAGTAGTGGTATTAGTAGGTGTAACAGTGGTAATAGTGGTATTAGTAGTAGTAGTAGTAGTAGCAGTGACAGTAGTAGAAATAGTAGTAATAGAAGTTAGTAGTAGTGGTTGTATACAGGTGTTAGACAAGGTTGTGTCCTTTCACCACTACTCTTATTGCATATATGGATAAAATAATTCAAGAGTCAAATTCAGATAATGATGAAATAAATGAACTGCTTTTGCAGATGATCAGTGCCTGATACATCAAAATGAACAAGATCTACAACATCATATTGACACTTTGAACAATAATTGTGTGAAACATGACATGAAAATCAACAACACTAAAACAGAAATAATGAATATGGGAAGAAAACATAATAATCTAGACATCCATGTCAATGGAAACTAAAATAAACCAAGTGAAAGAATTCAAATACTTAGGAAGCATATTCACAGAAGAGGGAAGACTAGATAGAGAGATAGAGGCTAGAGTACAAAAAGCAAATGATGTAACCTACCAGCTAGCCCCATTGTTAAGGCACCCAAAAATTTCACAGGCAGCTAAGAAACAAATGATCAACAGCATTTTTATACCTACTTTGTGTTACCAGAGCCAAACATGGACATTGAGCAAAGCGCAGTCACAAAAATAACTACATGTGAAATGCGTTGCCTGAGAAAAGTTACCAACAACACCAGAAAAGACAGAATCACCAACATCAGCATAAGAAGAAAGTTGGCACAAAACCGTGCTTGAATTATATAGATAAACAAAGAATGAAGTGGTTTGGCCACTTAATAAGAATGCATCCAAACTCCACAGTATACAGAGTCTTCTACAACAGAACATCGGAAAGAAGGCAAGAGGAAGACCACGGAAAAGATGGTTAGATGGCGTGGCAGCATCCTGTGAAAGAGCAAAGATAACAATCACACAAGCCACCAGAACAGCGCAAGACAAAAACAGAAAACCACGACACTGGGCAACAACCCGGTAGCAGTGTGACGACAAAGAAGAAGAAGAAGAAGTAGTGGTAATAGAAGTAATCTTCTTCTTCTTTGCGTTCGTTCTTTACGACCAATTTTAATCACTCTTTGTGATATGTTTGATCTTTGCCAAGAACGTGTATACGTTGCATATTGGTTTGGTAGGCCTCTAAACGCATAGACTTCTACACGTTTAGGACACGTGCATCCGATTTTAGCCAAACCTCCTTAGTTACCTCTTACGACATGCGTGGCAGGTAACAGTGGTTCTATTCTTTACACCCCAAATTTAGACCCCGGTAACCACTCGGGCGAATAAAGTAGTAATAGTAGTAGGAACAATGGTATTGCTGGTTTTAGTTGTAGTTGTAGTAGTAACAGCAGTGGCAGTAGTAGCAATTTTAGTGGTAGAAGTAGTAGTGGTAGGGGTAGTGGTAATAGTAGTAGGAACAATGGTATTGTTAGTTTTAGTAATGGTAGTAATAGTAGTAGTAGTAGTAGCAGCAGTGGCAGTAGTAGCAATTTTAGTGGTAGAAGTAGTAGTGGTAGATCACTTGATAGCATCACCAGAACCCTCCCCTCCACTTCGTAGAAATAAGTGAATACAGCAAGGAAAGATAATGACTAAATTATCGATGTAGTTATGAAATACCTTTAGTAATAAGATCAAAGAATGTTGAAATATTATAAATATAGTAGTAGTAGTAGTAATGGTAGTGGTTGTAGTAGCAATAGTAGTTGAAGTAATATTAGTAGTAGTGGTAGCAGCAGCAGTAGTAGTAGTAGTAGTAGTGGTAGTGGTTGTAGTAGTAGGGTAGTAGTAGCAGTAGTGATAGTAGTAGTAGTAGTTGTAATAGTAGTAGTAGTAGTGGTGGTGGTGGTGGGGGTAGTAGTAATGGCACATAATAATTGTAGCAATAGTAGCAACAGTGATAGTAGTAGTAATATCAATAGTAGTAGTAGTATTATTAGTAGTAATAGTAATGGAAGTGGTTGGCGATGGTTAGGATACACACTAAGGAGACCACTTGATAGCATCACGAGACAGGCTCTCGGATGGAACCACCAGGGTAATACAGGTACGGACAGACTCATCAACACCTGGAGACGGGAGTTGTAGACGGAATGCAAGAAAATGTGGAAAGAGTGGAGAGATCTGGCATTGAATTGTCGGGCTTAGAATGTCTTAGTTGCGGACATGTATTTAAGACATATAAAAAGACACGAATGACTGGAAAAGACCATCATGGAAGGAGGCATCCTTGCAAAGAGGAGCCCACGGAGAAGATGGATTCAGGATGTAACTGATGGTTTGAGCATGACCACTACAGAGGCAGGACATCTGGCTTATGAGAGATAGAAATTCTGGAGGACTGTTAGAGTGGTAAAGTTCTGCTCAGGACATGCTACTAGATGATGATGATGATGACCAACAACATGAACCTGTTTAATGAGAAAACGGTTAAAAAGTAAAGGAATTGTAATGAACAACCTAATTACCAATATGAATTGGGAATTGCGATGCAAATTAAAGACAAATAATTAGCAACGGAAGGCTGCGATTTAGGAGAAAAGGGGAAAAAAATAAAAAGCATGGGCAGTTCATGAATAAGGATACTAGGGGATGAAAATAGGGATGCTAAGGAGGAGCAGAAAATGAACAAGGACAGGATTTATGATTGACTGATTGATTGACTGATTGATTGACTGATTGAATGACTGATTGAGTGACTGATTGATTGACTGATTGATTGCCCGATTAATTGACTTATTGATTGACTGATTGAGTGACTGATTGATTGACTGATTGAGTGACTGAATGACATGACTATAATCATTGCACTTCGGTGAGTAAGGATGTGGGCTCCGAATGTTTTCTTACACAGGAAGATCTCAGCGACAGTGCACGAACTCTGTAGCACCGGCGAGGGTCCCCAATGTAATTTTGAAGATGGTACAAATAGTTTGTAGGAATTTAAAAAAAAAAGAAATTTGCCCGGGCATTGGTTTTCCGTCCTTCTGTATGGAGCAGAGACATGGAGAATAACTAAGGGTTACACTAAAAAGGTGCAGACATTCATCAATAGATACCTGCGAGGATACTTCATCTGTGATGGTATGACAGACTGCAAACAAGGAACTCTTGGATAGAACAGGACAACGACAGGTGGAACAAGAGATAAGGAGCAGAAGGAGGCGATGGATAGGACACACATTGAGAAACCCCTAACAGCATCACAAGACAGGCTCTCCAATGGAACCCCCAGGGCAATAGAGGTAGGGGAAGACCCAGGAACACATGGAGGCGGGAAATGGAGATGGAATGCACGGAAATTGACAGAGAGTGGAGAGATCTGGAAAGGATGGCCTTGGATAAGGAAGGGGGCTTGGAAGGCCTTGGTTGCTGACCTATGCCCCCTAGGGGCGAAGGATGAAGAAGAAGAAGAAGGGTTATTTTGACGTACTTAACTTGAACACGAAACTTACGTTTTATCGTCCGTCTCCGATATGACTAGGAACATGATCTCATTCACATTGAGATCAGAGATCATAGTGGAGGAGATGGAAGTGGGTCGAACATTCTTCTTCTTCTTCTGCGGCGATCTCTGGTCATACGCTTAATTTACTGTGGACCAACAAACTGGGCAGTCAGCTTCAGGTCTGTCAGGTTTCCCAAAGCTTAGTTTTCAGGACGACTGGGTGTGGCCACATGTTGCTTCTCAGCTCACCCAGGAGAGAACAGTCTTGCAGGCAATTCTGAATGCAACAGTACACAACAAGCCGTTGTTATATTCACAATTTTATTGCTGAAAAGAAATGGTGTTAACCATTGAAAACAGGATATTTTTGGTGGAACTTGTCTTTTGTAATGGTGGCAAATATACTGAAGAAGTAATTCGACAATATGTGCTGAAATTTTCAGACTCACAAGTCGTGTTCACTGCCACTTTACCGAATACAAGCTAACAAGCAGTGATATCTAGATGAATAATACATTTTACCGAACACCCAGACAAGAGCAGTGATATCTAGATGAATAATAACATTTTACCGAATACAAGCCAGCCAAGAGCAGTAGTATCTAGTTGAATAATAACACTTTACCGAATACAAGCCAGACAAGAGCAGTGATATCTAGATGAATAATAACATTTTACCGAATACAAGCCAGCCAAGAGCAGTAGTATCTAGTTGAATAATAACACTTTACCGAATACAAGCCAGCCAAGAGCAGTAGTATCTAGATGAATAATAAATTACCAAATACAAGCTAGCCAAGAGCAGTAGTATCTAGATGAATAATAAATTACCAAATACAAGCTAGCCAAGAGCAGTAGTATCTAGATGAATAATAAATTACCAAATACAAGCTAGCCAAGAGCAGTAGTATCTAGATGAATAATAAATTACCAAATACAAGCTAGCCAAGAGCAGTAGTATCTAGATGAATATTAACAATCTACGTTACAATTTTTTAGGTGTCTTTGAAAACCACATATCTCGTGCGTGATGTAGTCTCGCGCTGATGTAAATTTCACTGTACAGCGACTTTATAAACACCCCGTAGAAGAAGAATAGAAGTGATTAGCATATCCTTTACAGGACTTTGCGAATCAACCCCAGCTTTTAACGCTGTTTGTGATTTTTAAGGCATTATTACGTTCAGTAGTTTGCCATTGCTTTCTGAACGGGTCGTGCCATCGTCCTTTTGTAAAAATCCACGCGAAATAATTTGCAACCAAATTATCCGCAGCGTGATTCGAACTCAGAACGTGGGGGTTAATAGACTGAGTCACTATCCTCTAGGCCACAGACGCCACCAGAAGAAGATTACTGAACCAAATTGTCAGATCGCCTGAACACGCGGGAAGCGAACGGAAAACCCTTTAGAGAGAAAGACGAAACCCTTTAGAGAGTAAGACGAGACCCTTTAGAGAGAAAGACGAGAACTCTACTTCCACGCCACCAGAACCCTCCCCTCCACTACGTAGAAAGAAGTGAATACAGCAAGGAAAGATAATGACTAAATTATTGATATAGTTATGAAATACCTTTCAGTAATAAGATCAAAGAATGTTGAAATATTATAAATGTTATTGATTGAGCTACTGCACGGCTCTTGTTAATCCTTTGTTTTTTATGTCATGAAGTAACGTTTGTGACAGGTCACGACACATGCACACATTTCAACATTAACATGTCTAGCAAGTACATATATACAACATATTCTGCCCGTCTGCCCAGCGTGTTCGTAGCGCGTTGGACTACGGTGACTATCCTCTGTGTGTGCGGGTTCAATTCGCGGATGGCAGAAAAGCCACAGTTTCCAGATTTACAGGTGTTCTGTCACCGAACGAAGGGTTACGATGTCCATGGCACCGAGCCGAAGAGCTGAAAAGCTCAAGTGCTTCTGGTCGGAAAAAAAATACAACATATTCTAACATAAACAAGTCTCTCTCTCTCTTGCGTTCCCGGCCTAGACTGATGAACCAACTTTTATCATGAATTTTACCGTGGTTTTAGGGACTCTGTTCCTCCGTACAGCTTTCGAAGCTCTGTGTTTAGGCCATAACATAAACAAGTCTAACGATACATAAACAACACATTTCAACATTAACACGTCTAGTAAGTACACATAAACAACACATTTCAACATTAACACGTCTAGTAAGTACACATAAACAACACATTTCAACATTAACACGTCTAGTAAGTACACATAAACAACACATTTCAACATTAACACGTCTAGTAAGTACACATAACAATCACATTTCAACTCAGTCTAGTAATACAATAAACAATCACATTTCAACATTAACACGTCTAGTCTACTGCCTTTCACTAACGTCTGTAAGTCACTATAACACATTTTCAACATTTACCACGTTCTTAAGTATAACCTTTGAATTCCTCTAGTGTACCATCCGCTTTCAACATTAAGTCTGTAGTACAACCACATTCAACATTAACACGTCTAGTAAGTACACATAAACAACACATTTCAACATTAACACGTCTAGTAAGTACACATAAACAACACATTTCAACATTAACACGTCTAGTAAGTACACATAAACAACACATTTCAACATTAACACGTCTAGTAAGTACACATAAACAACACATTTCAACATTAACACGTCTAGTAAGTACACATCTATATCCTCTTCGTGTCCCAGTTGACACATAAAGCTTCCACAAGAGATTTCCACTGTTGCCGTTCTGCTGCCTTTCTACCAAGTCTCCCACTTCAGGCCACACTCTTTCAACTCTCTCTCCACCGTTCTTCTCCATGTTTCCTTTGGACGTCCCTTCTCTTTCCATCCGCTGTCCATCTGAGAGCTGTCATAGCCAATGCCCCCATTGGCATACGACATACATGTCCAAACCACCTCCATCTTCGTCTCTTAATGATGCTTTCCAAGGATGCACAGTCTGTTCGTTTCAAAAATTCCTAATTTACAACAATTAGAGCAGGTATTTTTTTTTCTTTTTTTCCGATCCAGAAGCACTTGAGCTGAAAGCTCTTCGGCTCGGTGTCATGGACATCGTAACCCTTCGGCTCGGTGCCACGAACACCGTAAATCTGGGGAACCTGTAGCTTTTCTGCCAGTCCGCGGAGTTGAACCCGCACTTACAGAGACTAGTCACCCGTAGTCCAACGTGCTACGAACACGCTGGGCACGCGGGCTTAGAGCAGGTACACATATACAACAAACTCCAATATTAACATGGGTAACGAGTACATACCTCTTCTTCTTCACCTTTCAGCTCCCAACGGAGCACAGGTCTTCAACAACCTTCTTCCAGCTCTTCCTCTCTCCTGCCATCTCTTCCAATTCTTTGCATGTTTTCTCTCTCTCTTGCCTTTTACCCGGGTTGGGGCATAGGCCCTCAACCAACTCATGCCAAGTCTTCCTATCTCTAGCTATCTCCTGCAGCTCCCCCAGCTCTTCTTTATATTGTTGATCTCCGCCTCCAAATCTCGTCTCCATGTATTTGCATGTTTTACCTATCCTTTTAATATCAACCTCCAGCTCTCTTCTCCAAGTATGTATATGCCTTCCCCTACTCCTCTTTCCCTGCTGGTTCTAAAACAGTGCAACTCTTGCAATGCTTCCGGTCAGTCTTCTCAATGTATGTCCTATCCATTGCCAGCGCCTATTCCTTATCTATTTCTCCACTGGTATCTGTTTAGTTCTTTCTCTGAGTTCCTCGTTCGTAATCTAATCATATGACGAAACAAAGTACTGTAGTTTTACAAAATAAAAAAAAAAAATAACAGTACACAGCAACGTTTCGACTAAAAGGTCTTTATCAAGCAAATGATACAACAGAAGTGACGAATTATATCGATAATCTAATAGTACCTTCTCCGTCCCTCTATTCTACGTAAACAAACGAGTACACATATACAACACATTACAACATATACACGGCTAGCAGAAACATATACAATCATTACAACATATACAGTCAGAACAATACACATTACAACATATACACGGCTAGCAGGAACACATATAAACAATTACACATATACGCTGCAGAACAATACAACATTCAATATACACGGCTAACAGGAACACATATACAACACATTACAACATATACACGGCTAACAGGAACACATATACAACACATTACAACATATACACGGCTAGCAGGTAAACATCAAAAATACAGTATACAACAACATTACAATATATACACGCTAGTAGGAACACATATACAACACCAGCACATTCCAAAACAAATGTCCGAACATTTTGTCACGTACCAGAAACTAGTTATAATAGATAGGCCGACGTAACATCCGCCATTCTAATGATAATGTACTGTATATATAATAGCGATAGGAGTTATGCTATATGGGAACCAACCAACAGTTCAGGCCCTGAGGAAGGGATTCGTTTCGAAACAACTAATCAATGTCAAAGCGGTGTAAGATTTCAAGGACAAGTAACAATAAACAGAATAACATTGTTCATTTGAGGATCATCTTCAGCGCACATCAGACATGTTCATAATTGCTCCGATCTCCTCCCAACCATGTATTTTAGTGTGTTTAAGCTTACAACTTATGCTATGTTGCATTTAGTATAACAAGCAGCATGACAATGGAGGTACTGGCGGGGACTAATGCACTACGCTGGCTGGAGTCACAAAACTGTTGATGCAAGCCTGTCCGCTCTCTCATTACCGTAAACACCCGCATGTTCAGGACAGTATATCCACGCACGCCTCTGGAGGTTAGAAACGTCTATAGATGACATCCACTCATACCGAAACCTGCCCTTTTGGATCATGTGAGGCATTGACTGAGAGTCAGATACAGCAACGGCCCCAGTAAATGAAGTCTCATAGAGCCAATGGAAGACATCAGTAACGGTGCCAACCCCCATCCTTATGTAGGAAGTAGTTGTCATTCAAATAGGTATATATCATAAACAGGGCGATGCGCTCAAGTCTCTGAAGGTTAGAAACTTCTATAGACGACATCCAGTTATACCGAAACCTGCCTTTTTGGATCTTGTGAAGCATCGACTGAATAACGAGGGGACACTGATGATACGAAGAACAATCCTTCACACAAAAATCAATCGGAGGTGTTATAGTAGACGCTCTGACTACAACTGAATTCTTCTTCTTCTTCTTCTTCTTCTTCTTCTTCTTCTTCTTCTTCTTCGAACGCTCCATATCGATCACTTGTTAACCACTCTGTAGGATTTGTATGTGATCTGAGCATAAGAGCGATTGTACGTTGTCCCAGTTTTGCGCCTACAAGTAGGCCAGCACATCCAATTTCTGCGATACTTTTATTTACTAATGTAGCTTCCTAGGTCCTACATCGATCGCCTCTTACGACATGCCTTGTAGGTCGCAGTAGTAATATTCTTTGCTTCACTTGAGGTGCCCCGGCACCACACGGGCGAATTAAAAATCTAAATTACAAGTACCACAGGAGTCAAAGTAAGGTTAGCCTGAATGGCAAGAGACACTGATGACAAAATCAAGTCTTCACACAAAAACCAATCGATGGGGTTATAGTAGACGCCCTGACTACGATTGAATTCATAACGACGGAACGGGTTGAGAGAGAAAAAAGACAACACGTACCAGTGGCGGTCGTCTTTAAGGCCAGTCTGGACGGCCCCACCAAAAATAATATATAACGTGTATTAATTATTTAAAAAATTAAAATATAGCAATCTAAAACCATGATTTATCCTGAAAAAGTCACAGATTCCCCAGATTTACGGTGCTCGTGGCACCGAACCGAAGGGTTACGATGTCCATGGCACGAGCCGAAGAGCTGAAAAGCTCAAGTGCTTCTGGATCGGGAATAAAAAAATCCGGAAAAAATGTCTGGCCCCACCAACAAAAATTATCACGAGCCGCCACTGAAACGTACCATCAGAAAAGTACTTAATGATTCTGCGACTGGTACCTGATCAACCAGCCTGGATAGAATACGTATTTCTGGAAATCAATGTCTTAATGAGTGTAAATCTCGCTAGAGGGAAGAGAATATGCCAGACAAGAGCAAACAAAGCCAGTTTTTAAGTATTGATGTTTACCTGATGAAGATAGCGTACAAGACTTAAAAATAAGAATGCTTCCATTTTTAGAAGTCGTGTTATGTAATTCGAATCATTTCAAGAACGAGATATCGCATCAGTAATGATGACAGTCTTAGGTGTGTTCGGGGCCTCTGTGATTGTTCGGGGCCTCGGTGATTGTTCGGGGCCTCGGTGGTGTAGAGGTGTGTTCATGGCCTCGGTGATGTAGAGATGTGTTCAGGGCCTCTGTGATGTAGAGATGTGTTCATGGCCTCGGTGATGTAGAGATGTGTTCAGGCCTCGTGGTGTAGAGTGTGTTCATGGCCTCGGTGATGTAGAGATGTGTTCAGGGCCTCGGTGATGTAGAGATGTGTTCATGGCCTCTGTGATGTAGAGATGTGTTCATGGCCTCTGTGATGTAGAGATGTGTTCATGGCCTCGGTGATGTAAAGATGTGTTCAGGGCCTCTGTGATGTAGAGATGTGTTCATGGCCTCGGTGATGTAGAGATGTGTTCATGGCCTCGGTGATGTAAAGATGTGTTCAGGGCCTCTGTGATGTAGAGATGTGTTCATGGCCTCGGTGATGTAGAGATGTGTTCATGGCCTCTGTGATGTAGAGATGTGTTCATGGCCTCGGTGATGTAGAGATGTGTTCATGGCCTCTGTGATGTAGAGATGTGTTCATGGCCTCTGTGATGTAGAGATGTGTTCATGGCCTCTGTGATGTAGAGATGTGTTCATGGCCTCGGTGATGTAAAGATGTGTTCAGGGCCTCTGTGATGTAGAGATGTGTTCAGGGCCTCTGTGATGTAGAAGTTAGGTGCTCACTTCTTGTTTCAAAGGTACTCGGTTCGATCCCTCGTGGAGCCATCGCGATCATTTTCAAGAGATCCCTGATTTCAGTGTAGGTGAGATCGAGTTTCTAGTCCTATCGGAGATCGAAGATAAAACGTAGGTCTCGTGTTCAATTTGAGCACGTAAAGTATCTTCTGTAAGTTCAAAATTTCGAAGAGCAGGTTGGAAAGTCGTTGTCCAGACAAAATTGAAAAGAGCAGGCTGGAAAGCTGCTGCCCAGACAAAATTGAGAACAGCAGGTTGGAAAGTCGTTGTCCAGACCAAATTGAGAAGAGCAGGCTGGAAAGCTGCTGTCCAGACAAAATTCATTAGAAAGATTGAAACATAAAATTCTTACACATAGTTTCACCATCTTCTAAATTACATCGGGGACCCAAGCCGGTGCTACGGAGTTCGTGCACTGCTACTGAGTTCTTCCTGTGTAAGAATGAGATGGAAGCACACCTGACTACTCACCAAAAAGCAATGATGATGGTACAATCAGTCAATCAATCAATCAATCAATCAATCAATCAATCAATCAATCAATCAATCAATGAAACTACAGGTTTCCTGATCCTTTACTCAGAATCTAAATTACAAGTGCAACAGGAGTCAGAGCAAGATTCGCCTGAATGACAAGAGACACTAATTATTAAGGAAAACAAGCCTACATACAAAAATCAATCGGAGGTGTTATAGTAGACGTCTGACTGCACCTGAATTCATAGCTGGGTATTGGTTACTACAGCAGGGACACAAGCCGGTGATACGGAGTTCAGGCACTGCCACTGAGATCTTCCTGTGTAAGAAAGAGATCCGAAAACACCTGATTACTCCGCCCGAGTGGTTACCGGGTCCCAAATTTGGGGTGTAAAGAATAGAACCACTGTTAGCTGCCACGCATGTCGCAAGCGGCGACTAAAGAGGTTTGGTTAAAATCGGATGCACGTGTCCTAAACGTGTAGAAGAAGTTTATGCGTTTAGGGGCCTACCAAACTAATGTGCAACGTATACACGTTCTTGGCAAAGATCAAACATATCACAAAGAGTGATTAAAATTGGTCGTAAAGAACGAACGCAAAGAAGAAGAAGAAGAAGACCTGATTACTCACCAAAGTGCAATGATGATGGTCCTATCAGATAAATCAATCAATCAATTAATCAATCAATCAATCAATCAATCGTGTAGGTGTGAATATAAGGGTGGTCTTTGTGTTGAAGGAGTTATGACGAGAATGTAGAGACTAGAACACAACGTGAAGGCTAAACTCACAATTAAGCAGCTGATAGCAGATAATATAATTGTTGGAGGCCCGCCTGCCCAGCGTGTTGGACGACGGGTGACAAGCTCCCTGTGAGTGCGGGTTCAATTCCACGGGATGGCAGAAAAGCCTCAGGTTCTCCAGATTTACGGTGTTCGTGGCACCGAACCGAAGGGTTACGAAGTCCATGGCACCGAGCTGAAGAGCTGGAAGCTCAAGTGCTTCTGGATGGGGAAAAACAAAATAATGGTTGCAGTCGCTGAAGAGGTCCAGTCTGACAGCAATAAGTTTTATTTGTGCGCCAGTGGATGAAGATGTGATCGTGTACGTCTCGTCCCACCTGTGGTAGAAGATTATTTTTCAGAAACTGGAGGGTCTCTGTTGCTAAGCCTTTGTCTTGCTTTTCGTAAGTCATAGGTTCGAATCCGGACCGAGCCATTCTGTTCATTAACCCTTTAGCTGCTAAGGACGTATATATACGTTTTCCCATTCACTTTTAAAGACACATTAACACCTCTGTTATTATCTCTCTTATGGGGACTAAAGAAGTGTTAACACGTTATACATTGCTACTGTCACTGCTACAGGCGTACATTCACGTTTGTGATCTAGAAACAAAGAGTAGCTATTTTTAGCTCAACCTTCAGAAAGTATGTAGCAGAGAAAGGGTTTTTAATGCATTTTTTTCAATCAGAAAGACCCTTAGGATTGTTGCCGGAGCTACGGCGTTCGTCATCATCAAGGTGCGTATTCTTTATAGGACGTTGCTCTCTTTGCGGCACATCTGAAATTCACACTGTCTCTAGCCAGTTCACTCACTTCGTCGATGGTCATATTCATGGTTTCTTTAATATCTTGTAGCCATCTTCTTGGTCTGCTTCTGCGTCCTGGGACCCTGCCCTCTAGTATTGTTCTTTCCAGGCCATAGTGACGCTTGATGTGACCAAAGTATGTAATTTTATGTATAGTATGTTGTTTATCAGCCAATTCTCTTTAACATTTAGTTCTTTCAGGACATCAGTGTTCTTAATTTTTTCTGTCCATGGTATTCGTAGGACATTTTTGTTCTATTTAGTTTTGAAGGACTAAGTTCGTACTTTGCGCAAAACTCTCATCAGGTGCTGTGCTATTTCTGCAGAGAGAGAGAGAGACCAAACTATATGGGGTAAAATCATGTCCAACGTAGTCCATTTTTTGGCTTCAGACCCCTTTACAACAGTGGGTCTCAAACTTCCTAATGCCGCGACCCTTTAATACAGTTCCTCATGTTGTGGTGAGCCTCCAACCATAAAATTATTTTCGTTCTTTTTCTTTTGTCGTCACACTGCTACCGGGTTGTTGCCCAGTGTCGTGGTTTTCTGTTTTGTCTTGCGCTGTTCTGGTGGCTTGTGTGATTATCTTTGCTCTTTCACATGATTCTGCTACGTCATCTAACCATCTTTTCCGTGGTCTTCCTCTTGCCTTCTTTTCCGATGTTTTGTTGTAGAAGACTCTGTATACTGTGAAGTTTGGATGCATTCTTATTAAGTGACCAAACCACTTCATTCTTTGTTTATCTATGTACTTCAAACACGGTTCTGTGCCAACTTTCTTTCTTATGCTGATGTTGATGACTCTGGCTTTTCTGGTGTTGTTGGTAACTTTTCGCAGGCAACGCATTTCACATGTAGTTATTTTTGTGACTGCGCTTTGCTGATTGTCCATGTTTGGCTCTGGTAACACAAAGTAGGTATAAAATGCTGTTGATCATCTGTTGCTTAGCTGCCTGTGAATTTTTGGGTGCCTTAACAATGGGGCTAGCTGGTAGGTTACAGCATTTGCTTTTTGTACTCTAGCCTCTATCTCTCTATCCAGTTTTCCGTCTTCTGTGAATATGCTTCCTAAGTATTTGAATTCTTTCACTTGGTTTATTTTAGTGCCATTGACATGGATGTCTAGATTATTATGTTTTCTTCCCATATTCATTATTTCTGTTTTAGTTTTGTTGATTTTCATGTCATGTTTTACACAAATTTTCGTTGCTACTTCATAACTGTAATTTTGTTATTGTTATTGGTTATTGGTTACTAAACTGACTCTATTACACTCCGGGCAGATCCATAGTCTCCCCAACAAATATCGAATAGTATGCATACTAATGGTAGCGTAGTTGTTAGTGAACTCGCTTCTCAAGGCTGGTGGTCCGGGTTCAACTCCCACAGTGTGCGTGGAATTTTTCCCGACCGCGACGGCTCTCAGGTTGACCCAGCCTCAACTGGGTACCAGACATGCTCTGGGAAGTAAAGGCGGCCGGCGTGATGCTGACCACATCACCCATCATGTGCCGACGGTCAATGAATAATACAGGCCTAACACTGTATTGCCCTATATACCACAAGGTATGAAAGGGTTCTTTACTTTTTTTTTTTACGCATACTAATGGTTCCCGTGGCTCGCTAATTAAACACACCACTCACTTTTCCCCTCAGTCATCCAATTCTACTTGTACATCGGGTAACTCCAAACTGCCTAAATCGCTTGATCGATTCAACATCTATTTTAGTGTCCTCCTCCAACAGACAGTCGCGAAGAGATCGAAGATTTGCTACTGTTATAAATCATAATGTAAATATCTGATATGCAGGATGTATTTTCATTGTTACAAATTGAACATAATTAAAGCATAGTGATTAATCACAAAAACATTATGTAATTATACAGGGTGTTCAAGATAAAGGTAGCCCGATTGACAGATCAAAACTTGTATATTGTGAAATATATATTTCTAATTATGATAAATATGTGTTTTCCGGAGATCTTAGGCGACCCCTGTGAAATGGTCGTTCGACCCCCAAAGGTGTCACGATCCACGGGTTGAGAACCACTTCTTTACAGAATTGTACTCTGCAATCACCTGCGCACACACCAGATAGGCGGAACAACACATGTCTGAGACTGTTGTCATCAGTGCTTGCAATGCACGACAATTATTATATTAACGATGTTTGCATTTCACAGCTGTATTCAACATGTCCAGCTATTGATTTTCTTTGAAGACCCGCACCTCCAGGCATGGTGCCAAGTCTGTTTGTTCTGGCTTGTATTATGACGCCAGGGAATCGCCTGCAGAAGAGACGTATTCTATCGATAAGTAAAAACAGATGAAGTGCCATCTCCTCAACGATGTATATATCTGTAATATGTATTGATTGTTTATCGGAATAGATAGCTCACCTGCCCAGCGTGTTTGTAGCGCGTTGGACGACGGGTTACAAGCCCCGTGAGGTGCGGTTCAATTCAGAGGGCTGGCAGAACAGTCCCAGGTTCTCCAGATTTACGGTGTTCGTGGCATCGAACCGAAGGGTTATGATGTTCATGGCATTGAGCCAAAGAGCTGAAAGCTCAAGTGCTTCTGGATCGAAAAAAAATCAGAATAGATTTAGAGGAGGGGTGGGGACAGGCCTGTCGTGCTATGATGCAGAAGTGGCCCCATCAGGCTGGCACTGTAAGGGGCGGCACTGTATAAGCAGCGAAATCAAAATACAATTTTGGGCAGTTTAAAAAAATACAATCGAAGGTTATTTTAAAGAAAAAAAAGGCGGCATAGTGAAGACTTGCATCATACTGAGAAAATCTACCGCACGGCCCTGGGGAGGAAGGGGGAGGGAGGAGGATGGTCTCAGTGGTGAAGAGGTTAAGTCGTTTGCCTGTTGTATTGTAGGTTGTGTGTTTTTTTGTTGTGGGTTTTTATGTTGTGGGTATGAAGATTGTGGAAATATAAGTGTTACAGTAGAGTCCTCCGTAAATCATGGACAGAGAAGAGAACAAATAGACTTATCCATAAACCCCCATGTGCATTTTTATCATGAGTTCCCGAGGATAGTTGCCGGAGCTACGGAGCTCGTGGTTTGTGCAATGCTCTCGGTAAATGGCATGCCAACTCTGATGACAGGGGCGGAGCCATATAGGGAAACCCGGTGCAATAAATTCAAATCTTCGCCTTTGGATAGATGTAGTGCCATCACCCCAACGAAGGATAACTGTCTATTGTCTATTCCCAGGTGGAAGATGTAGTTGACTGTCCACTCTTGCTGTTAAGCGTAGGGATGGGAGCTTTAATTTGCGGTCTATGTCTAGATGAGTCGCCGTTGTTGTGTTTATCCTTGTTTATGTAGTGTGGTCTTGATATTGTCTATCGCCCGTCTGCCCAGCGTGTTCGTAGCACGTTGGACTACGGGTGACTATCCTTCTGTATGTGCGGGTTCAATTCCGCGGGATGGCAGAAAAACCACAGATTCCCCAGATTTACGGTGTTCGTGGCACCGAACCGAAGGGTTACGATGTCCATGGCACCGAGCCGAAGAGCTGAAAAGCTCAAGTGCTTCTGGATCGGAAAAAAAAAATTGTCTATCCATCTTTTTCTTGGTCTTCCCTTAACTCAAACTGTAGTATAGCTGTAATTAGTCTAAAAAATAAGTCAAGTTTTGGTGAGATCAGATTAAGTGTCGTCTCCGCGTTAGATCGAAGGATAAATGTAATTTGTCTCCTGTCTTGATCACATCAGATGAGGCGATGTCTTCGAATATAAAGGATTCTTCTTGTTTAATACCATCAGAGATTGATTGATTGATTGATTGATTGATTGATAAGACCATCATCATTGCACTTCGGGTGAGTAACCATGTGTGCTCCGATCTCTTTCTTATACAGAAAGATCTCAGCGGCAGTGCTCGAACTCCGTAGCACCGACAAGGGTCAATAATGTAATTTATAATATGGTGAAAATATTATGTAGAAACTCTTTTTTTCTCTAATGAATTTTGTCCAGACTGCGACTTTCCAGCCTACTCTTCTAGATTTGAACTCTCAATGGTTCTTTTACAGGCTCAACTTGAACACAGGATCTTCATTTTATCGTCCGTCTCCGATAGGACTAGGAGCTTGATCTCACATACACTGAGACTCCCAGATATTGAGGAATACAGTGTTAAACCCGTATCTTGTTGTTCATCGGTACATGGTGGGTAATGTGGTCAACATCATGCCGGCTTCGAACCCAAGAGCGTTCGTAATGAATCTTCAAGACTATATCTGTTGTTTTGAGGAGATCAGATAGACCACCATGCAAAACAACTGGAATGCCCAGCAGAGGTAAGCCCAGTGCGCGCTCCCGCTCTCATGGAACTACTGCTGCCTTGTAGATTGATTGGGAACAATCAAAAGCTAGAGGAGCAAACCGTAAACAAACCTGAACGGGCGGCAAACCAAGGTGTTCATTAAAACGACCGGTTTGCTGGAAGATGGCGCTCATAAGCCCGGAGGAGGCTGCTCTAAGGATCGCTGCCCTGAAAGAAATAGCAGCCCACTGCCTTGTGGGTCTGGCTGGGGACAGTCAAAGGCTAGCGGATGAAACAAATCCGCACACAATAGCTGGCTGAAATCGAACACCCCACCGAAGGATAAGCAACTGTGCTCAAATAGTTGCTGAAGGTTGGTGCACGTACATTACGTTCTGATGTTTGGCTGTTTATATATCACAAAGAGAATGATTAAAACAGGCCTAGAACGATCGAAGATGAAGAAGATAGACCACCAGATGGATCAAGAGAGACAGAGTGAGAAACGAGAATATCAGAAGCATCGTTGGTACTATACCATGCATACAGTACATTGAGAAGCAAGGAATCAAGTGGTTCGGCCATCTAATGAGAATGGAACCACATTTACTACCATCACGTGCCTACAATAATCGACACTCAGGGCCCAGAGCACGAGGCAGGCCAAGAACACGATGGATAGATAACATCTCAGAGTCCATGTGAAAGCATGGACTGACAACGTCAAGCGCAACACACCTGGCACAAGATAGAAAACTAAATCTCCCACGTCGCTTCACGGCAAACGTAGTTAAGATAAGATAAGATGGAGCACAATCTCCTCATCGAACAGTAGCATCGATCTTCTTCTTCTTCTGCGATCCACTTCTGCTTTACGACTACTCCGGTATGGTTACGGGGATTAAATCAATCCTACAGGTTATTGGTTATTGATTACTAAGCTGACGTCATTGCACTCCTCGCAGACCTATAGGTGCGCAGTGTCCCTCAACATATATCGAAGAGTATACATACTGATGGCTCCCGTGGTTCGCTAAGTAAACACACTCTGCCCTTCAGGCATCCAGTTCTACTGTACAACGGGTAGCTCCAAACTGCTTAAATCGCTGAATCAATTCAACATCTATTTTAGTGTCCTCATCCAACAGACAGTCGCGATGAGACCGAAGAACATCTTCCTTATCCATTTTCAACTCCCCAACTGTCGATGCTGTTGATGCAAGCCTGTCCGCTCTCTCATTACCGTAAACACCCGCATGCCCAGGACTGTATATCCACGTAAGCCTCTGGAGGTTAGAAACTTCTATAGACGACATCTATTCATACCGAAACCTGCCCTTTTGAATTTTGGGAAGTATCGACTGAGAGTAAGATACAACAATGACCCCAGTAAATGGAGTCGGGGGTGGGGGTAAGCAGTAACGGCCTCAACCTCCATCCTCATACTAGAAGTAGTTGCCAATCAAACAGGTATATTTCATAAACAGACAGGTATGCTTGAGATCTTCAATAGTCCCCTATAGTTTGTTCTGAATGGTTGTTTCTGTTGGCCAGATTTTCATTCTCACGCTGCTCATTCTGGGACAGTCTTGCAGGATGTCCTTTGTTGACTGCTTTGGTGCTCCACATGTGCAAGTAGTCATGTCCCTGAGGTCCATTCTATGGAGGTGTGCTCTGAGACCACAATGTCCCATTCTAAACGGCAGGCTTGTCAATAGACTGCTTTGATCAGATGAAAATCAGATATTATTTCAACATCAGAGTACAGCTGTATTGCTTTTTTAAAAAAAAGGGTTTTAAAGCTGAAGGTTGTCTTCATTGGCTGGTTTACACAATATAGCTGGTCCCTCTCCACAGAAATGGCACGCCACCTGCCGTAGTATTTCACAAAGCACGAACTCCGTAGTCCATCACAAATCCTAGGTGTCTCTGGAAAATGCACTCGTGAACAGAACGGTATGGTCCGATTCAACATACGACCTTCGACTCGCAAGGCAAAGGGCGTAACCACTTAGCCACAGAGACACCCCCTCCTCCTCCCCCATCCCTTCTGTATTGTGTGCCCTTGCCCTTTACTGAAATGAAAATCCTGGCATATTCTTCACAAGACGTAGCCATCAACAAAAGTAAACGAGTCGTTGATTTTCTAGGCACCACTTATACGTTCAGTAGTCTGTCAGTTTGGGCGTCTGTAGCTTAAGCGGTAGTTAGCTCCATCATAACCCAATCGCACCTGGTTCAAATCCCGTGGCGGGCAAGTTTGGAAACAAATTCGTTTCCGTGGGATTTTTACGAAAGGTAAAAATAGACCTCACTGTTCAGAAAGCAACTTATACTGAACGTATAAGTGGTGCCTAGATAATCAACGACTCGTTTATTACTGTGATTGATGGCAACGTCTTGTGAAGGAGATGCCAAGATTTTCATTTTTTTTCAGGATGCCATTGTGAACGGTGAGATCTTTTTCAGGTCCCCTTTACTAATGTTTATCAATTTCTTATAAAAGATATAAGTATATATAAGTATATATATATATATATACAGGGGCGGCTCGTCATTAAGGGCCAGTGGGGCCCAGCCCCAACAAAAACAGAAAGGGGGAATAACTTCCCGGAATAGACAAATACTAAAAAAAAACCTGATTTTTCCGAAAATTTGTGTCCAAGAAAAATGATCGCAAGCCGCCACTTAAAAAAAAAAAAAGTAAAGGAACCCTTTCATACCTCGTGGATATAGGTCAATACAGTGTTAGGCCTGTATTTTTCATTGACCGTCGGACCACGATGGGTGATGTGGTCAGCATCACGCTGGCCGCCTTTACTTTCCCAGAGCATGTCTGGTACCCAGTTGAGGCTGGGTCGACCTGAGAGCCGTCGCGGTCGGGAAAATTCCATGCGCATTGCGGGAGCTGAACCCAGACCACCAGCCTTGAGAAGCGAGTTCACTAACAACTACGCTACAGCGGCTCTCCGCCACTGTATACATATTATATATCCCTCCTATGTTGAAAGCTTGTTTCGCACATATTTCTTTACAGTAATCACCCTAGTTTTTGCTTTCCTAAGTATTAATATATATTCCTTATTGATTATTTCTGGAGCACAGTCAAGCAAATACAATTATCTCCCTTGGAATCATTTCTTTTGTTTGACAAGTTAGTTATTTTCTCGTCTTTGCTGTAAATAATGATGGGACTTGTGTTGTTCTTCTTGAAGAATGTGTACATATGTAGAGAAGCTATTTGTACATATTTTGTTTGGGGTCTCTGTGGGGTCTAAGTGGTTAAGTCATTTGTCTTGTGAGTCAAAGGTCGTGGGTTCGAGTCCGGACCGCGTCATTTTGTTCACGAGTGCAACTTTTCCAGAGACCCCTTGAACTACGGAGTTCGTCTTGTGGCGTGCATTTCTGCGGAGAGGGACTGAGCGTATGGGGTAAAACCCGGTGCAATGAAGACATTCCTTTGGCTTTTAAACCCTTTAAACCCTTTAAAATATTTTGTTTAAGATTGCGTACATATGTAGAGAAGATATTTGTACATAGTAAGTATACAAAGAATGTGTTGGTTGTCTCTGTGTCTTAGGGAGTCTGTGACTCGGACTATTACCCCGACGTTCTGAGTTCGAATCGGACAGTTTGCGGACGGTTTGATTGCAAATTGTTTCGTGTGGATTTTTACATGGATTTTTACAAAAGTACTATGGCACCACCCGTTCAGAAAGTAATGGCTAATTACTGAGTGTAATAATGCCTAGAAAAATCACAAACAGCGTTAAAAAACTGCGCTGATTCGCAATGTCCTGTAAAGGATATGCAATTAACTGTTTTAAAAACACATATAGATAAGGAATTGTCAATTTGTTTAAGAATGTACACTGAAAAAATTTGCTACATTGTTTAAGAATGTGTACATCTGTGGATATAGAATTTGTACACAGTTAGTTTAAGAATGTGTACATCTGTGGATATAGAATTTGTACACAGTTAGTTTAAGAATGTGTACATCTGTGGATATAGAATTTGTACACAGTTAGTTTAAGAATGTGTACATCTGTGGATATAGAATTTGTACACAGTTAGTTTAAGAATGTGTACATCTGTGGATATAGAATTTTCACACAGTTAGTTTAAGAATGTGTACATCTGTGGATATAGAATTTGTACACAGTTAGTTTAAGAATGTGTACATCTGTGGATATAGAATTTGTACACAGTTAGTTTAAGAATGTGTACATCTGTGGATATAGAATTTGTACACAGTTAGTTTAAGAATGTGTACACACGTAGAGAGGGGATTTGTACAGATCATGTTTAAGAACACAGATCATAAGAGAACTTTATAGTGATCAAAATGGCGGCTGTAAGAACATGTGATGATACATCAGACTGGTTCGACATAGGGCAGGGAGTCAGACAAGGCTGCATTCTGTCGTCTTGCCTGTTTAACATAACTGCAGAAAACATCATGAGGAAAGTTATAGAAGATAGCGGAAAAGAACAGTATGACCCTTCTATAATCGGAGGAAGAGAAATACCTGACATAAGATATGCTGACGATACAGTGTTACTGTCAACATCACAAAAGGGGATTGAGAAATTATTAATGGACGTGTAAAATAAAATAAAATAAAATCTATATCTCAATGTGGCAAAATTAAAAATAATGACAACGGATAAAACAAACATGACAAATAACAGAGGAGTTTCAGGGCTGTGAATCCCACTCGCTGACCCGATTGAAAGAGATGGGTGTCAATATTGGTGCAGCCGAAAAGAACAACATACTAAATATGCAAAGAGATTGATTAATCAACATCGAACTGGCGTGTTGGGTCGCTGGACGCTGCTGGATTTGCTGAGGCGGAAATCGGAGCACCTATGGACATGTCCGGAGTGCTATGATGATAGTCCTCATAAACTGATAACTGAAACAAGACAAAAGAAAATGTGAACAGCTTTGAATATCTTAGTTCACTGCTAACAACAGATGGAAATGTGAACAGCTTTGAATATCTTGGTTCACTAACTAACTAACAGATGGAAATGTGAACAGCTTTGAATATCTTGGTTCACTGCTAACAACAGATGGAAATGTGAACAGCTTTGAATATCTTGGTTCACTACTAACAACAGATGGAAATGGGATGAAGGAAATTAAAAGAAGAACAAACATGGTTTTGCAAAACATTAAACAACTAAAAACAGTATGGAACGGAATTGATAGGAAATAACGATCAGAATACTAAGAGCATGCATATTACCAGTGTCAACGTGAGGGTGTGAAGCATGGACATTTAATAAAGCAGTGGAAAAACATATATGTACTTTTGAATATAAGTGTTACGGAAGAGTCCTTCGTATATCTTGGACAGAGAAGAGAACAAATAGATCTATCCAGAAAGAACTCAAAATCAAAGAAAACTGGCTGATGCTACAAATAAGAAAGAGAAAATTGAGATATTTTGGAGATATAAAAAGACATGAAGGGCTGGAGAAGACGATCATGGAAGGAGGTATACCGGCAAAGAGAAGAAGAGGAAGACCACGGAGAAGATGGATTCAAAATGTAACTGCTGGTTTGAGCGTTACGGCTGCAGATGTGGGACATCTAACCTGTTATAATGAGACGTTTCGGAGGACTGTAAGGGTGACAACGTTTTGCATAGGACAAGCTATTTGACAATGTTGATATATATAGAGATCTTGATATAAGGGAAGACTGCAGTCAAACTTTATAAACTGGCGAAACCGTAATAACAAAGTACTGTAGTTTTACCAAAAACAATGACAATACACATCAACGTTTCGACCAAAAGCCTTTATGTAGAGATGACATTTGTACAGATATTGTTTTTAGAGTATGTAAATTTAAATTTATGTGAGCGTCTGTAGCTCAAGCGATAGTGAGCTCGATCACCAACCCAAGCGTACCTAGTTCAAACCCCACGGTGGGAAAGTTTGGAAGCAAATTCGTGTCCTTGGGAGTTTTTACAAAATGTAAAAATAGACCTCACCGTTCAGAAAGCAATGGCAAACTACTGAACGTATAAGTGGTGATTATAAAATCTACGACCGACTTGTTTACTGTGGTTGATGGCTACGTCCTTTGGGATATGCCACGATTTTCATTTTTCAAATTTAACAGGTCTACAAACAAAGAAACTTTATGAAGAGAACATTAATCATACAATCACGTTTATTCAAGCAAATAATGCGAAGAATTTAGAACATTTAGTGACAGCAGGTAAAATTCAGGGAAGGAGAGATCGTGGTAGACAGAGGGAAAAGATATTAGATGGTCTGACATCGTGGTTCGACAAAAGATCAACGCCAGAACTAATTAATTTCACCTAGGAGAGTGAGGGTTCTGGAGAAATATGATCACCTACGCCTGACAGCACTATTGATTCAAACTTAAGAGAGTGCTCTTAACCAGATCTAGTGCCCGTCTGCCCAGCGTGTTCGTAGCGCGTTGGACTGCGGTGACTAGTCCTCTGTGTATGCGGGTTCAATTCCGCGGATTGGCAGAAAAGCCACAGATTCCCCAGATTCACAGTGTTCGTGGCACCGAACCGAAGGGTTACGATGTCCGTGGCACCGAGCCGAAGTGCTGAAAGCTCAAGTGCTTCTGGATCGGGAAAGAAAAAAACCAAAAAAACCAGATCTAGTTTTTGAGTTTTTGTACTAAACATTGAAGCTGCCTGGAGCTGCTGGAGGTTTCTAGGTTTTAAAGAAAGCTCAGGTGCTTTCCTCGCCACATTGCACTATGGGAAAAAGAGTGAAAATTAATAATTCCTGGGTTTAGAAGAAGAAGAGGATTGGTTATTAGTTACTAAACTGACGTCATTGCACTCCGGGCAGACCCATAGGTGCTCAGTCTCCCCAACATATATCGAAGAGTATGCATACTGATGGTTCCTGTGGCTCGCTGATTAAATACACCTAAGAAGAAGAAGAAGAGCCTAGAGAGGCTGACGTGGATCTACTGATCTGGGCTTGCAGGTGTTTACGGTAATGAGAGAGCGGCCAGACTTGCATCAACAGCATAGATTGTTGGGGAGTTGAAGATGGATAAGGGGGATGTTCTTCAGTCTCTCCACGACTGCGTGCTGGATGAAGACACTAACATTGATGTTGAATTGGTCAAGCGATTTAGGATAAGAACAATAAGTTTGTGTAAGAACCCCAGGGAAGCAGCGGAAGCAAGGAATATGATCAACAAATAAACAGTGTATAAATTTAAAGGGTTTTAAAGCCGAAGAACTGACTTCAATGCACTGGGTTTTACCCCATATGGCTCGGCCCCTCTCCGCAGAAATGACACGCCACCTGCCGAGAGTATTGTACAAAGCATAAACTCCTTAGCTCCAGCAAAAAACTTAGGTGTCTCTTGATAGAACTGCACCCGTGAACAGAACAGCGCGGTCCGTATTCGAACCCCCAACCTTTGACTCACAAGGTAAAAGTCTTAACCACTGAGCCACATAGACCCTCTTAACCCTTTAGCTGGTTAAGGACGTGTATAGACGTTTTTACCATTCACTGCTAAAGTCGCATTAACACGTCTTGTTATTATCTCTCCTCTGTGCGCTAAAGACGTGTTAACACGTTATAAATTTATACTGTCACTGCTATAGGTGTACATTCAAGTTTGTGACCTAGAAACAAAGCGTATCTATTTTTAGCTCCTTCTTCGGAAAGTATGTAGCAGCGAAAGGGTTAAGTATTAAGAGTTTCCGAAAAAACAAATTAACCATCACAGGATTCGAACCACTTTGAATGGCTTGCTGGTTATGTTTGTAAGAACGCTCGTACTGATAGGCTAGACAATGGGTAGCCGTAAGATATTAAAGTAAGTGGTTCAAATCCTGTGTTTGGTATTTTTTTTTTTTTCCGGAAGCTTCTAATACATGTACACTTTCTATTTCTTGATCAAGCAATTTAAGGGGTTACCAGTTTTACAAGAAGAGCTGGACGCCTGAGGGGCAGACTGAGTAGTGTGTCTAGCCAGCGAGCCACAGGAGCTATCAGTGTGCACACCCTTCTACTGAGCACCTATGGGTCTGCCCGGAGTGAAATGTTATCGGCTCAGTAACCAATAACCAACAACCAACAACCAATAACCATTAACCATTAACCATTAACCTAACTAACTATTTAACCAATAACCAATAACCAATAACCTCTAACCAATAAATTCCAATAACCATTAACCATTAACCAATAACCATTAACCAATAACCATTAACCAATAACCATTAAAAACCCTTAACCTACATTAACCAATAACCATTAACCATTAACCAATAACCATTAACCATTAACCAATAACCATTAACCAATAACCATTAACCAATAACCAAAAACCATTAACCAATAACCATTAACCATTAACCATTAACCAATAACCAAACCAACAAACCAATAACCAACAACCATTAACCAATAACACAATTAAACCAATAACCAATAACCAATAACCAGTAACCATAGTACACAAACAAAGAGCTCATTTGAACAGATCTGATTTTGATCCCAGAACGTATGATAAGATAACACATGAGCGGAACAATCCTAGGGAAAGTCCGCGAAATTCCCGTCAATCAAACAACGCAGTCCCGATTTGAACCTACGACCGCCCGTGTGTGGTGCCGGGGCCCACAAGGTAAGCAAAGAATAGTACGACTGCGACCTACAAGGCATGTCGTAAGAAGCGATTGGTGTAGAACCTAGAGAAGCTACCTTAGTAAATAAAAAGCATCGCAGAAATCCTATCTGCTGGCCTCTTTGTAAGCGTATAACTGGCACAACGTACAATCGCTCTTAGGCTCAGATCACATACAAATCACACAGAGTGGTTAACAAGTGGTCGATATGGAGTGTTTGAAGAAGAAGAGCCCACGACATTCATAGCGGAAGGGAAACGGTTTGAACACTTATAAATTACATCGGGGCACCCTCGCTGGTGCTACGGAGCTCGTGCACTGCTGCTGAGATAATCCTGTGTTAGAAAGAGACCAGAGCACACATAGTTACTCCAAAGGCAAAATGTGATCCATAATCAATATCAATCAATCAATCAATCAACATCAATCAATCAATCAATCAATCAATCAATCAATCAATAATCAATCAATCAATCAATCAATCGATCAATCAATCAATCAATCAATCAATTATTCAATCAATCACTATTCAAAATTCAATGATCAATCAAATCACAATCAATATCAATCAATCATTCATTAATCATATTCAATCACTCAATCAATCAATCAATTCAATCAATCAATTCATTCAAATTCAATCAATCACTCAATCAATCAATCAATCAATCACTCAATCAATCAATCAGTAACCAATAACCAACCTAAGGATCCCTGTGGAGTAGAGTCTAGGTACTCATCTCCCAGGATCCTGTGAAGTGCTCATCTCTGCCAAGGTAACAGTTTAGCTCTCGCGGAGCCATCTGGATATTTTTCCAGAGATCCTGATCGTATTCCTAATCGTATCGAAGACGGACGATAAACGTAGGTCCCGTGTTCAATTTGAGCAAGTAAAAGAACCCTTGGCAGTTCAAAATCAAAAACAGCAGGCTGGAAAGCCGCTGCCCGGGAAACATTAATTAGAAAAGATTAAGAATAAAATACCTACAAAAATATCTTTACCATCTTCAAAAATTACATCAAGGACCTTCGCCGGTGCTATGAAGTTCATGCTCTGCAGCTGAGATCTTCCTGTGTAAGAAAGGGAGCGGAGCACACATACTTACTCTCCGAAGTGCAATGATGATTCTACTATCAAATCAATCAATCAATCAATCAATCAACCAGTCAGAAAATAACCAACCTATTCATTGTGCCGTTCCGTCATTCAATGCCCCAAATATATCACCAAACTTACCACAACCCAAATCATTTTTTTAATTATTCTTGGCGATTGAGTGGCCTGGCAATATCGCGCGAGCTTGTTTTACTATCTCTCTGGTGAGCGCGTGTCTGCTGCGCGGGTGAATCAAACAAGCTGGCAAGTTGTTCATAAATCCATTTATCGTTATGTGAATCAGCTACTCGATTAAAGATATCACACGTACTAATACTTGATAAGTTTCAGTGATTGTTTTATTATAAGGTCTCAACAGTTTTTAAACTTACTGGAAAGTTGTTTACGTTCTGTTACTATATATAACTACCAATTAGAACAAACGATATGTTGGATTTTATAATCATATTCTGGAGATTATAAACCTGACATCTGGACACCGTGCGAGCAGCTTAACACGAAGGAGAAGGTATTTAAAATGTGTTGTGTATTAATTATAGTCTATTGTCGATTGTCTATTGTCTATTCCCAGGTGGAAGGTGGAATTTATTGTCGACTCTTGCTGTTAAGCGTAGGGATAGGAGCTTTAATGTGCGTTCTAGGGCTAGATGAATCGCCCTTATTGTGTTATATCACAGCCAACTCTAGATAACTAGGCCAGACAGCTGACCGAGGAATCCCTGACCTATATCAGAGACGGGGTCTGGAATGTATATATGTTTGATAGAACACTGCAAGCTTTTTTTTGCAATTTTACTCAATTCTATGAGTCTATGGTTATTTATTGGTGAAAATATTCATAATATTGATATTCCTTATTGTTAAACTTAACTTGTTGCATAATATAACTTCGATTTAGCATTTTGTGTTGATTTTAAAATAAATTCGTCTATATACACTAATACTGGAATGTGTGGTCACCTGGTGTAGTTGTGGTCTGATTTCCCATAATTCTTACCTGAGTCTGAAGGCCCATAAGTTTATAGTTGGCTCTGGTTATATCCGTGTTTTTTTTAGTGTAGTCTTGATATTGTCTATCCATCTTTTTCTTGGTCTTCCTTGGCTCTAGTACCTGATCTCTTTTTATTGTATGCTGTCTATACCTGGTCTCTTTTTATTGTATCTTTAGTGTGCGTTGGTTGTATTCCATTCTCATTAACTGGAGAGTTGTGGAGAGACATGATAGCCTACGCCGGCAGACATGGCATTTGATTGATAACAGTCGCGACCTTCGTAAAGTATTTTCTGCAGCCCAAACATTTAGTGCTATAAGGCTATAAGATTTTACTTATTTGTTATGAGTAAAATAACAATGCTGTTGATTTGGTATACATGTAGAAGTTTAACAGTAAGGTAGTCAAGTATTTCTTATAATTTCGCATTTGCGTGCATCGCATGCAATATTCAACGGAAGTGAAAATCGGGAATCTCGTACAAATTTCGTACAATTTAAACTTTAGTGTGTTCACCCTCTCTTCTTCTTCTTTGCGTTCGTTCTTTACGACCAATTTTAATCACTCTTTGTGATATGTTCGATATTTGCCAAGAACGTGTATACGTTGCACATTGGTTTGCAGGCCCCTAAACGCATAGACTTCTACACGTTTATGACACGTGCATCCGATTTTAGCTAAACCTCTTTAGTCGTCTCTTACGACATGCATGGCAAGTTCATACCATCCTTCATCACATTTCCATCTGTTGTTAGTAGTGAACCAAGATATTCAAACTGTTCACATTTCCATCTGTTGTTAGTAGTGAACCAAGATATTCAAAACTGTTCACATTTCCATCTGTTGTTAGCAGTGAACCAAGATATTCAAAACTGTTCACATTTCCATCTGTTGTTAGAGGGAACCAAGATATTCAAAACTGTTCACATTTCCATCTGTTGTTAGTAGTGAACCAAGATATTCAAAACTGTTCACATTTCCATCTGTTGTTAGTAGTGAACCAAGATATTCACAACTGTTCACATTTCCATCTGTTGTTAGTAGTGAACCAAGATATTCAGAACTGTTCACATTTCCATCAGTTGTTAGTAGTGAACCAAGATATTCAAAACTGTTCACATTTCCATTTGTTGTTAGCAGTGAACCAAGATATTCAAAACTGTTCACATTTCCATCTGTTGTTAGCAGTAAACCAAGATATTCAAAACTGTTCACATTTCCATCTGTTGTTAGTAGTGAACCAAGATATTCAAAACTGTTCACATTTCCATCTGTTGTTAGTAGTGAACCAAGATATTCACAACTGTTCACATTTCCATCTGTTGTTAGTAGTGAACCAAGATATTCAAAACTGTTCACATTTCCATCTGTTGTTAGCAGTGAACCAAGATATTCAAAACTGTTCACATTTCCATCTGTTGTTAGCAGTGAACCAAGATATTCAAAACTGTTCACATTTCCATCTGTTGTTAGCAGTGAACCAAGATATTCAAAACTGTTCACATTTCCATCTGTTGTTAGTAGTGAACCAAGATATTCAAACTGTTCACATTTCCATCTGTTGTTAGCAGTGAACCAAGATATTCAAAACTGTTCACATTTTCATCTGTTGTTAGTAGTGAACCAAGATATTCAAAACTGTTCACATTTCCATCTGTTGTTAGCAGTGAACCAAGATATTCAAAACTGTCACATTTCCATCTGTTGTTAGCAGTGAACAAGATATTCAAAACTGTTCACATTTCCATCTGTTGTTATAGACCAAGATATTCAAACTGTTCACATTTCCATCTGTTGTTAGTGAACCAAGATATTCAAAACTGTTCACATTTTCTACTTTCTCCGTTGATAAAAATATCTTTTGTCACGTTAGTTTTATCTGTTGTCATTATTTTTTTTGGCCACATTCAGATATAGATTTTGTTTTTCACTTTTCTCATGCACTGTCACTCGTTTTCTCAATCCATTCTTGCATTCTTGACAGTAACACTAACAGAGCAGTTCACCTATTTAGGTAACAATTTTGATTGCACAGGAAATGTTAAAAGAAATTATGATACGAATTGGCAAAGCAACATCAGCTTTTAAAAGTCTAAATAAAATATGGAACTGCAAGTTATATAGTATTAAAACTAAATTACGAATTTTCAATTCAAATGTTGTATCAATCCTAACATATGCTAGCGAGAGTTGGAAAATGACTAAAGATATAGAAAGCAAGTTGAATGCATTTGAAAATAGATGTCTGCGAAAAATAATGAATATAGAATAAAACGAATTCAGGAAAGTGATGAAATCAGGGACATGTCTGGTCAACCACTAGTAACAACTGTTATAAGAAAGAGAAGATGGAGATATGTTGGGCACACCTTGAGGAGAAATGATCAACGAATATCAAAGCAGGCATTGAAGTGGGATGCAAAGGGTTCAAGAAAGAGAGGTCGACCAAGGAGACCCTGAAACGAACTTTGCTGAGAGAGGCAAGAAATATCGGTGTCAGTTCCATGGATGAGATTGAGCGAGTTGCCCAGGATAGAGCGGTATGGAGAAATTACTTACAGCCCATTGAACGTATAACGGTACGAGAGGATTTATTTATTTATTTTTTATTTTTGCAGTCTTGACAGTAACACTGTATGTATGATACTACCCAGTCTCAAATATACAAGCACAATAAGTTTATCGTATGGTTTTATGCAAACACTGTTCGATCGAACCTTACCTGATTATTCTGTGTCTAGCAAAAGAAGCGTTTGTGAAAGACGCTCCTCAGTAAAGCTATTTTATTGAGTAACACGCTGGTTGAGTTCGCAAAAAGCTCGTATTGCTAGGCTAGGCCATGTGTACCGTAAGATCGAACCTTACCTGATTATTCTGTATCTAGCAAAACAAAGCGTTTGTGAAAGACGCTCCTCAGTAAAGCTATTTTATTGAGTAACACGCTGGTTGGGTTCGCAAAAAGCTCGTATTGCTAGGCTAGGCCATGTGTACCGTAAGATCGAACCTTACCTGATTATTCTGTGTCTAGCAAAAAAAAAGCGTTTGTCAAAGACGCTCCTCAGTAAAGCTATTTTATTGAGTAACACGCTGGTTGGGTTCGCAAAAAGCTCGTATTGCTAGGCTAGGCCATGTGTACCGTAAGATCGAACCTTACCTGATTATTCTGTGTCTAGCAAAACAAAGCGTTTGTGAAAGACGCTCCTCAGTAAAGCTATTTTATTGAATAACTCGCTGGCTATGTTAGTAAAAACACTCGTTTCATTGATCTAGACAATTGTTGGTATCAGAAATAAGGATAAGTGGTTGGAATCCTGTGGTTGGTAAATTGTTTGTCCCTAATACCTGTACACTGTCTATTTATTCCCCATTGTAAGAACTCAATAACGTACATGGTACGGGAAGAGTTAAGACATTTGTGCTCACAAGTTACCCTTTTCATTGATTTAATGAATTCAATACCGTCTCCTGCGGCGATGGGTGAGCAGTCAGGCGTTACACGTAGGTACTCTGATAGTCATACTCGCATACATTGACACAGGTGGCTCAGTAATATGGTCTTATTGTGTCCACCATATCAGCGTTTATATTTGGGCCGCCCCATGAGCTATTAAGCTGTCTGAATTTAGAGATATATTACTCACCTTTATGGCATGAGGAAGGAACGTTTTGAAGTTGAGCATATCTCCATTTTCTTCTTCTTTTTCTTCTTCTTCTTCTACTTTTTCTACTTCTCTCTCTACTTCTTCTACTTCTTCTTCTTTTCTTTTCTCTTCTTTTCTTCTTTCTTCTTCTATTCTTCTTCTTCTTCTTCTTCTTCTTACTTCTTTCTTCTTCTACTTTCTCTTCTACTTTTTTCTTCTTCTTCTACTTCTTCTTCTACTTCTTCTTCTTCTTCTTCTTCTTCTTCTTCTTCTTCTTTCTTACTTTCTTCTTCTTCTTTCTTCTTCTTCTTCTTCTTCTTCTTCTTCTTCTTTCTTCTTCTTCTACTTCTTCTTCTTCTTTCTTCTTCTTCTTCTTCTTCTTCTTCTTCTTTCTTCTTCTTCTTCTTCTACTTCTTCTTCTTCTTCTTCTTCTTCTTCTTCTTCTTCTTCTTCTTCTTCTTCTTCTTCTTCTTCTTCTTCTTCTTCTTCTTCTTCTTCTTCTTTTCTACTTCTTCTTCTTCTTCTTCTTCTTCTTCTTCTTCTTCTACTTCTTTCTTCTTCTTCTACTTTTCTTCTCTCTTCTTCTTCTTCTTCTTACTTCTTCTCTTCTTCTTCTACTTCTTCTCTTCTTCTCTACTTCTTCTTCTTTCTTCTTTCTTCTTACTTCTTCTTCTCTTCTTCTCTTCTTCTACTTCTTCTTCTACTTCTTCTCTTCTTCTTCTTCTTCTTTTCTTCTTTCTTCTCTTCTTCTCTTCTTCTTCTTCTTCTACTTCTTCTTCTATCTTCTTCTTCTACTTCTTTCTTCTACTTCTTCTTCTTCTCTTCTCTTCTCTTCTTCTTTCACTTCTTACTTCTTCTTCTCTTCTTCTACTTCTTCTCTTCACTTCTTCTCTTCTTCTACTTCTTCCCTTCTCTTCTTCTACTTCTTCTTCTACTTCTTTTTTTATTCTTCTTTGTTCCCTCACTTTAACTCAAATCGACGTTCTGACTGATTTTTCGAAAGCTTTGATTCCTGTTTATAGGTCTCCTCGCCATACAGGTGTCCTTTTCCGAATTCAAGGTATTGTAACTTCGATCCTTAAGTAAATGATATATGGCTGTGAAGCATGGACATTTAATAAAGCAGTGGAAAAACATAAATGTGCTTTCGAATATAAGTGTTACAGAAGAGTCCTTCGTATATCTTGGACAGAGAAGAGAACAAATAGATCTATCCAGAAAGAACTCAAAATCAAAGAAAACTGGCTGATGCTACAAATAAGAAAGAGAAAATTGAGATATTCTGGACATATAAAAAGACATGAAGGGCTGGAGAAGACCATCATGGAAGGAGGTATACCGGTAAAGAAGAGACGAGGAAGACCACGGAGTAGATGGACTCAGGATGTAACTGACTTGCCTACGAGAAAGGGATTTTCCGAAACACTGTTTAAGTGGCAAAGTTCTACTCAGGACAAACTATTTGATGCTGATGATGAAGTAAATCAGGGTTTCCTGTAGTCCAACGCATGGCGTGTACACAACATGGATTTATTTGTTAAGCGAACAACGAACATCAGAATTTGTACGGCCCTCAGTCACTAGCTCAAAGTGTGATTAACTTAACTATTGGTGACCCCCATCCCCACCTTTCCCCACAGACTCTCCCTCTTATCTTCATTGAGATGAGGATCACTGAAATCTTCTGCGGCGATCTCTGGTCATGCGCTTAATTTACTGTGGACCACAACTGGGCAGTCAGCTTCAGGTCTGTCAGGTTTCCCCAAAGCTTAGTTTTAGGTCGACTGGGTGTGGCCACATGTTGCTTCTCAGCTCACACAGGAGAGGACAGTCTTGCAGGATATGCTCTGGTGTCTGTTTCCTGTGACACTGGCAGATAGCTGTTTGACTTATTCTAGTCTTATAAGTGTTTGTTGAGTCTGCAGTGTCCGTGAGTAGTCAAAATATAATGAACTGGTCTGTTCTGCTTAGATCTTTGAGGAAGTCCTTTCCATAATCATATCCAGTGTTTGTCTTCCAGTCTACTGCAGATTTTCTCTGTATGAGGGTTTTATAATAATAATTCCTCTCGTACGTTACTGAATTTCTCCATACCGCTCTATCCTGGGCAACTCGATCAATCTACTCCATAGAACTGAGACCTATATTTCTTGCCTCTCTCAGCAAAGTTCGTTTCAGGGTCTCCTTAGGTCGATCTCTCTTTCTTGAACCCTTTACATCCCACTTCAATGCCTGCTTTGATATTCGTTGATCATTTCTCCTCAAGGTGTGTCCAACATATCTCCATCTTCTCTTTCTTATAACAGTTGTTACTTGTGGTTGATCAGACATATCTCTGATTTC
The DNA here is from genome assembly GCA_020796225.1 of Arion vulgaris. NCBI lineage: Eukaryota > Metazoa > Mollusca > Gastropoda > Stylommatophora > Arionidae > Arion > Arion vulgaris. The sequence continues at coordinate 13,836,552 of CM036778.1, forward strand.
ATCACTTCTCCTGAATTCATTCCATTTTATATTCATTATTTTTCGCATACATCTATTTTCAAAAGGGTTTTGACCTCCTGAAAAGACAGGGGTATGGTAAATTCACACTTGAGGACTGTCCTCCTTAGCTAAGGCATCATCATCATGTGGCCTGCAATGCCACAGTGAGATGAAATCACAACACTAAATAAGATCAGTATAATAACCTTGTTGACCTTTAACCTACAAAATGGCTGCTTGTCATAATCAATAACTTCCGCAGTCAGAAAATGGAATAACACAATACGGTAATTTATAGCATTTTTGTGTTACATTGTAATTCTATTTCGCCAGTCACGCTTCGTTGAAATTTGAGAGTAATATAATATTTGGCATGTTTTACTCACACTGCGTATTTGGTAACTATGTAACATCTGGTGTTTGTCCTTTATTGGAGACACTATTACTAATACTTATTGGCGGCTCGTGATCGATCCTTTTTGTTGGTGGGGCCGGAAAAAAAATTTCGGAAAAATCATGGTTTTGGTTTAGGTGATATATTAGTATTTGCATATTAGTTATACATGATTTTTGGTGGGGCCAGGCCCCACTGGCCCTTAATGATGAGCCGTCACTGCTAATGCTACAAACGGCCCGAGTGTTGCCAGGGCCCGTAAGGGAAGCAAAGAATAGTAATACTGAGACCTACAAGGTGTTTGTCCTCTATTGGAGACACTATTCGATCACAGCGCCGAGTGTTGCCAGGCCGAAGGAAGCAAAGAATAGTAACACTGGACGTCAGACATGTTGTAAGGCGACTGAGGCTGGGGCCTTGGGAAACTACCCTAGTAAATTAAGAGCGTCGTAGAAATCGGATGTGCCCTTCTTGTAGGCGCATAACTGTCACAACGTACAATCGCGCTTAGGCTCAGATCACATAAAATCACAAAGAGTTGTTTAACAAGTGGGCGATATAGAGCGTTGAAGAAGAAGAAGAAGAAAAACTCTGCCTGTGTGTTGCACAGACCCGCATGGGAAGCCAAAAATTAGTAACACTGCAACCTACAAGGCATGTCAGTGAGGCGACTGACGTCGAGGCTTAGGAAGCTACCCTAACAAATAAAAAAGCGTCGCAGAAATCGGATGTGCTGGCATTCTTGTAGGAGCATAACTGGCGCAACGTACAATTGCTCTTAAGCTCAGATCACATACAAATCACAAAGAGTGGTTTAACAAGGGTCGATATGGAGAGTTCGAAGAACAAGAAAGAAGACATTTCTCTCTCTTTAGAAATATATCATTTATCATTTATTTTATCATTTATTTTATCATTTATTTTATCATTTATTTTATCATTTATTTTATCATTTATTTTATCATTTATTTTATCATTTATTTTATCATTTATTTTATCATTTATTTTATCATTTATTTTATCATTTATTTTATCATTTATTTTATCATTTATTTATCATTTATTTTATCATTTATTTTATCATTTATTTTATCATTTATTTATCATTTATTTTATCATTTATTTTATCATTTATTTTATCATTTATTTTATCATTTATTTATCATTATTTTATCATTTATTTATCATTTATATCATTATTTATTTTATCATTTATCATGTGTTTTATCTGGAAATGTTAAAGAAATTTGTTACAATTGTTAAAGCAACATCAGCTTTATATGTCGAATTTTCAATTTAATGTTGATCATTCTAAATATATTAGTGAGTTGAAATGACTAAAGATATAGGAAGTAAGTTGAATACATTTGAAAATAGATTTCTGTGAAAAATAATGAATATAAAATGTGACGAATTCAAGAGAAATGATGAAATTATAGAAATGTCTGGTCAACTAATTTTAATTGTATATCCTTTACAGAACTTGCGAATCAACCCAGCTTTTAACGATTTTTGTGATTTTCTAGGCGTTATTACGTTCAGTAGTTTGCCATTGCTTTCTGAACGGGTGGTACCTTCGTCCTTTTGGAAAAATCCTCGCGAAATAAATCGCAACCAAATTGTCCGCAGCGTGATTCGAACGATGAACGTCGGAGTTAATAGACCGAGTCCCTATCCCCTAAGCCACAGACACCACCATCAACTACTGGTCAACTACTATTAACATATGTTATAAGAAGGAGAAGATGGAGATATGTTGGGCATACCATGAGAAGAAATGATACCAAATAAAGGCATTGAAGTGGAGGCATTCGAGGTAAATGGTAGGATGTTAAGGAACACTTGGAAACGAACTTTGCTGAGGAAGGCAAGAAGTATCGGACTTGATTCTATGAAAGAGATTGAGCGAGTTGACCAGGACAGAGCGGTATAGAGAAATTACTTGCAGACCCTATATAACGTCCAACGACACGGGATGAATACGAGAGAAGGAATGTGTGTAACCTAGAGGAAGAGAAAAAAGGAGTTTTAAAACCGAAGGATTTTCATTGCACCGGGTTTTACCCCATATGGCTCAGTCCCTCTCCGCAGAAATTGCTCACCATCTGCCGAGAATATTGCACAAATCACGAACTCCGTAGCTCCAGCAACAATCCTAATGGTCTCTGGAAAAAACAAAAAACTACACTCGTGAACAGAATGGCGTGGTCCAGATTCGAACCAAAGATCCTCGACTCGAAAGGCAAAGGGTTTAACCACAGAGATCCTATAGAGAAAGAGAGAATGAAGGAAAGGAGTGGAAGAATAAAAGAGAGAAGGAACGAGTGTAATCTAGAGAAAGAGAGTAGAAAGAGTAATGGATAAGAAGAGACATGGAAGGAGGAGAATGGAGAGAAAGAAAGAAAGTTATAGCCAAGTTAATGATCAGTGAACTCTCTTGTATTTGTCGTTATGTCCAACGCTGCACTGTTGTAAATAATTGATAACTTTTCAGCCCAGGCAGTGTGAGGGATTGTCCTCGCCTTGCTGGCTTTGACGGTAATCGTAACATACCTCTTCCACGCACACACACACGCACTCTCTTTATCCCCCCTCCTCTCTCTCTCGCTCACACACTCTCATACTCTCTGTACCATCCTCTCTCTATACTATACATCATTACCATCATAAAATAGCTTGTCCTGAGCAGAACTTTGCTACCTTTACTGTCCTCCGGAATTTCTCTCTCTCATAGGCCAGATGTTCCGCCTCTGCAGCCGTCATGCACAAACCAACAGTTACACCCATCACCAATAGTTAAGTTAATCACACTTTGCGCTAGTGACTGAGGGCCGTACAAATTCTGATGTTCGTTGTTCGCTTAACAAATAAATCCATGTTGTGTACACGCCATGTGTTGGACTACAGGAAACCCTGATTTACTTCATCATCAGCATCTAGTAGCTTGTCCTGAGCAGAACTTTGCCACTTAAACAGTGTTTCGGAAAATCCCTTTCTCGTAGGCAAGTCAGTTACATCCTGAGTCCATCTTCTCCATGGTCTTCCTCGTCTCTTCTTTACTGGTATACCTCCTTCCATGATGGTCTTCTCCAGCCCTTCATGTCTTTTATATGTCCAAAATATCTCAATTTTCTTTCTTATTTGTAGCATCAGCCAGTTTTCTTTGATTTTGAGTTCTTTCTGGATAGATCTATTTGTTCTCTTCTCTGTCCATGATATACGGAGGAATCTTCTGTAACACTTATATTCAAAAGCACATATATGTTTTCCCGCTGTCTTATTAAATATCCATGCTTCACATCCATACGCTGCTAGTGGGAATATGCATTCTCTTAGTATTTTTATCCTTGTTTTCCTATCAGTTCTGTTCCATACTGTTTTTAGTTGTTTAATTTTTGTAAAGTCATTAACTATAGGCATGTAATTCCACGGGCATAACTTCATACACCAAATACGCCCGTCTGCTCAGCGTGTTCGTAGCGCGATGGACTACGGGTGACTATCCCTCTGTGTGTGCGGGTTCAATTCCGCGGATGCGGGTTCAATTCCGCGGATGGCAGAAAAGCCACAGATTCCCAGATTTACGGTGTTCGTGGCACCGAACCGAAGGGTTACGATGTCCATGGTACCAAGCCGAAGAGTTGAAAAGCTCAAGTGCTTCTGGATCGGAAAAAAATAAATACACCGAATACATTGAAAGACAACAAATGCAGTGGTTTGGATATTTAATGAGAATGAAATACAACCAACCACCAATAACAGCATACAATAAAAGAGATCGGGTACTAGAGCTAAGTGAAGACTAAGAAGAGATAGATAGACAATATCAAGACCACACTAAATAAACGCGGATATAACGCAACAAGGGCGACCCATCTGGATCTAGATCACAAATTAAAGCTCCCACCTCTACACTTAACGGTAAGAGTGGTCAACCAATTCCATCATACACCTGAAACGCAAGGACAATAACACAACAAGGGCGACTCATCTGGCCTAGATCTCAAATTAAAGCTCCCCTACACTTAACGGCATGAATGGTCAGCAATTCATCATACACCAGGAAACACAAGGACAATAACACAACAAGGGACTCATCTGGCTAGATCGCAAATTAAAGCTCCACCCCTACCTAACGTTGAGGTCAACCAATCATCTTCCCCGAACACAGGCATCAACAGCGACTCATCTGGCCATCGCAATTAAGCTACCCTATGGAAGAGGGTCAAAATTCCATCTTCAAGGGACAAAGGTAACACAACAAGGCGACTCATCTGGGCCTAGATGCAAATTAAAGCTCCCACCCCTACACTTAACGGTAAGAGTGGTCAACCAATTCCATCTTCCACCTAGGGAAAGACAACAGACAATGCTGTCACTATTAGTAGAGGAGAGGAGCGTGTTGGATGAAGACACTGAAATAGATGTTGAATCGATCCAGCGATTTAAGCAGTTTCAAGCTACCCGTTGTACAAGTAGAACTGGATGCCTGAGAAGCAGAGAAAGGAATGTTTTTAACAAGAGAGTCACGGGAACCATCAGTATGCATACTCTTTGATATCTCTTAGGGAAGACTGAGCAGCTATGGGTCTGTCCAAGGTGTGTGATGACGTCGGTTCAGTAATTAAAGAGCGTTGGTGACCGAATGTTTTTTTCGATCCGAAGCACTTGAGCTGAAAGCTCTTCTGCTCGGTGTCATGGACATCGTAACCCTTCGGCTCGGTGCCACGAACACCGTAAATCTGGGAACCTGTAGCTTTTCTGCCAGTTCGCGGAGTTGAACCCGCACTTAGAGAGGACTAGTCACCCGTAGTCCAACGAGCTACGAACACGCTGGGCAGTGGTTAAACGAGGGGGTTTTGGCTGACTGAAACGTTTTGTGTTTGAACCCTTCGTAATATGTACAGTGCCGCTGTAAATATGTTCGCATGCCGTAGTTCGCATAGGGCCGTCAATAACTGTAAGAAGATATATTTTCTTCCTCGAATGCTCCATAATGCGTCTAGAAGTACCCTAACACATCCAATTTTGCGACGCTTTTTATTTACTAGAGTAGCTTCCTTAGGTCACTACCATAATCGCCTCATACGACATGCCTTGTAGGTTGTAGTGTTACTATTCTTTGCTCCTTGCGAGCCCTCGCAAAACATGGGGAAATTTGTACTTTTCTTCTTCAAATTCTTTGTGATCTGTATGTGACCTGAGCCTAAGAGCGATTATACGTTGTGCTGGGTATTTGGTTAAGATGGCTAACATATCGGATTTCTGTGTTCTGTCTGCCCAGCGTGTTCGTAGCGCGTTGGACTACGGGTAACTATCCCTCTGTGTGTGCGGGTTCAATTCCGCGGGATGGCAGAAAAAGCCACAGATTCCTCAGATTTACGGTGTTCGTGGCACCGAACCGAAGGTTACGATGTCCATGGCACCGAGCCGAAGACCTGAAAAGCTCAAGTGCTTCTGGATCAGAACAAAAAAAATCAGATTTCTGCGACGCTTTTTATTTACTAGAGTATCTTTCCTAGGTCCCTACCTCAGTCGCTTTTTATGACTTGTCTTGTGGTACTACACGTTGCTTCCCTTACGAGCCTCGCCAACACACAGGCAATAACAGATACAACATTCGCATCATTCTTCCCCATTTTACTTCAACCTCATCCCCCCTCTTATCATTTCTTTAAAAGGATGCCTTCAACCAGCGGCGGCTCGTGATAATTTTTGTTGGTGGGGCCAGACACAAATTTGTGGGAAAATCATGGTTTTGAGATGTTATGTTTTAATTTATAAAATAATAAATACACGTTTCACGTTCTTTTGGGGGCCCGACCCCAGTGGTCATTACTGACGAGCCGCCACTGCCTTCAACAAATTATTTCCCGTATGCTAGATCAACTTTTCTATAGAACTCCAGATTAATTATTGATTAATGCCTCGGCGATATTTTATTTCCCCAGGCGTCCGGAGTTTCATGCGACCAAGATTTGTAGTTTGGTTTGTCTTCCTTTCAATTTGAAGTTTTATTGGAAACGTCGTCTGGTGTGTTTCATCTTCAGTGAAGTTTCAAATATCTTCACTTATTTTTCATTATCATCATTATCAAATAGCTTGTCATGAGCAGAACTTTACCATCCCAACAGTCCTTCGGAATTTCTCTCTCTCATAGACCAGATGTCCTGTCTCTGCAGCTGTCATGCTCAAACCATCAGTTACATCCTGAATCCATCTTCTCAGTGGTCTTCTTCCTCTTCTTCTTTTTGCTGGTATGCCTCCTTCCATGGTGGTCTTCTCCAGCCCTTCATGTCTTTTTATATGTCCAAAATATCTCAATTTTCTCTTTCTTATTTGTAGCATCAGCCAGTTTTCTTTGATTTTGAGTTCTTTCTGGATAGATCTACTCATCACCATCATCATCATCATTCATCATCATCATCATCATCAACATCACCATCCTCATCATCATCATCATCATCATCATCATCATTATCACCATCACCACCACCACCACCATCACCACCACCATCATCACCATCACCATCACCATCACCACCACCACCACCATCCCCACCACCATCACCATCACCATCACCATCACCACCACCACCACCATCACCACCACCACCACCATCACCATCACCATCACCATCACCATCACCACCACCACCACCATCACCATCACCATCACCACCACCACCATCACCATCACCATCACCACCACCACCACCATCATCATCATCATCATCATCACCATCATCATCATCATCATCATCACCATCACCATCACCACCACCATCACCATCACCATCACCACCACCACCACCATCACCACCACCACCACCATCACCACCACCATCACCATCACCATCATCACCACCACCACCACCACCATCACCATCACCACCACCACCACCACCACCACCATCACCACCACCATCACCATCACCATCACCATCGTCATCATCATTATCAAATAGCTTGTCCTGAGCAGAAATTTGCTACCCCAAACAATCCTTCAGGATCTCTCTCTCTCTCTCTTAGGCCACTCTCCTACTATCTCTCGCTTACTCATTCCCACTCCTACTCTCTCTCACTTTCTCTTCAACTTTCTCTCTCCCGCCTACTCACCCATTCTCCTTCTCTCCCTCGCTCAGTGGTCTCTTCTCTGTGGCGTAGAGGTTAGAAGTTCTTCTCTCGTGCCCAAGGTACCAGGTTCGCTCCCTCGTGGAGCCATCTGGATATTTGTCCAGAGATCCATGATCTCAGTGTAGGTGACATCGAGTTCCTAGTCCTATCAGAGATGGACGATAAAACGTATATCCCGTGTACAATTTGAGCACGTAAAAGAACCCGTAGCAGTTCAAAATCGAGAAGAGCAGGCTGGAAAGCCGCTGCCTGGGCACAATTAATTAGAAACAGATTATGAATAAAATTCCTAGAAAAATATCTTCACCATCTTTAAAATTACAACGGTGCTCTAGCCGGTGCTACGTAGTTCGTGCACTGCAGCTGTGATCTTCCTGTGTAAGGAAGAGATAGGAGCACACATGGTTACTCACCGAAGTGCAATGATGATGGTCCAACTAACCAATCATCAATCAATCAATCAATCAATCAATCAGTCAGTCAGTCAATCATTCAATCAATCAATCACTCTCACTCGATCATACCTACTTACTTTTAAACCCTTCCTAGAGTGACCGTGCATATCTATATCGGCGTCATTGATCACCTCAAACATCAAACATACACCAGATTCCCTTATTGACCAGGCCCTAAACTAGGTCAGTAGGACATCCTAGGTCCATGAAATATTGAAACTTGATTTGAAATACTGTTTGTTTCTGAAAGTTGTCAACAATTCTACTTATCTTTCTATCCATTTCTTTCTTCCTTCCATCCTTCCTTCCCGGCTTTCCTCTTTCCCTCCTTCCCTTCTTCTTTCCCTCCTTCCCTCCCTCTTTCTCTCCTTCCCTCCCTTCCTCCCTCCTTCCTTCCCTCCCTCCCTCCCTCCCTCACTCCCTTCCTTCCTACTTTCCTTCCTTCCTCCCTCCCTCCCTTCCTTCTTTTCTTTCTTCCCTCCCTCTTCCTTTCTTCCTGACTTCCTCCCTTCCTCCCTCACTTCCTTCCTTCCTTCCTTCTTTCGTTCTTTCTTTCTTTCCTTTCTTCTCTCCCCCTTCTGTCCCTCCTTCCTTCCTTCCCTCCTTCCTTCCTTCCATTTTTCCTTCTTTTCCTTTCTTCACTCCTTCCCTCCCTACGTCATTCCTTCCTTCTTCCTCCTTTCCTCATTCCTTCTTCACTCCCTCCTTCCCTCCCTCCTTCATTCCTTCCTTCCTCCCCAATTCCCTCCCTCCTTCCTCCCTTCTTCCCTACCTTCCTCCATCACACCCTCCCTTTCTTTATTCCTTTCTTCCGTCATCCCTTCTTCCATCCCTCCTTCATTCATTCCTTCCTTCCTTTCCTTTCCTTTCCGCTTTCCTTCCTTCCTTTCATTTCATTTCCTTCCGTCCTTCCGCTCTGCTGCCTGTCAAACCCCGGGTCACATGCACTCAACTAACTCCCTATCGTTCATAGTTGGTTAGATCTTGTAGTTAAGTTATGGTGGCCGGATGGAGTACCAGCCCCACACAGAACCTGACAACAGTTGGATGTATACCGGTTATAGCAATAGCAGCCAGCTAAGTTTGTAGTGGCAATATGCCATTTCTACAGAATTCGGTCAAAGATGTCGGACAAGAAATTCATGTAGTCGTTACCACGCAGAGATATTGATCGTCTGATGTGCGACAATGCGCAGCAGCGTATACACAACAACAACAACAACGTGTCTTGGTGAGTCTCTGTGGCCAAGTGGTTAAGCCCTTGCCTTCTGAGTCGAAGTTCGAAGGTTCGAATCCGGCCCCGGCCGTTCTGTTCACTAGTGCATACTCTCGGTAGGTGGCGTATCATTTCAGCGGAGAGGGACTGAGGCAAATGGGCTAAATCCCGGTGCAATGAAGTCAATATTTCACTTTTAGACTTTTTTGGTTGCTGAACTAACGTCATTGCGCTCCGGGCAGACCCATAGGTGCTCAGTCTTCCCTAATTAATATCGAATATTATGCATACTGATGGTTCCTGTAGCTCGCTGGTTAAACACACTCTAATTCTGCCCTCAGACATCTAGTTCTACCTGTACAACGGTTAACTTAAGTCAATTCTTGGGCTTTTAAAACCACAAAGTTTGAGTAGCAGCCACCTCGATTCCTATCCGCTTTGACAGATTCGGTCTGTTTCCAGGACCACCGCGCTAGAGGTGGGATAGCAGCTTGTCAGTGACAGCTCGCTGACTCTAATGCTGCATTTTCCAATTTAATTTCATGCGCATTTGGCCCTGATCTCTAATATAGTTCCCATTTAACGTTAAGGCTCTCGAAGTACGTTTGTCTTCAGGCAATGAGAGGGCTGATGTCTTGACTAAGTAGGGCAGTGACAAAGTACAAATTTACCAACCCCTGTCTTTTCAAGACGTCAAAACCCTCATACGAGAAAATCTGCAGTAGACTGGAAGACAAACACTGGATATAATTATGGAAAAGACTCCCTCAAAGACCTAAGCAGAACAGACCAGGTCATTATATTTCGACTACGCACCGGACACTGCAGACTCAACAAACACTTATTTAGACTAGGAATAAGTCAAACAGCTCTCTGCCAGTGTCATCAGGGGGAACAGACACCGAAGCATATCCTGCAAGACTGTCCTCTCCTGTGTGAGCTGAGAAGCAACATGTGGCCACACCCAGTCGTCCTGAAAACTAAGCTTTGGGGAAACCTGACAAACCTGAAGCTGACTGCACAATTTGTGGTCCACGGTAAACTAAGCGCATGACCAGTGATCACTGAAGAAGGAAGCATGACAGACCTGAAGCTAATTGCCCAGTTTGTGGTCCACAGTAAACTAAGCGCATGACCAGAGATCACTGAAGAAGGAAACCTGACAGACCTGAAGCTGACTGCCCAGTTTGTGGTCCACGGTAAACTAAGCGCATGACCAGAGATCACTGAAGAAGGAAACCTGACAGACCTGAAGCTGACTGCACAATTTGTGGTCCACGGTAAACTAAGCGCATGACCAGAGATCACTGAAGAAGGAAACCTGACAGACCTGAAGCTGACTGCACAATTTGTGGTCCACGGTAAACTAAGCGCATGACCAGAGATCACTGAAGAAGGAAACCTGACAGACCTGAAGCTGACTGCACAATTTGTGGTCCACGGTAAACTAAGCGCATGACCAGAGATCACTGAAGAAGGAAACCTGAAGCTGACTGCACAATTTGTGGTCCACGGTAAAGTAAGCGCATAACCAGAGATCGCTGAAGAAGGAAACCTGACAGACCTGAAGCTGACTGCCCAGTTTGTGGTACACAGTAAACTAAGCGCATGACCAGAGATCACTGAAGAAGGAAACCTGACAGACCTGAAGCTGACTGCACAATTTGTGGTCCACGGTAAACTAAGCGCATGACCAGAGATCACTGAAGAAGGAAACCTGACAGACCTGAAGCTGACTGCACAATTTGTGGTACACAGTAAACTAAGCGCATAACCAGAGATCACTGAAGAAGGAAACCTAACAGACCTGAAGCTGACTGCCCAGTTTGTGGTACACAGTAAACTAAGCGCATAACCAGAGATCACTGAAGAAGGAAACCTGACAGACCTGAAGCTGACTGCCCAGTTTGTGGTACACAGTAAACTAAGCGCATGACCAGAGATCACTGAAGAAGGAAACCTGACAGACCTGAAGCTGACTGCACAATTTGTGGTCCACGGTAAACTAAGCGCATGACCAGAGATCACTGAAGAAGGAAACCTGACAGACCTGAAGCTGACTGCCCAGTTTGTGATACACAGTAAACTAAGCGCATAACCAGAGATCGCTGAAGAAGGAAACCTGACAGACCTGAAGCTGACTGCCCAGTTTGTGGTCCACAGTAAACTAAGCGCATAACCAGAGATCACTGAAGAAGGAAACCTGACAGACCTGAAGCTGACTACCCAGTTTGTGGTCCACAGTAAACTAAGCACATGACCAGAGATCACTGAAGAAGGAAACCTGACAGACCTGAAGCTGACTGCACAATTTGTGGTCCACAGTAAACTAAGCGCATGACCAGAGATCACTGAAGAAGGAAACCTAACAGACCTGAAGCTGACTGCCCAGTTTGTTATCCACGGTAAACTAAGCGCATAACCAGAGATCACTGAAGAAGGAAACCTGACAGACCTGAAGCTGACTGCCCAGTTTGTGGTACACAGTAAACTAAGCGCATAACCAGAGATCACTGAAGTATAAGAAGACATTCTAAGGTCTGATAAAACTACGTGAAATTGTATTCCTTATAAGTCTACTAACTGTCTACATATTTGTTACAATATTCAGTTAACAATTCCTATTCCCCTGTGTTGTGTGTGTATAGTGTATTGAGAAATCGATTCAACGCTGTGTAAGCTAGTCACTCGCACGTGTGTTGCCTAGACTCGCCAGAGAAGGAGCACGGAAACTCTCCGTTTCCTTACTGGGAATTCAACCTCGGTCTCCATCATGGGAGTCCGCTTCTATATTCCATTTGGCCAGACTCTATACCAAAAGCTTTGGTCTAAAGCAGTGTTTCTCAACGTGGGGTCCATACCCACAGGGGCAATTTGATTATTAAGGGGGCAATTTGTCACTTTGAACAATTCAATCTTTTAATATTAAAAAATTTTGTATATGTTACATAGGGTGGGGCGGCATAAGAATTTTAGAAAGGTTTAGGTAGGGCATAGCACAAAAAAAGTTGGGAAACACTGGTCTAAACGCCAAGATATGTCATAATTGCACAGGGTTTTGTCCAATATATCTCGGTCCCTTTCTGCAGAAGTGGCACGCCATCTGTTGAGAGCATTGCAGAAAGTACGAACGCTATCGTATTAGATTCTTCCGCCTGTGTGTTACCTGGGCTCGGAAGGGGCGCAAAGAATAGTAACACTGCGGCCTACAAGGCATGTCGTAAGAGACGACTGAGGTAGGATCCTGCCTGTGTGCTTCTATGGTCCGAAGGGAGCAAAGAATAATAACACTATCACTTACAAGGCATGTCGTAAGAGGCGACTGAGGTAGGATCCCGCCTGTGCATGATGCTGCCAGAGCCCGAAGGGGAGACGGGGTAATAATTAAAAAAATTATTGTTTAAAGGTACTTCTTCTTCTTCTTCTTCTGTGTTCTCACTAGATTGGGATTTCGGATTCTCTAATAAAGGCAGCCGTCTGCCTCAGATTATCAGCCACACCATACAGTTTGTCTTGGACACTAGTGTAAGTGGGCCACCTCTTTCTTCTCAAGTCGGCATACTGGGGGCAGTTCTGTAGGATATAATTCCTATGATTTCTGTTTCCCCGTTTGTGCCGACCTCTTCCCGCTGTAAGTTTTGGTCACCCTCGTGATGGTAGGTCTGACATTCTTACTGCATGGCTAAATTTCAGAGGCAGATTGGCGACCGTAGAATCCGTTATCCCATTCCTCATTGTGAGGTCGTTGCACCATGTTATACTCCTTACGGCCTGGTGCATCCGTTTTCTGCAAGCATTTGTTTCGGGTTAGCATTCCTAGCGGACACATGCATCCGATTTCAACCAAACCTCCTTAGTCACCTCTTACGACATGCGTGGCAGGTAACAGTGGTTCTATTCTTTGCATCCCAAATTTGGGCCCCGGTAACCACTCGGGCGGTTTAAAGATACACCAAGGGTGTTTCTTCGAGCGTTCCATATCAATCACTTGTTAACCACTCTTGGTGATTTGTATGTGATCTGAGCCTTAGAACGATTGTACGTTGTGCCAGTTATGAGTCTACAAGTAGGCCACCACATTCGATTTCTGCGACGCTTTTTATTTACTAGGGTCTACACCGCGGTGTATACAATATGCCTCTAACTCAGTCGCCTCTTACGACATGCTTAGTAGGTCGTAGTGTTGCTATTATTTGCTCCCCTTGCGAGTCCCGGAAATACACGGACGGGGAAAGTATAGCAACGGCTCAGCCACTTAGTCTCAGAAGCAGCCTCCTTCCACTTCTCCATGCTGCATACGGTAATAATATTGACATTTCTATTCTTTTTTCATTTATTAACATATTGTCTAAGATCAGGAAGGGGGCCACTAACCATCAATGGGCCCCTGGTCATCAGGGGCCCACTAACCATCAAGGGCGCACTAACCATCAGGGTCCATTAGCATCAGTTGCCAACTAGCCATCAGCGGCCCACTAGCCATCAGGGTCCATTAGCCATAAGTTGCCAACTAGCCATCAGCGGCCCACTAGCCATCAGGGGCCCACTAGCCATCAGGGTCCATTAGCCATCAGTTACCAACTAGCCGTCAGCGGCCCACTAGCCATCAGGGGCCCACTAGCCATCAGCGGCCCACTAGCTATCAGCGGCCCACTAGCTATCAGGGGCCCACTAGCCATCAGGGTCCATTAGCCATCAGTTCCCAACTAGCATCAGCGGCCCACTAGCCATCAGTTGCCAACTAGCCATCAGCGGCTACTTTGTTTTTACGTGTTTTGCCATTGCTACATAGTTTTACTGCAGTCTTCCCTTGTGTCGCCATTACTACATAGTTTTACTGCAGTCTTCCTTATATCGACATTGCTACATAGTTTTACTGCAGTCTTCCCTTAAATCGGTAATACAGTTCGCTACAGCACACAACGCAATTCCATTTTTATTCTGATACAATTTATCTTTATAAACTTAGAGACTTAAGACAAATGTACCAGATCGATAATAGACAGGGAGGCTGGGATAGAAAGAGAGCTTATGTTCTGGCATCTTGACTGATATGTTAGGGATGTCGGGAAACGAGCGCGTGCTGTTTTAAAGTAGAGAGAACATTTTATCCTGATAGCTTCATCTTCTTCTTCTTCTTCTAACGCTCCATATCGACCACTTGTTAACCACTCTTTGTGATTTGTATGTGATCTGAACCTAAGAGGGATTGTACGTTGTGCCAGTTATCCGCCTACAAGTAGACTAGGACATTCGATTTCTGCGAGGATTTTCATTTACTAGGGTAGCTTCCTATATCCTACATCAGTCGCCTCTTATGACATGTCCTGTCGGTCGCAGTGGTACTGTTCTTTGCTTTTCTCGCAGGCCCCGGCGGCACCCGAGCGATCCTGACAGCAGCACACCACAGAAAGCTCACCACATGTGAAATGAAATGTTTGAGGAAGGCGGTGGGTGTCACTAGAAAGGATAGACTACGAAACGAGGACATCAGAAGCAGAGTGGGCATAACTTCATACTGGCACCCTTACTACAGCGACCTACCAGCTGGACCATTACTACAGTGACATACCAGCTGGACCATTACTACATCGACCTACCAGCTGGGCCATTACTACAGTGACCTACCAGCTAGACCATTACTACAGTGACCTACCAGCTTGACCATTACTACAGTGACCTACCAGCTTGACCATTACTACAGCGACCTACCAGCTTGACCATTACTACAGCGACCTACCAGCTGGACCATTACTACAGCGACCTACCAGCTGGGCCATTACTACAGTGACCTACCAGCTTGACCATTACTACAGCGACCTACCAGCTGGACCATTACTACATCGACCTACCAGCTTGACCATTACTACATCGACCTACCAGCTTGACCATTACTACAGCGACCTACCAGCTTGACCATTACTACAGCGACCTACCAGCTTGACCATTACTACAGCGACCTACCAGCTGGACCATTACTACAGCGACCTACCAGCTGGGCCATTACTACAGTGACCTACCAGCTAGACCATTACTACAGCGACCTACCAGCTAGACCATTACTACAGCGACCTACCAGCTTGACCATTACTACAGCGACCTACCAGCTTGACCATTACTACAGCGACCTACCAGCTTGACCATTACTACAGCGACCTACCAGCTTGACCATTACTACAGCGACCTACCAGCTTGACCATTACTACAGCGACCTACCAGCTTGACCATTACTACAGCGACCTACCAGCTTGACCATTACTACAACGACCTACCAGCTTGACCATTACTACAGCGACCTACCAGCTGGGCTATTACTACAGTGACCTACCAGCTTGACCATTACTACAGCGACCTACCAGCTTGACCATTACTACAGCGACCTACCAGCTTGACCATTACTACAGCGACCTACCAGCTAGACCATTACTACAGCGACCTACCAGCTTGACCATTACTACAACACCCAAAGATCAAGATGAAGTAAAGTGAGACGTAATCACAAAGTACTGTAGTTTTAAAATTACAAAAACAATGACAAAATACAGCAACGTTTCGACCAACAAGGCCTTTATCAAGCAAACGAACAACAGGAGTAAAACACGTAATCACAAAGTAAAAAGACAAATGATAAAATAAATTTTTATCAACAAACAAACTAGCAAACACAGGATTCGAACCACTTATTTCTAACGGCCCACATTGCCTAGCCTAGCAATACGTCGTATGCGGCAATTGTCCACTCTCCTCACATGCCCTAGCCATCTTAGTCCTCTACTGCTGAGCATGCCCATGATGGAAGGCAAGTTTGCACGTTGCAATACTTTTTTTTTTTTCCGATCCAGAAGCACTTGAGCTGAAAGATCTTCGGCTCAGTGTCATGGACATCGTAACCCTTCGGTTCGGTGCCACGAACACCGTAAATCTGGGAACCTGTAGCTTTTCTGCCAGTCCGCGGAGTTGAACCCGCACTTACAGAGGACTAGTCACCCGTAGTCCAACGCGCTACGAACACGCTGGGCACGCGGGCTTTGGGAAATACTTCAAGTTGATTATCTTGTCGTACCACCCGTAGTTGTTAGTTACTCACATCTCGCTCTGAAGGTTCGCTCCCTCGTTGAGCCATCGGGATATTTTTCCAGAGACCCCTGATCTAAGTGTAGGTGAGATCGAGTTCCTAGTCCTATCGGAGACGGACGATAAAACATAGGCCCCGTGTTCAAGTCGAAAACGTAAAAGAACCATTTGCAGTTCAAAATCGAGAAGAGCAGGCTGAAAAACCGCTGCCTGGGCAAAATTCATTAGTAAGATCACTAATTAAAATTCCGTCAGAATATCTTCACCATCTTCTAAATGACATCGGGGACCCTCGCCGGTGCTACGGGGTTCGTGCACTGTCGATGGGATCTTCTTGTGTAAACAGAGATCGAAGCATACATGGCTATTCATCGAAGTGCAATGATGATGATCCAATCAATCAATCAATCAATCAATCAATCAATCAATCAATCAACCAATCAATCAATCAATCAATTTTGTGGAGACGTCTAAAGGATTAACACAACGGTTTTGAGTATTCATTATTATGTCGGTGTTTGATTGATTGATCGATTGATTGATCAGACCATCATCATTGCACTTCGGTGAGTAACCATGTGTGCTCCGATCTCTTTCTTACACATGAAGATCTCAGTGGCACTCCCGAACTCTTTAAACCGGCTAGAGCAGTGGTCCTCAATCTTCCTAATGCCGCGACCCTTTAATACACTTCATCATGTTGTGGTGACCCTCCCCCTTTTTTTCCTTCGATCCAGAAGCACTTGAGCTGAAAGCTCTTCGGCTCGGTGTCATGGACATCGTAACCCTTCGGCTCGGTGCCACGAACACCGTAAATCTGGGAACCTGTAGCTTTTCTGCCAGTCCGCGGAGCTGAACCAGCACTTACATTGGACTAGTCACCCGTAGTCCAACGAGCTACGAACACGCTGGGCACGCGGGCGAGGTGACCCCCCAAGTATAACATTATTTTCGTTGTTACTTCATAACTGTAATTTTGCTACTGTTATGAATCGTAAATATCTGATATGCAGGATGCGTTTTCATTGTTACAAATTGAATATAATTAAAGCATAGTGATTAGTCACAAAAATAATATGTAATTACATTTTATGAAATATTTATTTCTAATTATGATAAATATGTGTTTTCCCATGGTCTTAGGCGACCCCTGTGAAATGGTCGTTCTCTCTCTCTCTCTCTCTCGATCGTTCTTTTTCGGCCATTTTCATCATTCTTATTGTGATATATAAACAGCCTTTGCCAAGAACGTATTTTTACGTCACATCTTCAGTACCATTTGGAGCTCTGGTGCTTGTCCTTCGGCGATGTGTCCGATTTCAACCAGCGTTTACTGGGTTCGCTCTCCGTCAGCCTTTGTTGCCCCCAGCCGACCTGCAAGGCAGCAGGTTCGGACACATGCATCCGATTTCAGCCAAACCTCCTTAGTCGTCTCTTACGATATGCGTGGCAGGTAACAGTGATTCTATTCTTTACACCCCAAATTTAGGCCCCGGTAACCACTCGGGCAAAATGGTCGTTCGACTCCCAAAGGTGTCGCGACTCACAGTTTTAGAACCACTGGGCTAGAGTCACCGATGTAAGTTAATTAAGGGGACAATTTTCGAATTTATTTTAAATAATTTATTTTAATGACTTTTCCCTAGATAGCGGTTTCCTGGTATACTCATATTGATTTTCAAACCGTGACATGGTTCTCTACTGTTTTTATGGATAAGACAAAAATAAAGTTTGAGACGTTTTATTTGAAAATATTTTTATTTTCTCACCTCACATTTCACTCTGCAATTTGTGTTACCTACCTTCAGAGTAAGGTAGTCTGTGGCGTCTGTGGCTTAGGGATAATGACTCGGTCTATTAACCCCGACGTTCTCAGTTCGAATCACGCTGCGGACATATTGGTTGCAAATTGTTTCGCGTGGATTTTTACAAAGGACGATGACACCACCCGTTCAGAAAGCAATGACAAACTACTGAACGTAATAATGCCTGGAAAAAATCACAGAGTTAAAAAGCTGGGATGGATTCGCAAAGTTCTGTAAAGGATATGCAATTAACTTTAACCTTCAGAAACATTTATGGTTTCTGTGGCTGAGTGGTTAAACCCTTTGCCTTGTGAGTCGAAGGTCGTGGGTTCGAATGCGTACCGTTCTGTTCACGACTGCAGTTTTTTCTTTCCAAAGACCCCTAGGATTATTGCTGGAACTACGGAATTCGAACTTTGTGCATCCCTTTTTGTCAGGTGGCGTGCAATTTCTATGGAGATGGACCGAACCATGTGGGATTTTTTTTTTCCGATCCAGAAGCACTTGAGCTGAAAGCTCTTCGGCTCGGCGTCATGGACATCGTAACCCTTCGGCTCGGTGCCACGAACACCGTAAATCTGGGGAACCTGTAGCTTTTCTGCCAGTCCGCGGAGTTGAACCCGCGCTTACAGAGGACTAGTCGCCTGTAGTCCAACGCGCTACGAACACGGTGGGCAGACGGGCGGCCATGTGGGATAAAACCCGGTGCAATGAATAACGAATTAGCCAGTGTACTGGCTTCGCGTCTTCTTAAAACACACCACAAACCAGTACATCGACTTAAAATAGTGAATGAGTTAAATCATAGAAATCATAGCAGTGAAAGTCTAGCTGGAATCACCGACTTTTAATCCATATTAGTGTTCTCAGTGACTCAATGAGTATGCTCAGGAAGATTGAAACAGGCTGGGCTCGGAAACAGTGGTTGGAGTCACTAAGTGTCTCTTTAGATGGGAGTCACCGAGTGTCTAGGCCAGAGCCAACTATAAACTTACAGGCCTTCGAAGAATTATGGGAAATCAGACCACAACTACATCACGTGGCCTCGCATTCCAGTATTGTTGTATATAGACGAATTCATTTTAAAATCAACACAAAATGCTAAATCAAAGTTATATTATCCAACAAGTTATGTTTAACAATAAGGAATATCAATATTATTAATATTATTCATCAATAAATAACCATAGACTCACAGAACTGAGAAAAATTGAAAAAAAGCTTGCAGTGTTATACCAAACATATATAGACCCCCCGCCGCTCTGATCTAGGTCAGGGATTCTCCGGTCAGTTGTCTGGCCTAGTTATCTAGAGTTGGTTGTGTCTAGGCTGGCAAGAATCAGTTTTATTATTGTGTAAGGGGGATGTGATAACCAGGATAGGCTTCCAGGTATGGCTGTGAGCAATCGACCAGTCTGATACTCCAAATTCCCTAAGGAAGAGAGGACATGTAAATGATTCAAGTAATAGTGGTGAATCTACAACACAAACCAGACTGCAAGAATACCAAGTCAAATGTGGCGTAGCTAGATAAGAACACTGTACTGGTAGCTAAAGAAGAATAGTCTATTGTTTATTCCCAGGGGGAAGATGTAGTTGGCTGTCCACTCTTGCCGTTAAGCGTAGGGATGGGAGCTTTAATTTGCGTTCTAGGGCTAGATGAGTCGTCCTTGTTGTGTTATATCCGCGTTTATGTAATGTAGTCGTGATATTGTCTATCCATCTTTTTCTTGGTCTTCCCTTAGCTCTAGTACCCGATCGCTTTTTATTATATGCTGTTATTGTCTATCCATCTTTTTCTTGGTCTTCCCTTAGCTCTAGTACCCGATCGCTTTTTATTATATGCTGTTATTGTCTATCCATCTTTTTCTTGGTCTTCCCTTAGCTCTAGTACCCGATCGCTTTTTATTATATGCTGTTATTGGTGGTTGGTTGTATTCTTCTTCACCCTTCGCCCCTAGGGAAGCATAGGTCCGCAACCAAGGCCTTCCAAGCCCGCCTATCTAAGGCCATCTTTTCCAGATCTCGCCACTCTCTCCCCGTTTTTGCATTTCATCCCTAACTCCTGTCTCGCGATGCTGTCAGGGGTTTCCTCAGTGTGTGTCCTATCCATCTCCACCTTCTGCTCATTATCTCCTGTTCCACCTGCCGTTGTCCTGCCCTATCCCACAGTTCTCTGTTTGTGGTCTTGTCATACGATCTCAAATGGAGTATCCTGCGTAGGCATATATTGATGAATGTCTGCAGCTTTTTGGTGTTCACCTTAGTTGTTCTCCATGTCTCCGCTCCATACAGAAGGACAGACTTGACATTTTAATTAAATATCATTATCTTAGTTTTATTCTTAATCATTCTTGAACTCCAGAAGAACAGCTACAACAACACATCAACAGACTCCAGTTAGCATGTAACGAATACAACATGAGAATAAACATCGACAAAACAGAAGTAATGACATTCGCCAGAGAGGAAAACACTACCAACATCTCCATCGATAATCACCTACTAAATCAAGTAAAAGATTTCACATACCTGGGAGCATTTTTTCAGCAAATGGAAGAATAACTAATGAAATTCAACACAGATGCAACAAAGCAAATCAAATGATAGGGCAAATGGCGCCAATTTTAAGATGCAAACACGTCACCATGAACACAAAAAGAGCAATGTTCAACACAATCTTTCTCCCCACATTATGTTACCAGTGCCAAACCTGGACGCTGACAACAAACGATAGTAGAAAACTAGTCACAACAGAGATGAAGTGTCTACGCAGAATGCTGGGTGTAACAAGAAGAGACCGGTTGAGAAATGAAGACATCAGGAAAAAGTGGGTACAACATCAGTACTAGACTTCATCAAGAAACAACAAATTAAATGGTTCGGTCACGTAAGCAGATTACCATCAGACAGTGCACCCAAAGAGCAATGCTGCTCCGATACAATGGGTACAAAGCAAAAGGCCGGCCACGCAAAGATGGACCTCAGAGATAACAGAGGCGACGAAAGAGACTATCTACGAAGCGCATACTAGGGCCCGTTTTGGGTATCTCTTCCTGGCCTGACGCTGTGAGGCATACAGGATTCGAGAAAGAAAGAAAGAACTCCATATGTTCTTCAGAATGGCAAATGCTGATCTTGCCTTTGTATTCTAACCTTAACGTCTTCATCTGTGCCACCTTGAATGTTGACGACACTTCCCAGATATGTAAATGTGTCCACCTCTTTTAGTGGTGATCCTCTCAGTAAGATTGGGTCTCTGGAACCAGCATTTAATCTCATGATCTTTGTTTTCTCCCGATGAATAGTCAGGCCTAGGGTTGGTTGTATTACATTCTCATTAAATGTCCAAACACTACATTTGTTGTCTTACGATGCATTCGGTGCATGAAGTTATGCCCACTCCGCTTCTGATGTCCTCATTTTGTAGTCTATCTTTCTTGGTGACCCCCACAGCCTTCCTCAAACATTTCATTTCACACATGGTGAGCTTTCTGTGATGTGTTGCTGTCAGAGACCAAGTTTGGCACTGGTAACAAAGTGTTGGTGAGCTTTCTGTGATGTGTTGCTGTCAGAGACCAAGTGTGGTACTGGTAAATGGCAAAGAAGAAAAGTAAACCAAAAAAAAATAAATTTATTCCCTGTATCGTGAGTTGCCACAAGCTGAGAGATATCATCATCATTATCAAGTAGCTTGTCCCTTCCGGAACTTGGCTCCCATGACAGTAACCATGAAAAACTCTCTGTTCTGTGCAAGATGTCCGGCGTCAACAGCAGCCATTCTCAGATCGTCAATGACATCTTGCACTCATCGTCTTCCAGGTCTACCTTTCTTCTTCTTGCGTTCCCGGCCTAGACTGATGGACCAACTTTTATCATGAGTTTTATTGTTGTTTTTAGGGATTCCGTTCCTCCGTACAGCTTTTCGTGAAGCTCTGTGTGTTGTGGCCATGACTCTTTCCTTATACCTGCTAACCGTTGACAGTCTTGCAAGACATGTTCTGCCGTCATATCTGCCATTTTGCAGGGGCACAGGCTAGTCAGGCACCATTCCATTACAAAATTATTTTCTCTAGGCACTCATGTCGTTTGATGTGTCCGAAATATTTAATTTTCCTTGATGTTATGCTCTTTAATAACCAACTCTCTTTAATATCAAGCTGTTGCAGAACAGAAGTATTTATTCTTTTCACTGTCCATGATATTCTAAGTACTCTTCTGTAGCATTTACATTCACATGAATTAATGATCGTCTCCGTCGATGTATCAATGGTCCATGTCTCACAACCGTAAGTTGTCAGAGAAAAAACACCGCAGGTTTAGAGACATACTGAGAAGGAGATCGGAGCACTTATGGAATAATTGGTTCGATGTGCAGTGATGATGATCTGACGACTAAACTAATCAAAACCTCACATTTCGTCATACATTTACAGAATTCATTGCTTCGTCCGTCGTAAAAGTACACAAGGTATTTATCTGACGTAACATGCCCGTCTGCCCAGCGTGTTCGTAGCGCTTTGGACTACGGGTGACTATCCCTCTGTGTGTGCGGGTTCAATTCCGCGGGATGGCAGAAAAAGCCACAGATTCCCCAGATTTACGGTGTTCGTGGCCCCGAACCGAAGGGTTACGATGTCCATGGCACCGAGCCGAAGAGCTGAAAAGCTCAAGTGCTTCTGGATCGGGAAAAAAAAATCTGACGTAACTTAGGACTAGACGTAAAGTAGGACTAGGACTCTGACTAGACGTAAAGTAGGACACACAAAAATACAATTATTAACAGATAAGAAACGAGCGAATAAAACTGCTTTTACAACTTTTCTTCGAGACAAAAAAGTGACATCTTTAAAACATGGATTTAAAATTACGGAACTAAATTATGAAATAATTCTTAACACATTTTTAGCCCAAAACTAATAGATTAAAAAAATCTTTTTCAGATTTATGATTGCTGTTTCTTCAATGTTTTTACATAAAACAAGTAAACGAAATTACTGCAGATATATCTGAATTCCTGTGTCAATCAAGTGTTGGATTTGTAGGATGTACGATGTGTTAGGAGGAGGCAAGAATTTTGTTGAATTGTTGTGTATGGAGATAGTGTCTAAGATTGGTATGTTATAATGTTGTACTTTTTATTGTTGTTGAGTTGTTGTTGAGTTGTTGTTGAGTTGTTGTTGAGTTATTGTTGAGTTGTTGTTGTTGTTGTTGAGTTGTTGTTGAGTTGTTGTTGAGTTGTTGTTGAGTTGTTGTTGAGTTGTTGTTGAGTTGTTGTTGAGTTGTTGTTGAGTTGTTGTTGAGTTGTTGTTGAGTTATTGTTGAGTTGTTGTTGAGTTGTTGTTGTTGTTGAGTTGTTGTTGAGTTGTTGTTGAGTTGTTGTTGAGTTGTTGTTGAGTTGTTGTTGAGTTGTTGTTGAGTTGTTGTTGAGTTGTTGTTGAGTTGTTGTTGAGTTGTTGTTGAGTTGTTGTTGAGTTGTTGTTGTTGAGTTGTTGTTGAGTTGTTGTTGAGTTGTTGTTGTTGTTGAGTTGTTGTTGAGTTGTTGTTGAGTTGTTGTTGAGTTGTTGTTGAGTTGTTGTTGTTGTTGCATAAGATGTTCTTGTATACAATATGTTTCATTTTCTCTCGCTCAGTTTCGATCTCCCTCGCTCTGTCTTTCTCTCGCTCACTCTCTCTCTTGCTCTGTATCGCTCGCTCGCTCTCTATCTCGCACGCAGTACCGCGCGCTCTCTCTCTCACTCTCGCTTTCTCTCTTGCTCACTCGCTCTCTCGCACTCTCATTCGTTCTCTTTCTCTCTATCACCCTCGCGCTCTCTCTCTCGCTCTGTCTCGATTTCTCTCTCACTCACGCTATTTCTTTTGCTCTGTCTCGCTCTCTCTCTCTTTCGCTCGCGCTCTCTCTTGCTCTCTCTCACTCTCTCGAGCACACTATCTTTCTTTCTTGCTTTCTCTCACTCTCTTCTCTCTCGCATTATCTCGCATTATCTCGCATTCTTTCATTCTCTCTCTCGCTCCCACACTCTCTCTGACTCTCTCTCCTGCTTTCTCTCTCATTTTCTCTCTCTTTCTCTCTCTCTTCTCTCACTCTTTCTCTCGCGCCTCTCTCTCTATCTCGCGCTCTCTCTGTCTGTGTCTGTTACTCTGTCTTCCCTTTATTTTGCTTTAAATATCTCTAAAGACTCCTTTACATTTCAATCTTTTACCCAATTATCCTGTATTCTAATTTGTTCAAGATTAGCTCAAGCAAAAGCAGCTTTTATGAAAATGACAGAACACATTATGTGTGAATTCACTACCAATGACACTGCGAAAACGAATACTCCAGAGATATATTAAATCAATACTTATTTATGGCAGTGAACTATGGACAATGAACAAACAATCAATACGATTATTGGAAGCCACAGAGATGTGGTTTTACAGAAGAATGCTGAAAATTCCATAGACAGCGAAAAAAATAAATGATGAGGTTTTAAAACAAGCCTGCACACAAGAAACCTTATCAAAAGAATAAGAATCCGACAATTAAGCTTCTTCGGGAATATAATGTGAAGCGGAGGTTTAGAACATTTGGTGACAGCAGGTAAAATTCAGGGAAGGAGAGATCAGGGAAGATAGAGGCAGAAGATGTTGGATGGTCTGACATATCAACGTAAGAACTGATTAACTGCACCTAGGAGAGATAGATATATAGATAGATAGATAGATAGAGAGAGAGGTAGGAAGAGACATGATCGCGTACGTCAGTAGGCAAGGCACTTGATTGAGTGACTAGCATCATCTTAGAAATACCGCGAGCCACATTGAAGGACGTCGGAGTTAAAGAACAAACTAGAAGCTTTCGAAATAAAGTGTTACAGAAATGTTCTTAGAACATCCTGCGCCAGAGTGGTTACTGGGGCCCAAATTGGGGTGTAAAGAATAGAACCACTGTACCTGCCACGAATGTCGTAAGAGGTGACTAAGGAGGTTGAGGGTGGGGCTAGCTACCCCACACCGTAAAAAACACTAGATGACTACAGAACGGAGAGCGAACAGAGTAAACGCTGGTTCAAACCGGACACATCGCCAAAGGATAAGCACCAGAGCTCTAAATTGTGCTGAAGATGTGATGTAAAACACACCAATGCTAAGGCTGCATGAATCATATTTCCACATGAATAGAATTTATGGGAAGGTCTGGTACATCGGTCTGGGCGGTGATCGCGAGAGAGAGAGAGAGAGAGAGGGGGGAATCGTATACCATAACACAAACAATAAAGAACAAGATTAAAGCTTCAGGAACATCGTGTTACAGAATAGTTCTTAGAACATCCTGGTAGCGACGGGTACTATGCTCTGTCTCGTAGTGAACAAGTTGCCATACTTCGCCTCCGTACCGGCCACAACAAGCTCCGCGCCCACATGTTTAACAAATTTAAAATTGGCACAACTAGCCTGTGCCCCTGCAAAAAGGCGGACATGACGGCAGAACACGTACTGCAAGATTGTCAACTGATAGCAGGTATAAGAAAAGAAACCTGGCCCCAAAACACAGAGCTTCACGAGAAGCTGTACGGAGGAACGGAGTCCTTAAAAACATGGTAAAATTCATGATAAAGTTGGTTTATCAGTCTAGGCCGGGATCGAGAGAAGAGAACATCCTGGTTAGAGAAGAGAAAAACAAAGACATCCTAGAAGACCTGCATATCAATCGAGAAGCATTGGCTCATAAATAACATCCTGTCCTGGAAGATGAAATATTTTGGCCAAGTTAAACGTCACAGTGGTTAGGAGAGAGCGGTAATGGAAGGCATGGTTAGGAGAGAGCAGTAATGGAAGGCATGGTTAGGAGAGAGCAGTAATGGAAGGCATGGTTAGGAGAGCGTAATGGAAGGCATGGTTGAGAGAGCAGTAATGGAAGGCATGGTTAAAGGTTAACGAGGCAGGGGACGACCAATACGATGGTTGCAGCAGCACATCAAAGAAACCTTGAGCATGACGCTGGAAGAGGCTGGAGAACTTGCTAGAGGCAGAGAGTTTTTCAGGCGGGTTGGGTGGGATGAACGCGACGTTTCGCAAGGGACATATTACTAATTGATTCTGAATTACATTGATTAACTTTGTAATGTAGATAAAAGTAATGCTCAAACTCGCAGATTGACTGGTTTTGGTTTAGAAGTAATCTAGACGAGAATGATACATTGTGTCCCACTGTTTAACTCTGCTATAAACAGGGCGGTGCACTTGAGGTCTTCACCGGTTCTCCATAGTTTGTCTTGTAGGGTTGTTTCTGTTGGCCAGATTTCCATTCTCACACAACTCAGGCAGGGGCAGTCTTGCAGGATGTGCTTTGGGGACTGCTTCAGTGTATGTCTGACCCAACAGTCTAACATGGCTATATACACTACTAGCTAGTAGCAGTTCAGTCTTGATCTTCGCGACTGTTCTTACCTCTGTAGCTTATATAAACCAAATTTTTTATTATTACAAGGGATGACTCAATATTAGATATCAAACTCGTTATCGTATCGCACGCCTTACACTGATGATATTGTGTCACACCCAGGGGCGGCTCGTCATTAAGGGTCAGTGGGTCCCGACCCCACCAAAAATCGAAATGGGGAATAATTTCCCGGAATACTAAATACTAAAAAAACATGATTTTTCCGAAAATTTGTGTCTGGCCCCACCAAGAAAAATGATATCGAGCCGCCACTGGTCACATCTCACGTCCTATGTATGGAGATTGGGGTGGGGTGTCAGTGACGTAGAGGTTAGGTACTCGTCTCTCGTGCCAAAGTTAACTGGTTCGCTCTCTAGTGGAACCATCTATATATTTTTCCAGAGATCCCTGATTTCAGTGTAGATGAGATCGAGTTCCTAGTCCTATCGAAAACGGACGATAAAACGTAGGTCCCGTGTTCAATTTGAGCATATAAAAGAACCCTCGGAAGTTCAAAATCGAGAAGAGCAGGCGGGAAAGCCGGTGCCGCAAAATTTCAATAGAAAGATTGCAAAATAAAAATCTACTAAATTACATCGGGTACAGTCGCCGGTGCTACGGGGTTCGCGCACTGCAGCTGAGATCTTCCTGTGTAAGAAAGAGATCGGAGCACTCATGGTTACTTACCGAAGTGCAATAATGACGTCCCTATTGATCAATAGATCAATAAATAAATAAATAAATAGATCAATCAATCAATAGATAAATATATTAATCAATCAATAAATAGATCAATCAATCAATAAATCAATAGATCAATATATCAATCAAGAAATAAATAGATAAATCAATAAAGAGACCAATCAATCAATCAGTCAATCAATAGATCAATATATCAATGAATCAATAAACCAGTCCAACAATCAATAAACAAATAGATCAACCAATCAATAGATCAATCAATAAATAGATCAATCAATAAATCAATAGATCAATGAATCAATAGATCAATCAATCAACCAATCGTTCACCTCTTCTCCTCGTGGAGCATAGGACCTTAACAGCACTACGTCTCTCAGTGTATGTTATATGTCCAGCTATATATTGATTGCCACGCTGCGGATAGTTTGCTTGCAAATTGTTTCCGTTGATTTTAACAAAGGACGATGGCGCCACCCGTTCAGAAAGCAATGGCAAACTACTGAACGTATAAGTGGTGCCTAGACAATCAACGACTTGTTTACTGTGGTTGATGGCTACGTCCTTTGGGATATGCCACGATTTTCATTTCATATATTGATTACCTCTCCTTCAAACGCTCCATATCGACCACTTGTTAAACCACTCTTTGTGATTTGTATGTGATCTGAACCTAAGAGCGATTGTACGGTATGTCAGTTATAGGCCTACAATTAGGCCAGCATATCCAAATTTTCTGTAACGCTTTTTATTTACTAGGTAGATTCCCTAGACCCCTACCTCAGTTGAGTCTTACGACATTCCTCGTAGATTGCAGTGTTATTATTCTTTGCTCCCCTTGCGAGCGCCGGCAACGCACATGCGAAATATTCATTAAAGTTGTGATATAGATGTTAACCTCCAATGTTTTTTTTTTTTTTTTCCAGAAGCACTTGAGCTTTTCAGCTCTTCGGCTCGGTGCCATGGACATCGTAACCCTTCGGTTCGGTGCCACGAACACCGTAAATCTGGGGAATCTGTGGCTTTTTCTGCCATCCCGCGGAATTGAACCCGCACACACAGAGGGATAGTCACCCATAGTCCAACGCGCTACGAACACGCTGGGCAGACGGGCTACCTTCAATGTTAAAGTTCTACTGTATGGGTAAGAAACATGGAGAACGACTAAAATAATAACGCATAAATTGCAAACATTCATCAACTGGTGTCTGCGCAGAATAGAGGGTTAAGATGGTAAGAAGGGTTGGTAAAGAGAAACTTTACCACATTGAAGTGTTGGGAAAGGTGTGAGGGAGAGAACAGGCTTGAAGTATGTGCTCTGCAGTCCACGTGTACACAGAACTGAATTGCCAATCTTGAATTTTGTACACATGTAGTTACGGAGTCAATAGAGGCAGTGAGATGGTATGATAGGGTCACAAATAGGAAACTTATGGAGAGAACAAGACAGATTCCAGTGAACCAAGAGGTTAAAAAGACGCTGACGCTGGATAGGACACACTTTGACACGAGGGGAATATAACAAGAAGGGTCCTTTCCTGGAACCCGTAGGAACATCGAAAGAAGGGGAGGCTGAGAAATACACGGAGACGAGATTTGGAGGCAGAGATCAACAATATAAAGAAGAGCTGGAGGGAGCTGCAGGAGATAGTTAGAGATAGGAAGACTTGGTATGAGTTGGTTGAGAGCCTATGCCCCAATCTTGGTTAAAAAGGCAGAGTGGGAAAGAGAGAGAGGTAGGGAGGAGAGAGAGATTTGTATTATTGTGTGTCTCAACCATTTAAAACGAAACAAATTTAACATTGTCTACATTGTCAGATGTGTGTAACATGTGTTATGTATATGGGTCATGACACGTAAGTCTAATGTCCTCAACACATGTTACACACTAATGTACTGATGCAGGGTTTTCCGGAACAGTCCTGGTTTTCCCCAAAAATTGTGTTGTCACGAAAATGCTTTCAGGGCGCTCATTTCCCCAGTATTTATCCCTGTTAAATTAAATTAAATGAACCTTCGTAAATGGATGTATACGTAGAATAGAGGGACTGAGATGGTATGATAAGATTTCAAACGAGGAACTCAGAGAAAGAACAAAACAGATACCAGTGGAGAAAGAGCTCAGGAAGAGATGCTAGCGATGGATAGGACACACATTGAGAAGACCGACTGGAAGGATTGCAAAACAGGCACTGTTTTGGAACACGAGAGGAAAGAGGAGTATTGGAAGGTCTAGACATATCTGGAGAAGAGAACTGGAGGCTGATATTAAAAGGATAGGTAAAATATGGAAAGAGTTGGAAGGATGGCAGGAGAGAAAAAGATCTGGAAGAAGTTTGTTAATATTGGTAATCATAAAGTACTGTAGTTTTACAAATAACAAAAACAATGACAAAATACAGCAACGTTTCGACCAACAGGGCCTTTAACAAGCAAACGAACAACAGGAGTGACAAATTAAAAACAAAACAAATGGACGACCAAATACAAACGTCTTTTTTTGTTGACAATGTGCGGAAACCTACAAATCAAGTCTGGTCAGAGCGGATCAGATCAGATCGGGAGGAAACCGTGGGGAGGCTGGGGTGATACGTAATAAATTGGTGTTTAAGGACAAAGACACGTATGTATGGTATCACATCTCTCTCTCTCTTGAGCATGTTACGCCCCTGGCGTTTAGGACAGCAACAACCACACAACATTCTTCTCTATTCATGGCCGTTCTCTGTATTGTGTTCCAGCTATGATCCATTTCTTTCAGTTCTTGTTCTATCGTTCTCCTCCAGGTTGTCTTGGGTCTTCCACGTTTTCGTTTACCCTCTGGAGTCCATCTCAGTGCAGTTTTCGTATCAGAGCCAGTCTCTAGGCATCACATGCCCGATCCATCTCCATCGTCGTCTTCATATATCACACAAGCAAGCAAACATGAATAACAAAATGATAAAACTAAAAAAAAATGACGACCTGTGCTCCGTTGGGAGCTGAAAGGTGAAGAACAAGAAATGAAAATTTCAAATAAATCGAACTTTTTCTAGATGTTCAGATGTGATTGGTAATTGGTTATTGGCTACTAAACTGATGTCATTGCACATCGGACAGACCCATAGGTGCTCAGTCTTCCCCCAATATATATCGAAGAATATGCATACTGATGGTTCATGTGGCTATTTTTCTCTTCTCTGTCCAGGATGTTCTAAGAACTTTTCTGTAACACCTTGTTTCAAAACTTCCATTTGTTCTTTAATGTTTGTGTTATGGTCCACGATTCAGATCCATATGTTGCCACAGGGAATATGCATTTTCTCTTCTCTGTTCATGAAGTTCTAAGAACTTTTCTAAGAAATAAGCCAGTGCTGCATTCGGAAGGTTACGTGTCACTGTGTGGGAACGGAAGGGGATAAGCATAGTCACAAAACTGAAAGTTTACCAGGCCATAGTGCTAACCACGCTGCTGTACGCAAGCGAGACATGGACAGTGTATAGCAGAGACGCAAGAAAATGAAACCATTTCCACACAAGCTGTCTACGCAGAATACTAAAAATAAACTGGCAAGACAAAATTCCAGACAGCGAAGTCCTCACAAGAGCAAAGATCCCAAGCGTCAACACCCTGTTGCAGAAGGCCACATTGAGATGGGTCAGTCACGTTGCTCGAATGCCTGATAAACGCATCCCAAAACAGTTGATGTATGGCGAGCTTGAAGGGGCAGACGTTTAGCTGGTGGACAGAAAAACGCTTTAAAGACACTCTTAAAGTGTGTCTGAAATTCTTCGATATAGACAATACGTGCTGGGAATCCCTTGCGCAAGATCGCCAAAATATGGCGCTGTAACAACAAAGAGGAACCCGAATAGCTGAGAATCATCGTATTGTTGAGTCACAGAGAAACGAGCAGCAGCGCGAAAGACAGAGCACACACACGCACATGTCTAACTTGATCATATCTGTGGTCGGGATTCTGTTCTAGGATTGGACTCTACAGTCACCTCGCACACACCAGAGAGGTGCAACAGCACACGTCTGAGATTGTTGTCATCATCGCTTGCGATGGACGGCTATTATTATTAAGAACTTTCTAACACTTGTTTCAAAACTTTAATTATGTTCTTTAATGTTTGTTAATGTTCCATATTTAAAATTACATCGAGGACCTCGTGGGTGCACGTGTTCGTGCACAGCAGATGAGTTCTTGATTGATTGATTGTGATTGATTGATTAATTGATTGATAGGACCATCATCATTGTACTCTGTAGTGAGTAACATGTGTGCTGATCTCTTTCACAGGAAGATCTCAGCTACAGTGCACGGACTCCATAGCGCCAGCCCCAGAGTCCCCGATGCAATCTGAAGATGGTAAGATATTTTGGCAAAATTCATTAAAAAGATTTAAGAAAATATCAGATCTCAGATGCAGTGCATGAACACTTCTTAGCAATGGCGAGGATCCCAATAGAGAACTTTAATAGAGCTGAAACATTGTAGCCTGATATGTAAACAATTAGTAAATAGACACTAAATGACAACAAAGAAATCTTTGTTCAAGCCCATGTGCCAAATAGGAAACTCAGAGGACATAGTAAAGTTAGTGTCTCGTGGGGATTCGTAGACTAGTCTTGGATAGTGAGCTTCCAGACATTGACACGTCATGTGAAATACCAACCGTCTCTGCGCATCTCAAATATCGGAAGTGTTACGTTACATTCCCCGGGCGAGACAGAGGAAAAACAACAAGCTGACGGTCATTTGAAACTGTCATTTGTTATCACCGGGTTAAGAAGTGACAGAGATAGATGTTGCTAGACCATCATCATCAGGTGCCGTGCCGGCTGGCGTAGGCGATCATGGATCTGTACAAATCTCTGTCTCTGGTGTTTGAGTGAGGGAGAGAGATGTTTCTAGACCATCATCACGGTGCCGTGCCGGCTAACGTTGGCGATCATGGATCTCTACAAATCTCTGTCTCTAGTGTTTGAATGAGGAGAGAGATGCAGATCATCATCATATTTTCGTGCCGGCTGGCGTAGGCTATTATGGATCTCCACAAATATCTGTCTCTTGTGTTTGCTATCAACTTAGATGTTGACGCTCTTCTATGCCATGCAGTCAGGCTATCTAAAATTTTCTCTCTCTGTCTTCCTCTGTCCATCTCCTTGATTTTACGGTTGTCACAATGTGTTCTAAACCTCCCTCCTCATCACATGCCCGAAAAATGATGACTGCTCTTTCTTATATTGATGATAAGCTTTCTGCTTGACCTCATTCAACACCTCCACATTAGTCATTTTAGCAGTCCATGAATTCTCATCATACGTCTGTAAAACCACATCTCTGTGACCCACAGAGATCTGCGTGTTTATTATCTATTACTCGCACCGATACTGCTAGATAAGTAAATAATAACCTAGTTATCCTAAGGCTACATCACTGTATTCAGAGTGCGCAACTAGTGCCGAGTGTGCAACTAGTGCGAGTGCAACTAATGCCGATTGTGCAACTAGTGCCGAGTTTGCAACTAGTGCCGAGTGCGCAACTAGTGCCGAGTGCGCAACTAGTGCCGAGTGTGCACAGTGCCGAGTGCGCACTATGTCGATTGTGCAACTAGTGCCGAGTTTGCAACTAGTGCCGAGTGTGCAACTAGTGCCGAGTGCGCAACTAGTGCCGAGTGCGCAACTAGTGCAGAGTGTGCAATTGTGTTCCCGTGGCATTTTAATATAATAATCTCTCGTACCGTTATACGTTACATAGGCCTGAAAGTAATTTCTCCATACCGCTCTATCCTGGGCAACTCGCTCAATCTCTCCATGGAACTGAGACCGATATTTCCTACCTCTCTCAGCAAAGTTCGTTTCAGGGTCTCCTAGGTCGACCTCTCTTTCTTGAACCCTTTGCATCCCACTTCAATGCCTGCTTTGATATTCGTTGATCATTTCTTCTCAAGGTGTGTCCAACATATCTCCATCTTCTCTTTCTTATAACAGTTGTCACTAGTGGTTGACCAGATATGTCCCTGATTTCATCACTTCTCCTGAATTCGTTCCATTTTATATTCATTATTTTTCGCAGACATCTATTTTCAAATGAATTCAACCGTGGCATTTGCCAATGGTTAAAAGTGACGTCACCTGCTCTGAAAGTGATAGCAAAGTAAAGGAACCCTTTATACCTCGTGGTATATAGGTCAATACAGTGTTAGGCCTGTATTTTCATTGACCGTCGGTACACGATGGGTGATGTGGTCAGCATCACGCCGGCCGCCTTACTTTCCCAGAGCATGTCTGGTACCCAGTTGCAAACTACTAACTCATTTACTGTGCTTGATGGTGATGTCCTGCCAAGGATACATCATGATTTTCATTGTCATGGCTAGTACAATCGCCATGAAACTGTTCAGGTTAGTACCGTTTTCTTTATTTCCCCGACATAAAATTTTTTGTCCTTGTTCTTACGTGATTGAACAGAATACATTGAAAAGAAACAATGCAGTGGTTTGAGCATATAATGAGAATGGAATTCAACCAACCACCAATAACAGCATACAATAAAAATAGATCAGGTACTAGAGATTTTTTTTTTTTCCGATCCAGAAGCACTTGAGCTTTCAGTTCTTCGGCTCGGTGCGATGGACATCGTAACCCTTCGGTTCGGTGCCACGAACACCGTAAATCTGGGAATCTGTGGCTTTTCTGCCATCCCGCGAATTGAACCCGCACACACAGAGGAATAGTCACTGTAGTCAACGCGCTACGAACACGCTGGGCAGACGGGCAGGTAATAGAGATAAGGAAAGACCAAGAACAAGATGGAAAGACAATATCAAGACCATACTACATAAACATGGATATAACACAACAAGGGCTACTCATTTGGATCTGGAACGCAAATTGAAGCTCCCACTCCCACGCTTAACGGCAAGCGTGGATAACCAATTCCATCATCCACCTGGGAATAGACAATAGAGAACCCTGGTTTCCCGAATTCCTAGCCCGCGATGCTGATCCATCCGACCAGACGCTCCACAGGACGCTTCTACCAGAATCATCATCAAGGTGCGTATCCTTTATAGGACCTTGCTCTCTTTGCAGCGCATCTGAAATTCACTCTGTCTCTAGTCAGTTCACCCACTTCGTCGATGGTCATGTTCATGGTTTCTTTAATATCTTGTAGCCATCTTCTTCTTGTTCTGCCTCTGCGTCCTGGGACCCTGTCTTCTAGTATTGTTCTTTCAGGTCATCGTGACGCTTGATGTGACCAAAGTATGTAATTTTTCTTTATAGTATGTTGTTTATCAGCCAATTCTCTTTAACATTTAGTTCTTTCAGGACATCAGTGTTCTTTCTTTTTCTGTCCATGGTATTCGTAGGATCTTTCTGTAGCATTTAGTTTCGAAGGACTGGATTTTCGTTCTTAATTTTTGTGTAATAGTCCATGATTCACAACCATAAGTAGCCACTGGGAAAATGCATGCTCTCAATATTTTTAATTCTAGTATTTTGCAGGTGCTTTGCCACATGTTCTTCATTGTGTTTAACTTCTTGATTGCTATTGCCAATCTTCTTGAGATCTCTTTGGAGCAGTCACCGTTATTGTTCATTATTGAGCCCAGATATTCGTAGCTCTCTACACATTGAAGTTCTACCAGCGATCCACTTTTTATTAACGAATACGGGCTATCTCCCGAAATGTCTAACATTATTGACAAATTTTCCCTGCCAAGCACAACTGTTACTTGTTACGTAAATTCAACGTATAAAAAAACACAACACCCAGATCTGTCGACATGTAAATATGAAAATTAATGGAACAACACATGAGTATGCTATCTAAATATATCGATATATCGATCTGTCAACTGTTTGTATTACTGTATAACTGCAGCTGTTGTCTCCTGAGTTCTTTGCCCTAGAACAAGTTACAAAGTCATATTTGTTTATGATTCGCCGAAGGTTTTCATCGATGGAAGAGAAAGTTGCAGTAAAATTATTGAGATCCGCCCATGGTTTTCATCAATGGAAGAGAAAGTTGCAGTAAAATTATTGAGATCCGCCCATGGTTTTCATCGATGGAAGAGAAAGTTGCAGAAAAATTATTGAGATCCGCCCATGGTTTTCATCGATGGAAGAGAAAGTTACAGTAAAATTATTGAGATTCGCCCATGGTTTTCATTGATGGAAGAGAAAGTTACAGTAAAATTATTGAGATTCGCCCATGGTTTTCATCAATGGAAGAGAAAGTTGCAGTAAAATTATTGAGATCCGCCCATGGTTTTAGTGATGGAAGAGAAAGTTGCAGTAAAATTATTGAGATCCGCCCATGGTTTTCATCAATGGAAGAGAAAGTTGCTGTAAAATTATTGGATCCGCCACGGTTTTATCGATGTAAGAGAAAGTTGCAGAACAATTATTGAGATCCGCCCATGGTTTTCATAGAAGGAAGAGAAAGTTACAGTAAAATTATTGAGATTCGCCCATGGTTTTCATTGATGGAAGAGAAAGTTACAGTAAAATTATTGAGATCCGCCCATGGTTTTCATCAATGGAAGAGAAAGTTGCAGTAAAATTATTGAGATCCGCTCATGGTTTTATGATGGAAGAGAAAGTTGCAGTAAAATTATTGAGATCCGCCCATGGTTTTCACAATGGAAAGAAAGTTGCAGTAATATTATTGAGATTCGCCCATGGTTTTCATCGATGGAAGAGAAAGTTAAAATAAAATTATTGAGATTCGCCCATGGTTTTCATCGATGGAAGAGAAAGTTAAAATAAAATTATTGAGATCCGCCCATGGTTTTCATCGATGGAAGAGAAAGTTAAATAAAATTATTGAGATCCGCCCATGGTTTTCATCGATGGAAGAGAAAGTTAAATAAAATTATTGAGATTCGCCCATGGTTTTCATCGATGGAAAGAAAGTTAAAATAAATTATTGAGATCCCCCATGGTTTTCATCGATGGAAGAGAAAGTTAAAATAAAATTATTGAGATCCGCCCATGGTTTTCATCGATGGAAGAGAAAGTTAATAAATTATTGAGATTCGTCAGGTTTTATCGATGGAAGAGAAAGTTAAGTAAAATTATTAGATTCGTCATGGTTTTATCGATGGAAGAGAAGTTACAGTAAAATTATTGAGATTCGTCTAAGGTTTATCGATGGAAGAAAAGTTACAGTAAAATTATTGAGATTCGTCATGGTTTTCATCGATGGAAAGAAAGTTGCAGTAAATTATTGAGATCGCCCATGGTTTTCATCGATGGAAGAGAAAGTTAAAATAAAATTATTGAGATCCGCCCATGGTTTTCATCGATGGAAGAGAAAGTTACAGTAAAATTATTGAGATTCGCCCATGGTTTTCATCGATGGAAGAGAAAGTTAAAATAAAATTATTGAGATCCGCCCATGGTTTTCATTGATGGAAGAGAAAGTTGCAGTAATATTATTGAGATCCGCCCATGGTTTTCATCGATGGAAGAGAAAGTTGCAGTAAAATTAGGTTTAAAAGTCGAAGGATTGACTTCATTCCACCGGATTTTACTCCATATAGCCGCCCGAGTGGTTACCGGGGTCCAAATTTGGGGTGTAAAGAATAGAACCACTGTTACCTGCCCCGAATGTCGTAAGAGGCGACTAAGGATGTCTAGCTGAAATCGGATGCATGTGTCATAAACGTGTAGAAGTCTATGCGTTTAGGGCCTACCAAACCAGTGTGCAACGTATACACGTTCTTGGCAAAGATCAAACATATCACAAAGAGTGATTAAAATTGGTGTAAAGAACGAACGCAAAGAAGAAGAAGACTCAGTGGCGGCTCATCATTAAGGGCCAGTGGGGCCAGGCCCCACTAAAAATAATGTATAATGTGTATTTATTATTTTATAAATTAAAATATGGCAACCAAAAACCATGATTTATCCAGAAAAAAAATGTCTGGCCCCACCAACAAAAAGGATCACGAGCCGCCACTGAGAATACTCCATATAACTCGGTTCCTCTCTGTAAAAATGGCACGCCATCTGCCAAGAGTATTGCACAAAGTATGAGCTCCGTAGCTTCAGCAGCAATCCTATGAGCCTTTGGAAATAAATTCATGTCTTGAACAGAATTTTAAGGTCCGGATTCGATCCCCCGATCTTCAACTCACAAGGCAAGGAAAAGGTTATTGGTTATTGGTAACTGGCTCGCCCGCGTGGTGCCGGGGCCCAGCAAGGAAACAAAGAATAGTAACACTCCGACCTGAGAGGCATGTAGCAAGAGGCAACTTATGTAGGGGCCTAGGTAAGCTACCCTAGTAAATAAAAAGCATGGCACAAATTGGATGTGCTGGCTTACTTGTAGACGCATAACTGGCACAAAGTATAATCACTCTTAGGCTCAGATCACGTACAAATCACACAGAGTGGTTACCACGTGGTCGATATGGAGCGTTCGTAGAAGAAGAAGAAGCAGAACGTTACTGGTTACTAAAGTGACGACATTGCACTTCGGGCAGACCCATAAGTGCTCAGTCTCCACCAACATAAATCGAAGCTACGCATATTGATGGTTCATGTTGCTCGATGGTTAATACACTCCTCACTCTGCACCTCCTCTATCCTCTCCTCTCCTCCACCTCTTCTTTTGTTTGGATATTTTCTTGCCTGATCTGTTGGAGGACCAGCCAACGGTGCATGAACTCCGTAGCATCGGTTGGAGCTCATAATAGATATGTACAAATAAAGAAATGCGTAACTTTCCTACTTACTCTTTGGCATGGGCGTACTAATTATTTTTCCCTCACTAGACTGGAAATGGGGAGGAGGGAGGAGGGAAGGAGAAAGGGTGGGAGTGGGGTGAGGTGGAAGGAATAAATAAAAAGATTTATAAAAAAGTAATTTTCCAGGAGAGAGGCCACTCAATCTTTCTCCCACATTATGTTACCAGTGCCAAACCTGGACGCTGACAACAAACGATAGAAGAAAACTAGTCATAACAGAGATGAAGTGTCTACGCAGAATGCTGGGTGTAACAAGAAGAGACCGGTTGAGAAATGAAGACATCAGGAAAAAGTGGGTACAACATCAGTACTAGACTTCATCAAGAAACAACAAATTAAATGGTTCGGTCACGTAAGCAGATTACCATCAGACAGTGCACCCCAAAGAGCAATGCTGCTCCGATACAATGGGTACAAAGCAAAAGGCCGGCCACGCAAAGATGGACCTCAGAGATAACAGAGGCGACGAAAGAGACTATCTACGAAACGCATACTAGGGCCCGTTTTAGAAATCTCTTCCTGACCTGACGCTGTGAGGCATACAGGATTCGAGAAAGAAAGAAAGAAAGAGGCCACTCCTCCGCCGCCTCCCCCTTCTCCGACTTCACATATGGTTGTTTTGTCTCTCCGCCGTGATAAATCATAGTATGGCCAACTTAAGCTATGCTATCATTACTGTAGGAAGGCATGGAGATATTGAATGAACATGATGCCTACACATAGAACATAGGACAGAGAAAAGAACAGATGTATACAGTACACCATGCATACCATGCATACAGTACATCGAGAAGCAAAGATTCAAGTGGTTCGGCCATTTAATGAGAATGGAGCCACATTTACTACCATCACGTGCCTATAATAATCGACACTCAGGGCGCAGAGCACGAGGCAGGCCAAGAACAAGATGGATAGATAACATCTCAGAGTCCCTGCGAAAGCATGGACTGACAACGTCAAGCGCAACACACCTGGCACAAGATAGGAAACTAACTCTCCCCACGACGCTTCACGGCAAATGTGGTTAAGATAAGATAAGATAAGATAAAGAACAGATAGATCTGTCCAGATAGAACTCAGAATCACAGAACTCTAGCTGATGCTACAAATAAAAAATGTAAAATTGAAATATTTAGGACGTATAAAGAGAAAGGCTGGAGAAGACCATCATGGAAGGAGAAATCTCGACAAAGAGGAGAAGAGGAAGACCACGGAGAAGATAGATGATGTAACTGGTGGTTTGAGCATGACGGCTGAAGAGGTGAGGCATTTCTGGCCTACGAGAGAGAGAGAAATTCCGAAGGATTGTTAGAGTGGTAAAGTTCTGCTCAGGACAAGCTATTTGATCATGATGACCCCACACATTGTTTTACCCCAGGACCCCATACATTGTTTAGCCAAGGATCCCATAAATAATGTATCCCAGGGCCCATGCATAGTTTAGCCCATGACCCCCATACATTGTATTACCACAGGACCCCATACATTGTTTAGCCAAGGATCCCATACACAGTTTAGCCAGAGCCAACTATAAACTACTGGGCCTTCGGGCTCAGGTAAGAATTGTGGAAATCAGACCCCAACTACACCACGTGACCTCGCATTCCAGTATTGGTGTTTATAGACGAATTCATTTTAAAATCAACATAAAATGCTAAATCAAAGTTACATTATGCAACAAGTTAAGTTTAACAATAAGGAATATCAATATTATAAATATTCTTCACCAATAAATAACCATAGACTCACAGAATTGAGTAAAATAGCAAAAAAGCGTGCAGTGGTCTATCAAACATCTGTAATTTTCAGATCCCTTTTCTTATCTAGGCCAGGGAATACCCGGCCAGTTGTCTGGCCTGTGCTGGAGCCTGGCTGTGGTTTAGCTCATGACTCTATACATAGTTTAGCCAAGGATCCCATACTCAGTTTAGCTCATGACTCTATACATAGTTTAGCCAAGGATCTCATACATTGTTTTACCCCCGGACCCCATACATTGTTTCCCCCAGGATTCCATAAATAATGTATCCCAGGGCCCATGCATAGTTTAGCCCATGACCCCCATACATTGTATTACCACAGGACCCCATGCATAGCTTAGCACAAGACCCCCATACATTGTATTACCACAGGACCCCATGCATAGCTTAGCACAAGACCCCATACATTGTATTACCACAGGACCCCATGCATAGCTTAGCACAAGACCCCATCCATTGTATTACCACAGGACCCCATGCATAGCTTAGCACAAGACCCCATCCATTGTATTACCACAGGACCCCATGCATAGCTTAGCACAAGACCCCATACATTGTATTACCACAGGACCCCATGCATAGCTTAGCACAAGACCCCATACATTGTATTACCACAGGACCCCATGCATAGCTTAGCACAAGACCCCCATCCATTGTATTACCACAGGACCCCATGCATAGCTTAGCACAAGACCCTCATACATTGTATTACCACAAGACCCCATGCATAGCTTAGCACAAGACCCCCATACATTGTATTACCACAGGACCCCATGCATAGCTTAGCACAAGACCCCCATACATTGTATTACCACAGGACCCCATGCATAGCTTATCACAAGACCCCATACATTGTATTACCACAGGACCCCATGCATAGCTTAGCACAAGACCCCATACATTGTATTACCACAGGGCCCCATGCATAGCTTAACACAAGACCCCCATACATTGTATTACCACAGGACCCCATGCATAGCTTAGCACAAGACCCCATCCATTGTATTACCACAGGACCCCATGCATAGCTTAGCACAAGACCCCATACATTGTATTACCACAGGACCCATGCATAGCTTAGCACAAGACCCCCATACATTGTATTACCACAGGACCCCATGCATAGCTTAGCACAAGACCCCCATACATTGTATTACCACAGGACCCCATGCATAGCTTAGCACAAGACCCCATACATTGTATTACCACAGGACCCCATGCATAGCTTAGCACAAGACCCCTCTTTACATTGTATTACCACAGAACCCCATGCATAGCTTAGCACAAGACCCCCATACATTGTATTACCACAGACCCCATGCATAGCTTAGCACAAGACCCTATAAATAATTTAGTCCAGGACCCTGCACTGATTTTTTCCCTAAGCCCTGCGACTATTTTCCCCCAAGACCAAGTAAACTACCCACCCTCCTCCTTTTCCCTCTCTCCCCAAAGAGCTCAAACTTGTTTTGTCTCTGGGCGTCCCACTTTTCTCCCCTCCTCCAATCTCTTCCTACCAGATTGTAATAAGTATTTTGTTGCAGAATCCAAAATTGTTTCGCCCCAGGTCTTTAGACGTCTTGTTACTCCCCCACCCGCCCTCTCTATCTCAGATCGTATTGTATTTCTGTCACCAGTATCACAAACGTTCACTATCTACCGCTTCCAAGACCGTTTATCCTAAGGCAGGCAAAGAACATTGTTAGTAAGTCAGGAAACTCATTTATTCACAGACTTTCAGTATACGTTCCAAAACCCTTATAATAGCCCTTCCCTCCCACGACCAACTTCTAATATCAATCACAGCGACGCCCCTGACTGTTATACTCTCAGTATAATGTAATAAAAAAGCCACAGTGATGGATACCGAACGTGCCAATCCATTTTCTATTTACTTACGTTTGACATATGCTCTGTCAGTTCCCGGACAAAGCCGGGGAAATTTAATCACCCCGTTCTGTGTGCTTGATAGATAGATTGATATGACCATCATCATTGCACTTCAGTGAGTAACCATGTGTTCTCCTATCTCTTTCTTACATAGGGATGTCTCAACGACAGTGCACGAACTCCATAGCACCGGTGAGGGTACCCGATATAATTTAGAAGATCGGGAAAATATTCTGTAGGAATTTTATTTATTAACCCATTCGTTCTGCAGAGCTGATATATAGGCTCATTGAATGTTTTTATATGACGCAAAGACAAGATACTAGCTACTTCATTACAAATTGTAATATAGGTGCTACTCAGTGCCAATGGAAATGCAAAGAAAATGCAAAGTGCAAAGAAAATGTATCAAATTTTATAAGAAAGCGCCGCTGGAACTACATCGGCCACACACTTAGAATGGATGAGAAAGACTCCTTACCAATCCCTCATATGGACACCAGAGGGGAAAAGAACACGAGGAAGACCAAGAGAGACTCTGCGTAGAACCATCATCAGAGAAGGCTCAACGATGGGCCTAGCAAACATTAAAGACCTAAAACAGATAGCAATGAACCGCGAGACATGGAGAGCTATGACCTCTGCCCTATGCGCCGCCCACAGGCCCAAGAGGAAAGACTAACTAACTAACTCAGTGCCGGATTAGCTCTATAGCAGAAGTAACAAATGCTACGGACCCCGCGTTTCTGGAGGCCCCGCGCATAGAGCAGAAAATATTTAGCTTGTAAAACTTTTCATACAAGTTTTTGATGACCTCTCAAATTACATGGATCAAAAGATCATCGTTTCATTAAGTGCCGTGCCGGCTAACGTAGGCGATTATGAATCTCCACAAATCTCTATCTTTTGTGTTTGTAAACCAATTCAGATGTTGAATCTCTACTGTGTCATGAAGTCAGGCTTTCCAAAAAAAGAAAAAGTTAGGCGATCAAAAAGTAGAGTGTCGTAATCAGGCGTACGGACTAGTTTTGAAGATAAGTAAGTTGGAAACAGGAATAATGACAATTTTATGGAACGGAATTCTAGAACGCTTACAAGCGGAGAACGTTCTTTTTCAACATTAAAGCGTATAAAAAGTGAGTTAAGGAATATGATGGGACAAGATCGTCTAAATAACCTAACCTTAATGAACATTGAATATAATTTACTTAGAGAAATTGATTTGTCTAGTGTTATCTCTAAATTTGTTCACATTTAATCGAGAAAAGTTTGTTTCTAAAAGTTGTGTTTTATTTTCTTCTTCTTCTTCTTTGCGTTCGTTCTTTACGACCAATTTTAATCACTCTTTGTGATATGTTTGATCTTTGCCAAGAACGTGTATCGACGTTGCACATTGGTTTGGTAGGCCCCTAAACGCATAGACTTCTACACGTTTAGGACACGTGCATCCGATTTCAACCAAACCTCCTTGGTCGCCTCTTACGACATGCGTAGCAGGTAACAGTGGTTCTATTCTTTACACCCCAAATTTGGGCCCCGGTAACCACTCGGGCGGTGTTTTATTTTATTATCATACAAAACCTAGGGCCTCTTGGTGACGGCCTCGCGCTGGCTTAATCCGGCACTGGTGGTCTTCTTCTTCTTCTTTCTGAATTCCTGTATGCCTCACAGCGTCAGGTCAGGAAGAGATTTCTAAAACGGGCCCTAGTATGCCCTTCGTAGATAGTCTCTTTCGTCGCCTCTGTTATCTCTTAGGTCCATCTTTTGCGTGGCCGGCCTTTTGCTTTATACCCATTGTATCGGAGCAGCATTGCTCTTTGAGGTGCACTGTCTGATGGTAATCTGCTTAGGTGACCGAACCATTTAATTTGTTGTTTCTTGATGAAGTCTAGTACTGTGTTGTACCACTTTTTCCTGATGTCTTCATTACTCAACCGGTCTCTTCTTGTTACACCCAGCATTCTGCGTAGACACTTCATCTCTGTTGTGACTAGTTTTCTTCTATCGTTTGTTGTCAGCGTCCAGGTTTGGCACTGGTAACATAATGTGGGGAGAAAGATTGTGTTGAACATTGCTCTTTTTGTGTTCATGGTGACATGTTTGCATTTTAAAAATGGTGGTATTGACAGATAAACAATAATGCGTGATAGGGTTAATAGTGTTAGCGAATTTTGAGCAGCTTTCCCGCCTGCTCTACTCGATTTTGAACTGTCAAGAGTTCTTTTACGTTCTCAACTTGAACGTACGTTTTATCGTTCGTCTCCGATAGGACTAGGAACTCGATTTCACCTACAATGAGATCAGAAGTCTCAGGAAAAAATATCCAGATGGCTCCACGAGAGAGCGAACCTGGTAAAGGAACCCTTTCATACCTCGTGGTATATAGGTCAATACAGTGTTAGTCCTGTATTTTTCATTGACCGTCGGCACACGATGGGTGATGTGATCAACATCACGCCGGACGTCTTTACTTCCCAGTGATGTTCATGGAACCCAATTCAAGCTGGGTTGACCTGAGAATAAAGATATGAAGGGTTGTTGAGAGTTGGTTAAGGGCAAATGATCAAACTCGTGTTTAAGAGACACAGAGAGCGAGAAGAGAGATATTAAGACATCAGGCATGAGAGAGGCAGAGAGCGAGAGAGGCAGAAAGCGGAGAGGCAGAGAGAGGCGGAGAGCGAGAGAGGCAGAAAAACGAGAGAGGCAGAGAGAGGCAGAGGCAGACAGAGAGGTAGAGAGAGAGAGAGAGAGAGCGGCAGAGAACGAGAGATGCAGAGAGAAAGTGAGGCAGAAAGAGATGCAGAGAGAGAGAGGCAGAGATACAGAGTGGCAGAGAGAGAGATAGAGGGAGACAGAGAGATATGTAGAGAGAGAGAGAGAGAGTGTGGCGGAGAGAC
Organism: Arion vulgaris; assembly: GCA_020796225.1. Taxonomy (NCBI): domain Eukaryota; kingdom Metazoa; phylum Mollusca; class Gastropoda; order Stylommatophora; family Arionidae; genus Arion; species Arion vulgaris. The sequence goes on from CM036778.1 coordinate 13,881,053, forward strand.
AGAGAGAGAGACAGAGAGATAGGCAGATAGAGAGGCATGGAGATTAGGCAGAAGGGAGGGGGCAGAGAAACAGAGATACGGACAGGAGAGCGAGAGATAGAGAGAGGTTGACACGATTGAAAGAAAGTTGAAACTGTCGATCGATACACTTCAAAACAAGATGTCTGCGTACCAGAAAACTAACAATCATCTGGGTTCACCTGCACTCACTCACTCACTCACACACGCACGCACGAACAGACTACACACATAATATATGTTGTTGACACACACACACATATATATATATATATATATATATGTATATATATGTAGATACACACTAATCATACATACATACATACATATTCTACTCTCTCTCTCTCTATCCCTCTCTCTCTGTCCTACCATCCATTCACAATAAACCACACACTCCCGCTTCTTTCTTCTTCTTCTTCTCTGTACCAGTCGCGCGCAATCATCCAAACAGGCCAAGAAAATCAATAAAATAGAAATTAAATATGCGACCTCAACAGTTCAAGGACACTCAACTAAACTACGATAAAAAAGGGTTTCTACGTTCGATATTGTGTGTATCTCCTTTCATGAATGAGCGTATGAGGAAAAGTTCAGAATTATATAGTGTCTATCCCTCCTTGTGTGGTCCTGTCAGCAATATTTCAAATTGAAAATGTTGAAAAATCGTGAGAAAAAATAATGTAAAAGACATCATTAAATCTATCTTCTTCTTCTGCGTTCTCACTAGATTGGGATTTCGAATTCTCTAATAAAGGCAGCCGTCTGCATCAGATTATCAGCCACGCCATACAGTTTGTCTTCTGTGTTCTCACTAGATTGTGATTTCAGATTCTCTAATAAAGGCAGCCGTCTGCCTCAGATTATCAGCAACGTCATACAGTTTGTTTTCTGCGTTCTCACTAGATTGGGATTTCGATTCTCTAATAAAGGCAGCCGTCTGTCTCAGATTATCAGCCACGCCATACAGTTTGTCTTCTGCGTTCTCACTAGATTGGGATTTCGGATTCTCTAATAACGGCAACCGTCTGCCTCAGATTATCAGCCACGCCATACAGTTTGTCTTGGAAGCTGGTGTAAGTGGGCCACCTCTTTCTTCTCAAGTCTGCATACTGGGGGCAGCTCTGTAGAATGTGTTCTGTTGTCATACTTGTCAAGCCACAGGGGCACAGGTCGTTGGTGCCTATCTTGAATTTAGTGTTCAGGTGGCGTCTCATTCTGTTGTGACCCGTCCGGAGGCGAAGTATGGCTGTCTTCTTCTTCTTCGATCGTTCTAGGCCTGTTTTAATCATTCTCATTGTGATATATAGACAGCCAAACGTCCGAACGTAATGTACGTGCACCAGCCTTCAGCACCTATTGGAGCCCAGTTGCTTATCCTTCGGTGGGGTGTTCGTTTTCAGCCAGCTTTTGATTTACTAGGGTGAGCTTTCCTAGGGTACGATCCGCTTTGCCGTATTTTTGGGCTTTGTGATCTACGCCGGGACAGTGAGTTACGCTGTTTATGCCCGTTCTGACTGAGAAATATTTCTCGGGGCTTGTAAGCTTATCCTCGGACGGCGTCTTACTCGTTTAAGACACCGTGTAAAGTATCGGCCTTCGCCAATGTTCAGACCCGAACTTCCTGTTTGATCCGTACATTGTCGGCCTTGCTTTACCGTACATTTTTGAGTTTGATCCGGGGGAAGGAACATTCTCAGCCTTTTCTAGACGCGTATCGGTACGTGGCAATTTGCAATTAACCTCGAAAGCACTGGCATGGGGCCGAGTACAAACAATGTAGAGGTTCGTTTCAGTCGGCACTATCAGCGTAACTGAGGATTTTGCGCTCGCCGCCATCACCCGCCCCAGTTATTCCGGGGATGTTAGTTACGACTGCAATCGAACCTTGCCCAGTTGCCCCAAGGCTGGCAGTTCCGTTAGGCATCACCAACCTCAGTTCTTCCGGGGATGTTAATTTTAATCGCACAGTACCTTGCACGGTTTTCCCAGGGCGGGTAGTTTCGTTATGCACTAAACGCAACTTGTTCTTTTGCGCTCGGCAAACCTTTCCCAGTACATGTATCTGCACCAGGCTACCAATGCGGGGTCAGCTGCAATCTTCTCTCGCACCAACACGAGGGTATACTTTCATTCGTTACGGTCCTGTCTTATTTATTCTTGCCGACGGGCTGGCAATGTTTGCCCCCTCCTCAGGGCTTCGAGCTTCGCCCTACGTGGGCATACGTTTGGTCACTGGATGCACCTCTCATCCATGTCTGAGACGTTTCGTTGCTGTTTCTTTGCGTTCAGGGACTTGGGCAATATCTTGTTGGACATCGGTCAGGAGATTTGTGCATTTTATTTGTATGTATCTTTATCGTATTTCCGTAATTGCACTGCTACCACTACCAGTAGTTTCTCTCCCGATCCCTGCCCTCTTAGCCAGACCAGAACCAGAGTCTGTTTCCAGGGTCACCGCGTGGAGGTTAGGGGCAGGGTCTTGTCTATGCGCCCCTCGCTAATCCTGGCTCATGTTACCACTATGACCTCATGAGCCTTTTTGACCCCGTATGGCTGTCTGGTCCCTTCTGGACAGTTGGTAATATCCATCGTTCTTGTTGTGTTTTGGGTGTTCTTTATCCCATTTCCCTTTGTAGTGCCCTTTGGCGATGGTTTTGCTTCTTCATAGCTAACCAGGTTGTCATCTTGGGGCATTCCTGCTCCTCTTTAGTCAGTCTGTCAGCATCTTCATTCCCTTGATCTTGCAGTGTGAGGGTATCCACTGGATTACTACCCTCTCAGATTCATGGGATAACTGGGCTAAGGTTGACCTGAGATCACTTAGTTCTGTGTTCCTTTCAGATTTCAGTGCTGAGATAGTAGATTATCATTCTATAAGTTTTCGTATAATAATAATAATAATTCCTCTCGTACATTGATAAGTTACATAGGGCCTGCAAGTAATTTTTTCATACCGCTCTATCCTGGACAACTTGCTCCAGGGCTGTGTCGTGCTATGATACAGAGAGGTGACCGCATCAGGCGGTATCGTAATGGGGGCGGCATAAGCAACAAAATCAAAATTACAATTGAAGGTTATTTTAAAGAAAACAGGTATAAGTGGTATAACATTTCGAAGACTTGCATCATATTGTGAAAATATACCGCACGGTCCTGACTCGCTCAATCCCCTCCATGGAACTGAGACCTGATATCTTGCGTCTTTTCAGCAAAGTTTGTTTCAGTGTTCTTAACTCGTCTTCTCTCCTTGAAACCTTTGCATCCCACTTCAATGCCTGCTTTGATATTCTTTGATCATTTCTTCTCAAGGTTGTGCCCAACATATCTCCATCTTCTCCTTCTTATAACAGTTGTTACTAGTGGTTGACCAGACATTTCTTCTCAAGGTGTGTGTCCAACATATCTCCATCTTCTCCTTCTTATAATAGTTGTTACTAGTGGTTAATCAGACATTTCTTCTCAAGGTATGTCCAACATATCTCCATCTTCTCCTTCTTATAATAGTTGTTACTAGTGGTTGACCAGACATTTCTTCTCAAGGTATGTCCAACATATCTCCATCTTCTCCTTCTTATAACAGTTGTTACTAGTCAGTTTACATATAGATAACACAAATAATATAACATAAAGAACCTCGTTACTACCTGTGATACAGGAGGGACATGAACCTGTGGAATTTAATCGCCTCATGGCTAGTGTAGTCGCCTCGAAACTGTTCAGGTTATTTTTTCTTTATGCTCTCGACAGAAAAAAATGTCATTGGCCTTACCGTGTATTGAACCTGGGTTTCCCTTATGGGAGACGCGTTCTAATTCATTCGGCTAGACCAGCGTTTCCCAAAGTGGGGTACTGCCCCCTGTGGGTGCTGAAGCCTTCCAGGGGGCGATGGTGAGTTCAGAAGTATTTGGGGGAGGGAGGTTTTTTCTTTCTTGATTTTGCTATTGAATAATCATTAAAAATGTGATTTCTACATTTTAATTCATCTTATGCAGGTCTTATTTTAATTCATCTTATGAAGGGCGGGTTCAACACAGGCCCTATGTTCTATCGTCCGTCTCCGATAGGACTAGGAACTCGATCTTACTTATACTGATTTCAGTGATCTCCATTTTTTTTCTTTGCTGATCCAGAAGCACTTGAGTTTTCAGCTATTCGGTTCGGTGCCATGGATATTGTAACCCTTCGGTTCGGTGCCACGAACACCACAAATCTGGTGAACCTGTGGCTTTTCTGCCAGCCCCGGTTGAACCGCACTCCCCAGGGAGCTTGTCACCAGTCGTCCAACGCGCTACGAACACGCTTGGCAGGCGAACGAACGGAAACACCTTTAGAACGAAAACGAGCAACCTAACCATTACGCCATAGAGATTCCTAGACATTGCAGCCTAGCTACTTAACGCCTTGTCCTTACACGTCTACCCATTCCCTACCCCCAACTCTCCTCTACTTTGATAATATTCAAACACAGCGCTAACCTCCTCGCTCTACTCTCCCGCTGTAGTGCGTAAATACAAATTAGCACGGTTCAGTACCGACTTGAGGGCAGACACCCGTAAACAGCAAATGCCCAGGCATAAAATATTTATCATTTGTCTTCCAGATATACAATTAAGTTAGATGCCGTGTTCAGAATTTAAGCCTGGTACGGACGGATGTGACCGGGGCGTTAGTGCTGTGTTGAATATTAAGTAGAAGAACAGGTTAGGGTATAGAGGAATGGATAGACTGTAAGGACCAGGCGATTCTTCAAACGCTCCATATCGACCACTTGTTAACCATTCTTTGCAATTTTTCATATAGTTTATATCTACGGTTCCAACTTCACTGCAACGGGTCACCCCATAATTGCTTCGTTCCTGTGCCAACGAAAATCATACGAAATGCTGACAACTGTCTCCTGTGTGAGCTAATTGTAACTTGTATGTGATCCAGGTTTAAGATCGATTGTAGCTTCTCCAAATTATGCGCCAACGATTAGGCCAGCACTTCCGATTTCTGCAACGCTTTTTATCTACTAGGGTAGTTTCCCTAGTCGCCTACCTAGTTGGTACATGGGTGTCGTTGGCAATGAGAGAGCAGACAGGCTGGCTGGCTCTGCCGCTATATCAGAGGGCCAGCCAATGGACAGAGCTGACATTTGAACGCTCTCATAGAGCGTGGCCGCAGAGAAGACCTTCATCTAAACCAATCCACGTCAACTACTAGATTGCGAGAACTGGGTTTGAAGATTGGTGTGGCAAGAAAAGAACGGTACAACAGGTATACGAGTCGGCTCATCAATCAAAATCGAACTGGTACGGTCAGTCTATGGACGCTGTTGGAGATATTGCGAAGGAGATCGGAACACCTATAGACATGTCCGGAGTGCAATGAAGATATTCCAAACTGAAACTGAAACTACCTTCGTCTTCTTAGGACATGCCTTGTAGCCGACCAGTGTTTCTATTCTTTGCTGCCCTTATGAGTTCCAGGCAAGACACGGGCGAAGGACAAAGCGATGAGTAGCTCGGCAGCGATGTCTAGGGGGATATCTGTGTGGTAGAGGTTTGGTGGTCACTTCTCATTCCAAAAGTACTAGGTTCACTCCTTCGTAGAGCCATCTAGATGTTTTTCAAGACATCCCTGATTTCAGTGTAGCTGAGATCTAGTTCCTACTTCTATCGGAGACGGACGATAAAACGTAGATCCCGTGTTTAAGTGGAGCACGTAAAAGATACATTGGCAGTTCAAAATCGAGAAGAGCAGGCTGGAAAGCCGCTGCCGGGCAAAATTCATTAGTAGCATTAAAAATAAAATTCCTACAAAATATATTCAACATTTTCTAAATTCCATCGGGGACCCTCGCCGGTGCTGCGGAGTTTGTGTACTGCCGCTGAGATCTTCCTGTGTGCGAAAGAGATCGGGCTACACACGGTTACTCACTAAATTGAAGTAGGGCCGTCATCATTAGGACCTTCGTGTCCATACTGAATTTTGATCAAAACTGAAATCCATCAAGTCAACAACATTACATACCAACTTACCCCAATCTTGAAACACACAGCAAGCCAACAACATTACATACCAACACCAATCTTGAAACACACAGCACAACAACATTACATACCAGCTACCCAATCTTGAAGCACCAAGCAATTCCAGTAGAGACTAAAAGACAAATTATAAATGCAATCTTCATACCAACACTATGCTTCCAGAGCCAAACATGGGCACTGACAAAAGAACAAGAAAGGAAAATTACCACATGTGAAATGAGATGCTTGAGGAAAGCAGTAAATAAAACAAGAAGAGACCATATCAGAAATGAGGAAATTAGAAGAACAGTCGGAACAACACCTGCTATTAGATTTATTGAAAAACAGAGACTCAAATGGTTTGACCACTTGGTCAGAATGAACCAGAATACACCAGTTGCAAGAACGTACAACCTGAAAATGGAATCATCAAGAGGAAGGGCAGACCAAGAAAAGATGGGTTGATGAAAACTCCAGAATATCACAACATATCAAGCGACCGAGCATGCACTATTTCGGAAACCGATCATCAGTTTTGTGTGTGTTTTTTCCGATCCAGAAGCACTGAGCTTTCAGCTCTTCGGTTCGATATCGTGGACATCGTAACCCCTCGGTTCGGGGCCACGAACACCGTAAATCCGGATAACATGTGGCTTTTCTGCCAGCTCGCGGAATTGAACCCGCACTCACAGAGGGCTTAAACATGCGACGGCTAACAGTAAAAAAGCAGAGACGAAGAAAAGAAAGATGACTCCGGAAGACGAAGCAGTGACATTGATTGATTGAATGATAGTACCATTATCATTACACTTCGGTGAGTAACAATGTGTGCTCCGATCACTTTCTTACACATACAAATCTCAGCTGCAGTGCACGAACTCCGTAGCACCGGCGAGAGTCCCAATGTAATTTGGAATATAGTGAAGATATTTTGTAGAAATTGTTATTTTAAATCTATTTTCTAATGAATTTTTCCCGGGCAGCGGCTTTCCAGCCTACTCTTCTCGATTTTGAATTACGATCAACAAATAAACAATGTACAGGTTTTAAGAGCTTTAAAAAAAAAAAAAATGGACAAACTCAGGATTCGAACCACTTACAAGCATTTCTTACGATTCCCATCGCCTAGCCAAACAATACGAGCGTCCTTACGAGGGTAATGGCCCGCGTGCCCAGCGTGTTCGTAGCGCGTCGAACTACGGGTGACAAATCCTCTGTATGTGCGGGTTCAACTCCGCGGACTGGCAGAAAAGCTACAGGTTCCCAGATTTACGGTGTTCGTGGCACCGAACCGAAGGGTTACGACGTCCATGACACCGAACCGAAGGGTTACGACGTCCATGGCACCGAACCGAAGGGTTACGACGTCGATGGCACCGAACCGAAGGGTTACGATGTCCATGACACCGAGCCGAAGAGCTTTCAGCTCAAGTGCTTCTGGATCGAAAAAACAAAACAAAACAACCCAGGGTAATGAGGGTAAGTGGTTCGAATCTTGTGTTGATCATATTCTTCGCTTCCGCTGCTTCCTCTGGGGTTCTTGCAAAAAAACTCCTTGCTTTCATCTCGACTTTGAATTACCAAAGGTTCTTTTAAATGCTCAACTTTAGCACGGGGCCTACGTTTTATCGTCCATCTCCGATAGGACTAGGAACTCGATCTCATCTACACTGAGATCATCATGAATCTCTGGAAAAATATAAAAGCAAAAAAGCAGAGAAGGATAAAAGAAAAGAAGCTGGCTCGCGGAAGATGAAACAGTGGGGAATCATGTCGATAACGAGATTAGAATATTCAGAAAACACTTCAACTCGTTGATAGCGGGAGGTTGGATAACGAGCTTGAGATGGAGTGTTCTTCAAGCAGGATGTGATGAGAGCCACGATCAGCAAATCTAGAAAATCAAAGTGGGTGATAAGGCCGCGTCATGTTAGAGAACTATTATTCTTCTTCTGTGATCAACGTTGATTTTCGTATGTAATTCCAGATTCTCTGACACAGTCTGCATCTTCTTCTTCTTCTTCTTCTTCAACGAACGATCGATTCTTCTTCTTCAACGAACGATCGATATCGATCACTTGTTAACCACTCTTTGTGATTTCATGTGATCCGAGCCTAAAAGCTATTGTACGTTGTGCAAATTATGCGCCTACAAGTAAGCCAGCACATCCGATTTCTGGGACGCTTTTTATTTACTAGTGTAGCTTCCTTAAGTCGCATCTTACCTCAGTCACATCTCAGTCGCCTTGTAAGTCACATTGTAACTATTCTTTGCTCCCCTTGCGAGCATCGAACACACGGTCGGCTGTTTCGAAGGGGGGATTATAGTCAAGAAATTTGTTTCGATGTTATCATATTAATGTAGAATTTGTATTACAATTTTGAGAGATTATGACTTAGAAGAGTAGAAAAAGATTCGTTTATCAAAGCGTTGCCATGAAAACAATACAAAATGGCCACCAAACACAAAGTTTCAAATCCCTAAGGCTCTGAATATAATGAATATAAATGAATTCTGTTTTCACTCTAAGGTGCACAATTGTAATATCTAAAATATTACACGTTTTTTTGGGATATATTAAATATTACATTTTAAATATATTTTTGGGTAAACACACCCCTAAAAATTAGGTCAGAAAAAAACCGTTTGGTGGATTTTTTAACACAAAATTTATTTAAAATGTAATATTTTAGATATATTTCATTTCTATTAAATAGCTGTTTTTTTTGAGAACCCTAATTTTGAAAGTAAAGTGTCCACTTTTCTATTTTTTCTTCTTCTTCTGCATTCTCACTAGATTGGAATTTCAGATTCTCTAATAAAGGCAGCCGTCTGCCTCAGATTCTCTAATAAAGGCAGCCGTCTGCCTCAGATTATCAGCCACGTCATACAGTTTGTCTTCTGCGTTCTCACTAGATTGGGATTTCGGATTCTCTAATAAAGGCAGCCGTCTGCCTCAGATTATCAGCCACGTCATACAGTTTGTCTTCTGCGTTCTCACTAGATTGGGATTTCGGATTCTTTAATAAAGGCAGCCGTCTGCCTCAGATTATCAGCCACGTCATACAGTTTGTCTTCTGCGTCCTCACTAGATTGGGATTTCGGACTTCTAATAAAGGCAGCCGTCTGCCTCAGATTATCAGCCACGTCATACAGTTTGTCTTCTGCGTTCTGACTAGATTGGGATTTCAGATTATCTAATAAAGGCAGCCGCCTGTCTCAGATTATCAGCCAAGCCATACAGTTTGTTTTTGACGCTAGTGTAAGTGGGCCACCTCTTTCTTCTCAAGTCTGCATACTGGAGGCAGTTCTGTAGGATATAATTCCAATGATTTCTGCTTCTCCGTTTGTGCCGACCTCTTCCCACAGTAAGTTTTGGCCACCCTCGTGATGGCAGGTCTGACATTCTTACTGCCTGGCTAAATCTCCAAGGCAGATTGGCACTGTAGAATCCGTTATCCCATTCCTCATTGTGAGGGGTCGTTGCACCATGTTATGCGCCTTACAACCTGGTGCATCCGTTTTCTGCAAGCATTTGTTTCGGGTTAGCATTCCCTAGCGGACACATGCATCCGATTTCAGCCAAACCTCCTTATTCGCCTCTTACGACATACGTGGCAGGCAACAGTGATTCTATTCTTTACACCCCAAATTTGGGCCCCAGTAACCACTCGTTCGGGCTCCGGTAACCACTGGGCGGGCCTCCGGTAACCACTCGGCGGGCCCCGGTAACCACTCGTGCGACGTTTCTTTTTAAAAAGGGTCTGAAGCCTACGGATTGACTTCATTGCACCGGATTTTACAACAGATGGCTCGGTCCCTTTCCGCAGAAATTGCCCACCGCGTGCCGAGAGTATTGCACAAAGCACGAACATCGTATCTCCTACAACAATCCTGGGGTATTTAAAAACAAATGCACTCATGAACAGAAAGACACAATCCGACTCCAAACTCACAATATTCGAAATGCAATGAAAATTCTTCAACTTAAACAAACTTTCCATAATGACAATATAAAAAAAATTATGTTGTATCAATCCTAACATATGCCAGCGAGAGTTGGAAAATGACTAAAGATATAGAAATCAAGTTGAATGCATTTGAAAATAGATGTCTGCGAAAATAATGAATATAAAATGGAACGAATTCAGGAGAAGTTATGAAATCTGAGACATGTCTGGTCAACCACTAGTGACAACTGTTATAAGAAAGAGAAGATGGAGATATGTTGGGACACCTTTGAGAAGAAATGTCTGGTCAACCACTAGTGACAACTGTTATAAGAAAGAGAAGATGGAGATATGTTGGACACACCTTGAGAAGAAATGATCAAAGAATATCAAAGCAGGCATTGAAGTGGGATGAAAAGGGTTCAAGAAAGAGAGGTCGACCTAAGGAGACCCTGAAACGAACTTGCTGAGAGAGGCAGGAAATATCGGTCTCAGTTCCATGGAGGAGATTGAGCGAGTTGCCCAGGATAGAGCGGTATGGAGAAATTACTTGCAGGCCCTATGTAACGTATAACGGTACGAGAGGAATTATTATTATTATTACTGGCTGGTTAAGTTAATTGCATATCCTTTACAGGACTTTGCGAATCAACCCCAGCTTTTAACGCTGTTTGTGATTTTTCTAGGCATTATTACGTTCAGTAGTTTGTCATTGCTTTCTGAACGGGTGGTTCCATCGTCCTTTGTAAAATCCATGCGAAAAATTTGCAACCAAACTTTCGCAGCGTGATTCGAACTCAGAACGTCGGGGTTAATAGACAGAGTCACTATCCCTAAGCCACAGACGTTACCAGTGGCTGGTTACCACTCTATATAAATAAAAAACGTATCGTTAAGTTTTTTGGGCACCTCGGATATGAAGTTCATGAACAAATTCCCTGAATGCCGAAACATTTCCAAAATAGTTGCATGACACACAACATCTGTCAACCTCTGACAGGAATGTTGCAATGACAATTCCCAAAACAATAACGGAAGACAGAGGCGTAGTTTGCAGTCTCATTCACATTTCATAAGCAGAGCACGGGGCTTGGTATTCTTCATCCGCATCGCGTACGCCCATTGATCCGTGATGCTGGTGGTGTAAATTTAGAAAAAAATGACACAGTTGTTTGACTTTTCGCCCGTGTTGTACCGGACCACACAAGGGTAGCACAGAATATTAACACTGCGATCTATAAGGCATGTCGTTAAAGGCGGCTGTGTTCAAAACACATAACGTATAAGTGGTGCCTAGAAAGTCAACGACTCGTTTACTGTTGTTGATGGCTACGTCCTGTTAATGATATGCCACAATAAACACTGGAAAGGGTTGAGCAGTTTACATATCTTGGTAGCGTACTGACACTAAATGGTGGCACAGAGGAAGATATAAAATCACGTCTAAGTAAGGCCAGAACCGCTTTTGCCAGAATGAAACCAGTATGGAAGTCCAAAATCTACAATGGGACCACAAAGCTTAAACTCTATAAAGCATTGTTTTGCCAGTTTTGCTCTACGGATCGGAGTGTTGGAGGATGACCAAAGGAGATACTAGCAGGCTGTCAGTTTTCCACCACTCTTGTCTTCGCAGAATCTTGGGAATCTTTTGGCCAGTAAAAATATCCAATAACCAACTACTCCAAGACACAAGACAAGAGGCAATGAATGACATACTCAAAAAGAGAAGATGGAAATGGCTCGGACATGTTATGAGAATGAGACAAGAAATGCCTGCAAGGATAGCCCCTACTTGACACCAGAGGGAAAGAGAAAGAAAGGCATGATGGAAGAGGAACTGGACACCGCATCTCTGACGTGGGGCTCTGCGCTGAAGGTTGCACGGGACAGGAGAGCATGGAAAGTCCTTTCTGAAGCCCCATGTGTCACTAGGCATGACGGGATTAAGTAGCAAGTAAGTTAAAGGCGGCTGTGTTCAAAACACAGAACGTATAAGTGGTGCCTAGAAAGTCAACGACTCGTTTACTGTTGTTGATGGCTACGTCCTGTTAATGATATGCCACAATTTTCGATTTTCGAGCTTCCCTTTAAGCTACTATTTCAGTCGCCTCTTACGACATGCCTTGTACTATCCTTTGCCCCCCTTGCGAAGTTTCTAACCTCCAGCGGCTTACGTGGATATACTGTCCGGGACATGCGGGTGTTTACGGTAATGAGAGAGCGGACAGGCTTGCATCAATAGCATCGATTGTTGGGGAGTTAAAGATGGATAAGGGGGATGTTCTTCGGCCTCTTCCGACTCTCTGTTGGATGAGGAGACTAAATCGATGTTGAATCGATCAAGCGATTTAACCCAGTTTGGAGTTACCCGTTGTGCAAGTAGAACTGGATGCCTGAGAGGCAGAGTTAGAAGTGTGTTTAATCAGCGAGCCACAGGAACCATCAGTATGCATACTTTGATATCTGTTGGGGAGACTGAGCATCTATGGTCTGCCCGGAGTGCAATGACGCCAGTTAACCAAAACCAACAACCAATAACCAATAACAAAAATATGAGGTTTTAAGCCGAAGGATTGACTTCATTGCACCGGGTTTTACCCATATGGCTCTGCCCTTCTCCGCAGAAATGACACGCCACCTGCCGAGAGTATCGCACAAAGCACGAACTCCGTAGCTCCGGCAACAATCCTAGATCTCTGGAAAAAATTGCACTCGGGATTCGAACCCCCAACCTTCCACTGCAAGGCAATGGGCTTAGCCACTCAGCCACAGAGACCCCCACAGGACAATGATGTAACAATTAAGTAGAATTAAATACAAGTCTTTTTCTAAAATTACTGCACGACAGATATATTTATAGAGAACACATACTGAATATGACATGCACACACAAAACAGTTAACCAAAAGAATATTTAATATGCTTAGCTACGTAACAAAATCCTGTTGAATATTTGTAAGGGAATTATGTATTTTGAAGTTCATTGTATTCTTAATATGTGCAAATTATGGACATCAGAAGAAATAGATATTTAAGAAGATCAGTGTCGAATTTAAAAAAAATTAGTTTTGAGTGAGAGGGTAACGCCTGCGTGTTGCCGGAGCCGTAGGGTAGCAAAGAATAGTAGAATTCAGGGGCGTAGCCTGATAATACGAAATAGGTGTCGCTACTTAACATAGATGTGTCATTGCTATTCAACCTCTTTTCCCTTCCCTTTAGCTGCTATGGACCGCCCTAGTGATTGGGTCAGAAAAAGCTTTTGGTTGATTTTTTTACCCAAAAATTTTTTAAAATGTAATTTTAGATATATTTTGCCTGAGTGGTTAATGGGGCCCAAATTTGGGTAAAGAATAGAACCCATTACCTGCCATGCATGTCGGAGAGGCGACTAAGGAGATTTGGCTGTAATCGGATGCATGTGTGGCTGTAATCGGATGCATGTGTCCGAAATGTGTACAAGTCTACGCGTTTAGGGGCCTACCAAACCAATGTGCAACGTATACACGTTCTTGGAAATGATTTAACATATCACAAAGAGTGATTAAAATTGGTCGTAAAGAATGAACGCGAAGAAGAAGAAGAAGCTGCTAAGGACGTGTATAGACGTTTCCCCCATTCACTGCTAAAGACGCATTAAAACGTCTATTATTATCTCTCCTCTGTGGGCTAAAGACGTGTTAACACGTTACAGATTTCTACTGTCACTGCTATATGCGTACATTCACGTTTATGACCTAGAAACAAAGAGTAGCTATTTTAGCTCCGTCTTCGGAAAGTATGTGGCAGCGAAGGATTGAAAAGCCAATTATATTCTATTCTAGATGCTTTTTATTTACTAGGAACTTTCTAGGTCCTACACCAGTCGCCTCTTACGACATGCCTTGCAGGTCGCAGTGGTACTATTCTATACTTCCCTTGAGGGCCCCTGCACTACACGGGAAACCAGCTGCAATGAAGACAATCTTCCGGTCTTAGAGCCTTATTTAGATAAAAAAACAAAATATCCTAGATGCAGTGGCGGCTCGTCATTAAGGGCCTGTGATGGGCCCACTAAAATAATGTATAACGTGTATTTATTATTTTATAAATTAGAATATAACAACCCAAAACCATGATTTATCTGGAAATATATGTCTGGCCCCACCAACAAAAATGATCACGAGCCGCCACTGCCTAGATGTATCTCTCTCCATCTCTCCCTAATCTTGCATGACTGTCCCTTCCAGGTTTCATTCAATGTACATATCGATCAGGAAATCCCACTTCCCTGTAGATCTCCAATATCCAACCACAAAATCGATACCAGGTATTATGCAAACGATCTGTCAGATCAACAATTCTCCAGATCCGGACCTTTTTAAATGAGCGTGTTTCCATGGAAACATAATATGTTTACACTGTTGAAAGGGACATAACTGGATGTTTTAGAGGATAATACACCAGAGTGGTTACCGGGGCCCAAATTTGGGTGTAAAGAATAGAACCACTGTTACCTGTCACGCATGTCGTAAGAGGCGACTAAGGAGGTTTGGATTAAATCAGATGCATGTGTCCTAAACGTGTAGAAGTCTATGCGTTTAGGGGGCCCAAAAACCAATGTGCAACGTATAACGTTCTTGGCAAAGATCAAACATATCACAAAGAGTGATTAAAATTGGTCGAAAGAACGAACGCAAAGAAGAAGAAGAGGAGAGGATAATAAATAGAGGTGGTCTTTGTGGCGTAGAGGCTAGGTGTTCACTTCTTGTTCTAGAGATACCAGGTTCGTTTCCTCATGATGACACTGGAATATTTTTACAGAAATCCCTGATCTCAGTGTAGGTGAGATCATGTTCCTTGTCATATCGGAGACAGACTACTACTACTTCTTCTTCTTCAAACACTCCATATCGACCACTTGTTAAACCACTCTTGTGATTTGTATGTGATCTGAGCCTAAGAGCTATTGTACGTTCTACCAGCTATGCGCGACAAGTAAGCCAGCACATCTCATGTTTGCAATGTTATTTGTACTAGCTTAGCTCCCCCAGACCCCTAGCTCAGTCGCCCCTTAAGACATGCTGCAGGTCGCAGGCTTGCTATTCTTTTTGCTCCCATGCACGTCCTGGCAATACACTGACGGCTTTTGTTCTAAAGATCCCCGGTTCGCTCCTCATGAAGACATTGAAATATTGTTCCAGAAATCCCTAATCTCAGTGTAGGTGAGATCATGTTCCTTGTCATATCGGAGACGGACGATAAAAGAGTATGTACCGTGTCTAAGTTGACACGTATAGATTAATTGTTCTTCTTTTTATTCCACAATTTACTTCTTAAAAGTTTTATTGACAGTTCAAAAAATTGAAAAGCCAGGCTGGAAAAACCGCTGCCTGGGTAGAATTACTAGAAAGATTAAAACAAAGAATTTCTATAAAATATAAGAAAAGATTGAGAGAGAGGGGGTCATATTGGTACAGCCACAAAATGAACGACATACCAAATATGCAAAGAAATTGAATAATCAACATCGAGCTGGCGTGTTAGGCCACTTGATGCTGTTGGATTTGTTGAGGTGGAGATCGGAGAACCTATGGACGTGTCTTCATATAACTAATACTTGATAAGACAAGATTTCTAGAACTGTACTTTGTTTGTGTGCGGTTCATAAACAATGTTTTCACCGTCTCTGTTATTTCTGGGCTCCCTTAGCTAAGGGATATAATCGTGTAAAATATAAACGAAGATATCACCAAGTGGGTTGTCTACTCTTAGCAAGGATTGCATGAAGAAGGCAAGTAATGTAAACTCGTGTATTCTCTCTCTATCTCTCTCTGTCTCTCTCTCCCTCTCTCTGTCTCTCTCTCTGTCTCTCTCTTTTTCTCTCTCCCTCTCTCTCTGTCTCTCTCTCTGTCTCTCTCTCTCTCTCCTCTCTCTCTCTCTCCTCGTCTCTCTGTCTCTCATGTCTCTCTGTCTCTCTCTCTGTGTCTCTCTATCTCTCTCTGTCTCTCTCTCTGTCTCTCTATGTCTCTCTCTGTCTCTCTCTCTGTCTCTATATCCCTCTCTCTGTCTCTCTCTCTCTGTCTCTCTATGTCTCTCTCTGTCTCTCTGTGTCTCTCTCTCTGTCTCTCTCTGTCTCTATCTCTCTGTCTCTCTATCTTTTTCTCTCTCCCTCTCTCTGTATCTCTCTCTCTGTCTCTCTCTCTCTGTCCTCTCTCTCGTCTCTCTCTCTGTCTCTCTCTCTGCTCTCTCTCTCTGTCTCTCTGTCTCTATCTCTTGTCTCTCTCTCTCTGTCTCTCTCTTCTCTCTCTCTCTGCTCTCTCTCTCTCTTTCTCTCTCCTCTCTCTCCTTTTAAACCTGTTTTAGGGCATAGGCCCTCAACCAACTCGTGCCAAATCTTCATATCTCTAGCTATCTCCTGAAGCTCCATCCAGGTCGTCTTTATATTGTTGATCTCTGTCTCCAAATCTCGTCTCCATGCATTTATCGGTCTCCCCTTCTTTCGCTATCCCTGTGGGTTCCAGGAAAGGACCCTTCTTGTTATATTCCTCTCAGCTTTTCTCAAAGTGTGTCCTATCCAGCACTAGCATCTTTAACCTCTTGGTTCACTGGAATCTGTCGTGTTCTCTCCATAAGTTCTTCATTTGTGACCGTATCATACCAGCTCAGTCCCTCTTCTCATGTATTGGTTATTGGTTACTAAACTCACGTCAGTGCATCCGGCAGACCCGTAGGTGCTCAGTCTCCTCAACAAATATCGAAGGGTATGCATACTGTGTGTTCAAGTGGCTCATTGGTTCTCACACTTCTCTCTCTTCCCTTAAGCATCCAGCATTCAAACTCCTTAAATCTCTGGATTCATTCAACGTCAACTTAAGTTTCAGTTTCAGTTTGCCTTCTTCTTCTTCTTCTTCCAACGTTTTCAGACATCGATTTGTATACTTTTAAAGTAGTTAGTGGTCAACCGGAGTCCATGTACATCTCCGTATAGCTTGTCTTGGACTGATATGGGGATTGGCCATGTGTTTTCTCTCTGCTCCATGTATGTTGGACATTCTTGCAGTATGTGTGTCTCTGTCATCTTGCTGGTGCCACATGTACATATGTCAGACGGGCCTATTTTATACTTGAGTTTCAGTTTGGAATATCTGAATTGCACTCCGGACATGTCTATAGGTGCTCCGATCTCCTTCGCAATATCTCAACAGCGTCCAGTGACTGACCGTACCAGTTCGATTTTGATTGATGAGCCTACTCACGTACCTGTTATGCTGTTCTTTTCTGGCCACTCCGATCTTCAATCCCAGCTCCTGCAATCTAGTAGTTGACGTGGATTGGTTTAAATGAAAATCTTCTCTGCGGCCACACTCTATGAAAGCGTTCAAAATGTCAGCTCTATCTGATATGGTGGCAGAGTCAGCCTGCTTTTCTGCTCTCTCTTTCATTGCCAACGACACCCATGTGCTCCGGGACGAAGATAAGTGTAACGCAAATTGTTGATGCTTGTAGTGATTGTCCATTAAGTGTCCTCATCCAACAGTAGGTCGCCAAGAGACAGAAGAACATCCCCTTATCCTTCCTGAACTTACCAATAATAAATGCTTTCGATGCAAACCTGTTTCTCGTTGCCGCGAACAACCGCATGCCTAGGATAATAGATCCACTTGAGTCTTTGCAGGTTGAAACCATCTATAGATGACATCCACTCATACCGCAACCTGCCATTCTGGATCCTCCGAAGCATCGACTGAGTGTAAGAAACAACAACGGCCCCAGTAAACAGAGAGACCCAGAGAGCCAGCAGTAACGGCCTCAACCTCCATCCTCATACTGGAAGCGGTTTAATTTCGCTCTATGGGCAACTTGACTTGACTTATTCATCTCCGCACCTCGTGGGCTCAGGCCCTCAACAGTTGTTCGCCACTCTTCTCTGTTCGCCACTCTTCTCTGTTCGCCACTCTTCTCTGTTCGCCACTCTTCTCTGTTCGCCACTCTTCTCTGTCTCTGGCTGTTTTATTTATGGTCTCCCAGGACAATTCAGCACACTTTAGTTCCTCAAGAAGACTTCATCTCCAGGTGTGTTTAGGGCATCCTCTTTTCCGTTTTCCTTGCGGATTCCCCTGAAGTGGTTGTCTAGTGACACTCATCTGTGTCTTCCGTAGGGTATGCCCGATCCATCGCCAGTTTCTCCTCATGACCTGGGTCATCATGTGTTCTTGTGCTGATCTTATCCACAGGACTGTCTTTGCCTACTCTGTCATACCACATCAGGAGAGTCTCTGTGGCGGGGAGGCTAGGTGCTCGTGTTTCCTGACAGAGATACAGGTTCGCTCCTCGTGGAGCCATCCGAATATTTTCCCAGAGATCCCTGAACTCAGTGTAGGTGAGATCGAGTTCTACTCCTATCGGAGACGGACTATAAAACGTAGAGTCTCGTGTTAAATTTGAGCACGTAAAAGAACCCTTGGCAGTCCAAAATCGAGAAGAGCAGGCTGGAAATCCGCTGCCCAGGTAAAATTAATTAGAAAAGATTAACAAATAAAATTCCTGCGAAATTATTCAAAATTACACCGGGGACACTGCAGTGCTACGGAGTTCGTGCTCTGCAGCTAAGATCTTCCTGTGTAAGAAAGAGATCGGAGCACACTTGGTTACTCACCGAAGTGAAATGATGATGGTCCTATCAATCAATACTTCTTTCTTTTGTCCTTCTCTGCTTTTTTGCCGCTAGGCGTAGCAGGTTAACTGATGATCGGTTTCCGAGATAATGCACGCTCGGTCGCTTGATATGTGTGATATTGTGGAGTTTTAAGATGTCGTAACTCCATCAACCCATCTTTTTCTTGGTCTGCCCTTCCTCTTGATGATTCCATTTTCAGGTTGTACGCTTTGCAACTGGTGTATTCGGGTTCATTCTGACTAAGTGGCCAAACAATTTGAGTCTCTGTTTTTCAATGAATCTAATAGAAGGTGTTGTTCCGACTGTTCTTCTAATTTCCTCATTTCTATATGGTCTCTTCTTGTTTTATTTACTGCTTTCCTCAAGCATCTCATTTGAAAGGTGGTAATTTTCCTTTCTTGTTCTTTTGTCAGTGCCCATGTTTGGCCTCTGGTAGCACAGTGTTGGTATGAAGATTGCATTTATAATCTGTCTTTTAGTCTCTACTGGAACTGCTGGGTGTTTCAAGATTGGGGTAAGCTGGTATGTAATTTGTTGAGCTTGATGGATTCTAGTTTTGATCTCTTTGTCCAGTCTACTATCAGATGTGAAGATACTTCCAAGATATTTGAATTCTTTCAAGAGGTCAAAGCCCTCATACAGAGAAAATCTGCAGTAGACTGGAAGACACACACTGGATATGATTATGGAAAAGACTTCATCAAAGATCTAAGCAGAACAGACCAGGTTATTATATTTCGACTACGCACTGGACACTGCAGACTCAACAAACACTTATATAGACTAGGAATAAGTCAAACAGTTCTCTGCCAGTGTCAGCAACCGGACACTGCAGACTCAACAAACACTTATATAGACTAGGAATAAGTCAAACAGTTCTCTGCCAGTGTCAGCAACCGGACACTGCAGACTCAACAAACACTTATATAGACTAGGAATACGTCAAACAGCTTTCTGCCAGTGTCAGCAACCGACACTGCAGACTCAACAAACCTTATATAGACTAGAATAAGTCAAACAGCTCTCTGCCAGTGTCAGCAACCGACACTGTAGACTCAACAAACACTTATATAGACTAGGAATAAGTCAAACAGTTTCTCTGCCAGTGTCAGCAACCGGACACTGTAGACTCAACAAACACTTATATAGACTAGGAATCGTCAAACAGTCTCTGCCAGTGTCAGCAACCGGACACTGTAGACTCAACAAACACTTATATAGACTAGGAATAAGTCAAACAGTTCTCTGCCAGTGTCAGCAACCGGACACTGCAGACTCAACAAACACTTATATGACTAGGAATATCAAAAGTCTCTGCCAGTGTCAGCAACGGACACTGCAGACTCAACAAACCTTTATAGCTGGAATAGTCAAACAGTTCTCTGCCAGTGTCAGCAACGACACGGCTCAACAAACACTATAGACTAGAATAGTCAAACGTCTCGCCAGTGTCAGCAACGGACACTGAGACTCAACACACTATAGACTAGGAATACGTCAAACAGTTCTGCCAGTGTCAGCAACGGACACTAGACTCAACAAACACTTATATAGACTAGAATAGTCAAAGTCTCTGCCAGTGTCAGCAACGACACTGAGACTCAACAAACACTTATATAGACTAGGAAATCAAACAGCTCGCCAGTGTCAGCAACCGACACTGAGACTCAACAAACACTTATAGACTAGAATACGTCAAACAGTCTCTGCCAGTGTCAGCAACCGACACTGCAGACTCAACAAACACTTATATAGACTAGAAATAAGTCAAACAGTTCTGCCAGTTCACAACCGACACTGCAGACTCAACAAACACTTATGACTGAATAGTCAAACGCTCGCCAGTGTCAGCAACCGGACTGCAGACTCAAACATATAGACTGGAACGTAAACAGCTTCCTGCAGTGTCAGCAACCGGACACTGAGCTCACAAACATTATTAGACTAGAATAGTCAAACATTTCGCATTAGCAACCGGACACTGCAGACTCAACAAACACTATATAGACTAGAATAACAAACAGTTCTCTGCCAGTGTCAGCAACCGACACTGGACTCACAAACCTATAGACTAAATGTCAAACAGCTTCTGCCAGTGTCAGCACCGGACACTGCAGACTAACAAACACTTATAGACTAGGATAGTCAAACAGCTTCTGCCAGTGTCAGCAACCGACACTGAATCACAAACACTTATAGACAGGAATAAGTCAAACAGTTCTGCCAGTGTCGCAGCCGGACACTGAGACTCAACAAACACTTATATAGACTAGGAATACGTCAAACAGCTCTCTGCCAGTGTCAGCAACCGGACACTGCAGACTCAACAAACACTTATATAGACTAGGAATAAGTCAAACGTCTCTGCCAGTGTCAGCAACCGACACTGAGACTCAACAAACACTATATAGACTAGAATAAGTCAAACAGCTCTCTGCCAGTGTCAGCAACGGACACTGCAGACTCAACAAACACTTATATAGACTAGGAATAAGTCAAACAGCTTCTGCCAGTGTCAGCAACGACACTGAGACTCAACAAACACTTATATAGACTAGGAATAGTCAAACAGCTCTCTGCCAGTGTCAGCAACGACACTGAGACTCAACAAACACTTATTAGACTAGGAATAAGTCAAACAGCTCTCTGCCAGTGTCAGCAACGGACACTGTACATGTAGACTAACAACACTTATATAGACTAGGAATAAGTCAAACAGCTTCTGCCAGTGTCAGCAACCGACACTGAGACTCAACAAACACTTATATAGACTAGGAATACGTCAAACAGCTCTCTGCCAGTGTCAGCAACCGGACACTGCAGACTCAACAAACACTTATATAGACTAGGAATAGTCAAACAGCTCTCTGCCAGTGTCAGCAACCGGACACTGCAGACTCAACAAACACTTATATAGACTAGGAATACGTCAAACAGTCTCTGCCAGTGTCAGCAACGGACACTGCAGACTCAACAAACACTATATAGACTAGGAATAAGTCAAACAGTTCTCTGCCAGTGTCAGCAACCGGACACTGTAGACTCAACAAACACTTATATAGACTAGGAATAAGTCAAACAGTTCTCTGCCAGTGTCAGCAACCGACACTGAGACTCAACAAACACTATATAGACTAGGAATACGTCAAACAGTTCTGCCAGTGTCAGCAACGGACACTGAGACTCAACAAACACTTATATGACTAGGAATAGTCAAACAGTTCTCTGCCAGTGTCAGCAACGGACACTGCAGACTCAACAAACACTTATATAGACTAGGAATAGTCAAACAGCTCTCTGCCAGTGTCAGCAACGACACTGCAGACTCAACAAACACTTATATAGACTAGAATAAGTCAAACAGTTCTCTGCCAGTGTCAGCAACCGGACACTGTAGACTCAACAAACACTTATATAGACTAGGAAAAAGTCAAACAGCTCTCTGCCAGTGTCAGCAACGACACTGCAGACTCAACAAACACTTATATAGACTAGGAATAGTCAAACAGCTCTCTGCCAGTGTCAGCAACCGGACACTGAAGACTCAACAAACACTTATATAGACTAGGAATAATAAGTCAAACAGTCTCTGCCAGTGTCAGCAACGACACTGCAGACTCAACAAACACTTATAGACTAGGAATAAGTCAAACAGCTCTCTGCCAGTGTCAGCAACCGGACACTGAAGACTCAACAAACACTTATATAGACTAGGAATAATAAGTCAAACAGTCTCTGCCAGTGTCAGCAACGGACACTGAGACTCACAAACACTATTAGACTAGAAAAGTAAACAGTCTCTCTGTAGCCGCTGTGTACAAACTAGAGGAATAGTCAAACAGCTCTGCGTGTCAGCACCGGACACGCAATCACTAAACACTATATAGACTGAAAGTCAAGCTCCGCCAGTGTCAGCAACCGACACTGAGACTCCAACACTTATATAGCTAAATAAGAAAGTTCTCTCACAGTTTAGCGGCACTTTGATAAAACCTTATATAGACTAGGAATAAGTCAAACAGCTTCTTGGTGCTGCCGTAATGCAACAAACACGAGACTGTAGAACACTCTTCATCAAACCACTATGCAGACTCACAAAACTATAACAGGAATAAGTCAAACAGCTCTCTGCCAGTGTCAGCAACGGACACTGCAGACTCCAACAAACACTTATATAGACTAGGAATAAGTCAAACAGCTTCTGCCAGTGTCAGCAACGACACTGAGACTCAACAAACACTTATGACTAGGAATACGTCAAACGTCTCTGCCAGTGTCAGCAACCGGACACTGAGACTCAACAAACACTTATATAGACTAGGAATAAGTCAAACAGTCTCTGCCGTGTCAGCAACGGACACTGTAGACTCAACAAACACTTATATAGACTAGAATAGTCAAACAGTTCTCTGCCAGTGTCAGCAACCGGACACTGCAGACTCAACAAACACTTATATAGACTAGGAATAAGCTCAAACAGTTCTCTGCCAGTGTCAGCAACCGGACACTGCAGACTCAACAAACACTTATATAGACTAGAATAAGTCAAACAGTTCTCTGCCAGTGTCAGCAACCGGACACTGCAGACTCAACAAACACTTATATAGACTAGGAATAAGTCAAACAGCTCTCTGCCAGTGTCAGCAACGGCACTGTAGACTCAACAAACACTATATAGACTAGGAATACGTCAAACAGCTCTCTGCCAGTGTCAGCAACCGGACACTGCAGACTCAACAAACACTTATATAGACTAGGAATAAGTCAAACAGTTTCTCTGCCAGTGTCAGCAACCGGACACTGTAGACTCAACAAACACTTATATAGACTAGGAATAAGTCAAACGGCTCTCTGCCAGTGTCAGCAACCGGACACTGCAGACTCAACAAACACTTATAGACTAGGAATAAGTCAAACAGCTCTCTGCCAGTGTCAGCAACCGGACACTGCAGACTCAACAAACACTTATATAGACTAGGAATAGTCAAACAGCTCTCTGCCAGTGTCAGCAACCGGACACTGCAGACTCAACAAACACTTATATAGACTAGGAATAGTCAAACAGCTCTCTGCCAGTGTCAGCAACCGGACACTGCAGACTCAACAAACACTTATATAGACTAGAATAAGTCAAACAGCTCTCTGCCAGTGTCGCAACCGGACACTGTAGACTCAACAAACACTTATATAGACTAGGAATACGTCAAACAGCTCTCTGCCAGTGTCAGCAACCGGACACTGCAGACTCAACAAACACTTATATAGACTAGGAATAGTCAAACAGCTCTCTGCCAGTGTCAGCAACCGACACTGCAGACTCAACAAACACTTATATAGACTAGGAATAAGTCAAACAGTTCTCTGCCAGTGTCAGCAACCCGGACACTGAGACTCAACAAACACTTATAAGACTAGAATACGTCAAACAGCTCTCTGCCAGTGTCAGCAACCGGACACTGTAGACTCAACAAACACTTATATAGACTAGGAATAGTCAAACAGCTCTCTGCCAGTGTCAGCAACCGGACACTGAAGACTCAACAAACACTTATATAGACTAGGAATAAGTCAAACAGCTCTCTGCCAGTGTCAGCAACCGGACACTGCAGACTCAACAAACACTTATATAGACTAGGAATAAGTCAAACAGCTCTCTGCCAGTGTCAGCAACCGGACACTGTAGACTCAACAAACACTTATATAGACTAGGAATACGTCAAACAGCTCTCTGCCAGTGTCAGCAACCGGACACTGTAGACTCAACAAACACTTATATAGACTAGGAACAAGTCAAACAGCTCTGAGCCTGTGTCAGCAGACGGAACAGACACCGGATCATATCCTGCAAGACTGTCCTCTCCTGTGTGAGCTGAGAAGCAACATGTGGCCACACCCAGTCGACCTGAAAACTAAGCTTTGGGAAACCTGACAGACCTGAAGCTGGCCACCCAGTTTGTGGTCCACAGCGCATGACCAGATATCGCTAAAGAAGAAGAATTCTCTCACCTGCTTTAGCGTTTGGTCGTTTATTTGTATGTTGATATCTTTATGTTCTCTGTTTATGGTCATGACTTTATTCCCAATCATCATCAAGGTGCGTTTCCTTTATAGGACGTTGCTCTCTTTGCAGCGCATCTGAAATTTTATTCCGATTAATAATAATTCCTCTCGTACCGTTATACGTTACATATGGCCTGCAAGTAATTTCTCCATACCGTTCTATCCTGGGCAACCCGCTCAATCTCCTCCATGGAACTGAGACCGATATTTCCTGCCTCTCTCAGCAAAGTTCGTTTCAGGGTCTCCTTAGATCGACCTCTCTTTCTTGAACCCTTTACATCCCACTTCAATGCCTGCTTTGATATTCGTTGATCATTTCTCCTCAAGGTATGCCCAACATATCTCCATCTTCTCTTTCTTATAACAGTTGTCACTAGTGGTTGACCAGACATGTCTCTGATTTCATCACTTCTCCTGAATTCGTTCCATTTATATTCATTATTTTTCGCAGACATCTATTTTCAAATGCATTCAACTTGTTTTCTATATCATTAGTCATTTTCCAACTCTCGCTGGCATATGTTAGGATTGATACAACATTTGAATTGAAAATTCGTAATTTAGTTTTAATACTATATAACTTGCAGTTCCATATTTTATTTAGACTTTTAAAAGCTGATGTTGCTTTTTCAATTCGTATCATAATTTCTTTTTAACATTTCCTGTGCAATCAAAATTGCTACCTAAATAGTATTCCGATTATTAACCAAATTTACTAATTTGTCAGCAGATGTCCACGAAGCCTAACTTCTACAGTAACGGCATTTAAAGAACACATATTCTCTGGCATTCATCAACCACACAACCAGCACTTAATAACCTTTCTAGAACAATCATCGTTATTCTGAGAGCATCTCCACAGCACCGTCATTAAATACACCCGACACATCTGTCTCCGGAATCGTCGAGAGAATATTCGCTATTCTCTGGCAGTCTTGTATTCGCTTACACCAACTACGGGAAGGTCTGACGTGAAACAAAAGGAGGTCCTCTAATTAGAACGATCGATACTTTCCTATAGTGACGTTCTTCTGAGTTTTTTTTTTCTCCAGTAAATAACACTATGATACATATCGTTTAATAGAGAATCGGATAATTGAAACTGTGCGGATAAAGGAGAGAATAGTAATTTAAATTGTCGGTAAAGGTAACATTTTTATTGATATATATTGTTGTGTATGCTAGAATTGGGCTGTTAAAAAGCAGCCCTGTTTTTATATCAGGAGGTTCTGTTTTTATATCAGGAGGTTGGACGCCGAAAGCGAAGTCGGTGGCATGATTTGCTAGTGCCTTACATGACGTGCTAATTTTCTGGTTCGGTACCTTTTTATTCTTATTCACCTTTTAGCGCCCAACGGAGCACAGGTCTTCAACAAACTTCTTCCAGATCTTCTTCTCTCTTGCCATCCCTTCCAATTCTTTCCATGTGTTACCTATCCTTCATATCAGCCTCCAGCTCTCTCCTCCAGGTCTGCATAGGCCTTCCCCTACTCCTCTTTCCCTGCTGGTTCCAAAATATTGCCTGTCTTGCAATGCTTGAGGTCGGTCTTAACAATGTATGTCCTATCCATCGTCAATCTCTGTTCCTGAGCTCTTTCTCCACTGGTATCTGCTTAGTTCTTTCTCTGAGTTCCTTGTTCGTAATCTTATCTCAGTCCCTCTATTTTACGTAAACATCCATTTATGAAGGTCTGTAGTTTTCTGATGGTTTCTTTTGCTGTCTTCCAGGTTTCCGAGCCATAGAACAGCACTGACTTCACATTTGATTGAAATTATCTGCTTTGTATTTGTTTTAATTGAAAAGTGTTAATTCAACGTTGAATTTGTAATGACAAAGTGAACAGAAAGGTGCGGCAAGACGGGAAAACTACAAGAGAAAACCTTGTAGATACATCAAACAACACAGAACGGGAGTTGTTAGCCTAAACATAGTGAGATACATGCTTGGGAGGAGATCGGAGCAATTATGGACATGTCTGATATGCGATGACGATGATCCTCAAATGAAGAATGAATGAAGTAAACGAATTACTACTGCATAGCTTTTCTTTTCCTGGCTAAAGTCAGTTATAATTTTCTCTGTTTTTCTTCTTCTTCTACTTCTTCTTCTTCTTCTTCTTCCTCTTCTTCTTCTTCTTCTTCTTCCTCTTCTTCTTCCTCTTCTTCTTCTTCTTCTTCTTCTTCCTCTTCTACTCCCTCTTCTTCTTCTTCTTCCTCTTCTACTCCCTCTTCTTCTTCTTCTTCCTCTTCTTCTTCCTCTTCTTCTTCCTCTTCTTCTTCCTCTTCTTCTTCCTCTTCTTCTTCCTCTTCCTCTTCTTCTTCTTCTCTTCTTCTTCTTCTTCCTCTTCTACTCCCTCTTCTTCTTCTTTTTCCTCTTCTTCTTCCTCTTCTTCTTCTTCTTCTTCTTCTTCTTCCTCTTCTTCTTCCTCTTCCTCTTCTTCTTCCTCTTCTTCTTCCTCTTCGTCTTCTTCTTCTTCTTCTTCTTCCTCTTCTTCCTCTACTTCTTATAACTCTTCTTGAAACATAAAGCATTTACACATTTTATCCAACCAGCTCTGTCTAGAGCAAGCTAGTTTAGTTCATTCCAGGTCTTTCCTGCCTTTTTTTTTTCTCTTTCTACACTTCGCCTCCATATCTCGTTAGATCTTCCAAGTGCACGAGTAGTTACCGGGGCCCAAATTGTGGTGTAAAGAATAGAACCACTGTTACCTGCCACACATGTCGTAAGAGGCGGCTCAGGAGGTCGGGCATGGGGCTAGCTACCCCACATCGTAAAAACACTAGATGGCTACAGAACGGAGAGCGAACCGAGTAAACGCCGGCTGAAACCGGACACATCGCGTAAGGATAAGCACCAGAACTCCAAATTGTGATGAAGATTGACGTAAAATACCCAAATGCTAAGGCTGCATGAATCAGATTTCCACATGAATAGAATTTATGGGAGATCTGGTACATCGGTCTGGGCGGTGATCGCGAGAGAGAGAAGAGAGATCGTCCAATACCTATTTTACCGCACGGATTCTATTTCTAAGTCACATGCGGGTGCCTTGTCCTCTGCATTCTTAACTCTTTCATTCCGTAATTATTTTTTTTTACCTCACACGGATTTCTTTTTTAATGTATACCGAATTAATCAGTATACTGGTTTTGCGTCATATTAAAAAATAACATGAACCGAAATATTGGCTCAAAGGGATGAATGGGTTAATGTTTGTCGAAAATACTTCCATCTACAAAAGTTTTAATTTCCTATTAATATTGTAGTACTTAGAATATCATGGACAGAGTAAAGAACAAATGCTTCTGTTCTGCAACAGCTTGATCTATTAAAAAGATTTAGCTATTAAAGAGCATAACATCAAGGAAAATGAAATATTTCGGACACATCAAACGACATGAGTGCCTTGAGAAGGTAAGAATGGTGCCTGGAAGAAGAATGAGAGGAAGAACTAGAAGATGATGGGTACAAGATGTCATTGACGATCTGAGAATGATTGCTGCTGACGCCGGTCAACTTGCACAGAACAGAGAGTTTTCAGGACTGCTGTCATGGAAGCCAAGTTGTGGAAGGGACACGCTACTTGATGATGATGATTGATATTGTTGATGCCTGCTTGTTGGGTTGTCTAAGTATTAACGGCATAAAGTAAGCAGGTATTGAAGTGATGTGCACAGGTTCAGGAAAAGAGGACGACTTAAGGAAAACCTGAAACGACTTTGCTGACAGGGGAAAGAAATATCGGTCTCATGGAGTTCCATGGAGATAATTAAGGGAAAGACACTGGCGAAGGATAGGACCCACATTAAGAAGACCGACAGGAAGCATTGCAAGACAGGTTCTGTTTTGGAACACGCAGGAAAAGAGGAGTAGGGGAGGCCTAGACAGACCTGGAGAAGAGAGCTGGAGACTGATTTTAAAAAAGATAGGTAAAAGATGGAAAGAACTCGAAGGGATGGCAAGAGGAAGGAAGAGCTGGAAGGTGTTTGTTGAAGACCTGTGCTCCATTGGGAGTTAAAAGTTGAAGACGAAGTATTAAACTTATACATACATATATACTGGTCTCAAACTGTAATAATGAATTTGTTAATGTAACAACTAATGATTCTTTTACTTTCTTTGTCTAGATTCCTGCACGCAGATGTAACCACTACATAACTGGAACAAGTAGTCTTGTGCAACAGTGTGTCACCACTACATAACTGGATAAGTAGTTGTGTAAAGTGTGTACACTACATAACTGGAAAGTAGTAGTGTAAGTGTGTTACATACGTAGCAAAAATCACGTGATAGTGTTTACATCGAAATCATGCAAAATACCTGTAATGTTTACAAATTGGAAGATTTCTTCAAGCAAAATACCATATTGCATTTGCAAATTGGAAGATTTCTTAAGCAAAGATACCAGTATTGCATTTGTCAAATTGGAAGATTTCTTTAAGTAAAGATACCAGTAGTGCATTTGTCAAATTGGAAGATTTCTTCAAGCAAAGATACCAGTATTGCATTTGTCAAATTGGAAGATTTCTTTAAGCAAGATACCAGTATGCATTTGTCAAATTGGAAGATTTCTTTAATAAGTTTCACTCAAGATAAATTTCTTGCCAAGTACAGTATTGATTTTCAATTGAAATTCTTACGAAATACAGAATGCATTTGTCAAATTGGAAGATTTCTTCAAGCAAAGATACCAGTAGTGCATTTGTCAAATTGGAAGATTTCTTTAATAATTTCACCAAGAGTAATCTACCTGCCAACTGGAAGATTTTCTTCAATTAATTCTACGAATTCGAATAATTTCTTCAATCAGTTATACCTAGTAATAGGTGTTACCTTCAATATCTGTCCAGTAAACAGGTAAAGCCATTTGGATACTTGCAAGTACAACAAAGTAACTGCTGGCGAACCTGTCCACCTGTTACTATGCCTCACTCTATATATGTATAAATAAACCAAATAGGGCATACAGTTTTCAGTGGGCATCTATAAATATGTGCCCAGTGGTAGTAAGTGGAAGCTAACAAAAAGTATCTGCAGTAAAAAAACCCAGTTATTTTATGAATTTGGGTCGTTGTTGGTTAAATGAAGTAATTCGGTTTACTGCAATTTTGGCACAGTTTCCTGATGTTGATTATAAATGTCTGGGCATCAATGGCGAGCCCACACTGTTGATAAATTATAGGGCAGTGCGAGAGCAGCGCATGTTTTGTGCTGTTTGGTCGCAAAGAGCGGGAAGAGAGAGAGAGAGAGGTTGTAGGTTGAAGTCTGCCAAAAGTAGACGAAGTCATGTCAATGAGAACGGCTGTTATGTAATTAAAGTGCAGTGATGTCTAGGGGGCAACGGGACGAAACTGTTGATCGGTTGAGGCAAGGGAAACCCCAGGATGGAGGACACACAAACGCAACAACAGTTCGTAATTCAGTCAGTTTTCTAAACCCGGATACAGGAACTCGTGGCACTAATTTAGAACGTGCTCCAAGTTTAAACAGACTTCACGCACAAAGTTCAACAGAGACTAGTGGTTTAGGTGAAACTGTGACTTCCGGGTTTTCTAGTCAGGAGAGTGTCGTTAGCTATGTTGGCGATGAAAAAGACAGAGGCGGAACTGGGATAACTTTCGTAGAGCGATCACGAAGAAGGAATGCTGGTAATTCTGGAAGCGGTCGCGCGGTGAGTGAGCAAGAGCAAGAGCACGTGAACAAAGATAGTAGTGAACATTTTTATTCAGGGACACCAAAGGAGCATACGTCAAAGATTCAACGGCAGCAGGAGCATCATCTGACAATTCCACAACCCGATCATCGTCCGAAGCATCACATCCAGAAGATAGACCACGATAACGTCGAAAGAGGTAAACACGAGTCGAGATTACCAGACAACCAACAACCAACAGAACGTTATCAAAAACCTTCAAGAGATACGGGTGGAAGAAGTTTAACTCCCCAACAAGCCAAAGATGAATATGAGCAGAGGCAGCGTAGATTAAAACAAGCCCAAAGAAAACGGGACACGGAATCTTCTAGTAACATTGGCAGACCACTTCAAGAAAACAGACGACCAGTTACTGCCTTAAATACTTCAGATAAACAGATTCGACCTGGCACTGTTCATCGACATAAGGATGTTGATCATTCTGATCCATCGAACTTTAAAGAGCAACATGTGGGAGTAACATCAGCTGAAAACAGACACAGAGTAAACTTATCCAACAGCAATCGAGATTTGAATCAGCCTGATTCTAAAATAGAGGATTACCGTCAAGATTCTAATGTCGACAGGTTCGACAGATCTATCGGGAAATCTAAGCAAATCCTGCAGGAAACACCTGGAATTCGTTCTGTACCTCGAGCAGGTGTTAGAGCAGGTAACAGAGACAGTCTAGAACTAACATCCAACGTATTACCTGCCACAGGTAACGAACAAAACCGTTTGGATGCACTAAACACCCGCCGTAGAGACTCTTCTGAGTTAGCGCCAGGAGGCCGGGATCGAAGATCAAGCCCACACACAAGAGATCAGTTAAGAACTCACTCTGGAAGTTCTAGAAACAACTCAGATGAATATAATGAATCCAGCAGTTCTAAAAAAAGTGTTGATACTCAGATCTCAACAGGGAAGCCTCAAAAGTTAAACTCTATAGGGGAATCCGTTCCCAAAAGTTTTACAACACAAACAGTTGGAAACTCCGAGTCGGCACTTCTAGAATTAAACCAAACAAATTATGAAACGAAGAGACAAAGACCTCGTCCAGGGACAGAAGGCGTTCAACGAAGTTTACCGAAGTTGCCCGAAGCTCAAACAGGAAGTGGTAAAACATCACGGAGAAGTTCAGATGAGAGTAGCGGGCAGCTTCGGAACGTTCATGTTTCTGGTAGAGGAAGTAGAGCAGACCACTCGCAGGTAGAGACGAGAAGATCGAATTCTAAAGAAAAGGGGGGTACATTAGAAACGGGTGCTTTAGCTGACCGTAAGGAGTACGAGATAAACAAGGGCAGAGATCGACGGAGGGATGACGTTGACTCTGAAAGAAATATTGAACGACGCGTACGAATAGTCCCAGAAGATGTCAACCACAGAGGAAGTAGAACAGCAGGTGAGTTAGAGCGTCGAGCTGGCAGAGAAGAAGACAGAAGCATTCCAAAAGACACTTCAATTCATGTTAATGACACTAAAAGTAGGGACGTTGATGCTGTGTATAAAAAACATTCCGGACACGGTTCAACTGAAAGTTTTCCAAGAAGTGACGACACACGACACGGGGAAATAACTCGTCCAAAGCACAGCCGAGATAGACAAACTGATTCCAAGAATTGGAGTGAAGAGGGTGAAAGGTCACGGGATAAAAGTAGTTCAAGGTCGTCTCGGACAAAACAGTCTCCAAGGGAAAGATCTCGAGAGATTAGCCCAGATCAAACAGGGCAAGATCGTCGAACGAAGACTCGTGTTTCAGATGAGAGGTTTCATACTCAGGATGTAGAACGTGGAAAAAGTGAAAGAGAAGAGGAAGAAAAAAGAATGAATTACGAACGTCTGTCTCACCAAACCAGCAAAGGAATGAATGGAACAGGCGTTGGGGGAAGAGCATATCCTCCAGTACTTGATGGCGGTTACTCTACCAGTCCTCCCACAAGAAGAGCCGGAGGTGGTACGTTCGGACAAAGCTATAACAACATCTCAAAAAGTGGTCAGGTGCGAGAACAAACAGTTGTGCCTTCTTCGGGTACAACATCCAGTATCTCCAGCCCTAATGTGCAGGGAGGTTCATTCCCACAATCAACAAGTCCTCCATACACTAAGTTCCAGGTGCCTATATCCCCCCTGGCTACTGTCCCCACCGTCCAGTTAGTATCACCTGAAGAACCCGCTCTAAACATTGACAACATCGACAGAGAATGGGATCGACGGGGAAGCAGAAGCTCAAACCACAGCCACAACTCCAAAAGATCTAGCAAAGGAAGCAACATGTTTCTGGGACTAAACACCGGCTCAGCCTGGGCTAAGTGGTCAAGAGAACGAAGAGCCAGCTACAGACGAAGGCTAGAAAAACTGGAACAAGCCGAAACAACGCCCCAAACCGAAACAGTTCGAATTTCCACCTCAATGAAAAAAGCTAGACAGGAGGGCCTCAAATTTATCAGCCCTGATCTGGAAGCAACATATCTCTCAGAAGATGACCTCAAAGAACTTCGTCGGTACAAGCAACAACAAGTCCACGCAATGAGAGTTATAGAGAAGAATCGAAGACACAAATTCCGAGGAAAAAATGAAGTGAAACTCACTCCAGAAGAATGGCAAATGCTACAAGAATTCTGGAATCACACTCTTTTTGTGCGTGCTCGTTTCCTTGGAATATTAATCAGTGTTATTGCGCTTATCTTCATGATCGTCAGCATTAGTAACCACTCGTGGCTTAAACACAGTGAGTACTTACCTTCTGTTTGTTTTTTGTTTAGGACATTCACTTTGACTTCTTTATGATGTGAATTATTTCGAAATTTTTTTTCTCGAATTATTTATTATTTTGTTTTGGTATAAATTATTTGTAATATTTTGTGTGAATTTGTAATGTTTTTTTTGTATACACTATTTATGATATTTTGTGTATCAATTATTCATGTTTTTTTGTGTGAATTTATGATTTTGTGTGTGAATTATTTATGATTTTGTGTGTCAATTATTTATGTTTTGTGTGTGAATTATTTATGTTTTGTGTGTGAATTATTCATGTTTGGTGTGTGAATTATTTATGTGTTTTTGGTGTGTGAATTATTTATGTTTTTTGTGTGTGCATTATTTATGTTTTTTTTAATGGAAATTATTTACGTTTTGTGTGTGAATTATTTATGTTTTTTGTGTGTGAATTATTTATGTTTTTTGTGTGTCAATTATTTATGTTTTTGTGTCAATTGTTTTTGTGTGTCAATTATTTATGTTTTGTGTGTCAATTATTTATGTTTTTGCTTGTTTTGGTGTGAATTATTTCTGATTTGTTTTCGAATTATTTATTATTTTGTTTTGGTGTAAATTATTTGTGTATTTTGGGTGTGAATTATTTCTGTTTGTTTTATTTCTGTTTGTTTTATTTCTGTTTGTTTTATTTCTGTTTGTCTTATTTCTGTTTTATTTCTGTTTGTTTTATTTCTGTTTGTCTTATTTCTGTTTTATTTCTGTCTGTTTTATTTCTGTTTGTTTATTTCTGTTTTATTTCTGTTTGTTTTATTTCTGTTTGTTTTATTTCTGTTTGTTTTATTTCTGTTTTATTTCTGTTTTATTTCTGTTTGTTTTATTTCTGTTTTATTTCTGTTTGTTTTATTTCTGTTTGTCTTATTTCTGTTTTATTTATGTCTGTTTTATTTCTGTTTGTTTTATTTATGTTTTATTTCTGTTTGTTTTATTTCTGTTTGTTTTATTTCTGTTTGTTTTATTTCTGTTTGTTTTATTTCTGTTTTATTTCTGTTTGTTTTATTTCTGTTTTATTTTTGTCTGTTTTATTTCTGTTTGTTTTATTTCTGTTTTTTTTCTGTTTTATTTCTGTTTGTTTTATTTCTGTTTGTTTTATTTCTGTTTTATTTCTGTCTGTTTTATTTCTGTTTGTTTTAATGTTTTTTGTTTTATTTCTGTTTTATTTCTGTTTTATTTCTGTTTGTTTTATTTCTGTTTTATTTCTGTTTTATTTCTGTTTTATTTCTGTTTTATTTCTGTTTTATTTCTGTTTTATTTCTGTTTTATTTCTGTTTGTTTTATTTCTGTTTTATTTCTCTTTTATTTCTGTTTTATTTCTGTTTTACTTCTGTTTTATTTCTGTGTTATTTCTGTTTGTTTTATTTCTGTTTTATTTCTATTTGTTTTATTTCTGTTTTATTTCTGTTTTATTTCTGTTTTATTTCTGTTTTATTTCTGTGTTATTTCTGTTTGCTTTATTTCTGTTTGTTCTTTTTCTATTGTTTTATTTTTGTTTGTTCTATTTCTGTTTGTTATGTAGGGAATTAAATCATCTTTAAGCCGAGGCACGTCGCTTTCAACCTAAGGACGAGCCTTTTATTGATTATATCATGGCGCATGAAAATTAACTTTTTTCGGAGAATCTAATAGTTAAAATATTGACTTTTCTTTATGACTTTGAGTGAATTGTTTATGAAGTTTTGTGTGAATTGTTTATGAAGTTTTGTGTGAATTGTTTATGAAGTTTTGTGTGGATTATTTATGAAGTTATGAGTGAATTATTTATGAAGTATTTGTGTGAATTATTTATGAAGTTTTGTGTGAATTATTTATGAATTTTGTGTGGATTATTTATGAATTTTGTATGAATTATTTATGACTTCTTGTGAATTTTGATGTGATTAGTGTTAACTTTCTGTGACTTGTTTAGGAGATGTGTGAATTTCTGTCAAATTGTATGTGAATTTTCGTGAATTTGACATGAATTTATTAGAGTGTGAACTGGTTTATTCTTTTCTGTTAGAGTCTGTAACCGTTAGAGTAGAGTCTGTAACCGTTAGAGTAGAGTTTGTAACCGTTAGAGTAGAGTTTGTAACCGTTAGAGTAGTGTTTGTAACCGTTAGAGTAGAGTCTGTAGAGTAGAGTTGACGATCTGAGAAAGACTCCTACTGACGCCGGTCAACTTCCACAGAACAGAGAGTGTTTCAGGACTTCTGTCATGGGAGCCAAGTTCCGGAAGGGACAAGCTACTAGATGATGATATGCTAAGATATTCGTTCATTCTTTGCATCTCGACACACTGTTGTAAGGTTGTTATTAAGTGTTTAGGAATCCATTTTATGGTACTCCAGCTAATCCATATCTGCTCTGGCTTCCCCAGCAGTTTGTTTGTTTGCTGATTGTTCCTATCTTTTCCTAATTTTTTTCCGATCCAGAAGCACTTGAGCTTAAAGCTCTTTGGCTCGGTGTCATGGACATCGTAACCCTTCGACTCGGTGCCACGAACACCGTAAATCTGGGAAACTTGTAGCTTTTCTGCCAGTCCGCGGAGTTGAACCCTTACTTACAGAGGACTAGTCACCCGTAGTCCAACGCGTTACGAACACGCTGGGCACGCGGGCAGTCTTTTCCTATCTACCTATCTATTCTCCATTCCCATTTATTTTTCTTTCGGCTTCAGGAAGAAATAAGAGGGACCTGAAGTGAGCCTCCGTGTATACTTTTTGTATATATGGTCTTTTTCATCTTTACAGACGGTCAATTGGCAAGTGTTTTACTGTGACAACTTCTGAGTTTTCGCTTTTCTCTCTTGTCGTTCACCTCGTATATAAGTCTCTTCTCAAAAGACTCTGCGCCCTTTCATAATTTGGCTTTCCACACAACTCTGTCATCAGCTAGTCCCTCCCATGTGATGAGACCTATAAAAAAGTTTTTCATTGAGGCTTTGCAGACATCTTTATATCTGAGCAGTGGTCTGCCCTGGTGCCTCTTCCTCTCCGAAAGTTCACAGAACAGCATTTGTTTTGGTATGCGGCAAGTTTCCATTCTTCTCACATGTCCCAACCATCTTAGTCGTCTACTGCTAATCATGCCCATGATGGAAGGCAGGTATGCACGTTGCAGTACTTCAGAGTTGGTTATCTTATCGTACCACCTGATGTTCATAATCTTGCGGAGACATCGAAGGTGAAAGATGTTAAGTCCCTTCTCGTGTCTTGAGTATGCTTTTTGTACAAGGTGGAATTTAGTGCCTCGGATATTCCGTCGATCTATTGTTTACGTGGTCGTCCTCTGTGTCTGTTACCATTGTATCTGAGTGGCGGTGCTCTTGGTGGATATGTTGGATGGCGAACAGGACTTACATGCCATGGTGGATATGTTGGATGGCTCTGAAATGCTTCGATATAGACACCACATGCTGGGAATCCCTTGCGCAAGATCGCCAAATGTGGCGCTGTAACAACAAAAGAGGAACTCGAATAGCTGAGAATCATCGTATTGTTGAGTCACAGAGAAAACGAGCAGCGTGAAAAGACAGAGCACACAACACGCACATGTCTAACCTTGATCATGTATGCCCCACCGGTGGTCGGGGATTCTGTTCTAGGATTGACTCTACAGTCACCTCCGCACACACCAGAGAGGTGCAACAGCACACGTCTGAGATTGTTGTCATCATCGCTTGCGATGGATGGCTATTATTTGATGGCGAACAGGACTGCCAGGCCATGGTGGATATGTTGGATGGCGAACAGGACAGGACTGCCAGGCCATAGTGGATATGTTGGATGGCGAACAGGACAGGACTGCCAGGCCATGGTGGATATGTTGGATGGCGAACAGGACAGGACTGCCAGGCCATAGTGGATATGTTGGATGGCGAACAGGACAGGACTGCCAGGCCATGGTGGATATGTTGGATGGCGAACAGGACAGGACTGCCAGGCCATGGTGGATATTTTAGATGGTGAAAACAAACAGAAAGGAATCAGTATAAATATAAAAAAAACTGAGGTGATGGTCATCTCTAAGAAACAAGAGACACACCTATGTAATATAAACATTAGAAAGGAATGAATTAAACAAGTTCATCGATTGAAATATATGGGTGCCATTATCACATCAGATGGAAGATGCACTTCAGAAATAAAAAAACAGAATAGTTCAGTCGAAATCAGACTTTCAGAAGATGAAAGACATACTATGCAATAAATTCTTATCAGTGTCGTTGAGGAAACGAGTAATCCAATGCTATATAGAACCAATACTTTTATGTGGTAGTGAGTCATGGACAATAAACAGACAAATAGTAAGAACATTGGAAGCCTACAGAAATGTGGTTTCTCAGAAGAATGTTGAAAGTTCCATGGACAGCTAGAAAGGCAGTTCCATGGACAGCTAGAAAGACAGTTCCATGGACAGCTAGAAAGACAGTTCCATGGACAGCTAGAAAGAGATGGTGTCGGAGAAAGAATCATATCGAAATCTAATTAATCAAATAAGAAGCAGACAATCAAGGTTTTTCAGACATATAATTAGAAGTGGCAGTTTAGAACTGAAGGGTCATGACCCTTCAGACCGCCTGAAATCTGCCAATACAGCATCAGAACCAAGACTAGTATCTATAACAGCTGTGGGCTGTCAACATTGCTGTACGGATCGGAATGCTGGAGAATGACAGAACAGGATATGTCAAGACTCTCCACCTTTCATACAACTTGTCTGCGAAAAATCTTACGCGTGTACTGGCCGACTACTATCTCGAACCAAGAATTGCAGTCAGATGCCAACAAGAGAATATGGGCACTATCATCCGAAGACGACGCTGGAGATGGATTGGACAGTGATGCGCATGGAGACTGGCTCCGACACAGAAACTGCACTGAGATGGTCTCCAGAGGGTAGACGAAAGCGTGGAAGACCCAAGACGACCTGGAGAAGAACGATAGAGCAAGAGCTGAAGGAAATGAATCATAGCTGAACATTCATACAGAGGAAGGCCATGAACAGGAATAATGGTGTATGTTTGTTCCTGCCTAAACGCCAAGAGCGTAACAGGCTAAGAGAGAGAGAGTGAGAGAGAGAGTTTAGAACATTTGGTTACAACAGGTAAAATCAGGGAAGAGAGATAGGAATCTCTGGAAAAAACTGCACTCGTGAACAGAATGGCGCGGTCTGGACTCGAACCAGACCTTCGACTCACAAGGCAAAATGCTTAACCACTTAGGCACAGAAACCTCCTCTGAAGGACACGCTAGACATAGCACGCTAGAGAGCCAGAGAGATAGGAGGAGACAAAGGGACACAATTCCGGACTGCTTGAAATCGTGGTTCGGCAATGGTTCGGTGATGGAGTTGATGGATTGTACTAGAGACAGACAGATGTGGAGAGACATGATCGCATACGCCAGCTAGCACGGCACTTGATTGATTGATATTCCTCTTATCAATACTATATGTCCTTTCTAGAAGTCTCTTCCAATCCAGCATGCCAGCCTGTTTATTTTCCTGAACCTGACCATGCCTGGAAAAAAATGACCATGCAGTGAGGGCTCGTGATAATTTTTGTTGGTGGGGCCAGACAAAAATTATCGGGGAAATCATGGTTTTAGATTAGGTTATATTTTAATTTATAAAGTAATAAATACGTGTTACACATTATTTTTGGTTGGCCGGCCCCGAGGTCTAATGCGAGCCCCTGGCCATGGATAGGTGGGCTTGACGGCTTGACCTGTGTCTTTAGAGTGAAGTGTAAGAAGAAGAAGAAGAGGAGGAGGTATCAATCTACTCTTCTTGACTTTGAACTCAATGGTTCTTTACGTTCTCAATAGAACCGACCAGAACATGGGACCTAGAACACGACCAGAACAGGACCTAGAACACGGACCTAGAACATGTGACCAGAACACGGACCTAGAACATGACCTAGAACACGGACCAGAACATGGACCTAGAACATGGGACCTAGAACATGGGACCTAGAACAGACCAGAACACGGACCTAGAACAAGGACCTAGAACATGGGACCATGAACATGGGACTAGAACAGGACCTAGACGGACCTAGAACAGGGCCTAGAACACGGGACTAGAACATGGACCTAGAACAGGACCAGAACATGTGACCTAGAACAGGACCTAGAACATGTGACTTGAACAGGACCTGAACATGGACCTGAACAAGACCTAGAACATGGGACCTAGAACATAGGACCTAGAACATGGGACCTAGAACATGGGACCTAGAACACGGGACCTAGAACAAGGGACCTAGAACATGGGACCTAGAACATGGGACCTAGAACATGGGACCTAGAACAAGGGACCTAGAACAAGGGACCTAGAACATGGGACCTAGAACACGGGACCTAGAACATGGGACCTAGAACACGGGACCTAGAACAAGGGACCTAGAACACGGGACCTCCGTGTTATCGTCCGTTCTAAGGCTTCCTATTGTTCTGTTTCAATTGAAACATATATATGTGCGTTTGTATAAGTGTATGTATGCGTGCGTGAGAGTAAGTGCTTGTGGAGCCTTGATGTGTGTCTGTCCCTGTGTGCGTGTGTGTGTGTGGGAGCTATCCAAAAAGTCTACGCAGGAGTAATCGAATCTGCCCTCCTGGGAATCGAGCTTATCAATAATTAGGAAATTATTAGTCACACTGGGATGTAATCGAGTATCGTGGAAGTCGGTTTGACGCACATCGATTCTTTTTATGCGTATGTTTGTCTGTGTGTTTTTGTGTGTAGATGTATGTGTAGATGTTTGTGTAGATGTTTGTTTGAGTGTGTAGATGTGTTTGTAGATGTGTGTGTAGATATTTGTTCGTAGATGTGTGTGTAGATGTGTGTGTGGATGTATGTGTAGATGTGCGCGAAGATATGTGTGTTAGATGTGTGTGTAGATGTGTGTGTGGATGTATGTGTAGATGTGTGTGTAGATGTGCGCGAAGATATGTGTGTAGATGTGTGTGTGTAGATGGGTGTGTAGATCTGTGTGTAGATGTATGTGCATATGTGTGTGTAGTTGTGTGTGCAGATTTGTGTGTAGATTGGTGTGTAGATGGGTGTGTAGATGTGTGTGTAGATCTGTGTGTAGATTTCTGTATGTACATGTGTGTGAAGATGTGTGTGTAGATTGGTGTGTAGATGGGTGTGTAGATGTGTGTGTAGATCTGTGTGTAGATGTGTGTGTAGATGTGTGTGAAGATGTGTGTGAAGATGTGTGTGTAGATCTGTGTGTAGATGTGTGTGTAGATTGGTGTGTAGATGTGTGTGTAGATGTGTGTGTAGATGTGTGTGTAGATCTTTGTGTAGATGTGTGTGTAGATGTGTGTTTGCTTGTGTACATATGTGTGTTTGTGTGTGTTGATAGGTATGATGGAGAGAAAGTGCACTCAAGCCGTAAGGAATTCAGAATATCAGCTTGGTCCATTGTTCGCCCGCTTTTTTTTTTTTTACAGCAGTTATACCTGCAAGCCTATCTGCACGTTTCTTTACCCTTAGACCTGCATGCCCTGACACAAAAATAAAACTGAATTTTGTCAGCCTAGACCTCTCTAGCGCCTCCAACCATTGTCTCTGAGTCCAGCCTGTTTCAATCTTCCTGAGCATACTCATCAATGCAAAGATGAAGTTCCTACGCAGAATGCTGGGAGTATCAAGAAGAGACCGGATTAGAAATAAAGACTATAGTCTATTGTCTATTCCCAGATGGAAGATGGAATTGGTCACTCTTGCCATTAAGCGTAGGGGTGGGAGTTTTAATTTGCGTTCCAATGCCAGATGAGTCGCCCTTGTTTTATATATGTGTTTATTTAATGTGGTCTTGATATTGTCTATCCATCTTTTCTTGGTCTTTCCTTGGCTCTAGTACCTAATCTCTTTTTATTGTATGCTGTTATTGGTGGTTGGTTGTATTTCATTCTCATTAAATGTCCAAACCACTGCATTTGTTGTCTTTCAATGTATTCGATGCGTGAAGTTATGCCCACTCTGCTTCTGATGTCCTCATTTCGTAGTCTGTCTTTCCTGGTCATCCCCACTGCTTTCTCAAACATTTCATTTCACACGTGGTGAACTTTCTGTGATGTGTGTTGCTGTAAGAGACCAAGTTTGACACTGGTAACAAAGTGTTGGTGAGCGGTGTGTTGCTGTAAGAGACCAAGTTTGACACTGGTAACAAAGTGTTGGTGAGCTTTCTGTGGTATGTTGCTGTTAGAGACCAAGTTTGACACTGGTAACAAAGTGTTGGTAGAAAAATACTTTAGAAATGAAGACATGTGACAGAGAGTTTGACACAATGAGTACAATAAAAGTACTGAACTTCATCAAGACACAACAAATTAAGTGGCTCAGTCACATAAGCAGATTACTGACAACAAACAGCGCGACTCAAAGG
This sequence comes from Arion vulgaris, assembly GCA_020796225.1. Classification (NCBI taxonomy): domain Eukaryota; kingdom Metazoa; phylum Mollusca; class Gastropoda; order Stylommatophora; family Arionidae; genus Arion; species Arion vulgaris. The sequence continues at coordinate 13,922,600 of CM036778.1, forward strand.
GCAATGCTACTACAATACAGTGCATACGAAAGTGGATACATTATAAAAGTGGAAACAAAGCGAAAGTCGTCCACGCAAAATATGAACCACGTAAATAACAGAGGCAGTTAAGGACACTATTTACGAAGCGTACACAAAAACCCTGCAGGACCGTGCGATTTATTTTCTCAGTATGATGCAAGTCTTCGAAATGCCGCCCCATAATTTTTCTTTAAAATAACCTTCAATTGTGATTTTAATTTCGTTGCTTAGGCCGCCCTCTTTCGGAACCGCCTGAAGCGGCCGTCTCAATGTAACATAGCACGGCACGGCCATGAAAGCCCGTTCTAGAAATCTCTTCTTACCCTGACGCTGTGAAGCAAGACAAGTTTAAATAAAAGAAGACAGTGCTACAGATTGTGCGAGTTTCTCTTGGACGTGCAGGACACGCTTTAACAAACATTCCTCTCCTACTGTTATGCGTTACATGTGGATTGAAAGTAATTTCACCATACTGCTCTATCCTGGGCAACTAGCTCAATCTCTTCCATAGAATTGAGACTTATATTTCTTGTCCCTCTCATTTTTTTTTTTTTCGCTCCAGAAGCACTTGAGCTAAAAGCTATTCGGTTCGGTGTCATGGACATCGTAACCCTTCGGTTCGGTGCCACGAACACCGTAAATCTGGGGAACCTTAACTTTTCTGCCAGTCCGCGGAGTTGAACCCGCACATACAGAGGACTTGTCACCCGTAGTCCAACGCGCTACGAACACGCTGGGCACGCGGGCTTGCCCCTCTCATAAAGAATATCAATCAATCAAGTGCTATTTCTACCGGCGTAGGCGATCATGTCTCTCCACAACTCTCTCTGCTCGGTACATTTAATCAGTTCTGACGTCGATCTTTTGTCGAAGCACTATGCCAGGCCATCCAACATATTCTCACTCTGTCTTCCACAATCTCTCCTTCCCTGAATTTTACCTGTTGTCACCAAATGTTCTAAACCTTCTTCATTATATGCCCGAAGAACCTTGATTGTCTGATTCTTATTCTTTTGATAAGGTTTCTTTGTGTGCAGGCCTGATTTAAAACCTCATCATTTGTTTTCATTGTTGTCCATGGAATTCTCAGCATTCTTCTGTAAAACCACATCTCCGCTATTATAGACTTTCATCATCATCATCAAGTAGCTTGTCCGTTCCGAAACTTGGCTCCCATGACAACAGTCTTGAAAAACTCTCTGTTCTGTGCAAATTGACCGGCGTCAGCAGCAGTCATTCTCAGATCGTCAATGACATCTTGCACCCATCATCTTCTAGATCTTCCTTTCATTTTTCTTCCAGACACCATTCCCTCCAAAATTACCCTTTTCTAGGACACTCATGTCGTTTGATGTGTCCAAAATATTTAATTTTCCTTGTTTTATGTTCTTTATTAGCCAACTCTTTTTAATATCAAGCTGTTGCAGAACAGAAGAGTTTGTTCTTTACTCTGTCCATGATATTCTAAGTACTCTTCTGTAGTATTTGCATTCAAAGACATTGATGATCTTCGCCGCTGCTTTGTCAGTGGTCCTTGTCTCACAATCATATGTTGCCAAGGGCAAAACGCAGGCTATTAAAGACGTGATTTTTTTTCTTATTTCAGTTACATTCCAGAGGTTAGTTCTTTTAGTTTTTGCAAAGCAATGCTCAATCTTCTTCTAATTTATTTTATAGCATTCCCGTCATTTGTCAGCAACGCTCCAGGTATTCACAGTTGTCGACTCTTTCATAGAATCTCATCATCATTATCATCAAATAGTTTGTCCTGAGCAGAACTGTGCCACCCCAACAGTCCTCCGAAATTTCTCTCTCTCATAGGCCAGGTGTTCTGCCTCTGCAGCTGTCATGTTCAAACCATCAGTTACGTCCTGAATTCATCTTCTCTGTGATCTTCCTCTGGGCATAAGAATAGAACCACTGTTACCTGCTACGCATGTCGTAAGATGCGACTAAGGAGGTTTGGATAAAATCGGATGCATGTGTCCTAAGCGTGTACTATGCGTTTAGAGGCATACCAAACCAATATGTAACGTATACACGTTCTTGGCAAAGATCAAACATATCACAAAGAGTGATACAAATTGGTCGTAAAGAACGAACGCAAAGAAGAAAAAGAAGAAACCATCAGTTACATCCTGAATCCATCTTCTCCGTGGTCTTCTCTTCTTCTCTTTGCCGGTATGCCTCCTTCGATGATGGTCTTCTCCAGCCCTTCATGTCTTTTTATATGTCCAAAATATCTCAATTTTCTTTCTTATTTGTAGCATCAGCCAGTTTTCTTTGATTTTGAGTTCTTTCTGGATATATCTATTTGTTCTCTTCTCTGTCCATGAGATACTGAGGTCTCTTCTGTAAGACTTATATTCTTCTTTTTATCTTCCACCATTTGCTTTTTATATTTTTAAGTGTTGGAGGGTGGGAGGGAGGGGGAGGAGGGAGGAGGAGGGAGGAGGGAAACGTAGTGATCTTGTATGTGCTTGTTTTAAGGCACTTTGTAAGCTGATATTCATTTTCGTAAGGCTGTTCTTGATGCCGTCGCTCCATCTTTTGCGTGGTCTTCCTCTCGCTTTGTACTCGTTATACTTTTTTTCTGTGTGGATCTGTGGTAGGCGATACCAGGGCATTACAGTTATATTCAAAAGCACATATGTGTTTTTCCACTGCCTTATTAAATGTCCATACTTCACACCAGTGGCGGCTCGTGATCATTTTTGTTGGTGGGGCCAGACAGACATTTTCGGAAAAATTATGGTTTTGGTTGAGTTACATTTTAATGTATAAAATAATAAATACACGTTACTCCACTGGCCTTTAATGACGAGCCGCCACTGCTTCCAACCCATTCTCATAGAATATACACCACTGACAAACACAAGAACAACTGATCAAATTAACTTGCAAGGAAACCATACCCGCTGTCAACTAATGAAAAGAGCAATTCTGTCCGTAATTATGAAAGATTGACTGCAAAAACGGAGTCCCAACACAAACACAGAGTTAATGATAGTAAATTGAGCACTTAATAAGTCTGGGGTTTGTGATTTCGTTTGAAGTTTTTGTTCTTATTAGCGCGTTATTTTATTTGCATACAAGTAATGTACGCATTCTGATATCTAAGGCTATTTAGTCCATATCTGTTTGCCTGTTTATTGTATATGAGCCTAAGAGCGATTGTATGTTGTGCCAGTTATGTGCCTACAAGTAGGCCAGTATATCACATTTCTACAACGTTGTTTTTTTTACGAGGGTAGCTTCCCTAAGACCCTACCTCAGTCGCCTCCTACGACACGCCTTGTAGGTCACATTGTTACTGTTCTTTGCTCCCCATGCGAACCCAGGCAATACACAGGCGGATTTATTTTAAAACTCGATTATTCTGTTTACGTTTGTTAGAAATCGATTATTTCATTTATATCTTTTTATCAACGTTTACTTCACCATTGAGTTTTACAGGAGAATTTCTCTCTCTCCTTTTCTTTCTCTCTCTCTCTCTCTTTCTCTCTCTTTCTCTCTCTCTGTATAGGCTAGATTCCTGGGGGCAAATCCTCCTACTCTCTCTGTCTAGACTAGATTCCTGGGGGCACTCCTCTCACTCTCTCTCTCTCTCTCTCTCTGTCTAGACTAGATTCCTGGTGGCAAATCCTCTCTCTCGTTAACTAGATCTCTGGCATCTCTACATTCTCTGTCAGATTCCTGGGGCAAATCTCTCTCACTCTCTCTCTGTCTAACTAGATTCCTGGGGCACTCCTTCATCTCTCTGTCTAGACTAGATTCCTAGGGGTCAAATCCTTTTCACTCTCTCTGTCTAGATCTCAGATTCCTAGACTAGATTCAGGGCAAATCCTCTCTCACTCTCTCTGTCTAGACTAGATTCCTGGGGGCACTCATCTTATCTCTATGTTTAAACTAGAGCCTTTGGCTTATATTCTGACGGTTGTGAGTTTGAATCGAATTCAAATCTCGCCGTTCTGATAAGATTGAATTTTATTTCCAGAGAGCCATAGGGTTGTTGCCGGACCTATAGAGATCGTACTTTGTGGAACATTCTCGGCATGTAGTGTGATATTTCTGCGCAGAGGGACTGGGCTATGCGGGGTACAACCCAGTGCACTGAACTCAAAATTTCGTGTATGTGTTCTACTATGTTTATGTGGCCGTCTCCTATAACATACACCCCCAACAGATGTAGAAAGATATTTTATACTGCTGGTTCCTGTGGCTCGCTGGTTAAACACACTCTTGCTGGGGGCTTCGGTTTGTGTAAACACGCGCATGTCGTTGATACTGTACTACGCCGAAGTGTGCCGCGTTTATAGTTAAGCTTTGTTGAAGGATAAATGGCTTGTTATGCATGTTACCATATGTTTAACATTTCAGCGGCGTAGAGTCACTTGGCATAGTGCCACTATTGTATTCCGATCCTGACAACAGGTGTGTGTAATAATAAAATCAATAATGGCATCATTTGAAGTTTTGACACGAGAAGTCGCTTCTCGGTAATATTGTTATAATAACAGAGATACATTTACTTTCTACTGCTGTTTTTTTTTTAAAGCCATTTAACCAACCACTTGCCGTCTCCGCTTTAAAAGTTGGCTGTAATGAATCTTGGTTATTCGGTACTTGTTAATGAGCCTATCAAATAAACAACCTTGCAGGTTGACAAGTACCAATCTTGACAATCGTGAAAAGGCGTAAACTTACGTGGTTCGGGCATGTGATGAGACATAGCTCACTCTCTAAGATTATCCTACAGGGAACAGTTGAGAGTGGGAAAAAAGCATGTGATGAGACATGGCTCACTATCCAAGATTATCCTACAGGAAACAGTTGAGGGTGGAAGAAAGCATGTGATGAGACATAGCTCACTCTCTAAGACTATCCTACAGGAAACAGTTGAGAGTGGAAGAAAGCATGTGATGAGACATGGCTCACTATCCAAGATTATCCTACAGGAAACAGTTGAGGGTGGAAGAAAGAAAGGAGGGCAGAGCAAATCTTGGTTTGACAACATCAAGAGCTGGACAGGGCAGAGTTTCTCCACACTCGCTCGAGGAGTTGACGACAGCGATTCATGGCGTGCTTTTTGTGCTGATGTCTCCACAGTGACACCTGTATGACCCTAACGGGTTATGGGCTTTATTATTATTATTATACAGGGTGTTCAACTTAAAAGCAGCACGTAAATGGAGCTAATCTGGCATATATGTATGGAAATGCGAAGGTTTAGTTATGACGTAGTATAGGTCAAGGTTGTGTGACGTTGTGTAATTGTAGTGCGGGAAGGGGCGATGAACAAATGTGACGTAGGACGAGCTAGTCAAAACCGGTTTAAATAGTAAATAAACACAACTCAATTTGTACCTGGCAACTTTCGAATTGTCAATGGGGCTGCAATTATCTTGAAAACCCTGTATAATGAACCTACGTTATTGTACTAGGCAGACCCATAGGGGATCAGTCTTCCTAACATGTTTCGAAGTGTATGAATACTGATGGTTCCTGTGGCACGCTGGTTAAACACACTTTCCACTCTTACTCTCATGAATCCAGTTCTACTTGTTTTCATTATCATCAAATAGTTTGTCCTGAGCAGAACTTTACCACTCCAACAGTCCACCGAAATTTCTCTCTCCCATAGGTTAGATGTACTGTCTCTGCAGCCGTCATGTTCAAACCATCAGTTACATCATTAATCCATCTTCTTCGTGGTCTTCCTTTTCTTCTCTTTGCCGGTATACCACCTTTCATGATTGATTCATTGATTGATTCATTCATTGATTGATTCATTGATTGATTCATTGATTGATTCATTGATTGATCTGATCCGACCATCATCATTGCACTTCGCTGAGTAACCATGTGTGCTCCGATCTCTTTCTTACACAGGAAGATCTCAACGACAGTGAACGAACTCAGTAAGACCGGCGAAGATCCCCGATGTAATTTTAAAGATGGTGAAAATATTTTGTGATAATACATTGACCTTTTAGAAGTGTCGTCTGGTTTCAATCCCCAACACACAAAATTTTGTATCGCAAAACGACTCTGGTTGACCCAGTTTTGACTGAGTATCAGAAAACTCAGGAAGTAAAGGTGACTGGTTGCCCGCCTGTCCAGCGTGTTCGTAGCGCGTTGGACTACATGTGACTAGCCCTCTGTGAGTGCGTGTTCAATTTCGCGGGCTGGCAGAAAAGCCACAGGTTCCCCAGATTTACGGTGTTCGTCGCACCGAGCCGAAGAGTTACGATGTCCATGGCACCGAGCCGAAGTACGATGTCCATAGCACCGAGCCGAAGAGTTACGATGTCCATGGCACCGAGCCGAAGAGCTGAAAGCTCAAGTGCTTCTGGATCGGGTCTTTAAAAAAAAAAGGCGACTGGCATGGTGTTAACATATGTAACACGTCTAATATATGGCATTGGTCATAGACAATATATTGATCTAACAGCGAATTTTCCAATATTCCAGATGGTATGAAAATCGGTTCCTGATTTAACTTTTACCAGTTGAAAAGTATGTTAATTGAAAAACCAGATTATAGTGTTCCTTCCATGATGGTCTTCTCCAGTCTTTCATGTCTTTTTATATGTCCAAAATATCTCATTTTTCTCTTTCCTATTTGTAGCATCAGCAAGTTTTCTTTGATTTTGAGTTCTTTCTGGATAAATATATTTGTTCTATCTTGTTCTCATCAACAAGGTGCGTATCCTTTATAGAACGTTGCTCTCTTTGCAGAGCATCTGAAATTCACTCTGTCTCTTGCCAGTTCACCCACTTCGTCGATGGTCATAATCATGGTTTCTTTAATATCTTGTAGCCATCTTCTTCTTGGTCTGCCTCTGCGTCCTGGGACTCTGCCCTCTAATATTGTTCTCTCAGGCCATCGTGACGATTAATGTGACCAAAGTATCTATCTTGTTCTACTGTTTCTAAAAGTTCTACTTTTACAACGGGTAATTTCTTAAATCGCTGGATCGATTCATTATCTATTTGAGTGACTTCATTGAATAGACAGTCGTGAAGAGAACGAAGAACATTCTACTTATTCATCCAAGGAGTAAGATGCCGTCTCAGGCTAAGACCATACGAAAGACAAATTAAACAACCGAAAATTGATTGAGAGCATGACAAGCTTATGTTCCTCAAATGACTGAGAAATGTTCATAATCATGAACGACCTCACCTAGTCAGAAAGTGTGAACAGTATAAATCTACTATTAGTCATCAATCATAAAGCCCAAATATACGTCGAAAATGATTGTTAAAGAGCAATGAACTCACGAAGCAGTCGACAAGTGACCGTTCCAATGACCAGCCCAGAAGGGTTGTAAATGTTCCTATACCAGAACGACATCACCCAGTCAGAAAATGTGTAAAGCAGTAAATACTCTTTGGCGCAGATCCAAGCCACAGTATACGGCATTAAAAGATTAAAAGATCTGACAAGAATGCCCTGGTATCACCTACCACAGAGAACCACACAGAAAAAGTATAATGAGTACAAAGCAAGAGGAAGACTACGCAAAAGATGGAGCGACGGCTTCAAGAACAGCCTTACGAAAATGAATATCAGCTTACAAAGTGCCTTAAAACAAGCACACGCAAAATCACTACGTTTCACCCCAACACTTCTATAAAGAAGTAAATGGTGGAAGAGAAGAACAAGCACACAGAAGATTAATACGTTTCCCCTCCCAACACTTCTACAAAGAAGTCAATGGTGGAAGAGAAGAAGAACAAGCACACACAAGATCACTACGTTTCCTCCCAACACTTCTACAAAGAAGTAAATGGTGGAAGAGAAGAAGAAGAACAAGCACACGCAAAATCACTACGTTTCACCCCCAACACTTCTATTAAGAAGTAAATTGTGGAAGAGAAGAAGAAGAACAAGCACACGCAAAATCACTACGTTTCACCCCAACACTTCTATAAAGAAGTAAATGGTGGAAGAGAAGAAGAACAAGCACACACAAGATCACTACGTTTCACCCGGCAACACTTCTATAAAGAAGTAAATGGTGGAAGAGAAGAAGAAGAAAGATAATTAAAGAGTGTTTATAATACGATGCAAACGGAACACCGCACGGAGTCATCAGAGGCTGCAGTACAAAAGGCTCTTTGGTGTAGATCCAAGCCCAAATATACAGTTTTAAACGGATCATTAAAGAGAACTTGCACACACGAAGGAAGGGGAAGTGTGGGGGACTGACTGTCAGCGAGACAGACTCAAACCTGTCCCGTATGAAAAACGAAATCCCTAACCTACGCGTGTATGGTACCATAATATAAGTAAAGGCTTACTTATCAGAGGTTCAACGTTAGTCGTTCTTGTCAAAGATCAATTATATATCATAATCTCTCTCTCTCTCTTTGCCTTTTTACCGCGGGTTGGGGCATAGGCCCTCAACCAACTCATGCCAAGTCTTCCTATCTCTAGCTATCTCCTGCAGCTCCCTCCAACTCTTCTTTATCTCTGCATCGCTTCATACCTCTTCTAGAAGAGCTTCCTTTCCTCTTGGTTGGCACAGTTATTATTTTATTTTTATGTGACTTTGTTCATGGTTGGTTGGATTTTGTGGCTAAAATTTTCTACTGGATAGGGTAGCCAGCCCTACGCCAAACCCCACCTTAGTCACCTCTTACGACAGGCCTTGTAGGTCGCAGTGCCGCTATTCTTTGCTCCCCTTGCAAGCCTCGGAACACACGGGCGATATATCATAATAAGAATGATTAAATCTGTCGCATCAAAGAACAAACGCGAAGCAAAAAAGATTGCTTCAACTTCTGCTCCGACTATTGTAGGCAGCGAATCTAACCTGGTTTGTTTATCGTGGTGACTACTACAAAGTATTGTCTGTGTTCAGTGGGTATTGGTATCCACTCTTCTCCATGGTCGATGTCCTGGATGGTATAAACCCGTTGTATGACCTCCTCTCCTCGGCCACAGCCAGGCTCTAGCACAGGCCGGGTATTCCCAGACCTAGATAAGAAAAGGGATCTGGAAATTACAGATGTTTGATAGAACACTGCACGCTTTTTGCAATTTTACTCAATTCGGTGAGTCTATGGTTATTTATTGGTGAAAATATTCATAATATTGATATTCCTTATTGTTAAACTTAACTTGTTGCATAATATAACTTCGATTTAGCATTTTGTGTTGATTTTAAAATGAATTCGTCTATATACACCAATACTGGAATGCGAGGTCACGTGGTGTAGTTGGGGTCTGATTTCCACAATTCTTACCTGAGCCCGAAGGCCCAGTAGTTTATAGTTGGCTCTGGCTCGACCCAGCCTCTAATAATGACGATGAACTAAGCCTAAAACCGTGAACTAATATATTTAACTTTGAGCGTAGTCACACAATGAACTTTGAATAACTTATCAGTCGACAAATCTAAACAAACTGCGGTGTGTCGCAAACAGTCAATACTGTTTGCACCGTTTATTATAAGTAACCGTAGCCAACATGGATTCCGTTTCATATTTATTGCTCATTACCATATTTATAGCTCATTACCATATTTATGATATTATCACATCTGGTTCGTGTTAGTCACCGACATTTTAAAAGCATCCACCATCACGAAGGGTAAAATATGGAAAACTAACAGTTGTTTAGTGTGGGCTTTGTAGGTTTTTGTGACTCTCACACGCACGTGCAATACGCATACACGTGCACGCCCCGCCCTTATTCATCATTGTCTGACCATAATCAGTTGTTTAACCATCCCTCCTTCTCATCCGCCTCTGCACATATCGTATTAATTGTTTTTTTGTGTACTCTTTATATTTTGTTAGTTTAGTTTAGCTTAGGTTTTTTTTTTTTTTGATCCAGAAGCACTTGAGCTTTCAGCTCTTCGGCTCGGTGCCATGGACATCGTGAATCTGGGGAACCTGTGCCAGCCCACGGTATTGAACCCGCACTCACAGAGGGCTAGTCACCCGCAGTCCAACGGGCTTATCTTAGTTTAGTGGGTAGCTTAAGAGGTAGTGAACTTGATCACAACCCAACTGTACATTGTTCAAACCCCGCCGCGGGCAGTTTGGAAGCAAGTTAAATCCTGTGGATTTTTATGAACGGTAAAAATAGACGTCTTCTTCTTCTTTTGTCGTCACACTGCTACCGGGTTGTTGCCCAGTGTCGTCACACTGCTACCGGGTTGTTGCCCAGTGTCGTCACACTGCTACCGGGTTGTTGCCCAGTGTCGTCACACTGCTACCGGGTTGTTGCCCAGTGTCGTCACACTGCTACCGGGTTGTTGCCCAGTGTCGTCACACTGCTACCGGGTTGTTGCCCAGTGTCGTCACACTGCTACCGGGTTGTTGCCCAGTGTCGTCACACTGCTACCGGGTTGTAGCCCAGTGTCGTGGTTTTCTGTTTTTGTCCTGCGCTGTTCTTGTGTGATTGTTATCTTTGCTCTTTCACAGGATTCTGCTACGCCATCTAACCATCTTTTCCGTGGTCTTCCTCTTGCCTTCTTTCCCGATGTTCTGTTGTAGAAAGAAGGCAAGAGGAAGACCACGGAAAAAATAGACGTCACCGTTCAGAAAACAATGGCAAACTACTGAATGTATCGCCCGTGTTGTGCCGCAGTCCGCAAGGGAAGTAACGAATATTACCACTGCGACCTACGAGGCATGTCGTAAGAGGCGACTGAGGTAAGGGACTAGGGAAACTACCTTAATAAATAGGAAGCGACGCAGAAATCGGATGTGCTGGCCAACTTGTTAGCACATAACTGGCATATTGTACAACCGCTCTTAGGTTCAGATCACATACACATCATAAAGGGTGGTTTAACAAGTGGTCTATATGGAGCGGTCGAAGAAGAAGAAGAAGTATGTACTGTGCTGGCTCCATGCTCAAAATTGTATTTTTGCTTAAAAGAACATTGCTTCCAATTTTGCATTCTGATAAATCCCGACCATTATCATACTATCTGTTTATACATGTATCCATAGCAACGAGATCGCTCTACAGTTTTTGGAGTTTCTGATTACTTTTGCTTCCAGTTCAAGGTTGAAGGGAAGTTTAACAAGGTTATGACCGTTATTCGAACTACAGTTCAACTTAAAAGCAGCCTGTGAATGGAAGGTATATGTATGGAAATGGAGGTTCAGTTATGACGTAGTATAGGTTAACGTTGTGTGATGGTGTGTAATTGTAGTGCGGGAAGGGGCGATGAACAAATGTGACGTAGACAAGCTAGTCAGAACCAGTTTAAATAGTAAATAGACGAGATGCAATGCGTACCTGGTAAATTTCTATTTATCACTGGGGCTGCTTTTAAGTTGAACACCCTGTAGATTTGATGTATTAGAAATCAGCGCTTCTCAAATCGGTGGGTTCAACGTTTCCAAAAGACTCCAATATATGTTGTTAAATTTATTTAAAAAAATATGGGGCTCTCTGTGGCTAAAGTGGTTAAGCGTTTGTGTTACGTTCCGACGATCGCGGGTTCAAATCCAGACCGCATCGCTCTGTTTACTAGTGTATTATGTCCAGATAGTCCTAGGATTGTTGCCGACGTTACAGAGTTCGTGCTTTGTGCAATGCTCTCGGCAGGTGGTGTCCCTTTTCTACGGAGAGGCATCGAGTCAAATGGGGTAAAACCCGTTGGAATGCACGTTTTTTTTCCCCTGCACAACTTGAATACAGGACCTCCGTTTTACCGTCCATGTCCGAGAGGACTAGGAACTCGATCTCACCTACACTGATCTCTGGAGAATATTGTGCTTACAACAGTAAATTACTGGATTCTAGAGAAAAAGGGAGATAAACAAAATGATGGATTAACGACATTACAGAAATCCTACACAAAAAAAGCTTAACCTCTTCGTATAGTAATTAAGAATCTATGTGGTGTAGAAGTTAGGTGCTCGACTCTCGTGTCAATGGCACTCGGTTCGCTCCCTCGTGGAGCCTTCGGGATCTTTTCCCAGAAATCCCTGTTCTAAGTGTAGATGCGATCGAGATCCTAGTCCTATCGTAGATGGACAAGAAAACATAGGTCCTGTGTTCAATTTGACCACGTAAACGAACCCTTGGCAGTTCAAAATCGAGAAGAGTAGGCTGGAAATCCGCTGCCCGGGCAAAACTCTTTAGAAGATTAAGAATAAAATTCCTACAAATTATCTTCACCATCTTAAAAAAACCAACATCGGGACCCTCGCCAGTGCTACGGAGTTCGTGCACTGCAGGTGAGATACTTCTATGTAAGAAAGAGATCTGTTTTTGCCAGTTTTGCTCTACGGATCGGAGTGTTGGAGGATGACCAAAGGAGATACTAGCAGGCTGTCAGTTTTTCCACCACTCTTGTCTTCGCAGAATCTTGGGAATCTTTTTGGCCAGTAAAAATATCCAATAACCAACTACTCCAAGACACAAGACAAGAGGCAATGAATGACATACTCAAAAGAGAAGATGGAAATGGCTCGGACATGTTATGAGAATGAGACAAGAAATGCCTGCAAGGATAGCCCTCACTTGGACACCAGAGGGAAAGAGAAAGAAAGGCAGACCACGGACAACATGGAGGCGCATGATGGAAGAGGAACTGGACACCGCATCTCTGACGTGGGGCTCTGCGCTGAAGGTTGCACGGGACAGGAGAGCATGGAAAGTCCTTTCTGAAGCCCCATGTGTCACTAGGCATGACGGGATTAAGTAAAGTAAAGTAAGTAAGAGATCGGAGCACACATGGTTACTCACCGAATTGCAATGATGATGGTCCTATCAATCAATCAATCAATCAATCAATCAATCAATCAATAAATTAATCAATCAAATCAATCAATCAATCAATCTATCAATCAATCTATCTATCAATCAATCAATCTATCAATCAATCAATCAATCAATCAATCTATCTATCAATCAATCAATCAATCAATCAATCTATCAATCTACAAATATCGTAATTTATTTTACTTCGTCGCCCTGCGGTTACCGGGTCCCAAATTTGGGGTGTAAAGAATAGAACCACTGTTAGCTGCCATGCATGTCGTAAGAGGCGACTAATGAGGCTTGGGTGAAATCGGATGCACATGTCCTAAACGTGTAGAAGTCTATGCGTTTAGGGACCTACCAAACCAATGTACAACGTATACACGTTCTTGGCAAAGATCAAACATATCACAAAGAGTGATTAAAATTGGTCGTAAAGAACGAACGCAAAGAAGAAGAAGAAGAAGATTTTACTTCCAAACTCATTTACTTTGTAATGTAGACTAAATTAGCCAGTGTACTGGCTTTGCGTCACATTAACAAATATTGTGAGCCAGTTTAAAGAGAAGATGGAGATATGTTGGGCACACCTTGAGAAGAAATGATCAACGAATATCAAAGCAGGCAATGAAGTGGGATGCAAAGGGTTCAAGAAAGAGAGGTCGACCTAAGGAGACCTTGAAACGAACTTTGCTGAGAGAGGCAGGAAATATCGGTCTCAGTTCCATGGAGGAGATTGAGCGAGCTGCCCAGGATAGAGCGGTATGGAGAAATTACTTGCAGGCCCTATGTAACGTATAACGGTTAGGGAGGAATTATTATTATTATATCGGCTGTGGTAGACGAATGGGTTAATACTAGAAAAATAGAGAAGAATATGAAACAGATGGATACACGAAATGCCTCTGCACTCGATCAATTTAGTCTGATGCCAAAATGTGACCCAATCATTAATTTCTCATAACATGCCCAAATAAAGGATTATGATGTCAAGTTAATATCTGTAATCAGTCCCAAGCTGTGGTCTCTTTCATCATGTTACTTGCGTCTGTGTGTTTGCTGGGACTAGCAAGGGGAGCACAGAATATTAACACTTCGATCTACCAGGCATGTCGTAAGAGGCGACAGAGGTAAAGGCCTAGTGAGACCCATCATCATCATTATCAAGTAGCTTGTTTCTTCCGGAACTTCTTCTTCTTCTTCTTCTTCAGCGATCTCTGGTCATGCGCTTAATTTACTGTGGACCACAAACTGGGCAGACAGCTTCAGGTCTGTCAGGTTTCCCCAAAGCTTAGTTTTCAGGTCGACTGGGTGTGGCCACATGTTGCTTCTCAGCGCACACAGAAGAGGACAGTCTTGCAGGATATGCTCTGGTGTCTGTTCTGCCTGCTGACACTGGCAGAGAGCTGTTTGACTTATTCCTAGTCTGTATAAGTGTTTGTTGAGTCTGCAGTGTCCAGTGCGTAGTCGAAATATAATGACCTGGTCTGTTCTGCTTAGGTCTTTGAGGAGTCTTTTCCATAATCATATCCAGTGTTTGTCTTCCAGTCTACTGCAGATTTTCTCTGTATGAGGGTTTTGACCTCTTGAAAAGACAAGGGTTGGTAAATTTGCTCTTTGGCACTGCCCTCCTTAGCTAAGACATCAGCACTCTCATTGCCTGCAATGCCACAGTGAGATGGAATCCACTGCAAGTGAATTTCTGCCTTTTCTGAAAGCTGAGCAAGTTCTCTTTGTAGTTTTTGTACTGTGCTGTCAGTGGATTTAGCCTCCAGGGCTTGTATAGCTGGAACTTGACTCCCATGACAGCAGGCCTGAAAAAACTCACTGTTATGTGCAAGTTGACCGACGTCACCAGCAGTCATTCTCAGATCGTCAATGACATCTTGTACCCACAGACTTCTAGGTCAATCAATCTTCTCTCATTCTTCTTCCAGGCACCAGTGAAGCTACCCAAGTAAATAAAAAGCGTAGCAGAAATCGGATGTGTTAGCATTCTTGAAAGAGCATAACTAGCACAACGTTAAATCGCTCTTAGGCTCAAATCACAAACACATCAGAAAGTGTGGTTTAACAAGTGGTCGATATGCAGCGATCGAAGAAGAAGAACAATGAAAACTCCACCGTGTGTTGCGGTGACTCGCAAGGGGAGCAAAGAATAGTACCACTGCGACCTACAAGGCATGTTATAAGAGGCGATTGAGGTAGGGGTCTAGGAAGCTACCTAGTAAATAAAACGCGATGCAGACATCAAACGTGCATGTCTACTTGTAGGCGCATAACTGGAGCAACGTATAATCGCTCTTAGGTTCAGAGCCGTGCCGTGTTATGATACAGATAGGCGGCCGCATTAGGCGTGACCGTAATGGGGGCGACATAAACAGCTAAATCAAAGTTACAATTGAAGGTAATTTTAAAGAAATAAAAAAATGCCCTTCTGCCCAGCGTGTTCGTAGCGCGTTGAACTACGGATGACTATCCCTCTGTGTGTGCGGGTTCAATTCCGCGGGATGGCAGAAAAAGCCACATATTCCCAGATTTACGGTGTTGGTGGCACCGAACAGAAGGGTTACGATGTTCATGGCACCGAGCCGAAGAGCTGAAAGCCAAGTGTTCTGGATTTGAAAAAAAAGACAGATTTAAGGGTGGCATTTCGAAAACTTGCATCATACTGAGAAAATATACCGCACGGTTTTGGGTTTAACAAGTGTTCGATATGGAGCCAACGAGGAAGAAGGAAAATATAAGGAACAGTCAGTACATCGCCACAACTTACCACACCATTATCACTCACTAACTCACAAACCCTCATAAGAACGAAATTACGCATACAACCACCACCACCAATGCCCTCACACTCACCGTTTCCTCTACCCTCACCACACACTCCCGCAATTCAAACCGATACCACCTGCTGATAACTTACCAACCCTAACTTGTCACAAACCGCTTTAACAACACACTCATAAACACATTTGTGATACTTACACGTGTCAGCATGCACCATCTGTTACCTCAAACACTCACTAATGTAACACACCCACATGTGTTCATTGACCTTTGTAGCCTTGAAGCAGAGCGTTTGCCCCACTTTTCAAATGTACTGAGTTAGAATCCCGCATCTACTCATACTGCTAGCGTTTGTTTTCCCTTTTGGAAAGCATCCTCAGGGGCGGCTCGTCATTAAGGGCCAGTGGGTCCCGACCCCACCAATAATCAATAGGGGGAATAACTTTCCGGAATAGTAAATGCTAAAAAAAATCATGATTTTTCCGAAAATGTGTGTCTGGTCCCATCAAGAAAACTGACCACGATCCGCCACTGCTCCATCTCCTTGGCAATATATGTCACTTGATCTTCCGTAGATCTGTGATTTCGGAAGCTTGCTTGTTGGGGGAGTAGTAAGCCCTTTTCTCCCAGATGCCACATTAGTCTGGTGTCGATCATGCGCTCTTGCAATTTTCCTAAGCAGCTCAGTAGGCTAATTGGTCTATAACTGCTAGGATCTGTGGGATCCTTCCTCGTATTTTTTATCGGTATCAGTATAGCTTCCCGCATGAGGCGTCGGAGGAAAACCCGAGAGAAAACCCAGTAGATACATCAATCAATACAGAACGGGAATCGTTAGCCTAAACACACTGAGATACATGCTTGGGAGGTGATCGGAGCATTGATGGACATGTCCAATGTGTAATGAAGATGATCCTCAAATGAACAATGAGGCGTCGGCATATTTTCCGGTTATTTCTAATCTCAATGTAGTTGAGATCGAAATCCTGGCCAGATCGGAGATGGACGATAAGACGTAGGTACTCTCTCTCTTGCGTTCCCGGCCTAGCCTGATGGACCAACTTCTATCATGAATTTTACTGTTGTTTTTAGGGATTCCGTTCCTCCGTACAGCTTTTCGCGAAGCTCTGTGTGTTGTGGCCAGTACTCTTTCGTATACCTGCTAAACGTTGACAGTCTTGCAAGACGTGTTCTGCCGTCATGTCTGCCATATTGCATGGGCACAGGCTAGTTGTGCCAATTTTAAATTTATGGAACATGTGGGCTCTGAGCTTGTTGTGGCCGGTACGGAGGCGAAATATGGCAACTTGTTCACTTCGAGAGAGACCATAGTATGTAGGTCCTCTGTTTAAGTTCGGCACGCAAACGTTCCCCTTGGCAATGAACAATTGTCTAAATCGGAAGGGTTGGCTTCCTTGGACGGGGATTTACTCCTTATGGCTCGGTCCCTTTTCGCAAAAATAGCACGCCGTCTGCCGAGAGTATTGCACAAAGCACGAACTCCGTAGCTCAATCAACAATCATATGGGTCTCTGGAGCAAAATACACTCATGAACGGAACGCTCGAACCCATGACCTTCGGACAGCAAAGCAAAATCTTAACCACTCAGCCATAGAGACCACATAGCAGTTAAAAATCTTAACCACTCAGCCATAGAGACCACATAGCAGTTAAAAATCTTAACCACTCAGCCATAGAGACCACATAGCAGTTAAAAATCTTAACCACTCAGCCATAGAGACCACATAGCAGTTAAAAATCTTAACCACTCAGCCATAGAGACCACATAGCAGTTAAAAATCTTAACCACTCAGCCATAGAGACCACATAGCAGTTAAAAATCTTAACCACTCAGCCATAGAGACCACATAGCAGTTAAAAATCTTAACCACTCAGCCATAGAGACCACATAGCAGTTAAAAATCTTAACCACTCAGCCATAGAGACCACATAGCAGTTAAAAATCTTAACCACTCAGCCATAGAGACCACATAGCAGTTAAAAATCGATATGGCTAGGCTTTTCTTCTCCAGGTAAAATCATTGATACAAATTTAAGTAATATTTCTCAAATCATTCACAATCGTTCCATTGCGCATTGGACCATCGCCGGTGCTACTGAGTTAGTGCACTATAATAGAAATCCTCATAATTGACTAACTCACTAACCAACCGACCGACCGACCGAGTGAATGAGTGACTGACTGACTGGCTAACTGGCTAACTGGCTGGCTGGCTGACTGGCTAAATAGCTAACTATTTCACTAACTAACTAATGGCTGACTGACCTACCTACCGACCAACCAACTAACCAGCCGGCCAACCAACCAGCCAACCAGCTAGTCAGTCGACCGACCGACCAACTAACTTCTTCTCCTTCTTCTTTGCGTTCGTTCTTTACGACCAATTTTAATCACTCTTTGTGATATGTTTGATCTTTGCCAAGAACGTGTATACGTTCACATTGGTTTGGTAGACCCCTAAACGCATAGACTTCAACACGTTTAGGACATATGCATCCAATTTCAGCCAAATCGCCTTAGTCGCCTATTACGACATGCGTGGCAGGTAACAGTGGTTCTATTCTTTACACCCCAAATTTGGGCCCGGTAACCACTCGGTGACCAACTAACTAATTATCTAACTAACTAAATAGCTAGCTAAGTACCTACCTAAAATATATTTTTAAATACACATTCATCAGCGCTATTAAAACAAAAAAAATGGATGTTTCACATTTGACAATCTACATTTTCTTAAACCGTCTAGTTTTACTTAATTTCAATTTTTATTAAAAGTCCAGTAACTTAAGCAACCTATGAAGGAGCTCTCTGTCATTCGGTGCTGTCAGCCCAACCGGCTCAAGTGCCTAATCCCTCAGTGTGACGAGAAAATGATTGTTATTTTCTAGACTGAAAAGTGGATGTTTCGACCAGTCTCTGATCGTTTCTTTTAATGAAACACTCGATGTGGTTCTTGGTGTTTCCATCCTGGGTGTCTGCTGTTGGGTCACGCGATCTTGCGACAAGAGCTGTGTTCAAAGACCGGAGGTGATAGGCTGGGTTGAGTTTGAGTGATAGCTTCATGGCGAGTTCTTGAGTTTTCTGGAATTTGTGTGATGTTTAAATCCTGAGTTATTTCGACAGCTGACATTTGTTAAGTGTTTCTGTTTTGTTAACAGCGGTTCTAAAAATGTGATTGGTTAGTGATGTCGCGAACAAACACGTACATCAGACTCCATGAATATGATTCGTGAAGTCGAAACAGGAATGGTGAGACGAAAGTGGGTGGAGGTACTTGTACAGACAGGGATCAAAGAAACTACACTTTTTGTTGTCCTTGGGTACGCAGGATTCATGGGTAATGAACAAGCTAATGAATTGGCTTGCATGGATACAGTATCAGATGGAGCTGTAATGGGATCGAGATGACATGGCGAGAGTATTTTCGAACCGAAGAGTTTCAGGGTTGCAAGTCCCACTCGCTGACCAGATTGAGAGAGATGGGTGTCAATATTGGTGCAGCCCGTAAAGAACGACATACTAAATATGCAAAGAGATTGATTAATCAACATCGAACTGGCGTGTTAGGTCGCTGGACGCTGCTGGATGTGCTGAGGCGGAGATCTGAGCACCTATGGACATGTCCGGAGTGCTATGATGATAGTCCTCTGAAAACTGATAACTGACAAACACATACTGAATTGGAAAGGATTATGGGGGAGCGAACAATCACATCTCGAGAGGGAAAGGTTTAGGGGCGTCGCGAACAAAGTCATATCGAGAAGGAAAGGTTTAGGTGCGTGGCGAACAATATCATCTCGAGAGGAAAAGGTATAGGGGCGTGGCGAACAATTACATCACGAGAAGCAAGGTTTGGGGCGTTGCGAACAAATACATAAGACAAGGAGGAGGTTCAGGGGCGTCGCGAACAAATATATCTGAAAAGGAAGAGGTTTAGTGGCGTCGCAAACAAACACATCTCGAGAGGGAAAGATTTAGAGACATCGCGAACAAACTCGAAACGAAAAGGTTCAGGGGCGTCGCAAACAAATACTACTCGAGAGGGAAAAGTTCAGGGCGTAGCGAAAAATACTACTCGAGACGGAAAGGTTTAGGGGCGTCGAAAACAAAAACATCACGAGAGGGATAGGTTTATGGGCGTCGCGAACAAACACATCTCGAGCGGGGAAAAGCTCATCTTTGGTTTTCTTTATCATTTTTTTTCCGATCAAGAAGTACTTGAGCTTATCAGCTCTTCGGCTCGGTGTCATGGACATCATAACCCTTCGGTTCGGTGCCACGAACACCGTAATTCTGGGAAAAATCTGTGGCTTTTTCTGCCATCCCGCGGAATTGAACCCGCACACAGAGGGATAGTCACCCGTAGTCCAACGCGCTACAAACACGCTGGGGAGACGGGGAAAGTTGTTTCCGCTGGGGTTTGAACCCAGGACCTTCCGCGTGTTAGGCGGATGTGATAACCACTACACTACGGAAACACATACTTTATCATAGATTATAGGTGTCTCAGTTGTAGTAGATGTAAGGGGAAATAACCATGATAATTTGTTATGTAAAATTATCTCTCTTGTTTCCCAAATCCACTTTTGCATCGCAGCTTCAGGATAAGATTTCTAGAACAGGCTTTTGTTTGTGCTTAGTTTTCATGGTGTCATTCCCTGCTTCTGTTATTTCTGAGGTCCACATTTTGCGTGGACAATCTTCTGCCTTGTATCCACCATCCCAGAGTAACATTGCTCTTTGAGGTGCACTGTCTGTTGGTAATCTGCTTATGTGGCTGAAGAATTAAATTTGTTGTTTCTTGACGAAGTTTAGTACTGATGTTGTATCCATTTTTTCCCTGATGTCTTCATTTCTCAACCGGTCTCTTCTTTTTAGCTAGTTACGACCTTCTGTGTAGACACTTCATCTCTGTCGTGACTAATTTTCTTCTATCATTTGATGCCAGCGTCCAGGTTTGGCACTGGTAGCATAATGTTGGGAGAAAGATTGTGTTGAATATTGCTCTTTTAGTGTTCATGGTGACATGTTTGCATTTCAAATTCGCTACCATGTGTCCTATGATTTAATTTGCTTTATTGCATCTGTCTTGGATTTGGTTAGTTATTCTTCTGTTTGCTGGAAAAAATGCTCTCCCTAGGTATGCAAAGTTTTTTACTAGCTTTAATTGATGTTTGTTGATGAAGATCTTGGTAGCCTTTTCCTCTCTAGCAAATGTCACTACTTCGGTTTTGTCGATGTTTATTCTCATTTTGTATTTATTGTATGTTAAATGAAGTTTGTTAATGTGTCGCCGTAGATGTTCCTCTGTTGTTGGTATAATTGCTGTCACGTCCGTGTATTGCCAGGGCCTGCAAGGGAAGCAAAGAATAGTACCACTGTGACTTACAAGACACGTCGTAAGAGGCAACTGATGTAGGACCTAGGGAAGCTACACTTTAAAAAAAAGTTAATTACATATCCTTTACAGGACTTTGCGAATCAACCCCAGCTTTTAACACTGTTTGGGATTTTTCTAGGCATTATTACGTTCAGTAGTTTGTCATTGCTTTCTGAACGGGTGGTGCCATCGTCCTTTGTTAAAATCCACGCGAAACAATTTGCAACCAAATTGTCTGCAGCGTGATTCGATCTTAAACGTCGGGGTTAATATGATCGAGTCACTTTTCCCCTCGGATTTGCTGGCCTACTTTTAGGCGCATAACCTGCACAGCGTACAGTCGCTCTTAGGCTCGGATCATATACAAATTACACAGAGTGGTTAACAAATGGTCAGCATGGAGAAGAAGAAGAAGATATAATTGCTAATTTGTTGCTGTAGCTGTTCCTCTGTTGCTGATCCTCTTCTTCTTCTTTGCGTTCGTTCTTTACGACCAATTTTAATCACTCTTTGTGATATGCTTGATCCTTGCCAAGAACGTGTATACGTTGCACATTGGTTTTTTTAGGTCCCTAAACTCATAGACTTCTACACGTTTAGGACATGTGCATCCGATTTCAGCCAAGCCTCATTAGTTGCCTCTTACGACATGCGTGGCAGGTAATAGTGGTTCTATTCTTTACAACCCAAATTTAGGCCCCGGTAACCACTCGGTAACCTATGGCAAGTAATGCAGATATCACACTGGAATCTAAAATGATAAAAATAACAGAGCAGTTCACCTATTTGGGTAGCAATTTTGATTGCACAGGAAATGTTAAAAAAGAAATTATGATACGAATTGACAAAGCAACATCAGCTTTTAAAAGTCTAAATAAAATATGGAACTGCAAGTTATATACTATTAAAACTAAATTACGAATTTTCAATTCAAATGTTGTATCAATCCTAACATATGCTAGCGAGAGTTGGAAAATGACTAAAGATATAGAAAGCAAGTTGAATGCATTTGATGTCTGAGAAAAATAATGAATATAAAATGGAACGAATTCAGGAGAAGTGATGAAATCAGAGACATGTCTGGTCAACCACTAGTGACAACTGTTATAAGAAAGAAAGATGGAGATATGTTGGACACACCTTGAGGAGAAATGATCAAAGAATATCAAAGCAGGCATTTAAGTGGGATGCAAAGGGTTCAAGAAAGAGAGGTCGACCTAAGGAGACCCTGAAGCGAATTTTGCTGAGAGAGGCGGGAAATATCGGTCTCAGTTCCATGGAGGAGATTGAGCGAGTTGCCCAGGATAGAGCGGTATGGAGAAATTACTTGCAGACCCTATGTAACGATAACGGTACGAGAGGAATTATTAACCACTCGGGCGTCTGTTGCTTATAATTCTACAGGGTGTTCAAGATAATTGCAGCCCGTGAAGGAAGCTAATCTGGCATATATGTATGGAAATGCGAAGGTTCAGTTATGACGTATTATAGGTCAAGGTTGTGTGACGGTGTGTAATTGTAGTGCGGGAAGGAGCGATGAACAAATGTGACGTAGGACGAGCTAGTCAGAACCGGTTTAAATAGTAAATAAACACAACTTAATTTGTACCTGGCAACTTTCGAATTGTCAATGTGGCTGCAATTATCTTGAACACCCTGTATAACCATTGTTTGTTTTATCAGTTCTCATTATGTTTATCTCTGCCACATTAAGATATAGATTATCTTGTTCTCTTCTATCACGTCAATTCTCAATTTGTCTTTGGATTAATAACAGATATCAGATATTCAACATTTGTAATATTTTAAATGTCTGTTTTATTTGCTACTATTGATGATAAATTTGGTTGGGATCAGTGGCGGCTTGTCATTAAGGGCCAGAGGGACCGGGCCCCACCAAAAATAATGTGCAAACTGTATTTATTATTTAATGAGATAAAATATAACCTAAACCAAAGCCATGATTTTCCCGAAAATGTGTGTCTGGCCCCACCAATAAAAATGATCACGAGCCGCCACTGGTTGGGATTATATTCTGTCAGCGGTAAATCATCTTAGTTATTTGTGTTTTCATAACAAGTTTTTTTCCTCCGTTTTCTGTGTTTTAGCGGAGACGTCAATCCCTTTTAACTCCTTGACACTTTTTTTTCAAAAGTGTACACATTGAGAAGGAGTCTCTGTGACTAAGTGGTTAAGCTTTTGACTTAGGTTCCGAAGGGTGTTGGTTGGAATCCCCGCCGTTCTGTTTACGAATACATTTTTTCTGAGATCTCTAGGATTCATAGTTCATAAGTACGGTTCCAACTTCACTGCAACGGGTCACCCCATAATTTCTCCGTTCCTGTGCCAATGAAAATCACACGAAATGCTAACAACTGTGAAATGTTTCCTGTGTGAATTAATTCCAGAATGAAACAGCCGTGTATCGCCACAAAAGAAACCTGCTCCGCATAAATGTATATGGCCGTCACTAATGTAGCAACACAAAACTGTTCATCACTTGAATTGCAATTCTTGTCGAAGGAACATCAATCACGACAAAATCCAGCTTTCTGCACCCGGAATATAATTGCATACGGCAGATTGAGCTTGTTCGTCATGACCGCTGTCCGCCATTTTCTGAATACACACTAACACACAACAAACTAGGATTTATGTCGAAGCAGCCTAGTTCTGTTCTTTGTGCAATACTATTAGCAGGTGCTCTGCTATTTCTGCGTAGAAGGACCCAGCCATATGTGGTAAAACCCGGTGCAATGATATCAGTCTTACGACATTATATTATTTTAGACACATTTAGAGCTTATTTTCAAAGTTTTCTTTTGATTTTTAACTCCTTCCACGCCTTCAGCCGCACACTGCGCCACGGCGGAAGTCCGTTGCGCACCTTAAGCCGCACACTGCGCCATAGAGTTGCTTCCTTATAAGAAGTCTTTCTAGTTTTACTTCTACTATTTTACTTATACTACTTTTTAATTTGTTATTCTTTGGTTGTCCAGTTTTCTTCAATTTAGTATATAATAATATATATATGTTTATTTATTGACGAGTAGTTGGGATGGGTTTTTTTGTTTTTTTCCTTTTTTACTTCCTAGAATTAACTGCTTAAAAATTGAGGAAATAACTGTGCGTGGAAAGAGTTGAAATCTCATTTTGTTTTTTGTAAAGGTATATTTTTTAATTGATCGTTAGACACGAAAAAAGACGTAATTGTGACAACTTGTACACCCATATGATACCGGTGCTCGCAAGGGGAGCAAAGAATAGTAACACTGCGACCTACAAGGCATGTCGTAAGAGACGACTGAGGTAGGGGCCTCGGGAAGCTAACCTAGTAAATAAAAATCGTCGCAGAAATTGGATGTGTTGGCCTACTTGTAGGCGCATAAATGGAACAATGTACAATCGTTCTTAGAATCAGATCATGTACAAATCACAAAGAGTGGTTAACAAGTGGTCGATATGGAGCGTTCTCTCTCTCTCTCTCTCTCTCTTGTGATCACCGCTTAGACTGATGTACCAGATTACCCCGTAAATCTCATTCATGTGGAAATCTGATTAATGCAGCCTTAGCATTGGTGTGGTACATCACATCTTCAGCGTCATCTGGAGCTCTGGTGCTTATCCTTTGGCGATGTGTCCGGTTTTAACCAGCGTTTACTGGGTTCGCTCTCCGTCAGCCTTTGGCTGTTCCCATCTTACCTGCACGGCAGCAGGTTATGGAACGTTCGAAGAAGAAGAAGAAGAAGACGAGGAAGACAACTAGAATGGAACATATGACTGATTTTTGGGTGAAGGTTTATGACTAGTGTCTTTCGCCATTCAGGCGAATCTTCCCTTGGCATCAGATATACTTGTAATTTAGGTATCCGTGTAAAGGATAAGTATTTCCAGTATTTTAACCGCCTACCATGTGTTATGCGCCTACAGGTGGTGTCTGTGTTTTAGGGGATAGTAACGGTCTATTAACCCCGACGTTCTGAGTTCGAATCACGCTGCGGACAGCTGATTTGTAAGTTTTTTTCGGGTGGGTTTTTACAAAAGGACGATGGCACCACCCGTTCAGAAATCAATGGCAAACTACTGAACGTTATAATGCCTAGAAAAATCACAAACAGTGTTAAAAAGATGGGGTTGTTTGACAAAGTCATGTAAAGGTTATACAATTAACTTCATCATGTGTTCATCAAGATGTGTTTTTGTTGTTGATCAAGTTGGCGTCGAACAACAGAATTTCCTCGGCCCGTGGTCATTAACGATGTGCGTTATCATCTTCGCTGTCATATGTATATATATATGATATATATGTATAGAGAGAGACAGAGAGAGAGCTAAAGATAGATAGAGAAAGAAAGATAGAGAGAAGAAAGATGAGAAAGAGAGAGAGAAATAAGATAGAGAGAAAGAAATGAGAGAAGAAGAAGAGAAAGATAGAGAGAAAGAAAGAGAGAAGAAAAGAGAGAAGAAAAAGAAGAGAGAAAGAAAGATAGAGAGAAGAAAGAAAGAAGATAGAGAGAAAGACAGAGAGAAAGAAGATAGAGAGAAAGAAACAGAAGAAAAAAGATAGAGAGAAATAAAGATAGAGAGAAAGAAAGATAGAGAGAAAGAAAGAAGAAAGAAAGAAGAGAAATAGAAGAAGAAGAGATAGAGAGAAAAAGATAGAGAGAGAATAGAGAGAAAGAAAGATAGAAAGAAAGATAGAGAGAAAGAAAGATAGAGAGAAAGAAATAATAGAGAGATAGAGAGAAAGATAGAGAGAGAGATAGATAGAGAGAAGAGATGAAAGAAGAAGAAGATAGATAGAGAGATAGATAGAAGAGATAAGATAGAGAATAGAGAGATAGAAAGATAGAAGAAGAGATAGAAGAGAAAAGATAAAGAGAGATAGATAGAGAGAAAGAGAGATAGAGATAAAGAAAGATAGAGAGAAGAAAGAGAAAGATAGAAGAGATAGATAGGAGAAATAAAGATATAGAGAGAGATAGATAGAGAGAAAGATAGGGATATAGATAGAGAGAGAAGATAGAGAATAGATAGAGATAAAGAGAGATAGAGAGAAGAGATAGAGAAGAAGAGATGAGAGAGAAAGATAAGAGAGATAGAGAGAAAGAGAGAGAAAAGAAGGATGAGAGAAAGATAAAGAGAGATATAAAGAGAGAAGAGAGAGAGAGAAGAGAAAGATAAAGAGATAGAAGAAAGAGATAGAGAGAAAGATAAAGAGATAGAGAGAAAATAAGAGAAGAAGATAGAGAGAAAGAAAATAGAGAGAAGAGATAGAGAGAGATAAGAGAAGAGATAGAGAAGAAAGAAAGAAAGAGAATATATAGAGAGAAAGAGAAAAAGAGCGAGAGATAGAAAGAAAGAAAGAAAAGAAGAGAGAGTAAAGAATTGAACCTTTTTCATACCACGAGGTATATTGAGAATATGGTGTTAGGCCCGTATTTTCATTGACCGACGGCCCACGATGGGTGATATGATTAATATCACGCCGGAGAGAGAGAGAGAGAGAGAGTGAGAGAGAGAGTGAGCGAGAGTGAGCGAGAGATAGATAGAGATAGAAAGTGAGACAGATATAAAGATAGAGAGAGAGTGAGAGAGAGAGAGAGTAGAGAGTGAGAGAGTGAGTGAGTTAGAGGAGAGAGAAGAGAGAGAGGAGAGAGGAGAGAGGGAGAAAGGGATAGAGAGGGATAGAGAGACAGGGTGAGATAGAGAGAGAGGCATAGAGAGAGAGAGAGAGAAAGATTGACCAAAACATGGTTACTATAACATTTGATATGGGAGAAAACTCTACTTTGCTTAAGCAAATAAAATATTTCTAGGGTTATGTCCCATCAATTTGTTTTGTCTTTCCTATGGTTCACTATTTTCCGATAAAAAGACATGAAGGGCTTGAAAAGACCATCATGGAAGGAGGCATACCGGCAAGGAGAAGAAGAGGAAGACCACGGAGAAGATGGATCCAGGATGTAACTGATGGTTTGTACATGACGACTGCAGAGGCAGGACATCTGGCCTATGAGAGAGAAATTCCGAAGGACCGTTGGGGAGGCAAAGTTCTGCTCAGGACTAGCAATTTGATGATGATGATTCACTATTTAATGTTAACAAACAGGAGTAGCTTAAACTCATCACATTTTCATCCTGTCCATCAAATTGGGGCGTTGTTTTGTGCTGCTTTCGAAATAATGTTTTACTATCGTTAAGAACAGGAAGATTGTATGAAAGAAGTTAGAAGAAGACTAGCCATGGCTTTCCAGAGGTTGTCAGCATGAAGAAACTATGGCATGACACAAGCAAAGATTGTATGAAAGAAGTTAGAAGAAGACTAGCCATGACTTTCCAGAGAGTGGTCAGCATGAAGAAACTATGGCATGACACAAGCAAAGATTGTATGAAAGAAGTTAGAAGAAGATAGCCATGACTTTCCAGAGAGTGGTCAGCATGAAGAAACTATGGCACGATACAAGCAAAGATTGTATGAAAGAAGTTAGAAGAAGATAGCCATGACTTTCCAGAGAGTGGTCAGCATGAAGAAACGATGGCACGACACAAGCAAAGATTGTACGAAAGAAGTTAGAAGAAGATAGCCATGGCTTTTCAGACGGTGGCCAGGATAAAGACACTATGGTACGTCTCGAGCAAAGAAACAAAAGTAAGACTTCTAAGAACATGCATATTCCTGTGGCAACATATGGATGTGAATCGTGGACAATAACACAAACATTAAAGAACACAATTGAAGCTATTGAAACAAGGTGTTATAGAAAATTTCTTAGAACATCCTGGACAGAGAAGAGAAGAAAAGTTCTTAGAACATCCTGGACAGAGAAGAGACAAAGACATCCTACAAGACCTGAATATCAAGGAGCATTGGCTCACAAATAGCATCATGTTCCAGAAGATGAAATATTTTGGCAAAATTAAACGCCAGTGGTTTTGAGAGAACGGTAATGGAAGGCGTGGTTTCTGGGGTACGAAACAGTGGACGACCAAGACGACGGTGACAGCAGGACATCAAAGAAACCTTGAAAACAACGCTGGAGTAGTCGGGAAAACTTGCTAGAGACAGAGAGTATTTTTGGCATGCTGTGACGAAAGCAACATTTCGCAATGGACATTCGACTAAAATTGCTAATAACATGGCTATTTATTATTGGTCGCTGCACCAACGTCATATGTTATGTTATGTTATGCTATGCGATCGACGTCATAGCACATTGGACATTCCCATTCGTGCTCTGTCCTCCGCTGCAGCAGCCATCCCAAAGTCCATTTGCTCACAGTACCCATGAGAAGTTGATTACTATATTTTCTCTTTCTACCACGAAGACGACACTGTCTGGCATGTCCAAAGCCTAATTCTCGCACTCGTTCCAGTGTCTGAGACTTGCCCATGTCACATAATTGAGAGGTACCGCATTGATGAAAGACTTCATATGGCTCTGGGAAGACCAATAAGTGCTCAGTCTCCCCCAACAGATATAGAAGTGTATGCACACTGATAATTCTGTTGCTCGATAGTTAAACACCCTCCTCTCTCTGCTACCCAGGGATCTAGTTCTACTTGCAAAATATCTAAATGGTCTTAAAGCCTCAAGATCGCCCACCTGTCCAGCGTATTCGTAGCGCGTTGGACGACGGTTCACAAGCTCCCTATGAGTACGGGTTCAATTTTGCGGACTGGCAGAAAAGCCACAGGTTTTCCAGATTTACGGTGTTCATGGCACCGAATCGAAGGGTACCAATGTCCATGGCACCGAGCCGTAGAGCTGAAAGCTCATGTTCTTCTCGATCGAAAAAAGCCTCAAAATGGACTTCTTTACATCAGATGTTACACCACATGTATCAATTCCTCTGTGCAGAAATGGCACGCCACTTCCCGAGAGTATTGCACAAAGCACAAACTCCATAGCTCCTGCAACAATCCTATGGGTCTGTGGAAAAAATGCACTCGGGAGCAGAACGGCACAGTCCAGATTCAAACTCACAATCGTCACAACGTAAGGTAAAGGCTTAATCACTTAGCCACACCCACCCGAGTGGTTACCGGGGCCTAAATGTGGGGTGTAAAGAATAGAACCACTATTTCGTGCCTCGCATATCGTAAGAGGCGACTAAGGAGGTTTGGATGAAATCTGATGCATATGTCCTAAATGTGTAGAAGTCTATGCGTTTAGGGGCCTACCAAACCAATGTGGAACGTATACACGTTCTTGGCAAAGATCAAACATATCACAAAGCAGTGAACAAGTTACCATATTTCGCCTCCGTACCGGCCACAACAAGCTCAGAGCCCACATGTTCCATAAATTTAAAATTGGCACAACTAGCCTGTGCCCATGCAATATGGCAGACATGACGGCAGAACACGTCTTGCAAGACTGTCCACGTTTAGCAGGTATACGAGAAGAGTACTGGCCAAAACACACAGAGCTTCGCGAAAAGCTGTACGGAGGAACGGAGTCCCAAAAACAACAGTTAAATTCATGATAGAAGTTGGTCCATCAGGCTAGGCCGGGAACGCAAAGGAAGAGAAGGATATCACAAAGAGTGATTAAAATTGGTCGTAAAGAACGAACGCAAAGAAGAAGAGGAACTCAACCACAGTTAATATCATCATCATCATCAGGTTGCGTATCCTTTATAGAACGTTGCTCTCTTTGCAGCACATCTGAAATTCACTCTGTCTCTAGACAGTTTACCCACTTCGTCGATAGTCATATTCATGGTTTCTTTAATATATTGTAGCCATCTTCTTCTTGGTCTGCCTCTGCGTCCTGGGACCCTGCACTCTACTATTGTTCTTTCCAGGTCATCGTGACGCTTGATGTAACAAAAGTATCTAATATTTCTGTATAGTATGTTGTTTATCAGCCAATTCTCTTTAACATTTAGTTCTTTCAGGACATCAGTGTTCTTTCTTTTTCTGTCCATGGTATTCGTAGGATCTTTTTGTAGCATTTCGTTTCGAAGGACTGGATTTTCGTTCTTGTGTTTTTGTAACGGTCCACGATTCACAACCATAACAACAGTTAATATACTGCATATATATGTATATGGAACAGATAAGCGCAATCCATACTCGTTAGCCTATCGACTTAGACACAAGAGGAGTGTGAGTTTAATCCTACACTCCACGTTTCACATGAGAGGAAAGTAACGTGCCCTCCTAACTCATGCACACAAGAGCCTGGAAGTGTGAAGTCACAGGTAGTGCATACTCTGCAGTCTGCAAAGACTGCTGCAAATTGTTATTTATATATATTTATCACTTACATTTTTAAAAATACATATAGCAATTTATAACAGACTATTTCATTATCTCCCAGATACGTGGAATCTAACCATTGTTGAAGGACTATGGCTAAACTGCAGCCAATCAACAGTTATACCAATGAGTTCCCAAGATTGCAGTTCTAGCAGTGGCAGAAGTAAGTACTATTTTCTTTCTCTACTAACTTGATGTCTTTTTTATTCTTCTTTTTTTCGCTGATTTTTTACCTTTCTGTTGTTATATATATATATATATTGCCTGATACATTATTTTCGTATCTAATTTAGTATCATTTTTATTTTGTGTTTTTTTCCTTTATCTCTACCTACCTACCAGTGGCGGCTCGTCATTAAGGGCCAGTGGGGCAGGGCCCTACCAAAAATAATGTATAACGTGTATTTATTATTTTATAAATTAAAATATAGCAACCCAAACCATGATATATTCGAGAAAAAAAATATCTGGCCCCACCAACCAAAATGATCACGAGCCGCATCCTACCTACCTACCTACCTACCTACCTACCTACCTACCTACCTCCACCTACCTACCTACCTACCTACCTACCTACCTCCTGCCTGCCTCTGCCCCTTCTTCTTTTCTTTGCGTTCTTTACGACCAATTTTAATCACTCTTTGTGATATGTTTGATCTTTGCCAAGAACGTGTATACGTTGCACATTGGTTTGTAGGCCCATAAACGCATAGACTTCTACACGTTTAGGACATGTGCATTCGATTTCAGCCAAACCTCCTTATCCGCTTCTTACGACATGCGTGGCAGGTAACAGTGGTTCTATTCTTCACACCCCAAATTTGGGCCCGGTAACCACTCAGACGGCCTGCCTACCTAGTTATATAACAAAAAACGTTTTTTTGCATCAACAAAACTACCTACCATTTAGTTAAACATAAATTCGTAACGTCGTGGGGTATATAAACCTGCATGTAAAAAAAATTACTTTTATCCATCAGGTAGATTTCGTACAAATTAAACTTTAGTGTGATCACGAATTTTGGAACGAACTATAGTTATTTGCATTTAACAAATTTCTTACTGTCTTTTTAACTTTTCCATTTTCAGGTTGGCAGAACGCAGTAATAGGTTTACTAATATTTGCTTCCATATTCGGTTTCTTGGCATCCATTCTGTCCATATGCGGTGTTTTCACACATCCTTTACCCAGGAAAATTTATTACTTCCATTCTGCTGGTGAAATTTTTTTCATATGCAGTAAGTATAAGATTTCTATTGATTGTTACGATTTTACAATATTGATTGATTGATTGATCGATTGATTGATTGATTGATTGATCGATCGATTGATTGATTGATTGATCGATCGATTGATTGATTGATTGATCGATTGATTGATTGATTGATTGATTGATCCATTGATTGATTGATTGATTGATTGATTGATCGATCGATCGATTGATTGATTGATTGATTGATTGATCGATTGATTGATTGATTGATTGATTGATTGATTGATTGATTGATTGATAAGACCATCATCATAAGGGTGTCTTTGTGAAGTAGGTTTATGTGCTCGTCTCTCGTGGCAAAGTACCAGGTTCGCTCCCTCGTGGAGCCATCTGGATATTTTCCAGAGATCCCTTATCTCAGTGTAGGTGAGATCGAGTTCCTTGTCCTATCGGAGACGGACGATAAAACGTAGGTCCGTGTTTAAGTTGAGCACGTAAAAGAACCCTTGGCAGTTCAAAATCGAGAAGAACAGGCTGGAAAGCCGCTGCCCGGTAAAATTAATTAGAAAATATTAAACATAAAATTCTTACAAAAATATCTTCAAAATTACATCGGAGACCCTCGACGGTGCTACGGTGTTTGTGTACTGCCGCTGAAGTCTTCATCTGTAAGAAAAAGATCGGAGCACAAATGGTTACTCACCGAGGGAGAACACAGAAAAAGTGTATGAATATAGGTAGATCTGAACAAAGGCTTTACATTCATAGTGAAAGTAACATTCATAGTGAAAGTAACATTCATAGTGAAAGTAACATTCATAGTGAAAATAACATTCATAGTGAAAGTAACATTCATAGTGAAAGTAGCATTCATAGTGAAAGTAACATTCATAGTGAAAGTAACATTCATAGTGAAAGTAACATTCATAGTGAAAGTAGCATTCATAGTGAAAGTAGCATTCATAGTGAAAGTAACATTCATAGTGAAAGTAACATTCATAGTGAAAGTAACATTCATAGTGAAAGTAACATTCATAGTGAAAGTAACATTCATAGTGAAAGTAACATTCATAGTGAAAGTAACATTCATAGTGAAAGTAACATTCATAGTGAAAGTAGCATTCATAGTGAAAGTAACATTCATAGTAAGTAAAGTAACATTCATAGTGAAGTAATATCATAGTGTAAGTAACATTCATAGTGAAAGTAACATTCATAGTGAAAGTAACATTCAAAGTGAAAGTAACATTCATAGTGAAAGTAACATTCATAGTGAAAGTAACATTCATAGTGAAAGGTAACATTCATAGTGAAAGTAACATTCATAGTGAAAGTAACATTCATAGTGAAAGTAACATTCATAGTGAAAGTAGCATTCATAGTGAAAGTAGCATTCATAGTGAAAGTAACATTCATAGTGAAAGTAACATTCATAGTGAAAGTAACATTCATAGTGAAAGTAACATTCATAGTGAAAGTAACATTCATAGTGAAAGTAACATTCATAGTGAAAGTAGCATTCATATTGAAAGTAACATTCATAGTGAAAGTAACATTCATAGTGAAAGTAACATTCATAGTGAAAGTAACATTCATAGTGAAAGTAACATTCATAGTGAAAGTAGCATTGATAGTGAAAATAACATTCATAGTGAAAGTAACATTCATAGTGAAAGTAACATTCATAGTGAAAGTAGCATTCATAGTGAAAGTAACATTCATAGTGAAAGTAACATTCATAGTGAAAGTAACATTCATAGTTAAAGTAAAGTAAAGGAACTCTTTCATACCTCGTGGTATATAGGACAATACAGTGTTAGGCCTGCATCTTTTATTGACCGTCGTCGTCACACGATGGATGATGTGGTCAGCATCACGCCGGCCGCCTTTACTTTCCCAGAGCATGTCTGGTACCCAGTTGAGGCTGGTCGACCTGAGAGCCCTCGCGGTCGGGAGTTGAACCCAGGCCACCAGCCTTGAGAAACGAATTCACTAAAAACTACGCTACTGCGGTTCTCTTTAAATTCATGGGCGTCCCCATATAATTTTCTAAGGTGGAAAAAGTAGTCTGGGCAAAATTACTTTAAAAAATTTAGTTGGTAGTTTATCGATCAGAAACGGAAAAGATCAGATTAACATAAAACTGTTTTGTCCAAAAAATATTTTAAATTCCCAATCCATTTCCTAAGCCCCATCATTTCCTTCTTGCCGTAACACAGTGGTTCTCAAATTATGTGCCCAGACATACCCGTGTACTTGTTGACATTCCTAATGAGCCTAGGAAATCAAAGATCAGGCATCAGCAACGCAGTACCAATGATAAAACATCATCAAAATGGAAGACAACAAAATAAACCATTAAAAAAACACTACAGATCTTCTTCTTCTTCTTTGCGTTCGTTCTTTCACCAATTTTAATCACTCTTTGTGATATGTTTGATCTTTGCCAAGAACGTGTATACTTTGCACATTGGTTTGGTAGGCCCCTAAACGCATAGACTTCTACATGTTTAGGACATGTGCATCCGATTTCAGCCAAACCTCCTTAGTCGCCTCTTACGATATGTGAGGCACGAAACAGTGGTTCTATTCTTTACATCCCAAATTTGGGCTCCGTAACCACTCGAGTACAGATCTTCGTAAATGGATGTTTACGTAGAATAGAGGCACTGAGATGGTATGATAAGATTACAATTGAGAAACTCAGAGAAAGAACTAAACAGATACCAGTGGAGAAAGAGCTCAGGAAGAGACTGGCGATGGATAGGACACACATTGAGAAGTCCGGCTGGAAGCATTACAAGACATGCAGTGTTTTGGAACCCGCAGGGAAAGAGGAGTAGGAGAAGACCTAGACATACCTGCAGAAAAGAGCTGGAGGCTGCTATTAAAAGGATAGGCAAAACATGAAAAAAATCAGAAGGGATGGCAGGAGAGAAAAGAATTGGAAGAAGTTTGTTGAAGACCTGTGCTCCATTGGGAGTTGAAAGAAGAAGACACAAGGAGCTTGAGTTTTTCCAAATATTTGTACATTTAATTTCTTTTTGCATCTTATGTATTAAGTTGTTACATATAGTGTGCATATGAATGTTTTTTAAGAACTTCAAGTGTACCCGAACTTCAAAAAGGTTTGAAAACCACTGAAGTGTGGACGTTCCCGCTTCTATTGCAAAATAATCGTCTTCTTGTTTTGTCGTCACACTGCTACCGAGTTGTTGCCCAGTGTCGTCACAATGCTACCGGGTTGTTGCCCATGTCGTTACACTGCAACCGGTTGTAGCCATGTCGTCGCACTGCTACCGATTGTTGCCCAGTGTCGTCACAATGCTACCGGGTTGTTGCCCAGTGTCGTTACACTGCAACCCGGTTGTTGCCCAGTGTCGTCACACTGCTACCGGGTTGTTGCCCAGTGTCGTCCAACTGCTACCGGGTTGTTGCCCAGTGTCGTTACAGTGCTACCGGGTTGTTGCCCAGTGTCGTGGTTTTCTGTTTTTGTCTTACGCTGTTCTGGTGGCTTGGGTGATTGTTATTTTAGCTCTTTGACAGGATTATGCTATGCCATCTAACCATCTTTTTCATGGTCTTGCTATTGCCTTCTTTCCTGATGTTCTGTTGTAGAAGACTCTGTATACTGTGAAATTTGGCTGCATTCTTATTAAGTGGCCAAACCACTTCATTCTTTGTTTCTCAATGTAACTCAAGCAAGGTTCTGTGCCAACTTTCTTTCTTATGCTGATGTTGGTGACTTTGTTTCTCAATGTAATACAAGCAAGGTTCTGTCAACTTTCTCTTATGCTGATGTTGGTGACTTTGTTTCTCAATGTAATTCAAGCAGGTTCTGTCCAACTTTCCTTCTTATGCTGATGTTGGTGACTTTGTTTCTCAATGTAATTCAAGCAAGGTTCTGTCCCAACTTTCCTTCTTATGCTGATGTTGGTGACTTTGTTTCTCAATGTAATTCAAGCAAGGTTCTGTCCCAACTTTCCTTCTTATGCTGATGTTGGTGACTTTTGTTTCTCAATGTAATTCAAGCAAGGTTCTGTCCCAACTTTCCTTCTTATGCTGATGTTGGTGACTTTGTTTCTCAATGTAATTCAAGCAAGGTTCTGTCCAACTTTCTTTCTTATGCTGATGTTGGTGACTTTGTTTCTCAATTAATTCAAGCAGGTTCTGTCCCAACTTTCTTCTTATGCTGATGTTGGTGACTCTTGCCTTTTCTGATATTCTGTTGTAGAATACTCTGTATACTGTGAAGTTTGGATACATTCTTATTAAGTGACCACCCCACTTCATTCTTTGTTTCTCAATGTAATTCAAGTAAGGTTCTGTACAAGCTTCTAATAAAACATATAAATTTGTATCTCCACAGCTCTTAGTGCTACTATTGGCCTGCTTGTCTTCCCAGCAGCTGTAGAAATAGACATCTCAATTAACTCGCAACATCGATATGGAATAGGGTACGGTCTCGGCTGGGTTGGGACGTTCTTCTTCCTGGCATCAGCGGTCTCCATGAGTCTGGACGACCTCGTCAGAGAATCTTCCAGAATAAAACTGTGTCGCTGGTGTTGGAGAATAAAACAAAGTGACAGAAATGAACTTCGACAAGTTTGACAAGAGCATCATCTAGGATACATGAATGTTTAATTAAAGTTGTCTTGTGAAAATATTAACTCTTTCTATACCGCGGACATTTTTGAGTTCTGACTGTAATTTTTTTAATACACTTCTAACTCAAAGCTTTTATGTTGAATATTTGTAGTAGGTAATTCGACATGTGAGTTGTCGGACTCGCAAGGGAGCAAAGAATAGTAACAATGCGACCTACAAGGAATGCGGTAACAGACGAGTGGGGTAGAGAGCCTAGTGAAGATAATAAAATAATATTAATTCCTCTAATAATAGGGTCTGCAAGCAATTTCTTCATACCACTCTATCCTGGGCAACTCTCTCAATCTCCTCTATGGAAATGAGACCGATATTTCCTGCCTCTCTCAGCAAAGTTCATTTCAGTGTCTCTTTAGGTCGTCCTCTCTTCTTGAACCATTTGCATTCCACTTCAATGCCTGCTTTGATATTCGTTGATCATTTCTCCTCAAGGTGTGCCAAACATATCTCCATCTTCTCTTTCTTATAACAGTTGTCACTAGTGGTTGACCAGACATGTCTCTGATTTTATCACGTCTTCTGAATTAGTTCCATTTTATATTCATTATTTTTTGCAGACATCTATTTTCAAATGCACTCAACTTGCTTTCTATATCTTTAGTCATTTTCCAACTCTCGCTGACATATGTTAGGATTGATACAACATTTGAATTGAAAATTCGTAATTTAGTTTTAATACTATATAACTTGCAGTTCCATATTTTATTTAGACTTTTAAAAGTTCGGAAGATATTCTATTAAATAAAAAGTATCCCAGAAAACGGATGTGCTGCCCGCCCTACTGTAGGCGAATAACTGGCACAACGTCTTTTCCTCATAGGCTCGGATCACATACAAATCTCAAAGAATGGTTAACAAGTGGTCGATATGAGCGTTAAAAGAAAAAGCAGACAAGAATACTAAAAGTGACAGAAAAATTTAATAAAATACTAAAATTAACAACAAATTAAATGGAAGTATTTAATTTCCTTTTTCAGCACACACAACTTTTGATTTTCTAGTTTTTTTAATGATAATAATTTTGTTTCGTATACAACTTCGACAACTTTGAGCAGTCTAACTTTTAAAAAAATCAATTGCTCTATAATCCTTTCAAAATGTGGAATATATATATATGTTTACTTTCTTGGTTTTTTATGAAACAAATCTTATGTTCATGTAAACGTACAGTAATTTTGTGGGTAACATTTTTTAAACGTTTTTGAATATTATTGAAATGTTTAGAATGATAAGCAGGTTTTTAAAAATTGAATTTGTTATTTTTGTTGGGTTTAATTTCCCTGGTTAACTCTTTGTGAACCAGGTACCACATTACGTGGCTTTAGGGTGGATGCTTTTTTACCAAGGGCCACACTAAAGGCCCGTTTTTATTCTCTCTCTCTCTCTCTCGATCACCGATGTACCAGACCTCCCCATAAATTATATTCATGTGGGAATCTGATTCATGCAGCCTTAGCATTGGTGTGTGTCTTACGTCACATCTTCAGCACCATCTGGTTCTCTAGTGCTTATCCTTCGGTGATGTGTCCGGTTTCAGCCAACGTTTACTCGGTTCGCTCTCCATTCTGTAGCCATCTAGTATTTTAATGGTGCGGGGTAGCTAGCCACACGCTCAACCTCCTTAGTCGCCTCTTACGACATGCGTAGCCGGTAGCAGTGATTCTATTCTTTACATCCCAATTTGGACCCCGGTAACCACTCGGGCGTTTTTTTATTATTCTAAAAACAAATGGCTTGTAAAAACATGAACTCAAAATCAAAGAAAAATGGCTGACACTATAAATAAGAAAGAGAAAATTGAAGTATTTTGGACATATCATAAGACATGAAGGACTGAAGAAGACCATCATGGAATTAGGCATACAGGCGAAGAGAAGAAGAGGAAGACCTCGGAAACGATGGATTCAGGATGTAACTGATGGTTTGAACATGACGCCTGCAAAGGCCCATGAGAGAGAGAGAAATTCCGGAGGACTGTTGGAGTGGCAAGTTTCTGTTCAGGACAAGCTATTTGCTGATGAAATACATAGCTTTTGCCATGGTTCACAAAGAGTTAAGTTTGGTTTACGAAGCTTGCTTTGTTATCATTGTGCCAGGAACTGAAATGTTTACCCTGGGTTTTTGTAAATGTTTTTCCAACGTCACTTTTTGAAAGTGGAGGTTTCTGAAAGTGGAGGTTTCTGAAAGTGGAGGCTTTAACAGCCTTTTTTGTCCAGATTAAGAGAGACCATATGAACCTATCCCCTAAAACGGGAACTTCCGATTTCCTGACACGACTGGACAGCCTTGTGTTATACCCAGTACCGTAATCTATTACTACGAGTGGTGCTCCTGTTTCGTGCATTTCTTTATTATGTACATAATGTATATTTATTTTGTGTTTCATTTTATTAATACAAATTTATGCCTTATACAAATACATTTTATGATCACGCCATTTCTGCCCAATATTTCTTTTCTGAATTTTCCAAACTTGTTCATGGACTTTAGATTTCTGCTGGCAGTTCTAATCTACACGCCCTGGTTTGTTTTTGCTAATATTCTAATATTAATGTTTTAAAATATTTCATGTTTTTAAAATTCATGTTTTAAAATTAGTGTTTTAAAATTGCTGTTTTGATGTTTCTGATATCGTATGCGTGTGTATGTATTTGATTATGTATGTGTATATTTCTGTATGTGGATGATTGCAGACATATGCAATGTGTAGGTGTATGCGAGAGTTGAGTATATGTGGTGTAATGAAGATTTTATCACATATTAGATTGAACATTTTTCTACTTTTTCCCCCTCAAATTTAGCAAAAAGGTTTTAAAAGTGTCGAAGGATTGACTCCATCGCCCCGGTTTTACCACATATAGCTAGGTCCCTTTCCGAGGAAATGGCACGCAAACTGTCGAGTGTATTGCACAAAGCACGAACTCTGTAGCTCCGGCAACATTCTAAGAGTCTCTGGAGGAAAACACTCACTCCAGAACAGAACGGGGCGGTCCAGATTTGAACCCGCGACCTTCAACTCGCAGTGCACGGGCTTAACCACTTAGTCATAGAGACACCCTAAGGGTGTCCAAGAATTTCTAAGGAGGAAGAATTCATTTCGTTCCACCGAGTTCCCTCATACAGCTCGGTAACGGGGAAAAAAGAAGAAAAGTAGAAGAAAAAGATATGAAAAAGAAGAAGTAGACAATAGTAGAAACTAGTATACAAAAGTAGACAAAAGTAGACAAAAGTAGACAAAAGTAGACAAAAGTAGACAAAAGTAGACAAAAGTAGACAAAGTAGACAAAAGTAGACAAAGTAGACAAAAGTAGATAAAGTAGACAAAAGTAGACAAAAGTAGACAAATGTAGACAAAAGTAGATAACGTAGACAAAAGTAGACAAAAGTAGACAAAGGTAGACAAAGTAGATAAAGTAGACAAAAGTAGATAAAGTAGACAAAAGTAGACAAAAGTAGACAAAAGTAGATAAAGTAGACAAAAGTAGACAAAGTAGAAACTAGAAGACAAAAGTAGACAAAAGTTGACACAAGTAGACAAAGTAGAAACTAGTAGACAAAAGTAGAAACTAGTAGACAAAAGTAGACAAAAATAGACAAAAGTAGACAAAAGTAGAAACTAGTAGACAAAAGTAGACAAAAGTAGAAACTAGTAGACTAAAGTAGAAATTAGTAGACTAAAGTAGAAACTATTAGACAAAAGTAGAAATTAGTAGACAAAAGTAGACAAAAGTAGACAAAAGTAGACAAAAGTAGACAAAAGTAGACAAAAGTAGACGAAAGTTGACACAAGTAGACAAAATAGAAACTAGTAGACAAAAGTAGAAACTAGTAGACAAAAGTAGACAAAAGTAGAAACTAGTAGACAAAAGTAGACAAAAGTAGAAACTAGTAGACAAAAGTAGACAAAAATAGACAAAGGTAGAAACTTGTACACAAAAGTAGACACATGTAGACACAAGTAGACACTAGTAGACAAAGTAGAAACTAGAAGACAAAAGTAGACACAAATAGACACAAGTAGACACAAGTAGAAACTAGTAAACAAAAGTAGAAACTAGTAGACACAAATAGACAAAAGTAGAAACTAGTAGACACAAGTAGACACAAGTAGACGAAAATAGACAAAGTAGAAACTAGTAAACAAAAGTAGACAAAGTAGAAACTATTAGACAGAAGTAGACACAAGTAAAAACTAGTTGACAAAGGTAGTAAAATGTAGACAAATGTAGACAAATGTAGACAAAAGTAGACAAAACTAGCCAGATGTAGAAAGAAGAAGACAAAAGTAGACAGAAGTAGAGAAAATTTTAAAAAGTAGAAACTAGTAGACAAAAGTTGAAAATTAACAAAATAAAAGGAAACAAGAAGAATAAGAAGAAGAAGAAGACGTAATGGAAGAGGAGGAAGATATAATAAAAGAAGAAAATAAGAAGAAGGAAAATAATGATAGCTAACCATATAGTAAAACGTAACGAGCAATCATCTAAATTTCAGTCCAACTCAATTCGAATATGCTGTACTCGCACGAATACCAGTTATATGCAAGCAAAATTCAGCTATTCAACTAAATTTCCACATATTCAAGACCAATTTTTTTGTTCTTTCGTTTCATACATTTTATGCAGTTTCATGCACTTTTCCATACTAATTTAAATGCCATTTTCTATGTTTTAATGCCATTTTCCATACTAGCTTCAGTGCCCTTGTCCATACTAGCTTCAGTGCCCTTGTTCATACTAGCTTCAGTGCCCTTGTTCATACTAGCTTCAGTGCCCTTTTACATACCAGATTCAGTGCCCTTTTCCATACTAGCTTCAGTGCTTTTTTCCATACTAGCTTCAGTGCCCTTGTCCATACTAGCTTCAGTGCTCTTTTCCGTACCAGCTTCAGTGCCCTTGCCCATACTAACTTCAGTGCCCTTTTCATACCCAGCTTCAGTGCCCTTGTCCATACTAGCTTCAGTGCCTTGTCCATACCAGCTTCAGTGTCCTTTTTCATACTAGCTTCAGTGCCCTTGTCCATACTAGCTTCAGTGCCCTTGTCCATACTAGCTTCAGTGCCCTTATCCGTACCAGCTTCAGTGCCCTTGCCCATACTAACTTCAGTGCCCTTGTCCATACTAGCTTCATGCCTATGCACCTTGCTCCATACTAGCTTCAGTGCCCTTGTCCATACTAGCTTCAGTGCCCTTGTCCATACTAGCTTCAGTGCCCTTGTTCATACTAGCTTCAGTGCCCTTGTCCATACCAGCTTCAGTGCCCTTGTCCATACTAGCTTCAGTACCCTTCTCCATACTAGCTTCAGTGCCCTTCTCCATACTAGCTTCAGTGCCCTTCTCCATACTAGCTTCAGTGCCCTTCTCCATACTAGCTTCAGTGCCCTTCTCCATACTAGCTTCAGTGCCCTTTTTCATACCAGTTCTAATGATATTTTCTATGCTAGTTGAAATGCTCATTTCCATACTTGATATACTAGTTTCAATGCCCTTTTCCAAATACGTTTCAATGCCCATTTCCATACTAGTCTTGTTATCCTTTTCCATAATAGCTTAAATGCCCTTTCCATACTAGTTTTAATGCCCTTTGTTATGCTAGTTTCAGTGCCATTTTCCTAATAAGTTGTAATACTCTTTTCCATACTAGTTTTAATGCCCTATTCCATATAAGTTGTTGTAATGCCCTTTTCCATATCAGTTGTAATGACCGTTGCCATAATAGTTCTAATGCCCTTTTTCATATTAGTTTTAATGACCTGTTCGTTATAAGTTTTAATGCCCTTTACCATACTAGTTTTAATGCCCTTTTCCATGATAGTTATAGTGCTGTTTTCAATACTAGAAGAAATGATCTTTTTATTCTTATTCCAATGCCCTTTCTCATATCAGCTTCAATTCGTTTCTTATACTAGTTTCAATACCTTTTTCTATATTAGTTTCAATGAAATTTCTCGTATTACTTTAAATACCCTTTTCTCATATTAGTTTTGATGCCCTTTCTCATATTAACTTAATCCCTTTTCTCATATTAGTTTTAATGCCCTTTCTTATTAGCTTCAATGCCTTTTCCTGTATTAGTTTCAAAGTCCTTTTCCATACTAGCTGAAATGTTCTTTTACTACTCTCTACAACATATATATATATATATATATATATGCATTAATTGTGATTTAAAAACACCTTTTGTCAATGAAATCTCACGCAATATAACGAGTTACTTTAAAAAACAATGCCAAATGTAATATTACCGATTGCTTTAATTAATTTATAACACTTTCTTACTTTTATTATACATTTAAAATAAATGTAATTTATTACTTTTCTTACAGCACATATATAATATTACAATATCATCACCATGTGGT
Organism: Arion vulgaris; assembly: GCA_020796225.1. Lineage (NCBI taxonomy): Eukaryota > Metazoa > Mollusca > Gastropoda > Stylommatophora > Arionidae > Arion > Arion vulgaris. The sequence continues at coordinate 13,965,063 of CM036778.1, forward strand.
AAAAATTATTACTTTTTTTTGCAGGTGTTTTGAATTCGACATTGCCTTTTTTCTTCACTTCATATAATATATACAGGAATACAGTAAATATGAATTTTAACCGTAATTTTTTGTTGACATTGTTTACATCTGGACGCATAAATTTTGTATGTTGAATTCACCAGCATATCGGCCTTTTGGACTGCAATGGTGGACGGCAGTAAAACTATGTAGAATGGCGAAGCACGTAATAACATTTTGTTAAAATTTTTAATATTTTGCTGGTAATAATAATAATAATAATAATAATAATAAAAGTAACAATATGAGGTTACCTAAAACAATATAAGGTTACCCATAACAATATAAGGTTACCCATAACAATATATAAAAAGGTTACCCATAACAATATAAGGTTACCCATAACAATATATGGTTACATGGCACCGAGCAGAATCGTTGTATATTGCGAGGTTAATGTTACAGCTACAGGATAAATGTTACTTATAATATTTGATACATAATTAAATTTAGTGGCGGCTGGTCATTAAGGGCCAGTGGGGCCGGGCCCCACCAAAAATAAAGTGTAACTTGTATTTATTATTTTATACATTAAAATATAACCTAATCGAAACCTAACCGAAATATAACCTGGCCCCACCAACAAAAATGATCACGAGCCGCCACTGATTAAATTATATATTACAACACGTTATCTGTATGAAAGCTTTGAAATTTGTAAACCGCGTTTGCCTTCCAATATTTATCTGCTTTCATATTATTTTATAGAGGAGTCAATTAGCTTATAGACAAAGAGGAACATTTCTGGAAGCGACAGAGATGTGGGTTTTATAGAACAATGTTACCTTTTATTCTTATATTCATCTTGTACAATTATACTTTATATAAGATCTGCAAGCAATTTTTCCACACCGCTCTTTTTCTTCTTCACCTTTCAACTCGCAAAGGAGCACAATTCTTCAACAAACTTCTTCCAGATCTACCTCTCTCTTGCCATCCTTTTCAATTCTTTCCATATTTTACCTTTCCTTTTAATATGTCTCCAGTTCTCTTCTCCGGGCATGTTTATGCCTTCCCCTACTCCACTTTCCCTGCGGGTTCCAAAACAGTGTCTGTCTTGCAATGATTCCGGTCAGCCTTCTCAATGTATGTCCTATCCTTCGCCAGCATCTCTTTCTTATAACTTTCTCCACTGGTCTTCTTCTTCTTTGCGTTTGTTCTTTACGACCAATTTTAATCACTCTTTGTGATATGTTTGATCTTTGCCAAGAACGTGTATACGTTGCACATTGGTTTGTAGGCCCCTAAACGCATAGACTTCTACACGTTTAGGACACATGCATCCGATTTCAGCCACACCTACTTAGTCTCCTCTTACGACATGCATGGCAGGTAACAGTGGTTCTATTCTGTACACCCCAAATTTGGGCCCCGGTAATCACTCGGGCTCTTCACTGGTATCTGCTTAGTCTTTTCTCTGAGTTCCTCGTTCGTAATCTTATCATACCATCTCAGTCCCTCTATTCTACGCAAACATCTATTTATGACGGTCTACAGTTGTGGTTTCTTTTGCTGTCTTCCTACCTTCTTCCCCAGTTGTTACTAAGTTTTCAACTATAATTCTTCTCAAAAATAAATACAAAATAAATACTAAAAAACGATGAAGCGAACTTTATACAAATATTACTACCATAATATTGCCTTTTATAAGTTGCTTACATTTCTTTTAAATTCGTGAATTGTATTTTTATTTTTAAATTGCTGTAATTATTTTTTTTATACTCATCACTGTAAATAAGAACATTACTGCTTTGTATTTTCATCAGTGGCGGCTCGTCATTAAGGGCCAGAGGGGCCGTCCCCACCAAAGATAATGTGTAACGTATTTAATAAATTCAAATATAACCTAACACAAACCCATGATTTTCTCGAAAATTTGTGTCTGACCCCACGAAAAAAAAAACGATCACGAGCCGCCACTGATTTTCATTATACACTGCTACGGGTTTTTTTTTGTTTAAACAATTCCATAAAGAAAATATACGAAAGAGTTGACTTAATTTCGCCTGGTTTGACCCCATATCGCTCTATCCTTATCCGTAGAAACGGCACGACACCTGCAGAGAGGATATCACAAAGTATGAATTTCTTAACTCCTGCAAAAATCCTCTGAGTCTCTGGAAAACAGTGCATTGTCCGGATTCGAACTCACGAGAGCTTCGACAACACATAAGCGAATTTACAAACAAAAGAAGAATAAGAAAATGGAGTAGAAGAGGAAGAAGAAGAGGAAGAATAATCGATTGATTGATTCCGGGACTCGCAAGGGAAGCAAAGAATAGTACCACTGCAACCTACAAGTCATGTAGTAATAGACGGCTGAGGTAGGGTCCTAGCCCTTTAGCTGCTAAGGACGTATATATACGTTTTTCCCATTCACTTCTAAAGACGCATTAACACGTCAGTTATTATCTCTCCTCTGTGGGCTAAAGATGTGTTAACACGTTATACATTGCTACTGTCACTGCTATAAGCGTACATTCCCGTTTGTGACCTAGCAACAAAGAGTAGCTATTTTTAGCTCAGCTTTCAGAAAGTATGTAGCAGCGAAAGGGCTATGGAAGCTACCCTAGAAAATAAAAAAACGTCGCAGATATCGGATGTGCTGGTCTACTTGTAGGGGCATAACTGGCACAAGGTACAATCGCTGTTAGGCTCAGATCACATACAAATCACACAGAGTGGTTTAACACGTGATCGATATGGAGCGTTCGAAGAAGAAGACGATTGATTGATAAGATCTCAGCGGTAGTGCACGAACTCCGTAGCTGATTGATAGACCATCATCATTGCGCTTCGATGAGTAACCATCTGTGCTCCGATCTCTTTCTTACACGGAAAGATCTCAACGATAAAGCACGAACTTCGTAGCATCGGCTAGTGTCCCCGTAGAGAAGAAGAAAATGGAGAAGAATAAGAAGAGAAGGAAAATAAAACAAAATAATCTTTTTTTCTTTCCGATCCAGAAGCACTTGAGCTTTCATCTCTCCGGCTCGGTGCCATGGACATCGTAACCCTTCGGTTCGGTGCCACGAACACCGTAAATCTGGGGAATCTGTGGCTTTTTCTGCCAGCCCGCGGAATTAAACCCACACTCTTAGAGGGCTTGTCACCTGTCGTCCAATGCGCTACGAACATGCTGGACAGGCGGGCAAACAAAATAATTAAGAAGGTATTAATTATCAAAAATTTCAGAATTTTGTTTTTGATTGACAAAACTATTATTTTTTGGGGAGCAATAAATCCCTTTCCATCTATTGCCTCTGTAACAATATATAATATTTAACAATGTTAATTTTTAACAATTACTTGATTTATCTGTTAATAATTAATTCATATTTAACTTGATTTTGTTGACACTCCAAAAGTTAATTTAATAAATCTCACACCTTTTTTTATATCTCTTTATACACGTGTTGTGTTTTTATTTGTTGAATTTATTCTGTTTATGTTGATTATCATCAGTTCCGTGCTATGATACAGAGAGGCGGTCACATCAGGCGGCACCGTAAGGGAGGTGGCATAAGCAGCAAAATCAAAATTACAATTGGAGGTGATTTTAAAGAGACAAAATGCCCGCCTGTCCAGCGTGTTCGTAGCGCGTTGGACGACGGGTGACAAACCTCTCTGAGTGTGGATTCAATTCCGCGGGCTGGTAGAAAAGCTACAGGTTCTCCAGATTTACGGTGTTCGTGGCACTGAACCCAAGGGTTACGATGTCCATTGCACCGAGCAGAAAAGCTGAAAGCTCAAGTGCTTCTGGATCGGAAAAAACATATGTAAAGGGTGGTATTTCGAAGACTTGCATCATACTGAGAAAATATACCGCAAGGTGCTGATCAGCATCATGTTTTCTTCTTCTCTTCCACTATTGACTTCTTTATAAAAGTGTTGAAGGGAGGAAATGTAGTGATCTTGTGTGTACTTGTAATCTGGTATTCATTTTCGTCAGGCTTGATATTAAGTTTGCTTTTACAAAGCATCAAATCAAGAAAAATTAAATATTTCGGACACATCAAATGACATGAGTGCCGAGGGAAATAATTTTGGAAGGAATGGTGCCTGGAAGAAGAATGAGAGGAAGACATAGGTGTTAAGTTTGGACATGCCAGACAGTGTCGTCTTCGTGGTAGAGAGAGAAGATATAGTAATCAACTTTCCATGGGTACTGTGAGCAAATGGACTTTGGGATGGCTGCTGCAACGGAGGACAGAGCACGAATGGGAATGCCCAATGTGCCATGACGTCGATCGCATAACATAACATAACATAACATGTCATTGACGATCTGAGAATGACTGCTTCTAACGTCTGCCAACTTCCACAGAACAGAGAGTTTTCAAGAGTGTCAAGTTCCGGAAGGAACAAGCTACTTATGATACTGATGAATGCTGTTCTTAATGCCGTCGCTCGCCCGAGTGGTTACCGGGGCCCAAATTTGGGATGTAAAGAATAGAACCACTATTACCTGCCACGCATGTCGTAAGAGACGCTAAGTAGGTTTGGCTGAAATCGGATGTACATGTCCTACACGTGTAGAAGTCTATGCGTTTAGGGGCCCACCAAACCAATGTGCAACGTATACACGTTCTTGGTAAGGATCAAACATATCACAAAGAGTGATTAAAATTGGTCGTAAAGAACAAACGCAAAGAAGAAGAAGAAGTCGTCGCTTCCTTTTTTGTGTTGTCTTCCTCTTGCCATGTACACGTTATTCACAAAGCCCAAATATACGGAAAGCTAATCGAAAAGGCGAAGATCCGGGCCGAAATAGTCGACAGAAAGGATCGTACCCTAGGGAAAGCTCACCCTAGTAAATCAAAAACTGGCTGAAACCGGGTGGCGGGCCTAGTCACCATGGGCGCATAATCGTTCAACGCAGATCAATGCGTTTTTGTCAAAGGACCAATTATATATCACAAAAGAATGATAAAATTGGCTGTGAAGAACGATCGCGAGAGAGAGAGAGAGAGAGTACACGTTATACGTTATAAGTGTGGCTCTCTGTGGTAGGCGATACCAGAGCATTCTTGTCAGGTGTCCAAACCATTTAAGCTGTTGTTCTTTTATGAATTGTATGACTTGTTTCACATCCAGTCTTCTTCTTCATGAGTATGATTCGTAAAGTCGAATCAGGAATAGTGAGATGAAACTGCGTGGAGGTACTAGTACAGACAATGATCAGAGAAATCACCTTCATCATTGTCCCTAAACACGCAGGAGTTATGGGTAATGAACGAGTTGATATATTGGCTGGAACGGCTATGATATCCGAGGGAGCTGTAATGGACCGAAATGCCATTCTTAACGCATTGAGAGAGTCCATTCGAACAGAGGAGTTTCAGGGCTTTTCTTGTTTTTATGCCACTTAATAAGAATGCATCCAAACTCCACAGTATACAGAGTCTTCTACAACAGAACATCGGGAAAGAAGGCAAGAGGAAGACCACGGAAAGATGGTTAGATGGCGTAGCAGAATCCTGTGAAAGAGCAAAGATAACAATCACACAAGCCACCAGAACAGCGCAAGACAAAACAGAAAACCACGACACTGGGCAACAACCGGTAGCAGTGTGACGACAAAAGAAGAAGAAGAAGAATCCCACTCGCTGACCAGATTGAAAGAGATGGGTGTCAATATTGGTACAGCCCAAAAAGAACGACATACTAAATATACAAAGAGATTGATTAATCAACATCGAACTGGCGTGTTGTGATGCTGCTGGATTTGATGTGGCAGAGATCGGTGCACCTATGGACTTTTCCGAAGAGCTATGATGATAGTCTTCTGAAAACTAACAACTCATTGTTCATTGTCATAATCAAATAGCTTGTCCCTTCCGGAACTTGGCTCCCATGACAGCATTCCTGAAAACTCTCTGTTCTGTGCAAGTTGACCGTCGTCAGCAGCAGTCATTCTTAGATCGTCAATGACATCTTCCACCCATCGTCTTCTAGGTCTTCCTTTCATTTTTCTTCCAGGAACCATTCCGTTAAAAAATGTTCTCTCTAGGCTCTCATGTTGACTGATTAGTCCAAAATATTTAATTTTCTTGTTTTTATGCTCTGTAATAGCCAACTCTGTGTTCAAATATCTCGGGAGTATATTCACAGCAGATGGAAAGATGGACAGAGAAATCGAGACTAGATGCCAGAAGGCAAATGCAGTGACATACCAACTGTCACCACTATTAAAACATCCAAGCATTAACATGGCAGTCAAACGACAACTGATAAACTGCATATTTATTCCAACTCTCTGCTATCAGTGCCAAACATGGCCCCTGACTAAGACACAAGAAAGAAAGATTACAACATGTGAAATGAGATGTCTACGAAAAGCTGTCAACGTTACAAGGCGAGATAGAGTGAGAAACGAGAATATCAGAAGCATCGTTGGTACTATACCATGCATACAGTACATCGAGAAGCAAAGATTCAAGTGGTTCGGCCATTTAATGAGAATGGAACCACATTTACTACCATCACGTGCCTATAATAATCGACACTCAGGGCGCAGAGCACGAGGCAGGCCAAGAACAAGATGGATAGATAACATCTCAGAGTCCCTGCGAAAGCATGGACTGACAACGTCAAGCGCAACACACCTGGCACAAGATAGGAAACTAACTCTCCCACGACGCTTCACGGCAAATGTGGTTAAGATAAGATAAGATAAGATACGATAAGATCTTGGCAGTATAAGAAGGTTGCTTGCCATTGCTTTCTTTCTGGGCAGTGACTCTGCTAGTCCGAGATTGCAGCCATTGTCTCTACGAGTTTATATAAACTAGATGTTCGCTTGCCCAGCGTGTTCGTAACGCGTTGGAGCGACGGGTGACAAACTCCCTGTGAGTGTGGATTCCATTCCGAGGGGCTGGCAGAAAAACCACAGGTTCTCCAGATTTACGGTGTTTGTGGCACCGAACCGAAGGGTTACGATGTCCATGGCACCGAACCGAAGAGCTGAAAGCTCAAGTGCTCCTGAATCAGAGAAAAGCCCGCGTGCCCAGCGTGTTCGTAGCGCGTTGGACTGTGGGTGACTAGCCCTCTGTGTGTACGGGTTCAATTCCGTGGGCAGGCAGAAAAGCCACAGATTCCCCAGATTCACGGTGTTCGTGGCACCGAACCGAAGGGTTACGATGTCCATGGCACTGAGCCGAAGAGCTGAAAAAGCTCAAGTGCTTCTGGATCAGAAAAAAAAAAAAAAAAAGAATCAGAGAAAAAAATAAAAACTTCATTTATTCTCCTCCCTCCACTCAAAATAAAAGAACAAACACACGATCTGATTGAGCCCTTGAAACAATTCTTTTCGTATTAGTACAAGAACAATACATCACGTTAGTCAGTACATCAAGTTAATCAGTACATCAAGTAAATCAGTACATCACAGGTAAGATTCCACATTATTTAAAGAAAAATATATTAGCAAATAAAATATTAACTTGTATCCTACGGTAAGACATTTAGCAATCCATTCTGACAGTAACAATTTTCAGCACGACAAATTACAAACAATCAACTGATGTGTGTGACGAATAAAGGGACTGAGATGGTATGGTAGAGTCTTACATGAGGAGCTTATGGAGAGAACAAGACAGATCCCAGTGAACAAAGAGGGGAAGAAAAGATCTGGCGTTGGATGCAACTGAACAAACAAGAGGAAATTTAATAAAAAGGGCCCTTTCCTGGAACCGGCATATAAAATGGAAAAGAAGGGAGCGTAGATGTACACAGAGAAGAGATTTGGAGGCAGAGTTTATCGATATGCAAAATAATAAGAAAGAACTACTGGAAAAGATCGTTAAAGAAAGGCAGATTTGGCATGAGTTGGTGAATTGTCTGTGCTGCAACCGGGGCACAATAGAGAGACTACCCAGCTTCGTATTTGTTCCTAGAAATATAGATCACAGTTTGGTACTTATATGAAATCTAAATGCATTCAAATATAGCATATAGATTAGTACTTATGTGAAATCTAAATGCATTCAAATATAGCATATAGATTGGTACTTATGTGAAATTTACATCCACTCAATATATCACATAGCTTGGTACTTATGTGAATTATACATCCACTCAAATATATCACATATGGTGGTATTTATGTGAAATTAACAACCATTTAAATATAGCACATATATTGGTACTTATGCAAAATATACATTCACACAAGTGTAGCACATATTTTGGTACTTATGTGAAATTGACATCCACACACATATAGCACATTTGTAAGTACCTATTTAAAAGTAAAATTCACACATATATAGCACAGTCTGGTGGTTCAGCTACAAGTTGAAATTCACAGAAAATTAGCACATTATTTGGCACAAATTCACAATCTAAATTAACAAATAATAGCACATTTGTTAGTACATATGCAGTCTACATTCACAAAAAATATAGCACAAATGGTGGTACTTTTGAGAAATCTACATTTACTTCAAATATAGCATATAATTTGGGACTTATGTGAAATCTACAATCGCACAAATATAGCACATTGTTCGGTACAACTTCAAAATCTACATTCACACAAATATAGCACATTGTGTACAATTAAAATCTACATTCCACAAATATAGCAATTTGGTATTAAATCTACATGCACAAATATACATTTTGTACAACTCTATTCAAATATAGCAAATATGTTGTACTTATGTGAAGTTTAAATTCACTCAAATATAGCAAATATGTTGGTACTTTATGTAAGTTTAAATTCACTCAAATATAGCAAATATGTTGGTACTTATGTGAAGTTTAAATTCACTCAAATATAGCAAATATGTTGGTAATTCTTCAATGTTGAAGGTTTAAATTCACTCAAATATACAAATATGTTGGTACTTCTTCGTTAGGTTTATCTAACAAACACCACATCATCGTGAAGCCACACTTTGACCTGAATATCCACACAAAGCCACATACACATTTAGTATGTCTGGTGTTGCCTGGGGCCGCAAGTGAAGCAAATAATAGTACCACTGCTACCTACAGGGCATTAGAAGGCGACTGATGTAGGACCTAGGGACGCTACCCTAGTAAATAAAAATCATCGCAGAAATCGGATGTGCTGGTCTACTTGTAGACGCATAACTGGTGCATACGCCACTGCCGGAAACAAATAATTTGAAAAGAATAACCATAAATATCTTCACTATCTTTAAAATTAAATCAGGGACCCTCGTTGGTGCTACAGAGTTCGTGTACTGCCGCTGAGATCTTCCTGTGTAAGAAAGAGATTGGAGCACACATGGTTACTCACCGAAGTACAATTATAATGGTCCTATCAATCACTCGATCAATCAACTGGCACAATGTAAATCGCTCTTAGGCTCAGATCACATACATTTCACAAATAGTGGTTAACAAATGGTCGATATAGAGCGATTGCAGAATAAGAAGAAGAACAAATTAATCATAATACATCTCTGAATCCAAATATACAGGGTGTTCAAGATAATTGCAGCCCCATTGACAATTCGAAAGTTGCCAGGTACACATTGAGTTGTGTTTATTTACTATTTAAACCGGTTCTGATTAGCTCGTCCTACGTCACATTTGTTCATCGCCCCTTCCCGCACTATAATTACACACCGTCACACAACCTTGACCTATACAACGTCATAACTGAACCTTCGCATTTCCATACATATATGCCAGATTAGCTCCATTCACGAGAACAAAACAGATTCCAGTGAACGTACAGGTTAAAAAAAGACGCTGGTGCTGGATAGGACACACTTTACGAAAACCGGAGGGGAATATAACAAGAAGGGTCCTTGCCTGGAACCGCAGGGACAGCGAAAGAAGGGAGGCCGAGAAATACATGGAGACGAGATTTGGAGGCGGAGATCAACAATATAAAGCAGAGCTGGAGGGAGCTGCAGGAGATAGCTAGAGATAGGAAGACTTGGCATGAGTTGGTTGAGGGCCTATGCCCCAACCCGGGTAAAAAGGCAAAGAGAGAGATAGAGAGCTCCATTCACGGGCTGCTTTTAAGTTGAACACCCTGTACAAGACAAGTTATACATGAAATTGTCGTGCTATGCTGTCGATGAATTGTCTTGGGTGGGTTGTTTCAGCATTCTATCTGTTAGTGATACTATTTCTTCTTTGGCGGCGTGAAGTTCATTTGCTAGTTGAAGTTCTTGTTCTTTCAGAGCTTTCATTTCCCTTTGTTGAGTCTGTTGAGTAATAGAAAACAGGTAATTTATGTTGAGTCTGTTGAGTAATAGAAAACAGGTAATTTATGTTGAGTCTGTTGAGTAATAGAAAACAGATAATTTATGTTGAGTAATAGAAAACATGTAATTTATGTTGAGTCTGTTGAGTAATAGAAAACAGGTAATTTATGATGAGTCTATTGAGTAATAGAAAACAGGTAATTTATGTTGAGTCTGTTGAGTAATAGAAAACAGTTAATTTATGTTGAGTCTGTTGAGTAATAGACAACAGTTAATTTATGTTGAGTCTGTTGAGTAATAGAAAACAGTTAATTTATGTTGAGTCTGTTGAGTAATAGAAAACAGTTAATTTATGTTGAGTCTGTTGAGTAATAGAAAACAGGTAATTTATGTTGAGTCTGTTGAGTAATAGAAAACAGGTAATTTATGTTGAGTCTGTTGAGTAATAGAAAACAGGTAATTTATGTTGAGTGTTAGAATAAAGCTAATTTTTTTAGAGTTGAGTAATAATAATAGTGAACTTTACTGAGAGAGGCAGGACATATCGGTCTCAGTTCCATGGAGGAGATTGTGCGAGTTGCACAGGATAGAGCGATATGGAGAAATTACTTGCAGGTCCTATGTAACTTATAACGGTACGAGAGGAATTATTATTATTAATACTAATTGTGAGCGTCTGTAGCTCAAGCGGTAGTGAGCTCGATCACAAACCCAAGCATACCTGGTTCAAACCCCACGGTGGGCAAGTTTGGAATCAAATTCGTGTCCTTCCGTGGGATTTTTACAAAGGTAAAAATAGACCTCACCGTTCAGAAAGCAATGGCAAACTACTGAACGTATAAGTCGTGCCAGAAAATCAACGACTCGTTTACTGTGGTTGATGGCTACGTCCTGTAAAGGATATGCCAAGATTGTCAATACTAATAATAAAATTCACAGGTGTACAGGAAATAAACACGCCGATAGGCTTGCAGGTATGGCTGCTGTGCGAAGCGGGAGAGCAATGGACCAGGCTGATATTATAAATTCCCTGATGGAGAGAGAACGTGTACAAGAGTCCATCGATAGTGGCGAATCTACAACACTAAACAGGCAGCTAGAATTCCAAGTCAAGTGTAGTGTAGATAGACAAGAACACTGTGCTGGTAGCTAAAGTAGAATAGGAAACCAATACAGAATCGGTGTCGTTAGTTGCAACACGTTGAGAGATATACTGAGGAGGAGATCGAAGCACTTATGGACTAACTTGTTCAATGTGCAGTGATGATGATTGGACGACTAAACTAAACTGAGAGATATACTGAGGAGATCGGAGCACTTATGGACTAACTTGTTCAATGTGCAGTGACGATGATTAGACGACTAAACTAAACTAAACTGTGAGACATACTGAGAAGAGATCGAGCACTTATGAACAACTTGTTCGATGTGCAGTGATGATGATTGGACGACTAAACTAAACTAAACTGTGAGACATACTGAGAAGGAGATCGGAGCACTTATGAACTAACTTGTTCGATTTGCAGGCATGATCATCCAACGACTAAACTAAAGTAATAATAATGATTAAATAACAATGGTTTTTATAATAATTCCTCTCGTACGGTAATACGTTACATTGGGCCTACAAGTAATTTCTCTATACCACTCTATCCTGGACTGGATACCAGACATGCTCTGGGAAAGTAAAGGCGCCGGCGTGATGCTGACCACATCACCCATCGTGTGCTGACGGTAAATGAAAAATACAGTCCTAACACTGTAAAAGGAACCCTTTCATACCTCGTGGTATATAGGTCAATACAGTGTTAGGCCTGTATTTTCATTGACCGTCGGCACACGATGGGTGATGTGGTCAGCATCACGCCGGCGCCTTTACTTTCCCAGACCATGTCTGGTACCCAGTTGAGGCTGGGTCGACCTGAGAGCCGTCGTGGTCAGGAAAATTCCACGCGCATTGCGGGGCTGAACCCAGACCACCAGCCTTGCGAAGCGAGTTCACTAACAACTACGCTATAGCGGCTCTCTCCTAACACTGTATTGTCCTATATACCACGAGGTATGAAAGGGTTCCTTTACTTTTTCTTTTACTCTATCCTGGGCTGCTCGCTCAAACTCCACCATTATACGGCAAAGTTTATCGAAAAGGCGTAGATCCGAAAGGATCGTACCTAGGGAAGTTCACCCTAGTAAATCAAAAGCTGGCTGAAACCGGACGGGCGGGCCTAGTCACCATGGGCGCACAATCGTCCCGACGTAGATCACTCCGTTCTTGCCAGTGGACCAATTATACATCACAATAAGAATGACCAAAATTGGCGATCTCAGAAGAAGAAGAAGAAACTCCTCCATGGAACTGAGACCGACATTTCTTGCCTCTTTTAGCAAAACATCGTTTCAGGGTCTTCCTAGTGCGTCCTCTATTTATTGAACCCTCCTACTTCAATGCCTGCTGTGGTATTCTTTGATCGTTTCTTCTCAAGGTGTGTCCAACAAATCTCCATCTTCTCCTTCTTATAATAGTTGTTACTAGTGGTTGACCAGACATTTCTCCTCAAGGTGTGTCCAACATATCTCCATCTTCTCCTTCTGATAACAGTTGTCACTAGTGGTAGACCAGACATTTCTTCTCAAGGTATGTGTCCAACATATCTCCATCTTCTCCTTCTTATAACAGTTGTTACTAGTGGTTGACTAGAAATTTCTCTGATTTCATCACTTCTCCTGAATTTGTTCTATTTTATATTCATTATATTTGCTTAATAAAATTCATTATAGTTGCTTAATAAAATTCATTATATTTGCTTAATAAAATACAGGTAATTTATGTTGAGTTAGGTCAACAGGTCAACTAAATATACACGTGAATAATGTCAAAATACAACAGACTCCAGAATTCAAATATCTCGGAGTATATTCACAGCAGATGGAAAGATGGACAGAGAAATCGAGACTAGATGCAAGAAGGCAAACGTAGTGACATACCAACTGTCACCACTATTAAAACATCCAAGCATTAACATGTCAGTCAAACGACAACTGATAAACTGCATATTTATTCCAACTCTCTGCTATCAGTGCAACATGGCCCTGATTAAGGCACAAGAAAGAAAGATTACAACATTGAATTGAATGTCTGAAAAGCTGTCAACGTTACAGGAGAGATAGAGTGAGAAGGAGAATAGAGTGAGAAACGAGAATATCAGAAGCGTCGTTGGTATTATACCATGCATACAGTACATCGAGAAGCGAAGAATCAAGTGGTTCGACCACCTAATGAGAATGGAACCACATTTACAACCATCACGTGCCTACAATAATCGACGCTCAGGGCGCAGAGCACGAGGCAGGCCAAGAACACGATGGATAGATAACATCTCAGAGTCCCTGCGAAAGCATGGACTGACAACGTCAAGCACAACACACCTGGCACAAGATAGAAAACTAACTGTCCCCACTACGCTTCACGACAAATGTGGTTAAGATAAGATAATTTATGTTGAGTATTGAATGACATTTCTTCTTCTTCTTCAGCAATCTCTGGTCATGCGCTTAATTTACTGTGGACAACAAACTGGGCAGACAGCTTCAGGTCTGTCAGGTTTCCCCATAGCTTCGTTTTCAGGTCGACTGGGTGTGGCCACATGTTGCTTCTCAGCTCACCCAGGAGAGGACAGTCTTGCAGGATATGCTCTGGTGTCTGTTCCGCCTGCTGACACTGGCAGAGAGCTGTTTGACGTATTCCTAGTCTATATAAGTGTTTGTTGAGTCTGCACTGCCCGGTGCGTAGTCGAAATATAATGACCTGGTCTGTTCTGCTTAGGTCTTTGAGGAAGTCTTTCTACCTAAACAAAACATACATGAAAACACCTCACTCCACAAAACATACATGAAAACACCTCACTCCACAAAACATACAAGAAAACACCTCACTCCACAAAACATACAAGAAAACAGCTCACTCCACAAAACATACAAGAAAACACCTCACTCCACAAAACATACATGAAAACACCTCACTCCACAAACATACAAGAAACACCTCACTCCACAAAACATACAAGAAAACACCTCACTCCACAAAACATACAAGAAAACACCTCACTCCACAAAACATACAAGAAAACACATTATTCTAAAAAAAACACAAGAAAAGTCTTACCGCATGTTGACGTACTAGATCATGTTTTTCACTCTTAAGTTTGTGAACTTCACTTCTGAGTTGGTCAAGTTGCCTCAATAATTGGTCTTGTACTGGTCAAAACAATAATTTGCAATTAGCAAGTGTCTGTAATTCGAAACTTTAAGACTGTATCTCAAATCTTAATCTTCATCTTCTTCTTCTTCTTTTGTAGCCACACTGCTACCGGGTTGTTGTCCAGTGTCGTCACACTGTTACCGGGTTGTTGCCCAATGTTGCCACTGCACTTGCTCCGTGGGTTGTTGTCCCGATGTGCTTGTGATTCCTTGTTTTATAGTCGCGCGTGATCTGGTGGCTCTAGCTGATTTTATTTTTTGCCTTCTTTGATAGATTCTGCTTTTGTAGAACTCTGTCTTTTGATAAATTCTTATTACCATCTAAACCATATTTTGTTCTCATATTCCTCTGCCATTTCTTTCTATGTTTGTTGTGAGACTTGTTTCATACTGTAAGTTTGGCCAACTTTCTTATGCTAGTGGTAAACCACTTATTTTTCTCAATATAATTCAAGCAAGGTCTGTCCAACTTTCTTTCTTATGCTGATGTTGGTGACTTTGTTTCTCAATTAATTCAAGCAAGGTTCTGTACCAACTTTCTTTCTTATGCTGATGTTGGTGACTTTGTTTCTCAATGTAATTCAAGCAAGGTTCTGTGCCAACTTTCTTTCTTATGCTGATGTTGGTGACTTTGTTTCTCAATGTAATTCAAGCAAGGTTCTGTACCAACTTTCTTTCTTATGTTGATGTTGGTGACTTTGTTTCTCAATGTAATTCAAGCAAGGTTCTGTCCCAACTTTCCTTCTTATGCTGATGTTGGTGACTCTCTCTTTTCTGATGTTATTGGTAACATTTCGCTGGCACAGCATTTCACATGTAGTTATTTTTTTTGCGATTCCGCTTTGCTCATTGTCCATGTTTGGCTCTGGTAACACAAAGTAGGTATGAAAATGCTGTTGATCATCTGTTGTTTAGCTGTCTGTGAGTTTTTTGGGTGCTTTAACAATGGGGCTAGTTCATAGATACCCAACCTTTTTCAGCCCAACGCCCACTTTGCACTGAGATAAATTTTATCACGCCGCCCTCCATATTATAAAAGTTTACCAACGCCCCCGCCTCATATATACATGCTCTATTGTCAAGTTGACATATTGTCAAGTTGACATAGAAAGATGATATATAGTTAGTTATTCATACATGGTCAATTTTCAAATTATTATATACATGAAATAGAAAATGGATGTAAAAATGGATCGTGCAAGACGGACATAAGACGAATTAAAATGCAGAATTATAATTTTTAATGATTATTCAATCGCAAAATCACGAAAAAACCCTCTCCCAATTACTTCTGAACCCACTATCACCCTCCCCTGAAAACTTCAGCGCCTCACTGGGGTGGGGGGGGGTGGTACCGCCCACTTTGGAAACCCATGGGCTAGCTGGTAGGTTACAGCACAACAGAGAACTGGTTACATATTTTTAAAAAAGTAACTTAGTGAAACTATCACAAATACACTTAAACAGACAACACAAGATTTAGATTTACCATCAGTTTCTATAGCAAACACGTACTCCCCAGCGTACTGCGCCGAGTTCTGTGTGTTGGTGTTTGGTGTACCACCTGAAGACATACTCTCCTGAAGAAAAGTCATACAAACTATTATCACTAGAAATTATTTGATTGGCGAAAACACAAACACAAATCACTTTAATCTTCTTCTTCTTCGCCGTCTGCCCAGCGTGTTCGTAGCGCGTTGGACTATGGGTGACTATCCCTCTGTGTGTGCGGGTTCAATTCAGATGGTAGAAAAAGCCACAGATTCCCCAGATTTACTTGTCTGCACGAACCGAGTTCGATGTCCATGGCACCGAGCCGAAGGGCTGAAAAGCTCAAGTGCTTCTGGATCGGAAAAAAATCTTCTTTTCCTCATCGTTTGTCCCTAGGGGCATAGGCCGGCAACCAAGGCCTTCCAAGCCCAACTATCCATGATCATCTTTTCCAGATCTCTCTACTCTCTCCTCATTTTCTTGCATTCCTTCTCCAACTCCCAACTTCAAGTGTTCCTGGGTCTAACCTTACCTCTATTACCCTGGGGGTTCCATCGGAGAGCCTGTCTCGTGATGCTGTCAGTGGGTTTCCTCAGTGTGTGTCCTTTCCATCTCCACCTTCTGCCCCTTCTGTGTTATGCATACTAATAGGTGGGACAAGAGGACAAGACGGACAAGACGGACAAGACGGGACAACCACGAGAGAAACCCAGTAGATACATCATTCAACACAGAACGAGAGTTGTTAGTTTAAACACACATAAATACATGTTTGGGAGGAGATCGGAACAATTATGAACATGTCTGATATGTGATGAAGATGATTCTCAAATGAACAATGAACAACCTCTCGTTCCACCTGCCGTTGCCCGCTCTATCCCACAGTTTCCTGTTTGTAGTCCTGTCATACCATCGCAGATGGAGTATCCTACGCAGGCATCTATTGATGAATGTTTGCAACTTTTGATGTTCCCTTAGTTGTTCTCCATGTTTCCGCTCCATATAGAAGGACAGCCTTGACATTTGAGTTAAATATCTTTATTTTAACTTTATTCCTGATCATTCTTGAACTACTTTAGTCTTACAAAATATAAAAACAATAGTCAACGACGTTTCGACCAAAAAGGCCATTATCAAGCAAAGGATACAACAGAAGTGAAGTCATTCAGACTACTTATACGGCAGACATTACATGCACAGTCATACACGATTTCACCAATATGCTGGTCAGAAATAAGTGATTTAATTATTAATTTTTTCGCTTGACCGCTATAAATTCTGGCTTCATCAAATAGCATGTCCTGAGCAGAATCTTGCCACACTAAAGCCCTTAGGAATCTCTCTCTCTCTTCTCTCTCTCTCTCTCGTAGTTTAGATGTCCCGCCTCTTCAACCGTCATGTTAAAATCATCAGTTACATCCTGAATCCATCTTCTCCGTGGTCTTCCTCTTCTCCTCTTGCCAGGATGCCTCCTTCCATAATGGTCTTCTTCAAAACTTTGTGTCCTTTTCTTCTTCTTCTTTTGTCGTCATACTGCTACCGGGTTGTTGCCCAGTGTCGTGGTTTTCTGTTTTTGTCTTGCGCTGTTCTGGTGGCTTGTGTGATTGTTATCTTTGCTCTTTCACATGATTCTGCTACGCCATCTAACCATCTTTTCCGTGGTCTTCCTCTTGCCTTCTTTCCCGATGTTCTGTTGTAGAAGACTCTGTATACTGTGGAGTTTGGATGCATTCTTATTAAGTGGCCAAACCACTTCATTCTTTGTTTATCTATGTAATTTAAGCACGGTTTTATGCCAACTTTCTTTCTTATGCTGATGTTGGTGATTCTGTCTTTCTTGTGTTGTTGGTAACTTTTCGCAGGCAACGCATTTCACATGTAGTTATTTTTGTGACTGCGCTTTGCTCAATGTCCATGTTTGGCTCTGGTAACACAAAGTAGGTATCAAAATGCTGTTGATCATCTGTTGCTTAGCTGACTGTGAAATTTTGGGTGACTTAACAATGGGGTTAGCTGGTAGGTTACAGCATTTGCTTTTTGTCCTTTTATATATTAAAAATACTTCAATTTTCTCTTTCTTATTGGTAGCTTCAGCAAGTTTTCTTTGATTTTGAGTTCTTTCTGGATAGATCTATTTGTTCTCTTCTCTGTCCAAGATATACGGAGGACTCTTCTGTAACACATATATTCAAAAGCACATATATGTTTTTCCACTGCTTTATTAAATGTCCATGCTTCACACCCATACGTTGTCACTGGGAATATGCATGCTCTTAGTATTCTGATCTTTGTTTTCTTATCAGTTCCGTTCCATACTGTTTTTATTTGTTTAAATTGTTGTAAAGCCATGTTTGTTCTTTTAATTGCCTTCATATACGGAGGACTATTTTGTAACACTTATATTGTAAGGTATAGCCATACCGTATAATATGACACCTGTGTTTGATTTTTACGTGACAGCTTGCTTTATCTATCACTAGATATTGACTATAGGTTACTAAACTCCTGGCAGACCCTTAGGTGCTTAGTTTCCCCAACATATATCAAAGAGTATGCATACTGATGGTTCCCGTGGCTCACTGATTAAACACACTCCTCACTGGACTAGGAACTTGATCTCATCTGCACCTAGTATACCTCTGAACACTGCGAATGCTCACCGCATGGCGAGGGACACCAATAAAATAGTGAACAGGCTTCACGCAAGGCTGTGGTTGAGTGGTTAAGCCCTTTACCTTGTGAGTCGAAGGTCGTGTGTTCGAATCCGAACCGCACCGTTCTGCTCACGAGTGCAGTTTTTCAAGAGACCACTAGGATTATTGCTGGAGCTACGGAGTTCGTGCTTCGAGCAATACTCTCGGCTTGTAGCGTGCCATTTCTGCGGAAAGGGACCGAGCCAGATGGGATAAAACCCGGTGCAATAAAGTCAATGCTTCGGTTTTTAAACCCTTTAGAAGCGCATAACCTGGCGTCATGACATCTACCTGAATTGACAGCGGGTGAACGCAAAGAAGAAGAAGAAGAAGATGTGCACTAAAATCATGAATTTCTGGAAAAAATATACCAATGGCTCCACGAAGGAGCGAACTGAGTGTCTATGAAACGAGAGGCGATCACATAACCTCTACGTCACAGAGAGCCCTAATGAAACCGTTAGAGAAAGAAAGTAACAGCGCTGACCAGTACCATGCCTGTGTCCGAATCCTCTTGAAATGTGGTCTTGTTTGTGGTTGTTGCTGCAGTGTTGTGGTGATGGTTGCTGCAGGTGTTGCTTGGAGAGAACTCATCGATACTGTTGAAGCTGCTTTCAGAATTTGATCTTGATATGTGTAGCAGCTGCGTGGTTCTGTTGAAAGGAATACAACAATCAACAATATGTACTTTTGTGACATATAGAGTAGGATACACGTTTACAACATGAGGATGAGAGAAGAAAGAAAATGACAGAAGAAAGAAAATGACAGAAGGAAGGAAATGACAGAAGAAAGAAAATAACAGAAGAAAGAAAATGACAGAAGAAAGAAAATGACAGAAGAAAGAAAATGACAGAAGAAAGAAAATGACAGAAGAAAGAAAATGACAGAAGGAAGAAAATGACAGAAGAAAGAAAATGACAGAAGAAAGAAAATGACAGAAGAAAGAAAATGACAGAAGAAAGAAAATGACAGAAGAAAGAAAATGACAGAAGAAAGAAAATGACAGAAGAAAGAAAATGACAGAAGAAAGAAAATGACAGAAGAAAGAAAATGACAGAAGAAAGAAAATGACAGAAGAAAGAAAATGACAGAAGGAAGGAAATGACAGAAGAAGAAATGACAGAAGAAGAAAATGACAGAAGGAAGAAAATGACAGAAGAAAGAAAATGACAGAAGAAAGAAAATGACAGAAGAAGAAATGACAGAAGAGAAAATGACAGAAGGAAAGAAAATGACAGAAGAAAGAAAATGAAAAGAAAGAATGACAGAAGAAGAAAATGACAGAAGAAGAAATGACAGAAGGAAATGACAGAAGGAAATGACAGAAGGAAAAGAAAATGACAGAAAAAGAAAATGAAAAGATAAGAATGAAAGAAGAAAGAAAATGACGAAGATAAAATGACAGAAGAAGAAAATGAAAAGGAAGAAAATGATAAAGAAATGACAGAAGGAAGAAAGAAAGAATGATAGAAGAGAATAACGAGAAAGATAAATGACAGAAGAAAGAAATTGAAGAAGAAAAATGAGGAAAGAAATTGAAGAAGAAGAAAAGGGAATTGAAGAAAAAAGAAATAGAATGGGTAAGAAATTGAGACTGAAAAATGAATAAGAATACACTGAGATGTAGTTATGAAACTATGAATGTTCTATGCGTTATAATAAGCTTATTTATTGTTGTTTTTGTTGTTGATTGATTCTTAGTTTAATGATTGAGTGATTGATATGACCATCATCATTGCACTTCGGTGAGTAACCATGTGTTATGTTATGTTATGTTATGTTATGTCACGGCACATTGGGCATTCCCATGCATGCTCTGGCCTCCGCTGCAGCAGTCATCCTAAAGTCCATTTGCTCACCGTACCCATGAGAAGTTGATTACTATATCTTCTCTCTTACCACGAAGACAACACTGTCTGGCTTGTCCACACTTAACGTCTAATTCTCGAACTCTTTCCAGTGTCTGAGACGTGCCCATGTCACATAATTGAGAGCTTACCGCATTGATGATATCGGCTCTGTCCATACTTCTGTCCATACTTCTGCCCGTTTGAGTCGGGGCATTGTTTGCAAGAAAGTCTGCACGCTCGTTACCCTGCACTCCAGCATGTCCAGGTGTGTACAGCCAAGTCATTTTTTTAGATGTGATCTCCGAATGCTGTCCACCCATTCACACGCATACTTCCAGATTCAATCAGTTGAAGCCATGTGTGCTGGATCGTTTTCTTACACAGGAAGCTATCAGGTGCAGTCAGGACCGTGCAGTATATTTTCTCAGTATGATGCAAGTCTTCAAAATGCCGCCAGTTAACTGTTTTTTCCTTAAAATAACCTTTTGATTTTGCTGCACATGCCGCCCCCTTAACGTACCGCCTGATGCGGCCGCCTCTATTTATCATAGTAGGGCACGGCCCTGGGTGCAGTTTCGGGGAGTAAACATGTGTGTTCGATCTCTTTCTTACACAGCAAGATCTCAGCTGCAGTGCACAGTATCACCGGTGATGGTCCCCTGAAGAAGGGGTTTGGGACGCCGTGTCGTTTTCCCCCACTAAGCATGCACTTTCATGCATCCTTCGACCCAAAGCATCCGTTTACAGAATTTCATTCTCGACTAATTTTTTTGTCCCTTTCACATTTCGATCCCTACTCACTTTGCCTTGCGAATAAGAAACACTTAGCAGTTTATAATCGATATAAGTAAAGCTGGAAACCCGCTGCCCATGCTAAATTTTAAAAAATGTTAATACAAAATCTTGTAACTTCTCCCTTGTAACCAGTTAAACCGTTGCTCTAAACTTTATTGACCTACGCTGACCAAACTGACCTCGTAGCAGACGATATACTACTTGGACTGGACTGTGGACTGTGGTCAGTACTACCACAAGCTTGACACGATGAGATGCTGTGTGTACTCTCCACAAGAAGATTGCTGCTGGACAAAGAAAAAACGATAAGAAAACGGAAATAAATAAAGAAAATATTTTTTAAAATTAAGAAATTGAGAACATTTTAAAGTTAATTGCATTTCCAGCTTTCTGTCGAGTGTGACTCCTAGGTACGTTGGGGTTTTGCATTCCGGAAGGTTCTGCCCATTGACTTTAAGCTTTATCTTGTAATCCTTGTTGTTCTGGGAGAACACAGTGTAAGTGGTCTTTGAAGGATTTATTTTCATATTCCACTTTGCTGACCACACTTCAAGGTTATTTAACGTAGCTTTCAGTCGATTTTCTGCTGTGGGCATTGACTCTTCTCTCGCCCATATTGCCAGGTCGTCGGCATACATGGCAGAGTGTACTCGTTCTGGGAGGCATGTTGCAATGTCATTGACGAAGATTAGAAAGAGAGTCGGTGAGAGCACTCCTCCTTGGGGGACTCCTTGCTCCAGTGTGGCCTTCATGCTTTTGTACCCCTGAACCTGAACTCTTGCTGTTCTGTTCTCTAGGTATCTATCAAGTCAATTGTACATTCTTCCCTTTACGCCGAGGGTGAGGAGTTTCAGCCTTAAGCCTTCTTTCCAGGCTGTGTCAAATGCCTTCTCCATATCTACCAAGATCGCCAGTGTCTGTTTCTTTTCTTGGAAACCATCCTCGATTTCCTGGAAAATGTACGTTACTTGATCCTCTGTAGATCTATATCTCCGAAAGCCTCCCTGTTGTGCCATAAGCAGCCCTTTGCTTTCCAAGTGCCAAGATAACCGTTTGTTCACCATACGTTCCATAAGCTTGCCCGTGCAGCTTAGGAGACGTATAGGTCTGTAACTCGCTGGGTCGAGTTTATTTTTGCCTGGTTTTAGGATGGGTACCATGATTGCTTCTTTCCATTCTTGTGGTACTATGCCTGTTCTCCACGACATGTTGAGAACGGACAGTAGAGCGGCCTTTGCTCTGTTATCCAAGTTTTTAAGCATCTCATTGGTAATCCCATCTTTTCCGGGCGACTTTCTGAGTTTCAGGTCCCTTAAAGCCTCTTCCAGCTCGTTACTGGTGAATATGTCCGTTAGGTGACTATCGACTTTTCTTGGCTCGCTTTGGAGAGCCCGTGTTTTTCTCTTGGTGGCATCGACTTTTTCCTTTGCTATGCTTACTCTGCTGACTTCGGCATATTTTTGCATTAGAATGTTTGCTGCTTCCCTACCTGAAGACATCTTCTTTTCTTGTTCGAGGACTATTGGTGGTCTGCTGGTGTTTTCATCACTCAGCGTTTTGGCAAGTTTCCACAGTTTATGGCCGTCCCTATCGAGGTTCAGGATTCGTTGTTTTGACCCAACTCTGTCTCTGGTTAGAAAGTATATAGCACTGGTGACATTTTCTGTACAATTTTAATTTATTTTAGTTCATTTTTCACATTAACGGCGATCTTATTTTCATTTCTCAAATCCAATATAATACGCCGGTCAACTTGCATAGAGCATAGTATTTCAGGACTGTTGTCATTGGAGACAAGTTCTGGGAGTGGCAAGCTACTTGATGATGATGATGATGTTTATAAAACGTACTTTTATGAAAATGATATATTTTTTTTTTTAATGAGCTTTACTCCATTTCGTACCCGAGCAAAATGACCGAATCGTTGATCCCACAAAAAAATTAATACTGCTGTTCGACTCGAATTAGTAAACAATAGCAGGTTTCCAAATTTCAGAACTCTTGTTTACCTAAGTCGAGCTACGGTGGAGGGACCATCGCTCGTAGAACAGAATAAAATTGGCTAAGTACAAAAATCGCATTTTTACAAAGGTAATCATACGACAACGGGCGAACATTAAACCACTCCCGGAACATACTATATCTGGTGTACCATGTCCAATTTGTGTCTTGGCTTGCACATCGATCAAGACAGACAGTGACCGTACAATGCCAGTGTCGCCCGCCTTGCGCTCATAGTCTCTACGGCTGCGAGAGTCTCACCTCTGCTAGCCACAGCGGGTCAGACTCCCAGCGACAAGAGACAGACAATTGTGTGTGTCCGTAGCCCGCAGCTCATCGTCTGAAACGTTACTGATATTTCAAATGCTCGACAGTTGTCTCGATAAAGGGCCCTGTTCTCACGACGGGAAATATGGGCTCTGCAGGTAGAAATATAGTGTGGCGGTCTACCCTGATCAGGTGTAGTCCCTTTTCACGATTTCGCCGGGGATGTGGGGATAAGCTCTGAATTGAGCGCGTTCACGCTACCCGGGGTTATGTTATTGCATCGGTGACAGATATGTTGTTGAACCTAAAAGTGTAGTCATATGCTTGTCTCAAATATTACTGCGATCATTTTCTCTACGGCTGCGCGAGTCTGTTCCTGCAGCCACAGCGGGTCAGACTCCCAGCGATAAGAGACAGCGTCCGTAATTGTGTGTGTCCGTAGCCCGCAGCTTCTCGTTTGAAACGTTACTGATATTTTAGAAGCTCGACAGTTGTCTCGATAAAGGGCCCTGTTCTCACGACGGGAAATATGGGCTCTGCAGGTAGAAATATAGTGTGGCGATCTACCCTGACGAGGTGTAGTCCCTTTTCACGATTTCGCCG
Organism: Arion vulgaris; assembly: GCA_020796225.1. Taxonomy (NCBI): domain Eukaryota; kingdom Metazoa; phylum Mollusca; class Gastropoda; order Stylommatophora; family Arionidae; genus Arion; species Arion vulgaris. The sequence goes on from CM036778.1 coordinate 13,989,276, forward strand.
GGGATGTGGGGATAAGCTCTGAATTGAGCGAGTTCTCGCTACCCGGGGTTATGTTACTATATCGCTGAAGATATTTTGTTGAACCTAAAAGTATAATCATATGCTTGTCTCAAATATCTCTTTACAATGCACGACTTCACACAATCTCAGGGCAAGACCGTTAAATGGTTTCTACGATGTTACTTGGTAAACTGTGGAATCTACACTGATGATAAAGGCGCTAAAACGAGTACACTTTAAACCCTCTCTTTAGCGAATAATATAGGTGCTGGAACATATATTAATATCTGCTTGACTACACAACCTTATAGTTTCCTTTGGATATTCAAACAGATATATTTCTTTAAAAAATGTACACGGGTAATAACAACAGTATATTACTTTTTTTAAATTAAGCGTATTGAAGAAAAAAGTGTACAGAACAGTACACAGAATTAAAATGTTTTTTTTTTACAGAAGTTAGGAAGAAGTGTACAGAACAGAAAAAAGTATGTCTCAACTTTGTGTTAATAATAATTTATAAGATAACATTTTTTTTAAATGTACAGAACAGAAAAAGTGTACAGAAGAAAAAAAGTATGTCTCAACTATGTGTTAATAATTTAAGATACTTTTTTTTAAATGTACAGAACAGAAAAAGTGTACAGAAGAAAAAAAAGAATGTCTCAAGATACAATTATTTTTAATGTACAGAACAGAAAAGTGTAAAGAAGGAAAAAATATGTCTCAACTATGTATTAATAATAATTTAAAATATATTTTTAAAAATGTACAGAACAGAAAAAGTGTACAGAAGAAAAAAAGGATGTCTCAATTATATATTAATAATAATTTAAGCTAAAATAATTTTAAAAAAAAACAGAAGTGTACAGAAAATATTATTAATAAATCTTGGGTTGTTTTTTTGTTTAGAAAGTTCAATCCGGACATAACTTTAGCTTTCTCTGTTTCTTCTGCTTTCTTCTTCTTCTTTGCGTTCTTCTTCTTCTTCTGCTAACATTCTTCACGGCCAATTTGATCATTCTTATTGTGATGTATAATTGGTCCACTGGCAAGAACGGAGTGATCTACGTCGGGACGATTGTGCGCCCATGGTGACTAGGCCCGCCCGTCCGTTTTCTGCCAGCTTTTGATTTACTAGGGTGAACTTTCCTTAGAACGATCCTTTCGGATCTACGCCTTTTCGATCAACTTTGCCGTATATTTGGGCTTTGTGATCTACGCCAAGACAGTGAGTTACGCTGCTTTACCCGTTCTGACTGAGAAATATTTCTCGGGCTTGTCAGCTTGTCCTCGGACGGCGTCTTACTCGTATAAAACACCGTGTAAAGTATCGGCCTTCGCCAATGTTCAGGACCCGGGCTTCCTGTTTGATCCGTACATTGTCGGCCTTGCTTTACCGTACATTTTGAGTTTGATCCGGGGAAGGAACATTCTCTGCCTTTTCTAGACGCGTATCGGTACGTGGCAATTTGCAATTTACCTCGAAAGCACTGGCATGGGACCGAGTACAAACAATGTAGAGGGTCGTTTCAGTGGGCACTATAAGCGTAACTGAGGATTTTGCGCTCGCCGCCATCACCCGCCCCAGTTATTCCGGGGATGTTAGTTACGACTGCAATCGAACCTTGCCCAGTTGCCCCAAGGCTGGCAGTTCCTTTAGGCATCACCAACCTCAGTTCTTCCGGGGATGTTAATTTTAATCGCACAGTACCTTGCACGGTTTTCCCAGGGCGGTAGTTTCGTTATGCACTAAACGCAACTTGTTCTTTGCGCTCGGCAAACCTTGCCCAGTACATGTATCTGCACCAGGCTACCAATGCGGGGTCAGCTGCAATCTTCTCTCGCACCAACATGAGGGTAGACTTTCATTCGTTACGGTCCTGTCTTATTTATTCTGCCGACGGGCTGGCAATGTTTGCCCCTCCTCAGGGCTTCGAGCTTCGCCCTACGTGGGCATACGTTTGGTCACTGGATGCACCTCTCATCCATGTCTGAGTCGTTTCGTTGCTGTTTCTTTGCGTTCAGGACTTGGGCAATATCTTGTTGGACATCGGTCAGGAGAATTGTGCATTTTATTTGTATGTATCTTTATCGTCTTTCCGTAATTGCACTGCTACCACTACCAGTAGTTTCCTCTCCCGATCCCTGCCCCTCTTAGCCAGACCAGAACCAGAGTCTGTTTCAGGGTCACGCGTGGAGGTTAGGGGCAGGGTCTTGGTTAGCGCGCCCTCTCGCTAACCCTGGCTCATGTTACCACCATGACCTCATGAGCCTTTTGACCCCCTTCTTTGCGTTCGTTCTTCTCGGCCAATTTTATCACTCAATGTGATATGTGTGATCTTTGACAAGAATATTTTTTTTTAGTTGCGCCAATTATGCGCCAATTATGCGCCTATGGTGACTAGGCCAGCACATCTGATTTCGCCAGCATTTTATTTACTAAGGTAGCCTATCCTAGGATTTGCTCTTTTACGATCATCTTTCGCCGTATATATGGGCTTTATAAAATTTAGTCCATGCAGCGTCAGCATGGGTAGCTACGTTACACTTTCAGTGCCGTTTTGAGCTCAGGTGCTTATCTTTCGGACGTGTATCCGTTTTCAACCAGCGTTTGTATACGGTTCGCTCTCCGTTAGCCTTCGACTGTCCCCAGCCAAAACTCACAAGGCAATGAGTTGCCATTTTCTTTCAGGGCTGCTACCCTTAGATGACCTGCCCTCCCGGGCTTATGAGCGCCATCTTCCCACCGAACCGGTCGTTTTTCTGAACACATTGGTTCGTCACTCGTTCAGGTTTGTTTACGGTTTGCTCCGCTAGCCTTTGATTGTACCCAACCATGACACCACAAGGCAGCGGCAGTTCCCTGCGAGAGAACAGAGAAATGGGCTTTATGATCTACGTCAAAGAGATGTATACAGCATACATAACTCCGCCAGTCTTTCTCCATTCTCATTCCCTTTCCTTTGCGTTCCCGGCCTATACTGATGAACCAATTTTTATCATGTATTTTACTGTTGTTTTTTGGGACTCCTTTTCTCCGTACAGCTTTTCGCGAAGCTCTGTGTGTTGTGGCCAGTACTCTTTCCTTATACCTGCTAAACGTTGACAGTCTTGCAAGACGTGTTCTGTCGTCATGTCTGCCATTTTGCAGGGGCACAGGCTAATTGTGCCAATTTTAAATTTATGGAACATGTGGGCTCGGAGCTTGTTGTGGCCGGTACGGAGGCGAAGTATGGCAACTTGTTCACGTCGAGAGAGACCATAGTATCCGTCACTGGCTGTGTGCTGAGGGTGGTCTTTTGCCCATTTGCTACTGTAGTGCGAACTGATGGTTGTTTTGACTTCCTCATAACCGATCTCGAGATCAGTCTGAGGTAGTCGCCTGCCCTCTTTGGCTAGCTTGTCGGCTGCTTCGTTTCCCCTAATGTTGCAGTGTGACGGTATCCACTGGATGACGGTGCGTTTGAGTGAACTCGTTAGTTCAGCGAGGGACGTTTTGAGCTCATTCATCTCAGTTTTGCCAACGCATTTAAGTGCCGTGATGACCGATAGAGCATCGGTGAATATCACGACCTTGTTGCGTGTAGTGCTTCTTCTCTCCAAGATCATTTCGGCCGCCTCTTTGATTGCTTCTGCCTCTGCTCGGTAATTACTCGAGTATTTGCCAGTTGCAATCGCTTTCTTGACCGTTGCTTTCTTTGAGATTTTAAGCACTATTCCTCCTCCGCCATCGCTTATTGCGTTATTTGCCGATCCGTCCGTGTAGACGTGCGTCCACTCCTTTTCAGGGTACTCTGATTCTATGTACTCTTCTGTTGCAATTTTTCTCTCGAGGTTTTTTGGACCCTTTTGTTCAGTATGCCTGGGATTGATTCCCTTAGTTCTGGCATTGTGGTCTTCCATGGCGGGCACTTGTCGATTGCCGGGATTGGTTTGGGTGTGCATTTGGAAAGGACTGGATGGTCCATGGTCAGTGCCTTAGAGATTCTAACGAAGTTAGATCTCTGTATTCTCCACTTTCCGAATTCATTCATTCCTTCCTTTCCTTTGCGTTCCCGGCCTAGCCTGATGGACCAACTTCTATCATGAATTTTACTGTTGTTTTTGGGACTCCGTTCTTCCGTACAGCTTTTCAGAAGCTCTGTGTGTTGTGGCCAGTACTCTTTTCGTATACCTGCTAAACGTGGACAGTCTTGCAAGACATGTTCTGCCGTCATGTCTGCCATATTGCATGGGCACAGGCTAGTTGTGCCAATTTTAAATTTATGGAACATGTGGGCTCTGAGCTTGTTGTGGCCGGTACGGAGGCGAAATATGGCAACTTGTTCACTGCGAGAGAGACCATAGTATCCGTCACTGTCTGTGTACTGCGGGTGATCTTTTACCCGTTTGCTTCAATAGTGCGAACCGATGGTTGTTTTGACTTCCTCATAGCTGATCTCGAGATCAGTCTGGGGTAGTCGCCCGCCCTCTTTGGCTAGCTTGTCGGCCGCTTCGTTTCCTCTAATGTTGCAGTGTGACGGTATCCACTGGATGACGGTGCGTTTGAGTGAACTCGTTAGTTCAGCGAGGGACGTTTTGAGCTCATTCATCTCAGTTTTGCCGACGCATTTGAGTGCCGTGATGACCGATAGAGCATCGGTGAATATCACGACCTTGTTACGTGTAGTGTTTCTTCTCTCCAAGATCATTTCGACCGCCTCTTTGATTGCCTCTGCCTCTGCTCGGTAGTTATTCGAGTATTTGCCAGTTGCAATCGCTTTCTTGACCGTGACTTTCTTTGAGATTTTAAGCACTATTCCTCCTCCGCCATCGCTTATTGCGTTATTTGCCGATCCATCCGTGTAGACGTGCGTCCACTCATTTTCAGGGTACTCTGATTCTATGTGTTCTTCTGCTGCAGTTTTTCTGTCGAGGTTTGTTTGATCCCTTTTGCTCAGTATGCATGGGATTGATTCCCTTAGTTCTGGCATTTTTGTTTTCCATGGCGGACACTTGTCAATTGTCGGGATTGGTTTGGCTGTGCATTTGGACAGGACTGGATGGTCTGTGGTCAGTGCGTTAGAGATTCTAACGAAGTTAGATCTCTGTATTCTCCACTTGCCGGATTCATACATTCTTTCATGCATTGGGTGAGATTTGAGCCGTTTGAGTTTTTCCGCAAGTACTACTACTTTCTTGTCCCTTCGGTCAGTCATTGGTTGGATGCCTGTGATGGTCTCCATCGCCTTGATGGGCGTGGACTTTATGGCTCCAGTGATAATGCGTAGGGCCCGGTTTTGACTGCTGCTCACTTTTGCGAATTGCTTGATGGGCGTGGACTTTATGGCTCCAGTGATAATGCGTAGGGCCCGGTTTTGACTGCTGCTCACTTTTGCGAATTGCTTGTTCGATGCATTGCTCCACGCTGCCATACCGTACTCTAGGACCGGTCGCACTCTACCAGAGTAAAGTGTCTTGAGAATTCTGGTGTTTGCTCCCTATGTGGAACCTGCGAGTTTACGCATCATTGTTAGCCTATGTCTCGCTTTTGCCGTAGCATTTTCGATCTGGGTGCACCAAGTCAGCTTTCTGTCGAGTGTGACTCCTAGGTACGTTGGGGTTTTATTTTCTGGAAGGTTCTGCCCATTGACTTTAAGCGTTATCTTGTAATCCTTGTTATTCTGGGAGAACACAGTGTAAGTGGTCTTTGAAGGATTTATTTTCATATTCCACTTTGCTGACCACACTTCAAGGTTATTTAACGTAGCTTGCAGTCGATTTTCTGCTGTGGGCATTGACTCTTCTCTAGCCCATATTGCCAAGTCGTCGGCATACATGGCAGAGTGAACTCGTTCTGGGAGGCATGTTGCAATGTCATTGACGAAGACTAGAAGAGAGTCGGTGAGAGCACTCCTCCTTGGGGACTCCTTGCTCCAGTGTGGCCTTCACACTTTTGTACCCCGGAACCTGAACTCTTGCTGTTCTGTTCTCTAGGTATCTATCGAGCCAATTGTACATTCTTCCCTTTACGCCGAGGGTGAGCAGTTTTAGCCTTAATCCTTCTTTCCAGACTGTGTCAAAGAGGACAGGATCGTCTAAATAACCTCACCTTAATGAACATTTAAAGTCATTTACTTAGAGAAATTGATTTGTCTAGTGTTATTTCTAAATTTGCTCATATTTAATCGAGAAATGTTTGTTTTTAAAAGTTGTGTTTTATTTTATTATCATACAAAACCTAGGACCTCTTGGTAACATTTGCTACAGACCCCGCGCCGACTTAATTTTTAAAAAAAAATTGTTGATCCAGAAGCACTTGAGCTTTCAGCTCTTCAGCTTGGTGCCATGTACATCGTCACCCTTCGGTTCGGTGCCACGAACACCGTAATCTGGAGAACCTGTGGCTTTTAAAACCAGCCTGCGGAATTGAACCGCACTCACAGGGGGTTTGTCAGCCGTCGTTCAGATCACTACGAACACGCTGGGCAGGCGATCCGCTGGCTTAATCTGGCACTGACCTCATCTATGATGAATTTTTCTAATAAGAATCGTTATGACTTACCCTTTACTGTCTTTATTTGATTTTGTTGGCTGGTCAAATGAAGAAGATGTGTGGCGAGCTAAATTTCTTGGCGCCGATGGCGACTTTCGTACCTGTAACTGAAATAGATTAACTAAAATTATATCAGCTGTAATCTGTAAGGGTGTCTTCTTCTTCTTCTTTGAGCGCTCCATATCGACCACTTTTTAACCACTCTTTGTGATTTTGTTGTGATCTGAGCCTAAAAGCGATTGTACGTTGTGCCAGTTATGCGTCTACAAGTAGGCCAGTACATCCAATTTCTCCAACGCTTTTTATTTATTAGGGTAGCTTCCCTAGGATCATACCTCAATCACCTCTTACGACATGCATTGCAGGTCGCAGTGTTACTATTGTTTGCTCCCACTGTAGTCCGCGGCAAAACACGGGCCGTAAAGGTGCCCTGAAGGGACAAAGTTCGTAACCAGGCAATAGCAAGGACGTTGTACGGAAACCTTCAAATCTGAGCTGGTCAGGTCGGATCAGATCACATCTGGGAAAACGTAGGTGTACCCCATGATCTGAAAGCTATGCTTTTGACAAGAGCAAGTTAGTCATAACACCATGTTAGAAGGGTTGAAGAATAGAGGACTAAATCTGTCGCATATATGTATGGAAATGGGAAGGTTCAGTTATGACGTAGTATAGGTCATGGTTGTGTGATGGTGTGTAATTGTAGTGCGGGAAGGGGCGATGAACAAATGTGACGTAGGACAAGCTAGTCAGAACCGGTTTAAATAGTAAATAGATGAGATGCAATGCGGAAATGGCAAATTTCTATTTATCACTTGTGCTGCTTTTAAGTTGAACACACTGTATTACATAAGCAGGCAAGAAAGGAATAATCAAATAATAGCCAGAACAACAACCCAAGGTTTCGACCGTAGGTCTTTTTCAAGAGGACAAATACAAACAAGAAATACTAATAAACTAGATTAAGTCGCGGACTCTATCCGATGCTACAGCAGTCGCGCACTATTAATGAGATCTGCCTGTGTGAGAAAAAGGTCGTAGTACACATGATTACTCACAGAAGGGCAATGATGATGGTGATATCAATCAATCAATCAATCAATCAATCAATCAATCAAAGATCTCTCCACGAGCTCAATACCTTGTAATGGTGGGGAGCTTGCGTACCGCCGTAATCTTCTTCTCGCGATCGTTCTTAAGGCCGCTTTTATCATTCTAATGTGATATGTAAATAGTCTAACACCAAAAACGACTGTGTACCGCCATGATCTGAAAAGCTATGCTGACAGGAGCGTTGCTACTAGTAGGGACACCTATGTCAGAAAGGTGAAGGATAGAAAGCACATGAAATGTGAGCTCGTGGTCCTCCAGGTTGGGGGTTGAGCAATGGGTTACCAACCCATTCCTTAAAAAAATTACTTCATGTTACGAAAACAGAATCAAGAGATATCATTGTTCTAACGGGTGAAGCTATGGCTGGCTTGGCTACAATATCAGAGGTAGCTGCCATGGATCGAAATGACATTCTTCACGCATTGAGAGCGTCTTTCGGAACAGAGGAGTTTTCAGTGCTGTGAATCCCACTCGCTGACCAGATTGAAAGAGATGGGTGTCAATGTTGGTGCAGCCCGAAAAGAACGACATACTAAATATACAAAGAGATTGATTAATCAACATCAAACTGGCGTGTTGGACCGCTGGACACTGCTGTATTTGCTGAGGAGAGATCGGAGCACCTATGGACATGTCCAGACTGCAATGATGATAGTCGCCCGCTGCCCAGCATGTTCGTAGCGCGTTGACTTAGTTTTAGTTTAGTTTAGTTAGCGTGGATCAACCATCACTGCAGTCGAACAAATTAGTCCATAAGGCTGATCTCTCGCTCAGTATGTCCATCACGATGTGGCGACTAACGACACCGGTTCTTTGTTGGTTTACAATTCTTCTTGTCTGCACAGCATAGTTCATTGTCGAGCTACACGACATAACTTTGAGTTTTACAGTCTGGAGTGTTGTGGATCACCGCTATTAGTGAATCATGGTCAGAGGACTAGTCAGCGCGTTGACTACGGGTGACTAGTCCTCTGTAAGTGCGGGTTCAACTCCGCGGACTGGCAGAAAAGCACAGGTTCCCAGATTTACGGTGTTCGTGGCACCGAGCCGAGGGGTTACGATGTCCATGACACTGAGCCGAAGAGCTTTCAGCTCGAGTGCTTCTGGATCGGGAAAAATATGATGATAGTCCTATATCACTGATAACTGATAACGGGTGAAGCTAGCGAGTCAATCAGGCAACTGACTTCATGAAGGGAGGTGACCAAACCTGTAAGAAGTCTCCACCCAGACTCGTCTTACACCAAATTCCTTTGTTGACAGTGGATGGGAAGAGAAGGTCTGGATGTCCAAATGAAACATGGAGAAGTGCAATGGAGTTGAAGATGTGTGGCCTGACGTGTGACACGGTTGGTAGAAATGCAGCAGAATGACAACAGAATGAGAAGATGGAGATATGTTGAGCATACTCTGAGAAGAAATGTCTGGTCAGCCACTAGTGCCAACTGTTATAAGAAGGAGAAGATGGAGATACGTTGGGCATACTCTGTGAAGAAATGTCTGGTCAGCCACTAGTACCAACTGTTATAAGAAGGAGAAGATGGAGATATATTGAACATACATTGAGAAAAACGATCAAACAAAGCATGCATTGAAGTGGAATTCAAAGAGTTCTTTAAGGAGAGGACACCCAGGGAAAACCCTGAAATGAACTTTGCTGAGAGAGGCAGGAGATCTCGGATGCAATTCCATGGGAAAGATTAAGAGCGTTTTCTAGGACAGAGCGGTATGGAGACATTACTTACATCCTCTATGTAAAGTATAACCGCACACGAGGAATTTTTTTTTTTTAAGTTTACATTCTTATAAAAGATTACAAATGATGTAATAGAATTGATGGCTAATAGGTGTGTCAACGCCCACAAAACATAATTTATGTCTAATATATGTGTCAACGAGAGTCGTGGTAGCGTAGTTGCTAGTGAACTCGCTTCTCAAGGCTGGTGGTCCGGGTTCAACTCCGCAGTGTGCTTGAAATTTTCCTGACCGCGACGGCTCTCAGGTCGACCCAGAATCAATTGGGTACCAGACATGCTCTGGGAAAGTAATGGCGGCCGGCGTGATGCTGACCACATCACCCATCATGTGACGATGGTCAATGAAAAATACAGGCCTAACACTGTATTGCCCTATATACCACAAGGTATGAAAGGGTTCCTTTACTTACTTTTTTAAAATATGTGTCAACGCCCACAAAACATAATTTATGTCTAATATATGTGTCAACGCCCCCTCAATAGAAATAGTCGAAAATTTTGAATACCTGGGGCATTGCTAACAAATGCCGGAATGCTGTAAATGAAATTAAAAGAAAGCTGAGCATTGCTAACAAATGACGAAATGCTATCAAGACTAAGTATTGCTTTGCAAAAACTAAAAGAACTAACGCTTTGCAAAAACTAAAAGAACTAACGCTTTGCAAAAACTAAAAGAACTAACTAACCTATGGAAGGAACTGACATAAGAACAAAAATCAAGTGTTTAAGAGCCTGCGTTTTTCCTTGGCAACATATGGTTGTGAGACATGAACCATTGACAAAGCAGCAGAGAAGATCATGAATGCCTTTGAATGCAAATGCTACAGAAGAGTATTTAGAATATCATGGACAGAGAAAAGAACAAATGCTTCTGTTCTGCAACAGCTTGATATTAAGAGAGTTGGCTATTAAAGAGCATAAAACAAGGAAAATTAAATATTTCGACACATCAAACGACATGAGTGCCTAGAGAAGATAATTTTGGAGGGAATGGTGCCTGGAAGAAGAATGAGAGGAAGACCTAGAAGACCATGAGTGCAAGATGTCCTTAACGATCTGCGAATAACTGCTGCTAACGTCGGTCAAGTTGCACAGAACAGATAGTTTTTCACGGCTGCTGTCATGGGAACCAAGCTCTGGAAGGGACAAGCTACTTGATGATGATAATGATGACATACTTACTGGTGAAGCTGATCTCTTATCGTCCTCTCCCACCGCTGACAACGATCCTTGTAAACTTGGATGTCCATTTCTTCTCTGCATACTGCAGGTCTCCAAATTCGGACTTTTAGCTTTTGAACTAAACGCTCTTTTTACCGAATCAATAAGGCGACTACCCTCCTGCTTGGCAGTGGACACAGCTGACAGTCCAAATAGTTCCAGATTCCGTTTGTGTAGATCGTGGTAAAGCGATTCAAGCAGCGACGATCTCGTTCGATGCTGCAAACAAAGACAGAGAATAATTATAAAAATGTCTTTATTACTACCGTGACCTCCGATAACATAAGGCCGACGAGCTCAGTTTAAAATTCTAGGAAATAAGACCAAAACCATAGCGGGAACACCCGCATACCCAAGCAGTATATTTATCAATGATGTTGATGCAAGTCTGACCGCTCTCTCACTACCGCAAACACCCGCATACCCAAGGCAGTATATTTATCAATGATGTTGATACAAGTCTGACCGCTCTCTCACTACCGCAAACACCGCATACCCAGGCAGTATTTATCAATGATGTTGATGCAAGTCTGACCGCTCTCTCTCCAAACACCAGCATCCCAAGGCAGTATATTTATCAATGATGTTGATGCAAGTCTGACCGCTCTCTCACTGCCTCAAACACCCGCATACCCAAGGCAGTATATTTATCAATGATGTTGATACAAGTCTGACCGCTCTCTCACTACCGCAAACACCAGCATACCCAAGGCAGTATATTTATCAATGATGTTGATGCAAGTCTGACCGCTCTCTCACTGCCTCAACACCCCATACCCAAGGCAGTATATTTATCAAGATGTTGATCAGTCTGACCGCTCTCTCACTACCGCAAACACCAGCATACCCAAGGCAGTATATTTATCAATGATGTTGATGCAAGTCTGACCGTTCTCTCACTGCCTCAAACACCCGCATACCCAAGGCAGTATATTTATCAATGATGTTGATACAAGTCTGACCGCTCTCTCACTACCGCAAACACCCGCATACCCAAGGCAGTATATTTATCAATGATGTTGATGCAAGTCTGACCGCTCTCTCACTGCCGCAAACACCCGCATGCCCAAGGCAGTAAATTTATCAATGATGTTGATGCAAGTCTGACCGCTCTCTCACTGCCGCAAACACCCGCATACCCAAGGCAGTATATTTATCAATGCTGTTGATGCAAGTCTGACCGCTCTCTCACTACCGCAAACACCCGCATACCCAAGGCAGTATATTTATCAATGATGTTGATGCAAGACTGTACGCTCTCTTATAGCCGTAAACCCAGATTAGAGGAAACCCCGATTCAATAAAGAAATTTCTTCGTCCTTAGACCCTAGTTTACAAGAAATAAATATTTGAAAAGCAAATATTACCAAAAAAAATACTTTTGTAACTGTGTGAGTCAGGACGCGATGTGTCGTGAGGGTTATAGAAAAAAAAAGTACACGTACAGAGCACTGTTATCCATAGTACGACTACGCAGAGCCAGCTATAAAATTATGGGCCTTTGGACTAAGGTATGAAATATGGTAAATCAGACCCCAACTACACCACGTGACCTCGCATTCCAGTATTGGTGTATATAGACGAAATCATTTTAAAATCAACACAAATTGCTAAATCGAAGTTATATTATGCAACAAGTTAAGTTTAACAATAAGGAATATCAATATTATGAATATTTTTCACCAATAAATAATCGTAGACTTACAGAATTGAGTAAAATTGCAAAATAGCTTGCAATGTTCTATCAAACATCTATATATTTCCGGTCCCCTTTTCTGATCTAGGTCAGGGAACCCCCAGTCAGTTGTCTGGCCTAGTTATATAGAGTTGGCTGTGGACTACGCCACTGCATGTGTAAAGTATTGTATGAAACATTCTCATAGAATACCTACCCCAAGTTTAGCAAACTGATCTGCTTTGTAACTGGCTAGCTCAGCATTTATCAACTTGGTTAGTAGAAACTCTCGGAACTCTTCGCCCTGAAAATAGTAATTTAAGATATTAGTGCAACGGTCAAGTGGTTAATCCGCTGTCTTGCATGTAGTAGTTAGAAGGTTGTAGGTTTGAATCTCGATTGCGCTGTGATGTTCACGAATACATTTTTTTCCAACGATTCCTATGGATTTTGGAGGAGCTACAAGTTCGTGCTTGTGCGATACTCTTGGCAGATAACTTGCCATTTCTGCGGAGAGGGATCGAGGGTGAAGTTCAGTACTGATGTTGTACCCACTTTTGTCCTGATGTCTTCATTTCTAAACCGGTCAGTTTCAGTTTCAGTTTGGAATATCTTCATTGCACTCCGGACATGTCCATAGGTGCTCCGATCTCCTTCGCAATATCTCCAACAGCGTCCAGCGACTGACCGTACCAGTTCTATTTTGATTGATGAGCCTACTCGTATACCTGTTGTACCGTTCTTTTCTTGCCACACCAATCTTCAAACCCAGTTCTCACAATCTAGTAGTTGACGTGGATTGGTTTAGATGAAGGTCTTCTCTGCGGCCACGCTCTATGAGGGCGTTCACGATGTCAGCTCTGTCCATTGGCTGGCCGTCTGATATAGCGGCAGAGCCAGCCAGCCTGTCTGCTCTCTCATTGCCAACGACACCCATGTGCCCCGGAACAAAGACAAATGTAATTCTGCAAATTTTTGACGCCTGCAGTGATTCAGTCCATTGCCTGCGCACCGAACCGGCCTCCACCTTTCGGATCATACTCAATGAGTCACTCAAAATGAGTGTAATTTTGTGACTCTAGCCACAAAACCGGTCTCTTCTTGTTACCCAGCCACAAAACCGGTCTCTTTTTGTTACCCAGCCACAAAACCGGTCTCTTCTTGTTACCTAGCCACAAAACCGGTCTCTTCTTGTTACCAAGCCACACAACCGGTCTCTTCTTGTTACCCAGCCACAAACCGGTCTTTCTTGTTACCCTAGCATTATCAACCGGTCTCTTCTTGTTACCCCTAGCATTCTGCGTAGACACTTCATCTCTGTCGTGACTAGTTTTGTTCTACAATCGTTTGATGCCAACATCCAGGTTTGGCACTGATAGCATAATGTGGGGAGAAAAATTGCATTGAATACTGCTCTTTTTGTGTTCATGGTGGCATGTTTGCATTTTAAAACTGGTGCCCTTTGTTTTATGATTTAATTTGCTTTGCTGCATCTATGTTAGATTTCGTTAGTTATATTTCCGTTTGCTGAAAAAATGCTCCATAAGTATGTAAAGTCTTTGACAATATCTTCCAAAGTAAACATTTAAAAAAATGCCAAACTTACGCTAACAAATTCCCCAGACAGAGGCAACAATGGATAAAATCTTGGTACGTCTTTTCGTGCTGCCACAGAAATCTGCTCAAGAGAGATAATCAAAGAATACAATTACGATGACGTCATCAAATTGGTGAAGTTTGCTACAGAAATTAATGAAATTAGATGGAGATTAGCAAAGATGGAAAGAAAGAGACTGGTTTTGAATTCTTCTTCTTCTTCAGCGATCTCTGGTCGGGTGCTTAGTTTACCGTGGATCACAAACTTGGTAGCCAGCTTCAGGTCTGTCAGGTTTCCCCAAAGCTTAGTTTTCAGGTCGACTGTGTGTGGCCACATGTTACTTCTCAGCTCTCCCAGGAGAGGACAGTCTTGAAGATATGCTCCGGTGTCTGTTCCGCCTGCTGCATGTTTTCACTTGCCATATTCTGCTCTTTATTTCTGATCGCCATCTGCCATCTGATGTTACCAGGACTTTTGAGGTATTTAAATTGCTGTACTTGTCTTAGCGCAGTCCCATTTACTGTGATGGTGCATTTTGGCAAAGTCTGCTTTTTATATGATCTTCTTCTTCTTCGCGTTCGTTCTTTACGACCAATTTTAATCACTCTTTGTGATATGTTTGATCTTTGCCAAGAACGTGTATAAATTGCACATTGGTTTGGTAGGCCCTAAATGCATAGACTTCTACACATTTAGGACATGTGCATCCGATTTAAGCCAAACCTCCTTAGTCGCCTCCCACGACATGCATGGCAGGTAACAATGGTTCTATTCTTTACACCCCAAATATTCCCGCGTGCTCAGCGTGTTCGTAGCGCGTTGAACTACGGGTGACAAGTCCTCTGTGAGTGCGGGTTCAACTCCGCGGAATGGCAGAAAAGCTACAGGTTCCCTAGATTTACGGTGTTCGTGGCACCGAACCGAAGCGTTACGATGTCCATAATACCGAGCCGAAGAGCTTTCAGCCTCAGTACTTGAATTGAAAAACAAAACAAAAACATTTGGCCCCGGTAACCACTTGGGCGTCTATATGATCATAACTTGTCTTCTTAATATTCAAACTGAGTCCTTTGTTGTTACTTTCTGTCACAGCCTTATCAACTATAACATAACGTAACATCAAAATTAGAGACAGTGAGCAGAAAATATAGAATGGAAGTAAACACCAAAAAAAGTCAGATACTGGTGAATAGTCGCAACAACCACAAGCACACTAATATCTGGCTAAACGGACAAAAGCTGGAGGAAGTGGAAACTTTTAAATACATCTGGTCCTACATCTGTAACGATGGTAACTCTGGTAAGGAGACAAGTCAAGACTTGAGATGTCTTCAGCCGCTATGTCTTAGCAAACGTGATATGGACATTCAAAATCAGAACTCTGGCAAAAATCAATATCTACAGATCGCTGGTGCTATCCAATCTTTTATACGGTTGTGAGAGCTGGACGCTCAATGCAGAACTGGAACGAAGAATACAGGCTTTCGAATATAAGTGTTACAGACGGGTACTACGTATTAGTTACATAGAACATAAGATGAATATTTATGTAAGAGACAAAATAAACAACCTTGCAGGTCGGCAAGTACCACTCTTGACAATCGTGAAAAGGCGTAAACTTACGTGGTTCGGGCATGTGATGAGACATAGCTCACACTCTAAGACTATCCTACAGGGAACAGTTGAGGGTGAAGAAAGAAAGGAGGGCAGAGAAAATCCTGGTTTGACATCAAGAGCTGGTCGTGGCAGAGTTTCTCCACACTCGCCCGAGGAGATGAATAAAGAGATTCGTGGCGTGCTTTTGTGCTGATGTCTCCACAAAGAGACCCCTACGGCCCTAACGAGTTATGGGTTTTATTATTATTATTATTATTATATAAAACATAACATAATATAAATGGGACGTAAATGTTAAAGAGAATTGACTGATAAACAACATACTATACAGAAAAATTAGATACTTTGGTCACATCAAGCGTCACGATGGCCTGGAGAGAACAATATTAAAGGCAGGGTTGCAGAGGCAGACCAAGAAGAAGATGGCTACAAGATATTAAAGAAACCATGAATATGACCATCGACGAAGTGGGTGAACTGGCTAGAGACAGAGTGAATTTTAGATGCGCTGCAAAGAGAGCAACGTCCTATAAAGAATACGCACATTGATGATGATATTAACTGTGGCTAAGCTCTTCTTCTTCTTTGCGTTCGTTCTTTACGACCAATTTTAATCACTCTTTGTGATATGTTTGATTTTGCCAAGAACGTGTATACGTTGCACATTGGTTTGGTAGGCCCATAAACGCATAGACTTCTACACATTTAGGACACATGCCTCCGATATCAGCCAAACCTCCTTAGTCGCCTCTTACGACATGCGTGGCAGACAACAGTGGTTCTATTCTTTAAAAGAAAAAAAAGTAAAGGAACCCTTTCATACCTCGTGATATATAGGTCAATACAGTGTTAGGCCTGTATTTTTCATTGACCGTCGGCACACGATGGGTGATGTGGTCAGCATACGCCG
Source organism: Arion vulgaris (assembly GCA_020796225.1). NCBI lineage: Eukaryota > Metazoa > Mollusca > Gastropoda > Stylommatophora > Arionidae > Arion > Arion vulgaris. The sequence continues at coordinate 14,005,704 of CM036778.1, forward strand.
GCCGCCTTTACTTTCCCAGAGCATGTCTGGTACCCAATTGAGGCTGGAGCCTTCGCGGTAGGGAAAAATTCCACGCGCATTGCGGGAGCTGAACCCAGACCACCAGCCTTGCAAGCGAGTTCACTAACAACTACGCTACAGCGGCTCTCGTTCCTATTCTTTACACCCAAAATGAGCCCCTTAACCACTCCGGCGGTGTGGCTAAGGATTAAGCTCTTGACTTGCGAGCCGAAGATTGTGAATTCGAATCCAATTCGAAAGTGAATTTCAGATGCGCTTCAAAGAGAGCAACGTCCTATAAAGAGCACGCACCTTGATGATGATGAATATAACATAACACAAAACATTACCTTATATCTCTGCGGATGGCTGTCTTTTACTGGTTGTATCACAATAAAGCAATGAAGGAAATGGGACGCAATCATATCTGGTACAAATGGAGTATTCTCCTCTTGGAACACAATAGCAACTATATCATTTCCTATATGGCGTTTTCGTTGAAGCTAGGACAAGAAGGAAAACAAAAACATGGCAAAGTCAAACACAAATGAAATTTTGTTACTTAACTCATAATGAACGTATACTCTCTCGCAGTGAACAAGTTGCCATACTTCGCCTCCGTACCGGACACAACAAGCTCCGAGCCCACATGTTCCATACATTTAAAATTGGCACAACTAGCCTGTGCCCATGCAAAATGGCAGACATGACGGCAGAACATGTCTTGCAAGACTGTCAACGGTTAGCAGGTATAAGGAAAGAGTCATGGCCACAACACACAGAGCTTCGCGAAAAGCTGTACGGAGGAACGGAGTCCCTTAAAACCACAGCAAAATTCATGATAAAAATTGGTCCATCAGTCAGTCAGGGAACGCAAAGGAAGGAAAGGAAGGAACGCATACTAAAATAACGTCTATACTGATAGACAAAAAAAAGTTAATTGCATATCCTTTACATGACTTAGCGAATCAACCCCAGCTTTTTAACGTTGTTTGTAATTTTTCTAGGCATTTTTACGTTCAGTAGTTTGCCATTGCTTTCTGAACGAGTGGTGCCATCGTCTTTTATAAAATCACGCGAAACAATTTGCAAACAAATTGTCGGCAGCGTGATTCGAACTCAGAACGTCGGGGTTAATAGAACGAATCACTATTCCCATAAACCACAGACGCCACACATTCTGATAGAAGATAATGCAAAGGATGATGATGATGTTGTCAGGAAAGTGCAGTATATTTTCTCAGTATGATGCAAGTCTTCGAAATACCGCCCCTAAAATGTTTTTCTTTAATATAACCTTCGATTGCGATTTAAAAAAAAAAAAAATGTACAAAATGGTACGGATACTAAATCGTATAAAGATCAGGTGGAGTCTGTGGGGATAGTGACTTCCACATCAGGTGGAGTCTGTGGGGATAGTGACATCCACATCAGGTGGAGTCTGTGGGGATAGTGACTTCCAGATCAGGTGGAGTCTGTGGGGATAGTGACATCCACATCAGGTGGAGTCTGTGGGGATACTGACATCCACATCAGGTGGAGTCTGTGGGGATAGTGACTTCCAGGTTAGGTGGAGTCTGTGGGGATAGTGACATCCACATCAGGTGGAGTCTGTGGGGATAGTGACTTCCAGATCAGGTGGAGTCTGTGGGGACAGTGACTTCCAGATCAGATTTCCACATGGGGAGATCTGGTACATCAGTCTAAGTGGTGATCGCGAAGAAGAAATTTCTCTAGCTCTCAACTCACCTGTCTTACACCACTCACCTGTCTTACACCACTCACCTGTCTTACACCACCACCTGTCTTACACACCAAATATGTACTACAAGCAGTAACGACAATTTAAAAAAATTGTATAACTCTTTTAAAAACCAAATAATGTTTCAACTTCCTATGTTAAAAATAGTAGGGTCATGTGGCGAAGCGTTAAGCTGTTGCCTTGCGCTCGAAGGTCGTAGGTTCGAACTCGCATTCTTCAGAACACAAGACAAACTTTTCTTCGGATCCCGCTTAGACTGATGTACCAGATTTCCCATAAATCTTATTCATGTGGAAATCTCATTCATGCAGCCTTTAGCAGCGGTATGTTTTTCAACACATCTTCAGCGCAATTTGGATCTCTGGTTCTTATCAATGGCGATGTGTCCGGTTTTAGCCAGCGTTTACTGGGTTATATCTCCGTTAGTCTTTGACTGCCCCCAGCCTACCTGCAAGGCAGCAGGTTTTTATTTTCTTTAAGGGTAGCAACCCTTAGACAACCTTCCTTCCCAGGGGTTGAGCGTCGCCTGCCTAAGCTAACAGTATATTTTTGAAATACTTGATTTGCCTGCCGTCCAGTTTTGTGTACGGTTTGCTCCTCTAGCCTTTGATTGTCCCCAATCTAACTACAGAACAGTAGTAACAAACTTCTTCAGAAACCACTTTCCTCAGTGAAACTCACTCTCCCCCACCCTTACCTGCTGATGATCAAACTCTGTATACGGTAACAAAGTAGATACATGGAACATGATTTCTTTTCCGTTGTAACGAGTGTACACAGACTCTGCGCCAGTTTGGCAGTGTACTGTGTCCAGGCCACCTCGAAACCTGCAGAGAAGGTGAATAAGTTTTTGAGACGAAACATTCAACGCAGGAGATTAGAAAAAATTAGAAACAAAAAAGATTAAAATAAAATTCCAACAAAAATATCTTCCCATCTTCAAAATTACATCGGGGAACCCTCACCGGTGCTACGGAGTTCGTGCACTGCAGCTGAGATCTTCCTGTGTAAGAAAGAGCTCGGAGCACACATGGGTATTTCTTCTTCTTCTTTGTAATCGCTATTTTGATGATTATGCCTTAGACGCATTTTTATGATGAAGTCAACTGTTGTCTGGAGCTCATCTCTGGTGTCATGTAGTTTTGAATGTAGTGTTGTGGGGCCAGCATTCCTTTCTTGGGAGGACATTTCAGATACAGGGACTAGTCTTGTCAGGACATGTTCTATGGTTTGATTGCAGTCAGGTGCCACAGGAGATGAGAGGGATGAGGACATCATCTTCATAGCATGTAGGATGTTGAATCATGGTTACTCCTCAAGTGTCAAATGATGATGGTAATATCAATCAATCAACAAATCAATCAATCAACAAATCAATCAATTAATTAAATACATACTTACAAATACATATAATTAACTAAAACAAACATACCAAAACACAAACAAACTCATACACGCAAATTTGGCTGTAAACACCTGGACATACTGGAGTGCAGGGTAACAAGCGTGCTGACTTTCTTGCAAACAATGGCCCGAGACTCAAGCGGGCAGAAGTATGGATAGAGCCGATATGATCAATGCGGTACGCTTTCAATTATGTGACATGGGCTAGTAGTCTCAGACACTGGAACGAGTTCGAGAATTAGACGTTAAGTTTGGACATGCCAGACAGCGTCATCTTCGTGGTAGAGAGAGAAGATATACTAATCAACTTCTCATGGGTACTGTGAACAAATGGACTTTAGGATGGCTGCTGCAGCGGTGGGTACTGTGAGCAAATGTACTTTGGGATGGCTGCTGCAGCGGTGGGTACTGTGAACAAATGTATCTTTTAGGTATGGCTGCTGCAGCGGTGGGTACTGTGAGCAAATGGACTTTTGGATGGCTGCTGCAGCGGAGGACAGAGTACGAAAGGGAATGCCCAATGTGCCATGACGTCGATCGCATAACATAACACGGACGCATAAATAAACACAAACACACAAACACTCATAACTCTAAACATCCTCCTACCCTTTAAAATCTTTCAAGTGGACCTTGGAGCCTATAGTATTGAGAAAGACATCCATGGCTGGACTGTGCGATCTGTTCCCAAAAAGTTCTTCCTCACTTGTCTGCGTATAGAGAATGCAACAAATGATCTCAGTGACAGTTTGTGTATTAGAATTATGTAGAATGTTACCTACATCAATGTAGTCTCTTCCTTTGTTCTCTTCTAAAACGCCCCTGTCCCTTCCTTTAATATCTTCTAAAACTCACCTGTCTTTATCTTTGATCTCCTAAAACTTATCTGTCTTTTTCTTTGATATCTTCTAAGCCCTGTCTCTTCCTTTCTATATCTTCTAAACTCACCTGTCTTTATCTTTGATCTCTTCTAAAATTTACCTGTATCTTCCTTTAATATCTTTTAAAACTCACCTGTCTTTTTCTTTGATATCTTCGAAAACTCACCTGTCTTTATCTTTGATCTCTTCTAAAACTTACCTGTATCTTCCTTTAATATCTTTTAAAACTCACCTGTCTCTTTCTTTGATATCTTCTAAAACTCACCTGTCTTTATCTTTGATCTCTTCTAAAACTTCCTGTTTCCCTTCCTTTAATATCTTTAAAACTCACCTGTCTTTTTCTTTGATATCTTCTAAAACTCACCTGTCTTTTTCTTTATATCTTCTAAACTCACCTGTCTTTATCTCTTGATCTCTTCTAAAACTTACCTGTATCTTCCTTTAGATATCTTTTAAAACTCACCTGTCTTTTCTTTGAATCTTCTAAAACTCACCTGTCTTCTATCTTTGATCTTTCTAAAACTTACCTGTAATCTTCCTTTAATATCTTTTAAACTCCACCTGTCCTTTCTTTGATATCTTCTAAAACTCACCTGTCTCTTTCTTTGATATCTTCTAAAACTTACCTGTCTTTCGTTTATATCTTCTAAAACTCCGTCTCTTCCTTTCATATCTTCTAAAACTCACCTGTCTCTTCCTTTAATATCTTCTAAAACTCACCTGTACTTTAATTGGCAACTTTTAAAATTCATTTGTCGCCTCCTCTGATAACTTTCTCACCTGTCCATTCCTTTGGTAACTTCTACAACTCAGCTGTTCATACCTTTAACACCGTTTATAACTTACCTGTCCCTTTCTTTGATAAATAATCCCAAATTTGAAGTTGTGTGTGAGGACGTGCTCGTCGTAGGACATCACAAGGTCGGAACCCTAGAGAACAAAAGTTACAACTTCGATTGAAATCTCCTCAAATTATTTGTCTATTATTTTATCAATGGTATCTTATTCTTCTTCTTCTGACGCTCCATATCGACCACTTGTAAACCACTCTTTGTCTTTTGTATGTGATCTGAGCCTAAGATCAATTGTACTTTGTGCCAGTTATGCCCCTACAAGCAGGCCAGCACATCCGATTTCTGCTATGCTTATTTACTAGGGTAGCTTGCCTAGGCTTCTACCTCAGTTGCCTCTTACTATATGCCTTGTAGGTCACAGTGCTACTAGTGTTGTTCCTCTTACGAGCCCCGTAACACACGGGAGTATCAATAATGTAATTAATATACGGACACTTTCAATAAAAAAAAATGGTTAGAGATGGGACATAAAAAGTGGTTAGAAATGGGACACAGACAAGTGGTTAGAAATGGGACACAGACAAGTGGTTAGAAATGGACACAGAAAGTGGTTAGAATGGACACAGACAATGATAGAAATGGGACACAGACAAATGGTTAAAATGGGACACAGACAAGGTTAGAAATGGACACAGACAAATGGTTAGAAATGGGACACAGACAAGTGGTTAGAAATGGGACACAGACAAATGGTTAGAAATGGACAGACAATGGTGAAATGGACAGACAAGTGGTTAGAAATGGGACACAGACAAATGGTTAAATGGACACAGACAAATGGTTGAAATGGGACACGATAAATGGTTGAAATGGAACAGACAAATGGTTAGAAATGGGACACAGACAAGTGGTTAGAAATGGGACACAGACAAATGGTTAGAAATGGGACACAGACAAATGGTTAAATGGACAAAATGGTTAGAAATGGGACACAAAAATGGTTAAAAGGACACAAAAATGGTTAGAAATGGGACACAAATGGTTAGAAATGGGACACAAAAATGTTAGAATGGACAAGTAAATGGCAAAATGGTTAAAATGGACACAAATGTAAAATGACAAAATGGTTAAAATGGGACAAATGTAAATGGCACAAAATGATAATGGTTAGAATTAAAAATGGTTAAATGGACACAAAAATGGGTTAAAGGACAAAAAGAAAATATGCAAAATATTGTGATATATAAGTTATTTTAGGTTAGTTGAACGGATATATACGCCTGAGTGGTTACCGGGGCCCAAATTGGGGTGTAAATAATAGAACCACTGTTACCTGCCACGCACGTCGTAAGTGACGACTAATGAGGTTGGGGTAAGGGCTGCTACCCGACAGCGTAAAAAACTAGATGGCTACAGTACGGAAAGCGAACCGAGTAAACGCTGGCTGAATCCGGACACATCGCTGAAGGTTAAGCACCAGAGCTCCAAATGGTGCTGAAGATGTGACGTAAAACACACTAATGCTAAGGCTGCATGAATCCGATTTCGACATGAATAGAATTTATAGGGAAGTCTGGTACATCGGTCTGGGCGTGATCGTGAGCGAGAGAGAGAACGGACAAATTTTTTTTTATTTTGCCGCTATGAAATCAGGAGCAGCCACAGAGCCTGATATGGAGCTTATAATATAAATATATATATATGGGCGTATGTAGTTTAATAAGCAGTAGGGAGCTAAATCCCAAACCAAGCGTACCTGTTTCAAACTCTGCGGCGGGCATGATATATCTGAACATAACAGCGTTTGTACGTTGTGCAAGTAATGAGCATATAAATAGGCCAGAACATCTGATTTCTGCGTCGCTTTTTATAAACTAGGATAGCTTCCCTACGACCCTAACCTAGTCGCCTCTTACGACACATCTTGCAGGTTGCAGTGGTACTATTCTTTGCTACCATTGCTTGCCCCAGCAACACACATGTGATCTATGAAATAATAAATGCGTTTTAGAACCAAACGGCACAGTTTAGATTCGAATTCATGACCTTCAGAACGCAAGACAAACTTCTTAACCACTTTGTAATAATGTACGATCCCTTCCTTCCAAATCTCTCTCTCTCAATCGTTCTTGTTCAGCCTATTTGATCATTCTTATTGTTATATATAAACAGCCTTTGCCAGGAACAATTGTTTTAAGTCACCACGTTCAGTACCATTTGGAGCTCTGGTGCTTGTCCTTCGGCGACGTGTTCTATTTCAACCAGCGTTTACTAGGTTCGCTCTCCGTTAGCCTTTGACTGTTCCCAGCCGAATTGCAAGGCAGCAGGTTGCTATTTTCTTTTGGGTAGCGACCCTTAGACGACCTATCCTCCGGGGTTGTCGAGCGTCATCTGTCCAGGTCACAGGTCTTTATTTAGACTACTTGGTTTGTCTGCCGTCCAGTTTTGTGTACGGTTTACTCCTCTAGCCTTTGATTGTCCCCAATCAAACTACAAGGCAGTAGTACCTCCAAATTTAAAAACAAAAGCTAAAGAAGATACAAACATTTGAATCTTGTAATAAGAACAGAATAGATCAAGTTCCTACCTTTAGTGACAAAACTGGATGAAATCTATCAGTGGATATCTCTGAGCAAATACACTGAGAAAATAGAAAACAAGAAATAGATGGGGTATAGCAACATCAGCTTTTAAAAGTCTAAATAAAATATGGAACTGCAAGTTATATAGTATTAAAACTAAATTACGAATTTTCAATTCAAATGTTGTATCAATTCTAACATATGCTAGCGAGAGTTGGAAAATGACTAAAGATATAGAAAGCAAGTTGAATGCATTTGAAAATAGATGTCTGGAAAAATAATGAATATAAAATGGAACGAATTCAGGAGAAGTGATGAAATCAGAGACATGTCTGGTCAACCACTAGTGACAACTGTTATAAGAAAGAGAAGATGGAGATATGTTGGGCACACCTTGAGGATAAATGATCAACGAATATCAAAGCATGCATTGAAGTGGGATGCAAAGGGTTCAAGAAGAGAGGTCGACCTAAGGAGACCCTGAAACGAACTTTGCTGAGAGAGGCAGGAAATATCGGTCTCAGTTACATGGAGATTGAGCGAGTTACCCAGGATAGAGAGGTATGGAGAAATTACTTGCATGCCCTATGTAACGTATAACGGTACGAGAGAAATATTATTATTATTATAGCAAGATATATATATATATCATCATCAAGGTGCGTATTCTTTATATGACGTTGCTCGCTTTACAGCACATCCTAAATTCACTCTGTCTCTAGCCAGTTCACCCACTTCGTCGATGGTCATATTCATAGTTTCTTTAATATCTTGTAGCCATCTTCTTTTGATCGCCTCTGCGTCCTGGGACCCTGTCCTCTAATATTGTTATATATATATATATATATTTTTTTAGTGCCAAAGCTGACACTAAGAGGTTCGTGATCTGCTGTTGAGATCTTCCTGTGCAAGAGAGCGATCAGAGCACACATGGTTACTCACCGAAGTGCAAGGTTAATGATCCTATCAATCAATCAATCAATCAATCAATCATTCAAACCGGAGTCCTATGGTGCTAGTTTTCATGTAACAGATAACTAATAACAGATAACTAATAACAGATAACTAATAACAGATAACTAATAACAGATAACTAATAACAGATAATGATAATAGATATATATATATATATATATATATAATATATATATACATAGATATATAGATATTATATATATATATATATAGATAATAGATACCAGATAACAGATAACTGATAAATGATAAATGGACAACAAAATTTATGTGTTTTTTTATCCACTATTCTCCAGCTTGCAGTTTTCGAGTTCCGTAGCTCCATCAAGGGTTTCCAAGGTCTCCGTGTTATTTTAAAGATGGTAAAATTATTTTGTAGGAATATTATTGTTTCATTTTGTGGGGCAACTGCTTTCCGGCCTGCTCTTCTTGATTTTGAACTGCCAACGATTTTTTTGTACGTGATCACATTGAACACGGGGCCAACTTTTTATCGTCTCTAATAGGACTAGGAACTTGATATCACCTACACTGAGATCAGCGATCTCAAGAACAATATCTAGCTGACTCTATGAGGGAACCGAATCGAGTAAATTTATAACATGAGGCGATCACGTAACCTATACATTACAGAGATAGTGCGTGCTGTCGTAGAGCCAGTATTAAGAATACAAGAAACTGTAAGGTTGAAAAGTATGGTAACCTACCTGCGCTATCTTTGCTGGATTTGGCACATCAATGGCTGACGACGGAATAATTTCCTGCTTCGTGCTAAACCGTGTTCTATGGAAAGACATTTTACCATGTTTTATTAAAATATGAGTAAGTAAATTTTAAATAATCTAAACACTAGTGTTACGTAGAAACACTAGACACTAGAAACAGTGGCGGCTCGTGAACATTTTAGTTAGTGGACACTAGATACTAGAAACAGGGGCGGCTCGTGAACATTTTACGTGAACATTTTACTCGTAGTTAGTGGGGCTTGGCCTCCCTGCCTCTTAATGACGAGCCGCTACTGACTAGAAGCATATATGCCGCCTACAGATAACTTGATCTAGATACACTGATGTTAAATAGAAGCATTATTTTAAACACTAGAAGCAGTGGTGGCACTTGATCTTTTTGTTTGTTGGACCCGGCTCCACCGAGCCTTAGTGACGAGCCGTCACTGACTAATAGCATATATATAACTTGATCTAGATACACGAGTCTCACATAGAAGCATTATTGTAAACACTACAAGTGTAGTGGTAAACAATAGCAAAGTTGTTAACACTCTGCGCTAGGAGCTATGTGATGTGATATCTCCTGGGTTCAAGACTAGTTTGTGCCAAACATTCTTGGTATGTTCACGTGAATCAATAAACTTACCTGACAATACCTTTACCTGACAATATCTTTACCTGACAATACCTTTACCTGACAATATTTTTACCTGATAATATCTTTACCTGACAATACCTTTACTTGACAATATCTTTACCTCACAATATCTCTACCTGACAATATCTTTACCTGACACTATCTTTACCTCACAATTGTTTTACCTGACAGTATCTTTACCTGACAATATCTTTACCTGACAGTATCTTTACCTGACAGTATTTTTATATGAAAATATCTTTACGTGACAATATCTTTACGTGACAATCTTCTTTACATGACAATAGTCTTACCTGACAGTAAATTTACCTGATAATGTCTTTACATGACAATATCCATACTTGACAAGAGCCTAATCTGCCTTACCTCACAATAGCTTTACCTGACAATACACACACCTGACAATACACGCACCTGACAATACACACCTGACAATAACATACCTGACAAGAGTCTACCTTACCTTACAATAGCTTTACCTGACAATACACACATCTGACAATACACACACCTGACAATACACATATATGACAAGGGCCTAATATTCCTTACCTGACAATAGCTTTACCTGTCAATACACATACCTGACAATACACATACCTGACAATACACATAGGTGACAATACACACACCTGACAATACACGCACCTGACAATACACACACCTGACAATACACTCACCTGACAATACACACACCTGACAATACACACACTGACAATACACGCACCTGACAATACACGCACCTGACAATAAAACACCCGACAATACACATACTGACAATACACACACCTGACAAGAGCCTAATCTTCCTTACCTGACAATAGCTTTAATGCTTTCAACAGAAGAAGGCTCAGCTTTGATTGACATGACGATTGGTCCCAGGTACTCATCTATAGCGTAGTAATTCAAATGTTCCTGTTGAGATCATCATGACTTAAGTCAACAACAACAGTCACTGATACTATCCTATCAAGATTTCAGTCAAACAATCAATCAGTTATGATCAGTGGCGGCTCGTCATTAAGGGCCAATGGGGCCAGGCCCTACCAATAAAAAAGATCACGTACCGCCACTGCTTCTAGTGTTGATGACATTGCTTCTATGTAACAACAGTGCATCTAGATCAGTTTATCTATAGGCGGGGTATATGCTTCTAGACAGTGGCGGTTCGTCATTAAGGGTCAATGAGCAATGAGGCCAGGCTCTACCAATAAAAAAAATCACGAGCCGCCACTGATCAAGATTGATACAGAGACTGAAGCGTTCCTGTTGAGATCATGACTTAAGTCAACAACAACAGTCACTGATAATATCATATCAAGATTTCATTTAAGCAATCACCTTCGAACACACCATATCGACAACTTATTAAACTACTTTTTGTGATTTGTATGTGATCTGAGCTTAAGAGCCATTATAGGTTGTGTAAGTTATGCTCTACACGTGAGCCATTACATTCGATTTCTGAGATTTTTTTCATTTACTAGGGTAGCTTCCCTATGGCCCTACCTCAGTTGCCTCTTATGACATGTCTTCTAGGTCGCAGTGGTACTGTTCTTTGCTCCCCTTGAGAACCCAGACAACAAACGGGCAAAGCCAAGCAATGAATAACTCATGATTGATACAGAGAGTAAAGGGGATATATTAGATTTTAAAATAGTTAACAATTTTTGCATAGGCAGCTGTTTTCCAGCCTATTACTATTAATTTCACGCTGTGAATTACTCTCTTGTTTGTTCAAAATGTTCATGGAATCTACGTTTTATCGTCCGTTTCCATTATGACTAGTAACTCGATTACACATACATTTGTCTTCACCCTTCGCCCCTAGGGAAGCATAGGTCCGCAACCAAGGCCTTAACCCCATGCAAGCTCCAGCCGCCTATCCAAGGCCTTCCAAGCCCGTCTTCTAGGCCTTCAGCCATCAAGGCCTTCACCCTATCCAAGGCTTCCACCGCTATCCAGGCTCAAAGCCGCCTATCAAGGTCATCTTCCAGATCTCCCACTCTCCCGTCCTCTTGCGTTCCATCTCTAACTCCCGTCTCCAGGTGTTTCTGGGTCTTCCCTTACTTCTATTGCCCTGGGGTTCCATCGGAGAGCCTGCCTCGCGTGCTATCAGGGGGTTTCCTCAGTCTTCACGAGTCCCTCTATTTGGGGTCCCTCTTCTTCCTCGGGTGGCGAGCTTTGAATTTTCTTGGCTGTGGTTTCTGTAGCTATCTGGTGTTTTTACGGTGTGGGGTAGCCAGCCCCACGAACAACCTCCTTAGTCGCCTCTTACGACATGCATGGCAGGTGACAGTGGTTATATTCTTTACATTCTCAATTTGGGCCCCGGTAACCACTCGGGCGAGCACATACATTTGTATTGTTGTTTTTTTTGGGTCATTGATAGGACCATCATCATTGCACTTCGGTGAGTAACCATGTGTGCTCCAATCTCTTCCTTACACTGGAAGATCTCAGCTGTAGTGCACGAGCTCCGTAGCATCGGCGAGGGTCCCCTATGTAATTTTAAATATGACGAAGATATTTTTGTAGAAGTTTTATTTGTAATGTTTTCTAATGAATTTTGCACCGGGCAGCAGCTTTCCAGCCTGGTCTTCTCGATTTTTAAACTGCAAATGGTTCTTTTACCTGCTCAAATAGAACATGGGACTTATGTTTTATCGTCCGTCTCTGATAGGACTAGGAACTTGATCTCACCTACACTGAGACCAGACATCTCTGGAGAAATATCCCGATGGCTCCACGAGGGAGCGAACCGAATTGCTTTGGCAACAAGCCACTACGCTACAGAGACCGACTCTACGCCTATATTGACATCAGGGTCCATTGGACAACTTCTTAGATTACCTTATAAGTGGAACAAACCAACTTCATTTCAAACAAGAGGTGAGAGCCCTACCTTAACGCTTGAGAAGCCACAAAGTCTATAGTAAAGTAAAGTAAGAAACCCTTTCATACCACGAGGTATATAGATCAATTAGGCCTGTATTTTTCATTGACCGTCGGCACACGATGGGTGATGTGGTCAGCATCACGCCGGCCGCCTTTACTTTCCCAGAGCATGTCTGGTACCCAGTTGAGGCTGGGTCGACCTGAGAACCGTTGCGGTCGGGAAAATTCCACGCGCATTGCGGGAGCTGAACCCAGACCACCAGCCTTGCGAAGCGAGTTCACTAACTACGCTGAAGCGGCTCTCAAAGTCTATAGTAGCAATGAAAAAAAGGTAAAAAAATGTTTCACCATTTTTAAAATTGTATCCGAGATCCTTGCTTTAGCTACGACGTTCGTGCACTGTGGCTAGTTTGTACTTTGTTTAATTTTGTGTGTTTTCTTATTAATCATCATCATCAAGTAGCTTGTCCCTCCCAGAACTTTGATCCCATGACAGCAGTCCTGAAAAACTATTCTGTGCAAGTTGACCGACGTCAACATCAGTCATTCTCAGATCATCAATGACATCCGCACCTATCGTCTTCTAGGTCTTCCTCTCGTTCTTCTTCCAGGCACCATTTCCCTCCAAAAATATCTTCTCTGGGCACTCATATAGTTTGATGTGTCTGAAATATTTAATTTTCCTTGTTTTTATGCACTTTAATAGCCAACTCTCTTTAATATCAAGCTGTTGTAGAACAGAAGCATTTGTTCGTTTCTCTGTCCATGATATTCTAAGTATTCTTCTGTAGCATTTGCATTCAAAGACATTAATGATCTTCTCCTCCGCTTTATCAATGTTCCATGTCTCACAACCATATGTTGCCAAGGAAAAACGCAGGCTCTTAAACACTTGATTTTTGTTCTTATGTCAGTTCCCTTCCATAAGTTAGTTAGTTCTTGTGGTTTTTGCACAGACATGTGCAGCCTTCTTTTAATTTCTAATTGGTCATCCAGCAGTGGCGGCTCGTCATTAAGGGCCAGTGGGGCCGGACCCCACCAACAATAATGTATAATGTGTATTTATTAGTAAATAAATTAAAATATAACCTAACTCAAAACCATGATTTCCCACGAATATTTGATCTGCCACCACTAACAAAAAGGATAACGAGCCGCCACTGTCATTCAGGATTCTATAAGTACTCGACTGTAGGCAAATAATGCAATGATGATGCTCGTCCATCACGGGTGATGATGACCACACAAATTTTCATCCAAGGGAATGTAGTTGCGTTATGTCTGTGTGTGATGTGTGTTTGATGGATGGATGAAATGGTGACTTGCGCGATGATTTGGTTTAAAGTGAGAAATAGTTGCGCAGTTCGCCGATCTCACTCTCTCGCCCAATTCCTTCTATGTCCAGTGGTAGGACAAAGTCCAGACGGCTTGAGAAGGATCTAGGTGCAGCGGATGACCAGGGCATTCTACGTGCCTGGCCGTGCTCACTACACTTCGCAACGCGTTGCTGGCAGACGCCATTTTGTCCCTTGAACCAGAGTATAGTTTCTTCCGCACAATCTGCCGAGTCCAGTCTTCGCATGCAGGGTTGGCATACCCGGATTCACCGATTGGTTTAGTACCGAATCGGTTACCGCGCCTGGTTTAACCGGCCTGTCACAGCCGTTGCCCGGGGAGGGGGTTGTGGTCACTGTCGCATGCTGACAACGACTAGGAGCCACAGGCATGAGCTGGAACTCAGGTTTGGACCAAAGGGGGATGAACCCTAAAGAGGGTATGACAGCCACCAGAGGTACTACCAATCCCTGACTCCCCAAAAAAAAACCTTGATTAAATAATGCAATACAGTGAAGCGAACCACTCCATTGACAGGAAGTACACCTCCACTGACAGGAAGTACACCTCCACTGACAGGAAGTACACCTCCACTGACAGGAAGTACACCTCCACTGACAGGAAGTACACCTACACTGACAGGAAGTACACCTCCACTGACAGGAAGTACACCTACACTGACAGGAAGTACACCTCCACTGACAGGAAATACACCTCCACTGACAGGAAGTACATCTCCACTGACAGGAAGTACATCTCCACTGACAGGAAGTACACCTACACTGACAGAAGTACCGTCCACTGACAGGAAGTACACCTCCACTGACAGGAAGTACACCTCCACTGACAGGAAGTACACCTACACTGACATGAAGTACACCTCCACTGACAGGAAGTACACCTACACTGACAGGAAGTACACCTCCACTGACAGGAAATACACCTCCACTGACAGGAAGTACATCTCCACTGACAGGAAGTACATCTCCACTGACAGGAAGTACATCTCCACTGACAGGAAGTACATCTCCACTGACAGGAAGTACATCTCCACTGACAGGAAGTACATCTCCACTGACAGGAAGTACACCTCCACTGACAGGAAGTACACCTCCACTGACAGGAAGTACACCTCCACTGACAGGAAGTACATCTCCACTGATAGGAAGTACACCTCCACTGATAGGAAGTACACCTGCACTGACAGGAAGTACACCTCCACTGACAGGAAATACACCTCCACTGACAGGAAGATATTTGTGTCTATTGTCTTTCCCCAGGGGGATGAAGGAGCTGGTTGTCCACTCTTGCCGTTAAGCGCAGAGGTGGGAGCTTTAATTTGCGTTCTAGGGCTAGATGAGTTGCCCTTGTTGTGTTGTATCCGTGTTTATGTAGTGTGGTCTTGATATTGTCTATCCATCTTTTTCTTGGTCTTCCCTTAGCTCTAGTACCCGATCTCTTTTATTGTATGCTGTTATTGTTGGTTGGTTGTATTTCATTCTCATTAAATGTTCAAACCACTGCATTTGCTGTCTTTCGATGTAGTCGATGCATGAAGTTATGCCCACTCTGCTTCTGATGTCCTCATTTCGTAGTCTGTTTTTCCTGGTGACTCCCACTGCCTTCCTGAAGTTTTTCATTTCACACGTGGTGAGCTTTCTGTGATGTGTTGCTCTAAGAGACCAAGTTTGGCACTGGTAACAAAGTGTTGGTAGGAAAATACTTGTTATCATCTGTCTTTTCACTTCCATCTTGATCTTTGTATGTTGTAGTAATGGTGCCAGCTGGTAGGTCACCGTATTTGTGTTATTTTTGTGTCCATCTTGTCTCTATTTCTCTATCGAGTTTTCCTTCACTAGAACACCAAGCCAAGCAAACATACAAATAGACAACGCCAAAGTAAATCAAGTTTCTGAATTCAAATATTAAGACAGTAAGATAACTCTATAAAAACGTGCACAAATTCGTCATCACTCGCTAGCTCATTATCCCCCTTTTACAATTCTGTAGTGACCTATTTATTCCCTCCCTTAGTTACACCCGATTACATTACGTCTGAACAATACACGGTGATTGGTTGCTAGGTAACCAGACCAAGCTTAGATTTCTTGCTTTGACAAATTGGGTTTGGCCGAAAATGAAAAAAAAAAAATCCAAAGAAATACGATGGATAGAAACTGGACTAGACACATTCTTGTTTCTTTGACAATCATCATCATCATCATCAGGTGCCGTGCCGCCTGTAGTTGTAGAAACAATACTAGATTGAACAATAAGAAGACTTTACTAGAACGACTTTTTGTGCGTGATTCATAAATAGTGTTTTTTATTTCTGAGAGCCACCATTTGCGGGGACAGCTTTTTGCTTTATATCTTGGTATATGCAAGCCTACCGTTCAGAAAGAAATGGCAAACTACTGAACGTATAAGGGTGCCTAGAAAATCAACGACTCGTTTACAGGGGCTGATGGCTACGTACTGTAGAGGATATCCCACTATTTTCATTTTCATATGGCATGATATTTCTACCAACCGTCCAGGTCCCACTCCTTCAACGCTCACCTAGTTACTAGTTCCTAAGTATGGTTCCAACTTCACTGCAACGGGTCACCCCATAATTGCTACGTTCCTGTGCCAATGAAAATCACACGAAATACTAACAACTGTGAAATGTTAGTGTGTGAACTAATTCCAGAATGAAACAGCCGCGTACCGCCACAAAAACAACCTGCACCGCATAAAATGCATATGGTTGTCACTAATGTAGCAACACAAAACTGTTCATCACTTGAATTGCAATTCTGCCCGAGTGGTTACCGGGGCCTAAATTTAGGGTGTAAAGAATAGAACCACTGTTACCTGCCATGCATGTCGTAAGAGGCGACTAAGTAGGTTTGGTTGAAATCGGATGCACATGTCCTAAACGTGTAGAAGTCTATGCGTTTAGGGGCGTACTAAACCAATGTGCAACGTATACACGTTCTTGGCTAAGATCAAACATATCACAAAGAGTGATTAAAATTGGTCGTAAAGAACGAATGCAAAGAAGAAGAAGAAGAAGAATTGCAATTCTTGTCGAAAGAACATCAATCACGACAAAATCCAGCTTTCTGCACCCGCAATATAACTGCATACGACAGATTGAGCTTGTTTGTTATAACCGCTGTCCGCCATTTTCTGAATTCACACAACAAACAAACGGTTGACACAGCAAAAAGCATTCCATGTAACAGTCACCGTTCTTCTCCATGTTTCATTTGAACGTCCAGACTTTCTCTCCCCATTCGCTGTCCACCTGAGAACTGTCCTATTCAATGCCCTCACTGGCTTACGACATACATGTCCAAAATCTTCTTCTCTTAATGATGGTATCTAAGGATGCACAGTCCGTTCGTTTCAAAAGCTCCTCATTTGGTATGGTATTTGACCAGGATATTTCATCTTTAGGCCCTGTTGAAAGAATGCCCTGATATCGTCTACCACAGAGAGCCACACAGAAAAAGTATAATCAGTACAAGGCAAGAGGAAGACCACGCAAAAGATGGAGCGATGGTATCAAGAATAGCCTTACGAAAATGAATATCAGCTTACAAAGTGCCTTAAAACCAGCACACTCAAGATCACTACATTTCCCCCAACACTTCTATAAAGAAGTCAATGGTGGAAGAGAGAAGAACAAGCACACACAAGATCACTACGTTCCCCGCCCCTAACACTTCTATAAAGAAGTAAATGGTGGACGAGAAGAAGAAACAGAAGACCATTTTTATCCTAAGAGCATTTTTCGTCCAACCTACCTTCCCGTAGAAGTCCCCTTCTAACCTACTTCCCGTAACTCAAGTCCCCTCTAACCTACCTTCCCGTAGAAGTCCCCTCAGTAACACCTGGGCTGTAAAGTCTGTATCTATGCAAAGCTCACTGGCACTTGGATGTAACGATGTGATAGACTCGTGAACGTTGTCCTCTTCTGATGTAATAAACCCATCGCTGCTTTCCATCCAGTAGCCGCCATTGACTGGCAAAACAATCATAGGATAGGGTCCATCACTCTGTACAATCTGTAGAGATAAGGGACAAGTTATCAAGAAAAATACATTTTTGTTTTTATTATGACTCAGAATATAACCTTCCTTCATTCATTTCGTTCGCTTGAAATATTGTCTATATATTCAATGTTTCTTTATCCTTCCTTTCGTTCTTGAAATATTGTCTATATATTCAGTTGCTCTTATCCTTCCTTCATTTCGTCCTTGAAATATTGTCTATATATTCAATTTCTGAAATATTGTCTTATTCAATGTGCTTATCCTTCCTTCATTTCGTCCGCTTGAAATATTGTCTATATATTCAATGTTATCTCTTGTATCCTTCCTTCATTTTGTTCCTTGAAATATTGTCTATATATTCAATGTTGTCTCTTGTATCCTTCCTTCCTTTGTTCGCTTGAAATATTGTCTTTATATTCAATGTTTCTCTTATACTTTTGCTTTGGTTTCGAAATATTGTCTTTGGCTCATTAACTCCAACGTTCTGAGTTTGAATCACGAGCGGATAGTTTGGTTTGGTTGCAATTTTTCGCGTGGATTATTACAAAGGACGATCGCATCACCAGTTCAGAAAGCAATGACAAACTACTGAACGTAATAATGCCTAGAAAAATCACAAACAGCGTTAACAAAGCTGGGATTGATTCGCAAAGTCAGGTAAAGGATATGCAATTAACTTTTTTGTCTCTTTTATAAACTTCACTGTCTTTTGTAGCTCACCCAGTAGATGGGGGGTCTACCTTTCGATGTAGAGGGCACGGCACTGCGCCTGCCTGAGCGTCCGTCACAGGGCCAGCTCCATAGCGTTTCGAATAAATAGCCATATTTATTAGCGTTAGTGCGTGCAACCTGATTGCTATAGTGCGCCTCTTGGCTGAATGCCTCCGACTTCAGCACAAGAATATAACCTAACCCAAAAACCATGATTTTTCCGAAAATGTTTGTCTGGCCCCACCATCACAAATGACCACGGGCCGCCCCTGATTCTGATATATATGTTTCCTTCTTTTTCGTTGATCGCTTCATATCGACCACTTGTCAAACCACTCTTTGTGATTTGTATGTGATCTGAGCTTAAAGCGATTGTACATTGTGCCAGTCATGCGTCTACAAGTAGGCCAGCACATCCAATTTCTGCGAAGTGTTCTATTTACTAGGGTAGCTTTCCTAGGCCCCTACCTTAGTCTCTTCTTACGACATGCCTTGTAGATCGCAGTGGTACTATTCTTTAATCCCTTGCGAGCCCTGACAAAACACGGGCGAGTTCAGCACTAAAGTTGTACCCTTTCTTCCTGATGTCTTCGTTTCTAAACCGGTCTCCTCTTGATATTCCCATCATTTTGCGTAGACACTTCTTCTCTATCGTGACTGCGCATTGATTGAGTGATTCATAGGACCATCATCATAGCACTTCGATGAGTAACCATACATGCTCCGATCTCTTTCTTACATTGAAACATCTCAACCGCAGTGCACGAACTCCGTAGCAACGGCGAGGGTCCCCGATGTAAATTTGAAGATGGTGAAGATATTTTTGTCAAATATTTTTAATTTTAAAATCTTTTCTAACGAAGTTTGCAGGGCAGCGGCTTTCCAGCCTGATTTTTCGTTTTGAACTGTCCAGGGTTCTTGTACGTGATTAAATTGAACACCGGACATACGTTTTATCGTCTGTTTATGATAGGACTAGGAACTCAATCTCACCTACACTGAGATCACAGATATTTGAAAATATCCAGATTGTTCCACGAGGAGCGAACCTGGTACTTTTACACGAGAGACGAGCACGTAACCTCTACAGATACCCCAGACTGCACAGTATACTCTACAAACTCTCTCTCTCGTGATCACCGCCCAGACCGATGTACCAGATTTCCTCATAAATTCTATTCATGTGGAAATCTGATTCATGAGCCTACATTAGTGGTTTTACGTCACATCTTCAGCATCATTTGGAGCTCTGGTGCTTATCCTTCAGCGATGTGTCCGGTTTCAGCCAGCGTTTACTCGGTTCCCTCTCCGTTCTGTAGCCATCTAGTGTTTTTTAAACGGTGTTGGGTAACTAGCCCGTCCTCAACCTCCTTAGTCGCTCTTACGACATGCGTGGCAGGTAACAGTGGTTCTATTCTTTACACTCCAATTTGGTCCCCGTAACCACTCTGGCGACTCATCTTTCTTCTTCTTTTGTCGTCACACTGTACCGGTTGTTGCCCAGTGTCGTCACACTCTACCAGGTTGTTGCCCAGGTTGTCACACTTTAACAGGTTGTTGCCCAGCGTCGTCACACTTTACCGGTTGTTGCCCAGTGTGTCACACTTTACCGGGTTGTTGCCCAGCGTCGTCACACTTACCGGGTTGTTCCCAGTGTTGTCACACTTTCCGGTTGTTGCCCAGTGTCGTCACACTTCTACCGGGTTGTTGCCAGGTGTCACACTGTTACCAGGTTGTTGCCCAGTGTCGTCACTTTACCGGGTTGTTGCCCAGTGTTGTCACACTTTACCGGTTGTTGCCCAGTGTCGTCACACTTTACCGGGTTGTTGCCCAGTGTCGTCACACTTCTACCGGGTTGTTGCCCAGTGTATCACACTTCTATCAGGTTGTTGCCCAGTGTCGTCACACTTACGAGTTGTTCCCAGTGTTGTCACACTTCTACAGGTTGTTGCCCAGTGTTGTCACACTGTTACCAGGTTGTTGCCCAGTGTTGTCACACTTCTACCGAGTTGTTGCCCAGTGTCGTAACTTGTACAGTTGTTGATGTTCACTTCTACAGGTTGGCCAATGTGTCCACTTCTATCTTGTTGCCAGTGTGTCAGCTAGCGAGTTGTACAGTGTTGTCACACTTTATCAGGTTGTTGCCCATTCTCACACTCTTCCAGGTTGTTGCCCAGTGTGTAACTGTTACCAGTTGTTATGTTGTCACACTTCTCGGTTGTTGCCCAGTGTTGTCCACTGTTCCAGGTTGTTGCCCAATGTTGTCACACTGTTACCAGGTTGTTGTCCAGTGTTGTCACACTGTTACCGGGTTGTTGCCCGTTTTGTCAACTGCTACCGGGTTTGCAGTGTTGTCACACTGCTCCAGGTTGTTGCCCAGTGTCGTGGTTTTCTGTTTTGTCTTGCTCTGTTCTGGTGGCATGGGTGATTGTTATTTTGCTCTTCACAGGTTCTGCTAACTTTCTTTCTTATGCTGATGTTGGTGACTTTGTTTCTCAATGTAATTCAAGCATAGCGACTCTACAAACTGAAAAAAATTAAAGTATAAAAAAGAAAGGTAAGAAAACGACCACCCTCCCCAAAGAATTAATATTTACCGTTTGTATATTTCTCTTCTGGTCCTCGTTAATGGCGGCTATGGGCGTCTGCACATAGAAATGTAAAAACAAAACTATTTATTATAACATTGATTGATGCATAGATTGATTAATGGAATGTTGGATTGATTAACTGATTAATCTATAGTTTTATTGATTTATTTATTGATGGATTGATGGAATGAATGATGCATTGATTTATTGATTGATTTATGGATTGATTATTTGATGAATTCATGGATTGATTAATGGGTTTATGGATTGATTGATCGATTTACTGATGTATTGATTGATTGAGTAATTGATTGATTGAGTGATTGATTGATTGATAGAACTACCATCATTGGACATTGATGAATAAACAGAGGTTTTGCAATCCTCGTCTTAGACATTGAGTTGTTAGCGGCAACGCTCTAACTCCGTAGTTCCAGTGGGAGTCCCCCATGTGATTATGGGGATAGCGAGAGTGTTATTATAAGTGGTATTCATTACTCTTATCAATTGCTACCTGGAACATGGAAAACGTTCTTTCAAATTCAAAAATCGGATCAAAAGGTGAATGATTGTCTTCATTGCAACGGACTTCCCTATATGGCCCCGTCTTGGTCTGCATTGACATGTTCAGACGAGTTTTTACCGGACTTCCTATATAGCCCAGTCTTGGTCTGCAGACATGACGAGAGTTTTTACCGGACTTCCATATATGCCCAGTCTTGGTCTGCAGACATGCGACAGTTTTCACCAGACTTCCTATATAGCCCAGTCTTGGTCTGCAGACATGTCGAGAGTTTTCACCGGACTTCCTATATACCCAGTCTTGGTCTGCAGACATGTCGAAGTTTTTCACCGGACTTCCTAATAGTCCCGTCTTGTCTGCAGACACGTCGAGAGTTCTTTCAATAAACCAACTCTGTAGCTCCAGCAACAATACTAAATATTCTACGTGTTACTTGGTCCAGATTTGAACCCACAACATTCAGAGTCACTAGCAAATGTCTTAACCACTTCACCATAGATATTTTAAGTACGTCAGGTAAGTATAAACATGTAACCATCTCTAGTCCTACATCCTATTGGAATCCATGATTTAGTTTATTTAGTATTCATTGTGTATGTTCCTTGACAAAGACTTATAGTCAAAACGTTGGATTTCTGTTAGTTTTATGATTTGATTATTTATTTAGCTTGCTTATGTGATACCAGACATACGTGTCTTTGTCCTAAAACGTCAATTTATTAAGTATCACCGCAGCATCCCCTCGGTTTTCTTCAGATCTGATTTGATCCGGACTGACCACCTCAGATTTGTAGGATTCCATACACCGCTTAACTTCAACAGTGACCAACCTATTATTACCCTTCTCTGATATGACTAGGAACTTGACCTCAGCTACATTACTTTTCATTGAAAAATAGCTTGATGACTCTGCACAGAACCAAATTAGTATACGTTTTCAGCACGAAGTTATTGGGTATTAGTTATAAAAACGACGTCAAATCAATACGAGCAGACCCATATGGGATCAGTCTCTCCCCCAACAGATGTTGAAAGTTATACATACTGATGGTTCCCGTGGCTCACTGTTTAAACTCACACTCCCTCTGCCCTCACGCAACCAGTTCTACTTCTACAATTGGTAATTTCTAACTCATGGGTCGATTCAACATATATGTTAGTGTCCTCATCCAACAGGCAGTCGTGACGAGACGCACGAACATACATCCAACAGGCAGTCGTGACGAGACGCACGAACATACATCCAACAGGCAGTCGTGACGAGACGCACGAACATACATCCAACAGGCAGTCGTGACGAGAAGCACGAACATACATCCAACAGGCAGTCGTGACGAGAAGCACGAACATACATCCAACAGGCAGTCGTGACGAGACGCACGAACATACATCCAACAGGCAGTCGTGACGAGACGCACGAACATACATCCAACAGGCAGTCGTGACGAGACGCACGAACATACATCCAACAGGCAGTCGTGACGAGACGCACGAACATACATCCAACAGGCAGTCGTGACGAGACGCACGAACATACATCCAACAGGCAGTCGTGACGAGACGCACGAACATACATCCAACAGGCAGTCGTGACGAGACGCACGAACATACATCCAACAGGCAGTCGTGACGAGACGCACGAACATACATCCAACAGGCATTCGTGACGAGACGCACGAACATACATCCAACAGGCAGTCGTGACGAGACGCACGAACATATATCCAACAGGCAGTCGTGACGAGACGCACGAACATACATCCAACAGGCAGTCGTGACGAGACGCACGAACATACATCCAACAGGCAGTCGTGACAAGAAGCACGAACATACATCCAACAGGCAGTCGTGAGAGAGCACGAACATCATCGAACAGGCAGTCGTGAGAGACGCACGAACTACATCCAACAGGCAGTCTTGACGAGACGCACGAACATACATCCAACAGGCAGTCGTACGAGACGCACGAACATACATCACGGCAGTCGAGAGCCACGAACATACATCAACAGGCAGTCGACGAGAGCACGAACATACATCCAAAGGCAGTCGTAGGACGCACGAACATGCATCCAACAGGCAGCCCGTCGAGACGCACGAACATACATCCACAGGCAGTCGTGACGAGACGCACGAACATACATCCAACAGGCAGTCGTGACGAGACGCACGAACATACATCCAACAGGCAGTTGTGACGAGACGCGAACACATCCAACAGGCAGTCGACAGACGCAAACATCATACCATCAGGCAGTCGACGAGAAGCACGAACATACATCAACAGGCAGTGGTGACGAGACGCACGAACATACATCCAAAAGGCAGTCGTGACGAGACGCACGAATATACATCCAACAGGCAGTCGTGATGAGACGCACGAATATCCAACAGGTAGTCGTGACGAGACGCACGAACATACATCCAACAGGCAGTCGTGACGAGACGCACGAACATACATCCAACAGGCAGTCGACGAGACCACGACATACATCCAACAGGCAGTCGTCACGAGACGCACGAACATACATCCAACAGGCAGTCGTGACGAGACGCACGAACATACATCTACAGGCAGTCGTGACGAGACGCAGAACATACATCAAAAGGCAGTCGGAGAGACGCAGAATATACATCCAACAGGCAGTCGTGACGACGCACGAACTATACATCCAACAGGTAGTCGTACGAGACGCACGAACATACATCCAACAGGCAGTCTGACGTACGCACGGAACTACATCAACAGGCAGTCGACAGACGCAGGGAACATACATCCAACAGGCAGTCGTCACGAGACGCACGAACATACATCCAACAGGCAGTCGTGACGAGACGCACGAACATACATCCAACAGGCAGTCGGGACGAGACGCACGAACATACATCCAACAGGCAGTCGTGACGAGACGCACGAACATACATCCAACAGGCAGTCGTGACGAGACGCACGAACATACATCCAACAGGCAGTCGTGACGAGACGCACGAACATACATCCAACAGGCAGTCGTGACGAGACGCACGAACATACATCCAACAGGCAGTCGTGACGAGACGCACGAACATACATCCAACAGGCAGTCGTGACGAGACGCACGAACATACATCCAACAGGCAGTCGTGACGAGACGCACGAACATACATCCAACAGGAAGCGCTTCGAGATGAAGAAGAAGGAGAAGAAAAAGAATGTACTAACCTTCTTGTAGGAGCATAACTGGCACAACGTACAATCTATCTTAAGCTCGGATCACATACAAATCACAAAGAGGGGTTTAACAAGTTGTTAATATGGAGCATTCGAAGAAGAAGTAGAAGAAGAAGAATAAAATGAAGAACAATATCGGGCAGTGGCGGCTTGTCATTAAGGGCAGTGGGGCCTGGCCCACCAAAATAATGTATAACGTGTATCTATTATTTTATAAATTAAAATACAGCAGTCAAAAACCATGATTTATCCGGAAAAAATGTCTGGCCCCACCAACAAAAATGATCACGAGCCGCCACTGATATCGGGGAAACACAGTCACTAACTTTAAAAACAAACATAAAATCGCATATATTATTTCATCATCATCATCAGGTGCCGTCTCCACATCGAAGGTTGTCTGCAATGAATCTCCATCATCCTCTGTCTTTCGCCTTGGTGTTGCACACTGCCAGACTGTAACCTGTCCATTTCTTAAAGTTTCCTTCCACTTATCTCTCGGTCTTCCTCTTGCTCTTCCCCTCTCAACTTTCCCATCTAGTAAAGATTTTATCATGGTGTCATGTCTTTGTATGTGCCCAAAATACTTTACTTGTCTGAATTTTATTTCTCTTAATAATTGTTTCTTCATGTCTAGTTTCCCTAAAACTTGTTTATTTGTCTGTTTTTCTGTCCATGAAACTCTGCCTATTCTTCATATATCCACATCTCAAATGCATCAATTCTGTCTTCTAACTGCTTGTTCATTGTCCATGTTTCCGAGCCATACATTAATATAGGATATATATAGCATTTGATCATTCTCATTTTTAGCCTGTTTGTAATTTGTTTGGATGTCAGTAACTTTCTCATACTATTGAAATTATCCTTGGCCATTCCTATTCTCTTCTTAATTTTATTATTTAAGATATTATAATTAAAATATATAAGTTTAACAGGTTTAAAAAAAATATATGTATTCAGTCTCTCAGGTTCCCGGTTTAGAATACGCATATAGCGCTCCTTGTTGCAACCACTGAACATATGGAACAATGTAATGCAAATAAGCCGCACCAAATAAAAACCCCGTCTAGACGAGTTGTTTTCGCATACATCATCATCATCAAGGTGCGTGCCCTTATAGGACATTGTTCTCTTTGCAGCGCATCTGAAATTCACTCTGTCTCTAGCTAGTTCACCCTCTTCGCGAATGATCTTATTCATGGTTTATTTAATATCTTCTAGACATCTTCTTCTTGGTCTGCCTCTGCGTCCTGGGAACCTGCTGTCTAAAATACTGTTCTCTCCAGGCCATCGTGACGCTTGATGTGACCAAAGTATCTCATTTGTCTGTATAGTGTATTTTCGCAGAGAGTATACCATAAAATCTAAAGATATAGAAAGCAAGTTGAATGCATTTGAAAATAGATGTCTGAGAAAAAAATAATGAATATAAAATGGAACGAATTCAGGAGAAGTGATGAAATCAAAGACATGTCTGGTCAATCACTAGTGACAACTGTTATAAGAAAGAGAAGATGGAGATATGTTGGGCACACCTTGAGGAGAAATGATCAACGAATATCGCATTGCAGTGGGATGCAAAGGGTTCAAGAAAGAGAGGTCGACCTAAGGAGACCTTGAAAAGAACTTTGCTGAGAGAGGCAGGAAATAGCGGTCTCAGTTCCATGGAGGAGATTGAGCGAGTTGCCCAGGATAGAACGGTATGGAGAAATTACTTGCAGGCCATATGTAACGTATAACGGTACGAAGAGGAATTATTATTATTATTATTTATACCATAAAATGCCAGGACAAAATTTCAAATAACAAATTATCAGTTATATGAGGACTATCATCATAGCACTCCGGACATGTCCATAGGTGCTTCGATTTCCACCTCAAGAAATCCAGTAGCGTCCAGCGTCCCAACACGCCAGCTCAATGTTGATTAATCAATCTCTTTTCATATTTGGTATGTTGTTCTTTTCAGGCTGCACCAATATCGACACCCATCTCTCTCAATCTGGTCAGCGACTGGGATTCTTCTATTCCACCATTTACTTCTTTATAGAAGTGTTGGGAGGGGAAGGAGTTATCTGTGTTTTCCTGTTTTAATGCCCTTTGTGAGCTGTTATTTCTTTCGTAAGGATGTTCTTGATGCTGTCGCTCCATCTTTTTCGTGGTCTTCCTCTTCCTTTGTACACGTTATACTTTTCAGTGTGGCTCTCTGTGGTAGGGGATACCAGGGCATTCTTGTCAACCATTTCTCCTTCTTCTTCTTCTTTGCGTTCGTTCTTTACGACCAATTTTAATCACTCTTTGTGATATGTTTGATCTTTACCAAGAACTTGTATACGTTGCACATTGGTTTGGTAGGCCCTTAAATGTATAGACTTCTACACGTTTAGGACATGTGCATCCGATTTCAGCCAAACCTTCTTAGTCGCCTCTTACGACATGCGTAACAGGTAACAGTGGTTCTATTCTTTACACTCCAAATTTGGGTCCCGGTAACCACTCGGCGTGTCAACCATTTAATCTGTTTTTTTTATGAGTGGGATTTACAACCCTGAAACTCCTCTGTTCGGAAAGACTCTCCAACGCGTTAAGAATATCATTTCCTTCCATTGCAGCTCCCGCTGATATTGTAGCCATGCCAACCATTCTATCAGCTCGTTCATTACCCATGACCCTGCGTGCCAGGGACAAAAATACAAGTGATTTCTCTGATAAGTAAGAACAGGGTGATAACCAGGCCGTACCTTCTATGATACAAACCGGCGGCCGCATCATGCGAAACCGTAAAGGGGGCGGCATAAAACAGCGAAATCAAAACCACAATTGAAGGTTATTTTAAGGGAAAAGCATCTAAGTAATGACATTCGCCAGAGAAGTAATGACATTCGCCAGAGAAGTAATGACATTCGCCAGAGAGGAAAGCACTACCAATATTTCCATCGATAATCGCCCACTAAATCAAGTAAAAGATTTCACATACCTGGGAAGCATTTTTCCTCAAATGGAAGAATAACTAATGAAATTCAACACAGATGCAACAAAGCAAACCAAATGATAGAGCAAATGGCGCCAATTTTAAGATGCAAACATGTCACCATGAACACAAAAAGAGCAATGTTCAACACAATCTTTCTCCCACATTATGTTACCAGTGCCAAACCTGGACGCTGACAACAAACGATAGAAGAAAACTAGTCACAACAGAGATGAAGTGTCTACGCAGAATGCTGGGTGTAACAAGAAGAGACCGGTTGAGAAATGAAGACATCAGGAAAAAGTAGGTACAGCATCAGTACTAGACTTCATCAAGAAACAACAAATTAAATGGTTCGGTCACATAAGCAGATTACCATCAGACAGTGCACCCCAAAGAGCAAAGCTGCTCCGATACAATAGGTACAAAGCAAAAGCCGGCCACGCAAAAGATGGACCTCAGAGATAACAGAGGCGACGAAAGAGACTATCTACGAAGCGCATACTAGGACCCGTTTTAGAAATCTCTTCCTGTCCTGACCTGACGCTATGAGGCATACAGGATTCGAGAAAGAAAGAAAGAAAGCATCTAAGGGGCGACATTTCGAAGACATGCATCATACTGAGAAAATATATCGCACGGCCCTGCTGAGAACCATTGGCAAAATGTACTCTAGTGGCATCAGCACATACCATCTGTCTATTATATCACTCCCGGCGATAAACGGTTACTTTTTCTGTACGTATATTAGCAATTAACGTCACGCATACACGCACGCACGACTGCAATCAATAAAACATACACGACATTCAAGTACTCACTATCATGTGCTATTATAGGAGAAACTAGACTGACCTTCTAGAAGTTCGTAATTGTTAACAAATTAAACATTTTAAAAGCGAACTGTTAAAACGCCTACCAAAAACAGCAGGAATATTTATCAGTCATCATCTTGGTGTGCCATGCCGATGACTTTTTTTTTCGAACTCCCAAGAAATATGAATTATGGGTTTTCACTTTTTTTCTATATTTGTGGAGCGTCTGGTGGAGTGGGTTAGAACGCGGCTGCCATGTGGGAGACTCGTGTTCAATTCACGGTTAGGCCAAGGATTTTTTTTCTGTTGTGGGCATAAATTAAAAATTCTAGCCTGAACAAATTCGTAAAGCTGCACTAGCCATCAAAATGAAAATCATGGCATATCCTGTAGCCAACACAGTAAACGAGTCGTCGATTTTCTAGGCACCACTTATACGCTCAGTAGTTTGCCATTGCTTACTGAACGGTGGTATCTATTTTGATCGTTGGGTTAAATTCCCCAGGTTCCCGTCCCACCTGTCCTACACCGTTCTAAAAAGATTTACTACAGGCAGTGACGGCAGTTGTGTTGTGTTTGAGTGTGTGAGAGTACTTTACTTTCTTGTAGACCTAGACGTCTCCAACAATTCTAGACGTGTAGTGGTATGCTTAGTGTTACTGAAACTCCTACTCGGGTAGAGTTCCTCCCGTGTAGTGGACGGACAAGTGAAGCAAAGAATAATACCACTGCAACCTACACTGTATGTCGTAAGAGGCGTCTGATTTAGGCCCTAGGGATGCTACCCTAGTAAGTAAAAGCGCGCGGAAATCGGATGTGCTGGCCTACTTGTAGACGAATAACTGGCACAACGTACAATCGCTCTTAGGCTTGGATCTAATAAAAATCACACAGAGTGGTTGACAAGTGGTCGATATGATGCGTTCGAAGGAAAAGAAGGAGGTAGAGTCTATTGACAGCTACTGAAGTACTCCACCTCCAGTTTCTAGCTTGGTAGGCGCTCTAAACCATCACGTACTGACCACAATGGACAATCTGCTTGGGATTATAGTAAAGCCCGTCTGCCCAGCGTGTTCGTAGCTCGTTGGACTACGGGTGACTATCCCTCTGTGTGTGCGGGTTCAATTCCGTGGGATGGCAGAAAAAGCCACAGATTTCCCAGATTTACGGTGTTCGTGGCACCGAACCGAAGGGTTACGATGTCCATGGCACCAACCGAAGGGTTACGATGTCCATGGCACGAACCGAAGGGTTACGATGTCCATGGCACCGAACCGAAGGTTACGATGTCCATGGCGCCGAGCGAAGGGGTTAGAGTCCAGTGGCGCGAGCCGAGGGTAGATGTCCAGGCACGAGCCGAAGTTCCGATCCATGGTACCGAGCCGAAGGGTTACGATGTCCATGGCACCGAGCCGAAGGGTTACGATGTCCATGGCACCGAGTCGAAGGGTTACGATGTCCATGGCACCGAGTCGAAGGGTTACGATGTCCATGGCACCGAGCCGAAGGGTTACGATGTCCATGGCACCGAGCCGAAGGGTTACGATGTCCATGGCACTGAACCGAAGGGTTACGATGTCCATGGCACCGAGCCGAAGAGCTGAAAAGCTCAAGTGCTTCTGGATCGGGGAAAAATAGTAAAGAGAGCCACTTCCGCCTGCACCAGAACAACCACTTGATGACCACTCTATGTCACCTTTATGTGACTTACGCCAGAGCGGGAGTTTACTGGTTACTGGATAATGAGGTCAGCTGACATCACTGACCTCATTATGTGTGAACAGTGGCGTCTCGTCATTAAGGGCCATTGGAGCCGGGCCCCACCAAAAATAAATTGTAAGGTGTACTTGTTACGTTATAAATTAAAATATAACCTAACCCAAAACCATAATTTTTCCGACACATTTTGTCTGGCCCCACCAACAATAATGAGCACGAGCCGCCACTGTGTATGAATATATTATCATCATCAAGTAGCGTGTCCCATGCAGAAAGTCGATTTCATAACAGTTTGACTGAAAATCTCAGTCTCTAGCAAATTCTCCCGACTTTTCTAACGTCATGTTCAAGGTTTCTTTAACGTTCTGCTGCCACCTTTGTCTTGGTCTTCCCCTACCCCTACCTCCAGAAACCATGCCGTACATTACCGTTCTCTCCAAAACCACCATGTTTAACGTGACAGAAATACTTCATTTTCCTGGACAAGAATATGTATATAATATATCAGTCGGCTCGTCATTAAGGGCCAATGGAGCCGGGCCCCACAAAAATAATTTAATAAATTAAAATATACCCTAACCAAAAACCATGATTGCTCTGAAAATGTATATCTGGCCCCACCAACAGAAAGGATCACTCGCTGCCACTGCAATATATATATATTACTTTTACTGGTTGAAGAAAACCTGAAGAAAACCAGAAGAAGAAGCATACCCTTATAAAAACGTTAACATCTAAAAACGGAATGGGGTGCAGCAGATTGGACAACAAAATTAGAACCTCAGTTCATGCAAGTTCTCTTCAATAATAGCTATTTCTCTTCACATCAAGTTCTCTACTTAACAGCTAGTTTCACTAGTGAGTTCTCTTCACGTCATAGTGAGTTCTCTTCACTTCATATCTAGTTCTCTTCACTTCATATCTAGTTCTCTTCACTTCATAGAAGTTCTCTTCATTCATAACTAGTTTTCTTCACTTCATAGTAAGTTCTCTTCACGTCATAGCTAGTTCTCTTCACGTCATAGCTAGTTCTCTTCACTTCATAATAAGTTCTTTTCACTTTATTACCTATCCCGGTCACTAACTATACGTTCAAAACTCTAAACTGTCCAGGTACACTTAATATAAAAAAGAAGGACCGCAGTCCCTTTTCAACAGACAAGCCAGCACCCTAAATACACTCTATAAACAAAAACACTTTAAGGAAATTACCTTTAACCGTGGTGAAAAATGACAAGAATCCTCACTGTCCGACTCAAATGACTCATCTCCTTCAAGTTCAATTTTCCCAGAGGAACACATGAAGAACTTTCTTAGAATCGGCGAGCGTATTCCAAAAGGACTCAACAAAAACATATCAGTTTTCGTTCTTATTTTCATTCTTAATGCTGGAATCCAACAAATTTATCCAAAATAACAAATGTTCCCTGGTTGAGCTTAATTCCTCACTTCTGACACCACTTTAACACTTTAAACAAAAACAGTTATTGTCTATGAAAAAGCTTTGTAAGAAAATGTACAAATCTGAGGTGGTCAGACCGGATTAGATCAGATCTGGAGAAAAAACATAGGGGATGCTGCGGTAATACTGAGTAAATGGGTGATTGAACAAAGACAGGTAAATACAGAGTTACACGTCCGCCTGCTCAGCGTGTTCGTAGAGCGTTGGACGACGGGTGACAAGCTTTCTGTGAGTGCGGGTTCAATTCCGCGGGCTGGCAGAAAAGTTACAGGTTCTCCAGATTTATGGTGTTCGTTGCACTGAACCGAAGAGTTACGATGTCCATGGCACCGAACCGAAGGGTTACGATGCCCATGGCACCGAACCGAAGGGTTACGATGTCCATGTCACCGAACCGAAGGTTACGATGCCCATGGCACCGGAAGCCCAAAGAGTTACGACTTTCCATGGCACCGAGCCGAAGTGTTACGATGTCCAAGGCACCGAGCCAAAGGGTTACGATTTCCATGGCACCGAGCCGAAGAGATGAAAGCTCACGAGCTTCTGGATCGAAAAAACACCTCAGAAAACAGTATTACATAGGTAATGAAAACATTGACATCTGTAGTTCAAGGGATAGTGAGCTCGATCACAACCCAAGCGTACCTGGTTCAAACCCCGTGGTTGTCAAGTTTGGAAGCAAATTCGTTTCCGTTGGATTTTTATGAAAGGTAAAAATAGACCCCACCGTTCAGAAAGCAATGGTACACTACTGAACGTATAAGTGGTGCCTGGAAAATCAACGACTCGTTTACTGTGCTTGATGACTACGACCTTCAGATTTTCAAATTTGAAAAATTAATGATTAAATATCGCCGGTGTGTGCCGGTGTTCGCAAGGGGAGCAAAGAATAGTACCACTGCGACCTACAAGGCCGCAAGGTAAGAGGCGACTGAGGTAGGGACCTAGGGAAGCTACCCTAGTAAATTAATAAGCGTCTCAGAAATCGGATGTGCTGACCTACTTGGAGGCGCATAACTGACACAATGTACAAAATCGTTCTTAGGCTTAGATCACATACAGATCATATAGAGTGGTTAACAAGTGGTTGATATTGAGGGTTTGAAGAAGAAGAAGAAGAAGAAGAAGATAAAAAAGAAGAGAAGATTAATGAAGAGAAGAAGTAAGAAGAGAAGAAGAAGAAAGAAAAGAAGAAGAAGAATTTAAGAAGAGACAGTCAGAAGAACGAAGAGTAGAGAAGAGATGAAGGAAGAAGACGTAAGAGAAGACGAAGAAGAAAGAAGAATTTCTGAAATAAGTTCTGCATCTATCTTCCTGTGCTCTATCTCACTCATTGATTTTACATCCGTTGCACATCATTTGTGTTATAACACTCCTCTCTTCTTCTTCTTTGCGTTCGTTCTTTACGACCAATTTTAAATCAATCTTTCTGATTTGTTTGATCTTTGCCAAAACGTGTATACGTTGCACATTGGTTTGGTAGGCCCCTAAACGCATAGACTTCTAAACGCTTAGGACACATGCATCCGATTTCAGCCAAACCTCATCAGTCGCCTCTTACGACATGGATGGCAGGTAACAATGGTTCTATTCTTTACACCTCACATTTGGGCCTCTGTAACCACTCTGGCTGACTCCTTTCTAATCGCTTCTTTCTGTTCCTCTTTTGTCGTCACATTGCTACCATGTTCCTGTACCGTGTCGTGGTTTTTCTGTTTTTGTTCTTGCGCTTGGTGATTGTTTTTTTTGCTCTTTGACAAGATTCTGTTATGCCATCTAACCATCTTTTTTTTCTTTCTGTCTTCCTTTTTTTCCTGATGTTCTATTGTAGAAGACTCTGTATACTGTGGAGTTTGGATTTGACATTCTTATTAAGTGACCAGACCACTTCATTCTTTGTTTATCTATGTAATTCAAGCAAGGTTTTGTGCCAACTTTCTTTCTTATGCTGATGTTGGTGACTGTCTTTTCTGGTGTTGTTGCTAACTTTTCCTAGGCATCGCATTTAACATGTAGTTATTTTTGTGACTGCGCTTTGCTCATTGTCCATTTTTAGCTCTGGTAACACAAAGTAGGTATAAAAAAGCTGTTGATCATCTGTTGTTTAACTGTCAGTGACATTTTTGGGTGCCTTAACAATGGGGCTAACTTGTAGGTTACAGCATTTGCTTTTTGTACTCTACCTCTATCTCTCTATCTCATCTATTTCCGTCTTCTGTCATTCTTCTTCTTTCTCCAATATGTTTTGTCACAGCGTCAGGTCAAGAAGAGATTTTAAAACTGGCCCTTGTATGCGCTTCGTAGATAGTGTCTTTCGTCGCCTTTGTTATCTCTGAGGTCCATCTTTTGCGTGGCCGCCTTTGCTTGTACCCATTGTATCAGAGCAGCATTGCTCTTTGAGGTGCACTGTCTGATGGTAATCTACTTACGTAGCCGAACCATTTAATTTGTTGTTTCTTGATGAAGTCTAGTCTGATGTTGTACCCACTTTTTCCTGATGTCTTCATTTCTCAACCAGTCTCTTCTTGTTACACCCAGCATTCTGCGTAGACACTTCATCTCTGTTTGACTAGTTTTCTTCTATCGTTTGTTGTCAGCGTCCAGGTTTGGCACTGGTAACATAATGTGGGAGAAAGATTATGTTGAACATTGCTCTTTTTGTGTTCATGGTGACATGTTTGCATTTTAAAATTGGCGCCACTTGTCCTATCATTTGATTTGCTTTGTTGCATCTGTGTTGAATTTCATTAGTTATTCTTCCGTTTGCTGAAAAAATGCTCCCCAGGTATGTGAAGTCTTTACTTGATTTAGTGGGCGATTGTCGATGGAGATATTGGTAGTGTTTTCCTCTCTGGCGAATGTCATTACTTCTGTTTTGTCGATGTTTATTCTCATGTTGTATTCGTTACATGCTAACTGGAGTCTGTTGATGTGTTGTTGTAGCTGTTCTTCTGTTGTTGATATGATTGCCTGATCATCTGTAAAAAGAAATTCGTTTAAGAGTTCTCCGAGGTTATCCATCTTCTGTAAATATCATTATCATCAGGTGCCGTGCCGGCTGACGTGGGCGATCATAGATCTCCACAACTCTCTGTCTCTGGTGTTTGCTATCATCTCAGATGTTGACGCCCTTCCGTGCCATGAAATCAGGTTATCCAAAATATTATCTCTCTGTCTCTCTACTCTCAATTTTACCGGTTGTCATAATGTGTTCTAAACCTCCCTCCTCATCACATGCCCGAAAAATGATGACTTCCTCTTTCTTATATTGATAATAAGTTTTCTCTGTGTCTTGATCTCACCTCAACATTAGACATTTTAACAGTCCATGGGATTCTCATCATTCTTCTGTAAAAACCACATCTCTGTGGTCCTCAGAGATTTTTCGATCTGTTTGTTTATTGTCCATGACTGGCATCCGTATGTCAGTATTGGTTCTATGTAGCACTGAAAACTCGCATTCTGATCTCAATTGACAATGACTTGTTGCATATAATGCTTTCTCATTTTCTGAAACGTTGTTTCTGTGAATATGCTTCCTATGTATTTGAATTCTTGCACTTGATCTTTCCAAGTAACACAAAATAGGATCTCCTAGGCAATGGACTTTAATCAACTAATTGTCCGCCTGCCCAGCATGTTCGTAGAGAGCCGTGGTAGCGTAGTATGGCTGGTGGTCCGGGTTCAAATCCCGCAGTGTGCGTGAGATTTTTCCCAACCGCGACGGCTATCAGGTCGACCCAGCCACAACTGGTCAACTGGGTACCAGACATGCTCTGGAACAGAAAAGGAGGCCGGCGTGATGCTGACCACATCACCCAACGTGTGCCGACGGTCAATGAATAATACAGGCCTAACACTGTATTGCCCTATATACCACGAGGTATGAAAGGGTTCCTTTACCCTTTACTTTACCAGGGTGTTCGTAGCGCGTTGGACTACGGGTGACAAGTCCTCTGTGAATGCAGGCTCAACTCCGCGGACTGACAGAAAAGCCACAGGTTCCCCAGATTTACGGAGTTCGTGGCACCGAGCCGAAGGGTTACGATGTCCATGACACCGAGCCGAAGAGCTTCCAGCTCAAGTGCTTCTGGATCGAAAAAAAAAAAAAATTCCAATAAATTAATCTGGGAGTCTCTGTGACTGAGTGGTTAAGCTCTTTGCCTTGTGAGTCGAAGGTCGTGGGTACGAATCCGGACCGCGCCGTTCTGTTCACGAGTGCAGTTTTTCCAGAGACCCTAGGATTGTTGCTGGAGCTAAGGAATTCGAGCTTTGTACAATACTCTCGACAGGTGGCGTGCCATATCTGTGGAGAGGGACCGAGCCATATGGCGTAAAACCCGGTGCAATGAAGTCAATCCTTCGGCTTTAAAACTCCTTTTAAACCAATTAATTCAACATGTTTTGTTCTCTGGTCACAGTACGACTCCCCAGATTACAAAATAGCTAAAGAAAACTCGAATTTTCTATGTTCACTCACAGAACGAAATAGCTGAAGTTACAGCGTAATTGACATTGGGAGGATGGTATTGATTTTTTGTTGAGGAGAGAAATAAATGTGAAATTTAATGTGTTTTTGACGTACGTCAAAGTGGAAGAGTTTTATGTTTTGTGTTGTATGTATATAACGAACAAAGAGCAAGAGGAAGACCACGCAAAAGATGGAGCGACGGTATCAAGAACAGCCTTAAGAAAATGAATAAAAGCGTACAAAGTACATTAGAACAAGCACACACAAGATTCCTACATTCCCATCTCCCAACACTTCTATAAAGAAGTAAATGGTGGCAGAGAAGAAGAAGAATAGACGAAGAACAAGCACACACAAGATCCCTACATTCCCTCCAACACTTCAATAAAGAAGTAAATGGTGGAAAAGAAGAATAGCAAGCACATACAAGATCACTATGTTTCCCCACCCCAACACTTCTATAAAGAAGTAAATGGTTGAAGAGAAGAAGAAAAGTTGATGTATTTAGTAACAACATGTGAAATGAAATGCTTGAGGAAAGCAGAGGAGGTCGCTAGGAAAGATAAATTACGAGACGAGGACATCAGAAGCAGAGTAGGCATAACTTCATGCAAGCACCATTACTACAGCAGCGAAAGATCAAGATGGAAGTGAAAAGACAGATGATAAAAGTATTTTCCTACCAACACTTTGTTACCAGTGCCAAACTTGGTCTCTTACAGCATATTCACAAAATAGATGAGACTGAAGTAAAACTATTTGATTGGTAAAACACGTAATCACAAAGTACTGTAGTTTTACAAATTACAAAAACAATGACAAAATACAGCAACGTTTCGACCAACAAGGCCTTTATCAAGCAAACGAACAACAGGAGTGACAAATTTAAAAAAATAAATGGACAACCAAATACAAACGTCTCTTACAGCAACACGCCACAGAAAGCTCACCACTTGTGAAATGAAATGCTTGAGGAAGGCGGAGGGGTAACTAGGAAAAATAGACTATGAAACAAGGACATCAGATGCAGAGTGGGCATAACTTCATGCACAGAATACATTGAAAGACAACAAATGCAGTGGTTGGGACATTTAATAAAAATGAAATACAAAAATTCACCAATAACAGCATACAATAAAAAGATTTCAGGTACTAGAGCTAAGGGAAGACCAAGAAAAGATGGATACACAATATCCAGACCACACTAAATAAACGCGGATATAACACAACAAGGGCGACTCATCTAGCCCTAGAACGTAAATTAAAGCTCCCACAGCTCGCCTGCCCAGCGTGTTCGTTACGAGTTGAACTACGGGTGACAAGTCCTCTGTGAGTGCGGTTCAATTCCGCGGGCTGGCAGAAAAGCCACAGGTTCTCCAGATTTACGGTGTTCGTGGCACCGAACCGAAGGGTTACGATGTCCATGATACTGAGCCGAAGGGCTTTCAGCTCAAGTGCTTCTGGATCGGAAAAAGCTCCACCCCTATGCATAACGGCAAGAGTGGAAAACAATTCCATCATTCCCTGGGGAAAGAAAATAGAAATAACACACCAGGGCAACTCGTCTGGCCCTGGACGTAATTAAAGCTCCACTCCTACGCATAACGGCAAGAGTGGACAACCAATTCCATCATTCACCTGGGAAAAAACACTATACAAACTGTTGTATGATAGTCACAGAGTCTAAAGCTGTAGCATTACTCATTGCATCAGTATCCTTATTGCTTTGTCCTGCCTGGCAGAAATTAACGAAATTATCAAGAGTGCTGCACTAGCACGAACTCCGTAGCTTAGTAATACATTCCTGGATCTCTGGAAAAATAACTTTTGACTGGTCCGATTCGAACCTAAATCTTCAGAACGTCAAGCAAACGTCTTAACCACTTCACCATCGAGGTCGCCCGTGTGGTGCCGGGCTCGTTAGGAGCAAAGAATAGTACCACTGCGAGTACAATGCATGTCGTAAGAGGCGCTAATGTAGCCTAGGATGTTACCTAGTAAAAAAGCATCTCAGAAATCGAAGTGCTGGCCTACTTGTAGGCGCATAATTGACAACGTACAATCGCTCTTAGGCTCAGATCACATACAAATCACACAAGTGGTTGACAAGTGGTCGATATGAAGCGTTCAAAGAAGAAGAAGGAGAAGATCATCGAGGCCTTCAGTACCATCCACATACGGGTACTATCCACATACGGGTACTATCCACATACGGGTACTATCCACATACGGGTACTATTCACAAACGGGTACTATCCACATACGGGTACTATCCACATACGGATACTATCCACATACGGGTACTATCCACATACGGGTACTATCACATACGGGTACTATCCACATACGGGTACTAACTGCAGGTACTTAGCAAAGGTAACCACTGTAAAATAAAGTACAGCCGACATCGGTATATGCCTGGGTATTTCGCAAGGGACAAATGACATACGTAACAATCGCTACTACAATGGCTAATCAACAAGGGTACTACGAGGTAGGGACTCATAGGAAGCTATCAATAGTAAAAAAGGAAAGTCGGGTCTTCAAAACGGGTACATCCACATACGAGGTACTATCCACATACGGGTACTATCACACGAAATACAGGTACTATCCACATACAGGTACTATCACAAACGGGTTACTATCCACATCGGTACTATCCACATACGGAGACTATCTACATAGGGTACTATCACATACAGGTACTATCCACATACGGGTACTATCACATACGGTAAGACTGCAGTAAAACTGTAGCAAAAGCGAACCACTTAAAATAAAGTACAAGCCTCGTGTGTTGCCGGGGATCGCAAGGAGCAAAGAATAGTAACACTGCTACCTACAAGGTATGTCATAAAAGGCGACTGAGGTAGGGACCTAGGGAAGCTACAATAGTAAATAAAAAGCGTCTCAAAACTCGGATGTTCTGGCCTAATTGTAGGCGCATAATTGACACAACGTAAAATAGCCCTTAGGCTCAGATCACATACAAATCACAAAGATTGGTTTAACATTGGATCGATATGGAGCGTTCTAAGAAGGAAACAAATTACGTAAACAATATACAGCTACGTTTCGACCAAAAGGTCTTCATCAATCAACGAATAGAAGAGAAGCAAAGAAATTCAGACTGCCTTTACAGATCCGAAATCTAATTCAATTTTTTGCACTTTTCACTTCACATACTTATCCGTAAATTAAACTGTACTTTTCCTATATATTTTAACCCTTTAGCTGCTAAGGACGTATATATACGTTTTTCCATTCACTTCTAAAGACGCATTAACACGTCTGTTATTATCTCTTCTCTGTTGGCTAAAGACGTGATAACACGTTATACATTGCTACTGACACTGATATAGGCGTACAATCACGCTTTTGACCTAGAAACAAAGAGTAGATATTTTTAGCTCAGCCTTCAGAAAGTATGTAGCAGCGAAAAGGTTAAAACTAAATTTCACGAAAGGTATATAATTTTTGTAGATACAATAATGTACTTTTAATTTAACCCTTTCGCCCTTCCTAGCCACTATACCGGCTCGCATTAATTTTTAAGGTGACGCATTGCCGGTGTACTGTATATTCCACAATACATTTCAATACAAATGCTTTCGAAGAGAAATAACATTTCGCAGTGAAAGTGATGATCTTTTTTCTCCGATCCAGAAGCGCTTGAGCTTTTCAACTCTTCAGCTCGGTGCTATGGACATCGTAATTCTTCGGTTCAGTGCCACGAACACCGTAAATCTGAAGAACCTGGCTTTTCTGCCAGCCCACGGAATTGAACCACACTCACGAATACACTGGAGAGGCGGGCAAAGTGATGATAAAGACGTTATTCACGTTTACTGCTAAAGACGCGTTA
Source organism: Arion vulgaris (assembly GCA_020796225.1). Classification (NCBI taxonomy): domain Eukaryota; kingdom Metazoa; phylum Mollusca; class Gastropoda; order Stylommatophora; family Arionidae; genus Arion; species Arion vulgaris. The sequence continues at coordinate 14,046,112 of CM036778.1, forward strand.
ACACGTCTGTTATAATCTCTCCTCTGTGGGCTAAAGACGTGTTAACACGTTATACATTTCTACTGTCACTGCTATAGGCGTACATTCACGTTTGTGACCTAGAAAACAAAAAGTAGCTATTTTTAGATCCGTTTTCGGGAAGTATGCAGCAGCGAAACGGTTAAAAAGGTAAAATAACAATCGGCAACGTGTAGTAAAGAGGTAAAGTGCTCGTCTCTAGTTCCAAAGGCACTCAGTTCGCTCCATCGTAGAACCATTGGTATATTTGTTTCAGAGATTCCTGATCTCAGTGTAGGTGAGATCAAGTTCCTAGTTCTATCCAAGACGGACTATAAAATGTTGGTTCCGTGTTCAACTTGAACAGGTAAAAGAACATCTAGTTGTTCAAAAATTGTGAGGAGTAGGCTGAAAAGTCGCTGCCTGTGTGAAATTAATTAGAAAGATTTAAAAAATATTTTCACTATGTTCTAAAATGCATCGGGTGCAGGTTCTACGGAGTTCATGTACTGACGCTGAGATCGTCGTGTGTAAGAAAGACATCAAAGCACACATGGTTACTCACTGAAGTGCAATCAGTTATCAGTTATATATAAGGACTATCATCATAGCACTCCGAAAAAGTCCATAGATGCTCCGATCTCCGCCTCAACAAATTCGGCATCGTTCAGCGGCCCAACACGCCAATTCAATGTTGATTAAACAATCTCTATGCACATACATATAAAAAGATATGAAGGGGTGGAGAAGACCATCATGGACGGAGGCATACCAGCAAAGAGAAGAAGAGGAAGACCACGGAGAAGATGGATTCAGGATGTAACTGATGGTCTGAACATGACGGCTGCAGAGGTAGGACATCTAGCCTATGAGAGAAGAGAAGTTCCGAAGGACTATTGGGGTGGCAACGTTCTGCTCAAGATAAGCTATTTGATGATAATGATAATGCATAATTGGTATGTCGTTCTTTTCGGGCTATATCAATATTGACACCCATCTTTCTCAATCTTGAATCATGATAATCATATAAAACAATCAATTGTATCTAAGTAAACAGCGAAACAAATCATGACACAGTGTGCGGCACATACCATAAAGGACATACAAACTGGCGCAGACTGCGGAACCTGGTAACTAATACGTTTAAAACATCCGTTAAAGTGAAACTCACTGATGCGAAGCAGGATTCTAACTATCGCGGAATTCAAACAATCGATACAGCATTTCCATCCGAACACAAATTCACTTTAGCATTTCTGTTTATTTCCTGACAATTAACATTATAAACTGTGTACACATTCAGCGAAGTTTTAAAAAATAATGAATGAAGGCAGAACAGCAAGAAGGTTTGCGTCCAGCACTGCTGGGTTGAAGCACAGGTAGAAAAATAAACCGAAGATATGTCTGTGAGGCTTTAAGAAGACGGGAACTGACGGAAACAAGGACAGGTTTTCAAGGACAGCGAAAAGTATGGATTTTTGGAAATCGATAGCAGCCGACGACCAGGATTGCGGTGTGTGGTGGTTTAACAGGTAGACGTTTTTGTTAGGTTTGGTTTTGTTAGATGTAGGAGATCTTGAGTTGTTATAGGTAGGGAGGTTGTGTGGGGTGTTGTTTTTGTAATATTGGTTGAGATTGTGGTGGTAGAAGTGGTGGTTGTGGTGGTAAAGGTTGGGATGTTAGTAGTTGAATCTCATAATTTCTTTGTAAATACTCTTTAGTGATGTAGGTCATGATTTCTAGACGAGGAGGCAGTGGTTGAACATGACGATGGCAGCAACATGACGATAGTAGCAACATGACATTACTTAAACTTTGAACCTTGTTGGAGGAGGCGGGAGAACCTGCCTCGTGGTGGGAAATCGACACATAGGCGTCCGTGTGTTGCCGAGGCTCGCAAGGGGAGCAAAGAATAGTACCACTGCGACCTATAAGACCTGTCGTAAGAGGCGATTGATGTAGGGCTTTAGAAGCTACCTAGTAAATAAAAAGCGTCGCAGAAATCGGATGTGTTTGCCTACTTATAGGCGCATAACTTGCACAACGTACAATAATCGATCTTAGGCTCGGATCACATACAACTCACACAGAGTGGCTTATCAAGTAGTCGATATGGAGAGTTCAGAAGAATAAAAAGTAATCGAATCTAAATGTATTTACTTCATTGCACGGGTTTCTCCCATATAACCCGGTCCCTCTTCCCAGAATAGGTACGCCGCTTGCCGAGAGTATTATATAAAGCACGAACTCCACAACTCCGGCAACAACAACCATAGGGGTTATGACCTACTTGTAGACGCATAACTGACACAACATACACTAATCGCGTCAAATCACATACAAATCACATACTAATCATATACAAATCACATACAAATCACACACAAATCACACACAAATCACATACAAATCACATACTAATCACATACAAATCACATACTAATCACATACAAATCACATACTAATCATATACAAATCACATACTAATCACATACAAATCACATACTAATCACATACAAATCACATACTAATCACATACAAATCACATACAAATCACATACAAATCACACACAAATCACATACAAATCACACACAAATCACATACAAATCACATACAAATCACACACAAATCACATACTAATCACATACAAATCACACACGTCACACACAGAGTTTTCAACAAGTGGTCGATATGGAGGATTCGAAGAAGTGCGCCCGGAGGTTGAAAAAAATAGGGATTGAAAGAATTACGTTTGTTTAAGGATATGTTTGTTCTTCTTTTAATTTCCTTCCTCTCATTTCCCCATCTCATATTAACAGAGAACCAAGATATACAGAACAGCCGCAAAATGTACTAATTACCTAACACAAAATCCAAGTATAGAAAACAGAACAAACAAAATAGTCATGGTAATGGTAAGATAAGTACAGAATAAAATCGAATAATTTGAAATTAAAATACTATATTAAATATTTGAATACGCCCGGAACAAAGAACGTATATTATGTGGGGATACTACACGGCCTTAAAATGGAGGAAGATTGGTTCATAAACAAAATCATTTACCGGAAACAGGAGTATTTCGGTCATAATAAATGTAACAATGGCTTATAGAAATAGGAGGTAGAAATTTTTTTATTTTTTTTTATTTTTCCGATCCAGAAGCACTTGAGCTTTTCAGCTCTTCGGCTCAGTGCCATGGACATCGTAACCCTTCGGTTCGGTGCCACGAACACCGTAAATCTGGGAATCTGTGGCTTTTTCTGCCATCCCGCGGAATTGAACCCGTAAACACAGAGGGATAGTCACCCGTAGTCCAACGCGCTACGAACACGCTGGGCAGACGGGCTGGTAAAGAGTTTTAGGAACCTCAGGGGAAGAACAGAGGTCAGTGAGTATGACCACCAAATAGACAGTGTACTTGTCTTCTTCTTCTTCTACTCTTCCGCCCAAAGAGTCATAGGTTCCCAACCAAGACCTTGCAACCTCTCGTGAACTTGTTTGCAGGTTTTATATCTGTGTATTCTTTCTACTGGATGGGGTAGCTAATCTCACGCCAAACCTCCACTTTCACCGTCTATAGCATGTGGTAGGTATTAGTGGTTCTATTATTTACCCTTAATTTGGGCCCCGGTAACCACACGGGCGTCCGATTTGAATGATGAATCATCTATGAATCATTATTGGACAAGAGAGACGTGTAGGCGATTGTGTTGAGATTCTCATCGTCTATATTGTGATCAGATCTCTTAATTATAATAAAGCCCATAACCCTTGGGTCATAGAAGTGTCACTGTGGAGACATCATCACAAAAGCACGCCATGAGTCTCTGTCTTCAACTCTTCGAGCAAGTGTGGAGAAACTCTGTCCTGACCAGCTCTTGATGTTGTCAAACCAGGATTTTCTCTGGCATATCTCATCATCATCAAGGTGCGTATCCTTTATAGGACGTTGCTGTCTTTGCAGCACATCTGAAATACACCCTGTCTCTTTTGCCAGTTCACCCACTTCGTCGATGGTCATATTCATGGTTTCTTTAATATCTTGTAGCCATCTTCTTCTTGGTCTGCCTCTGCCTCTGCGTACTGGGACCCTGCCTTCTAGTATTGTTCTTGCCAGGCCATCGTGACGCTTGATGTGACCAAAGTATGTAATTTTCTGTATAGTATGTTGTTTATCAGCCAATTCTCTTTAACATTTAGTTCTTTCAGGACATCAGTGTTCTTTCTTTTCTGTCCATGGTATTTGTAGGATCTTTCTGTAGCATTTAGTTTCGAAGGACTAGATTTTCGTTCTTAATCTCTGTGTAATAGTCCATGATTCACAACAAATAAGTAGCAACTGGGAAAATGCATGCTCTCAATATTTTTAATTTTAGTATTTTGCAGGATATCTCATATCATGCATATATGCACCTACCCTTCTACCAATTCGAAGTAGCTCTCCTTCTATCCATATACACTTAGCCAAATAATTGGTCTGTTACCAGGGCCACCACAGGGAGGAGGGGTAGAATCTTGATCAGTGCTAGCTAACTGACCCTGACCCTACTGTGTATTCTAACATTTTTGTACCTGTGACCCCCAAAGGGTACTAGTACTAGAGTAGATAGATCTACCAAGAAAAAGCTCAAATCAAAGAAGACTGACTGATGCTACAAATAAAAATGAGAAAATTGAAGTATTTTGGACATATCCTTCCTTTGCGTTCCCGGCCTAGCCTGATGGACCAACTTATCATGAATTTTACTGTTGTTTTGGGACTCCGTTCCTCCGTGCAGCTTTCGAAGCTCTGGTGTTGTGGCCAGTACTCTTTTCGTATACCTGCTAAACGTGGACAGTCTTGCAAGACGTGTTCTGCCGTCATGTCTGCCATATTGCATGGGCACAGGCTAGTTGTGCCAATTTTAAATTTATGGAACATGTGGGCTCTGAGCTTGTTGTGGCCGGTACGGAGGCGAAATATGGCAACTTGTTCACTGCGCGAGAGACCATAGTAACCGTCACTGTCTGTGTACTGCGGGTGGTCTTTTGCCCACTTGCTTCGATAGTGCGAACCGATGGTTGTTTGACTTCCTCATAGCTGATCTCGAGATCAGTCTGGGAGTGATCGCCCGCCCTCTTTGGCTAGCTTGTCGGCCGCTTCGTTTCCCCTAATGTTGCAGTGTGACGGTATCCACTGGATGACAGTGCGTTTGAGTGAACTCGTTAGTTCAGCGAGGGACGTTTTGAGCTCATTCATCTCAGTTTTGCTTACGCATTTGAGTGCCGTGATGACCGATAGAGCATCGGCGAATATCACGACCTTGTTGCGTGTAGTGTTTCTTCTCTCCAAGATCATTTGGCCGCCTCTTTGATTGCCTCTGCCTCTGCTCAGTAGTTATTCGAGTATTTGCCAGTTGCAATCGCTTTCTTGACAGTGACTTTCTTGGAGATTTTAAGCACTATTCCTCCTCCGCCATCGCTTATTGCGTTATTTTCCGATCCGTCCGTGTAGACGTGCGTCCACTCATTTTCAGGTTACTCTGATTCTATGTGCTCTTCTGCTGCAGTTTTCTGTCGAGGTTCGTTTGGTCCCTTTTGCTCATTATGCCTGGGATTGATTCCATTAGTTCTGGCATTTTTGTTTTCCATGGCGGGCACTTGTCGATTGCCGGGATTGGTTTTGCTGTGCATTTGGACAGGACTGGGTGGTCTGTGGTCAGTGCGTTAGAGATTCTAACGAAGTTAGATCTCTGTATTCTCCACTTTCCGGATTGAAACATTCTTTCATGCATTGGATGCGATTTGAGCCGTTTGAGTTTTTCCGCAAGTACTACTACGTTCTTGTCCCTTCGGTCAGTCATTGGTTGGATGCCTGTGATGGTCTCCATCGCCTTGATGGGCGTGGACTTTATGGCTCAAGTGATAATGCGTAGGGCCCGGTTTTGACTGCTGCTCACTTTTGCGAATTGCTTGTTCGATGCATTTCTCCACGCTGCCATACCGTACTCTAGGACCGGTCGCACTCTACCAGAGTAAAGTGTCTTGAGAATTCTGCTGTTTGCTCCCCATGTGGAACCTGCGAGTTTACGCATCATTGTTAGCCTGTGTCTCGCTTTTGCCGTAGCATTCTCGATCTGGGTGCACCAAGTCAGCTTTCTGTCGAGTGTGACTCCTAGGTATGTTGGGGTTTTATTTTCTGGAAGGTTCTGCCCATTGACTTTAAGCGTTATCTTGTAATCCTTGTTATTCTGGGAGAACACAGTGTAAGTGGTCTTTGAAGGATTAATTTTCATATTCCACTTTGCTGACCACACTTCAAGGTTATTTAATGTAGCTTGCAGTCGATTTTCTGCTGTGGGCATTGACTCTTCTCTCGCCCATATTGCCAAGTCGTCGGCATACATGGCAGAGTGAACTCGTTCTGGGAGGCATGTTGCAATGTCATTGACGAAGACTAGAAAGAGAGTCTGTGAGAGCACTCCTCCTTGGGGGACTCCTTGCTCCAGTGTGGCCTTCATACTTTTGTACCCCTGAACCTGAACCCTTGCTGTTCTGTTCTCTAGGTATCTATCGAGCCAATTGTACATTCTTCCCTTTACGCCGAGGGTGAGCAGTTTTAGCCTTAATCCTTCTTTCCAGACTGTGTCAAAGGCCTTCTCCATATCTACCAAGACCGCCAGTGTCTGTTTCTTTTCTTGGAAACCGTCCTCGATTCCCTGGACAATGTAGGTTACTTGATCCTCTGTGGATCTGTATCTCCGGAAACCGCCTTGTTGTGCCATAAGCAGCCCTTTGCTTTCCAAGTGCCAGGATAAGCGTTTGTTCACCATGCGCTCCATAAGTTTACCCGTGCAGCTTAGGAGGCTTATTGGTCTGTAACTCGCTGGGTCGAGTTTATTTTTGCCTGGTTTAGGATGGGCACCATGATTGCTTCTTTCCATTCTTGCGGTACTATGCCTGTTCTCCACGACATGTTGAGAACGGACAGTAAAACGACCTTTGCTCTGATTCCCAAGTTTTAAGCATCTCATTGGTGATCCCATCTTTTCCAGGCGACTTTCTGGGTTTCAGGTCCCTTAAAGCCTCTTCCAGCTCGTTACTGGTGAATGTGTCCGTTAGGTGACTATCTGCTTTTCTCGGCTCGCCTTGGAGCCCAGGCTTTCTCTTGGTGGCATCAACTTTTTCCTTTGCTATGCTTACTCTGCTGACTTCGGCATATTGTTGCATCAGGATGTTTGCTGCTTCCCTACCCGAAGCCATCTTCTTGTCTTGTTCGAGGACTATAGGTGGTCTGCTGGTGTTTTCATCGCTCAGCGCTTTGGCCAGCTTCCACAGTTTATGGCCGTCCCTATCGAGTTCAGGGATTCGGTTGTTTTGACCCAACTCTGTCGCGCCGCTCGTTTGACCTCTCTTCTGTATTTTGCTGCTGCCGCCTTGTAGACAGTGTTTGTCTCCACTGACTGTGCCTGCTCTGCCTCACTCCTTGTCTTCTCAAGGTCTTTTTCAAGCTTCTGAACCTCTGCTGTCAAGTATGGCTTGTAATCCTTTCGTGCGCCTCTAGGGATGGTTTCCCGTGCCGTTTTAGGATTGCTTCTGACAGTTCCTTTGGACATATAAAAAGACACGAAGAACTGGAGAAGACCATCATGGAAGGAGGCATACCAGCAAGAGAAGAAGAGGAAGACCACGGAGAAGATGGATTCAGGATATAACTGATGGTTTGAACATGACAGCGGCAGAGACGGAACATCTGGCCTATGAGAAAAATCCCGGAAGACTGTTAGAGTGACAAAGTTCTGCTCAGGACAAGCTACTAGATGATGATGATGATGGCTTGTATTAGGAGCTTTAAGAAAAAACAAATTAACAAACACAGAATTTAAACCACAAACTCTTATTCCTTACTACACTCATTGCCTAGTCCAGCTAAAACCGCCCGTATTGCGGGACTAGGCAATCGCTACCGTAGAAATAATGATTTGTGACTCGAATTCTTTGTTTCGTAATATCTTTTTCGGAAGGTCCTAATACTAGTACCTATCTATTTATTAAGTGTTTTGTAGAGTTTTGCATTGGTCGGTCACGTTACTTCCATGCCTGATAAACGCATCCCAAAACAATTGATGAGCTTGAAAGAGGGCAGATGTCCAGTTGGTGTATGGCGAGCTTAAAGGGGGCAGATGTTCAGTTGATGTAAGGCGAGCTTAAAGAAGGCAGATGTCCAGTTGATGTATGGCGGAGCTTAAGAAGGCAGATGTCCAATTGATGTAGGCGAGCTTAAAGGAGCAGATGTCAGTTGATGTATGGTGAGCTTCAAGGGGGCAGATGTCCAGTTGATGTATGGCGAGCTTCAAGATGGCAGATGTCCAATTGATGTATGGCGAGCTTAAAGGGAGCAGATGTCCAGTTGATGTATGGCGAGCTTCAAGGGGGCAGATGTCCAGTTGATGTATGGCGAGCTTCAAGGACAGATGTCAGTTGATGTATGCGAGCTTAAAGGAGCAGATGTCAGTTGATGTATGGCGAGCTTAAAGAAGGCAGATGTCAGTTGATGTAAGGCGAGCAAAGAAGGCAGATGTCCAATTGATGTATGGCGAGCTTAAAGGGAGCAGATGTCCAGTTGATGTATGGTGAGCTTCAAGGGGGCAGATGTCCAGTTGATGTATGGCGAGCTTCAAGATGGCAGATGTCCAGTTGATGTAAGGCGAAGCTTAAAGGGACAGATGTCCAGTTGATGTATGGCGAGCTTCAAGGGGGCAGATGTCCAGTTGATGTTTGGCGAGCTTAAAGAAGACAGATGTTCAGTTGATGTATGGCGAGCTTAAAGGAGACAGATGTTCAGTTGATGTATGGCGATCTTAAAGGAGACAGATTTTCAGTTGATGTATGGCGATCTTAAAGGAGACAGATGTTCAGTTGATGTATGGCGAGCTTAAAGAAGACAGATGTTCAGTTGATGTATGGCGATCTTAAAGGAGACAGATGTTCAGTTGATGTATGGCGATCTTAAGGACAGATGTTCAGTTGATGTATGGCTAGCTTAAAGAAGGCAGATGTCCAGTTGATGTAAGGCGAGCTTAAAGGGGACAGATGTCCAGTTGATGTATGGCGAGCTTAAAGAAGACAGATGTTCAGTTGATGAATAGATAAAGATCTTGAGACACTTTTAAAGTGTCTTTAATGTCTTTTGATATTCTTCTTTTTCGAACTTTCCATATCCACCACTTGTTAACACTCTGTATGATTTGTATGTGATCTGAGCCTAATAGCAATTGTGCGTTGTACCAGTTATGCGCCTACAAGTAGGCCAGCACAACCGATTTATGCGCTGCTTATTATTTACTAGGGTAGCTTCCCTACATTAGTCACCTCTTACGACATGCCTTGTAGGTAGCAGTGGTACTATTCTTTGCTTCCCTTGTGGGTCCAGGCACCACACGGGCAACATGTTTCGATATAGAGACCACGCGGTGGGAATTCCTCTCGTCATATGTGGCGCTGTAACAACACAAGAGGAACCTGCATAGCTGAGAATCGTCGTGGGGCACAGAAAAAGGCAGCTGCACGAAATGACAGAACACACAACGCCCACATGTCTAACCATCATGACTGCTTACACCATGGTTGTCAGTACACTTGGGAGACACTGTAGAGAATGGGCTCCGGGCGTCGTCAATGCGGAGATTCTTGCACTCGTGGATGAGCACTCCCATCCAGATGATATCATTATCTACACCGATGGCTCTGTCAGACGCGGAACCAGATCATCGTGGGCTTATTCAGCACAGCGAAATGGTCGCACACTTCATGAGGACTGCGGCGCTTTCGAGGCAACGACATCGAGCATGACTATGGAGATCACTGCTGCCTCAAGGGCTCTGTCATGGGTGGCTGAGCAACAGGTTACTCATGCGATCATCATATCAGACTCGATGAATATGCTTCAACTGATTGAATCTGAAGTATGTGTGTGGAATGGGTGGATAGCATTCGGAGATCACATCTCAAGAAAATGACTTGGCTGTACACCTGGACATGCTGGAGTGCAGGGTAACGAGCGTGCAGACTTTCTTGCAAAACAATTAGTTTGTTCCTTTCGTGCCAAAGGCAGCACATGGAGCAGAGGTTTTAGATCTCCATGTGATACGGTTCTTTGCTAGCAGTTGGAGATCTTGTATGGTTTACATCCCAATAGTTTACTTTCTTGTTGGATGGTTCTTCGAAGAGTGGTCTTTGGTCTTCCACGTTTTCTTTTCCCAACTGGTGACCACATAAGGACTTGTCGATTTAGTCTCTTTCGTCTGATCTAAGAACATGATCTAAATATTTCCACCTTCGTTTCCTTATAATATTTGATACAGGTTGTTGGTGTGTTCTATCTCTCACTGTGTTGTTAGAAACGAAATCACTCCATTTTACTTTTAATAATTTTCGGAGACATTTATTCTCAAAGCTGTCAGTTTCTTGTCAATTTTCTTTGTTGATTTCAACTTTTCACAACCGTAGGTCAGTACAGAATCACACATGACCTAAATAATTTAACTTTTGTGCATATACTAAGGTCTTGAGATTGCCAGATATTCGTTAATTTAGTGAAGGCACTAGCTGCTATAGCAATACGATCTGGACACGTCTCAGACACTGGAACGAGTTCGAGAATTAGGCTTTAAGTGTGGACATGCCAGACAGTGTCGTCTTCGTGGTAGAGAGAAGATATATAATCAACTTCTCATGGGTACGGTGATGGATTTCAAATGGACTTTAGGATGGCTGCTGCGGCGGAGGATGAGCATGCATGGGAATGCCCAATGTGCCGTGACGTCGATCATAACATAACATAACATGCCTAACCTTCATCATGTATGCCCCACCTGGTTCTAGAGTTAAACTCTACAGCCACCTCCACACACCAAAGAGGTGCAGAAGCACACGTATAAGGCTGTTGTCATTATCGCTTGCGATGGACGGAAAAATTACTATTAGTATTATCGTAGAGAACAGGCGCGCCCGAGTAGTTACCGGGGCCCGCCCGAGTGGTTACCGGGGCTCGCCCGAGTGGTTACCGGTGCCCGCCCGAGTGGTTACAGGGACCGCCCGAGTGGTTACCGGGGCCCAAATTTGGGGTGTAAAGAATAGAGCCACTGTTACCTGCCACGCATGTCGTAGAGGCGCCTAAGGAGGTTTGAATGAAATCGGATGCCATGTCCTAAACGTGTGAAGTTTATGCGTTGAGGGCCTACCAAACCAATGTGCAACGTATACACGTTCTTGACAAAGATCAAACATATCACAAAGAGTGATTAAAATTGATCGTAAAGAACGAACGCAAAGAAGAAGGAGAAGAAGAGAACAGTAAATGAGAATGTAGGTATCCATTATTGTTTATTGCATAGGCCGGCCACTCAAAAGGTGGACATCAGAGATAACAGAGCTGACGACAAAATCTCGTTCTATAAATCTTTTCTTATCCGGACGCTATGAGGCTTCGAGACAAGAAAGAAGAAGGAGGTTATTGGAGGAGAGTGTTTAACTAGCGAGCTACGGGAACCATCCGTATATATTTATATCGAAATGTGTTGAGTGAAGACATAGCAGCTACATGTCTTTATTGAGTGCAGTGACTTCAGTTCAGTAGCCAATTACCAAAATAATGCCTTGCGTTCCTAAGGTCCTGAGTTCAAATATCTACAGCGTCTTTTGTTCAGGTGCATTTTTCGGAGATCCCAACAATTGTCTCCGGAACTAATGATTTCGTGCTTTGTTTTATACTCTCAGTAGCTGGGGTGCCATTCTGCAGAAAGGGACCAGGGACTATGAGGTTGTGAATGAAGCAATGAAATAAATCATTTGTAAATACTCTTTTGTGATGAAGGACACGATTCCTGGACGAGGAGGCAGTGGTTGAACATGACGATGGCAGCAACATGACATTAATGAAATTTTGTACCTTGTTGGAGAAAGCGGGAAAAACCTGCTGGTGGGGAGGATCGATACATAGGATCCCGTGTGTTGCCGACAATCCAAGGGGCAAAGAATACTACCACTGCGACCTACAAGGCACGTCGCTAGAGGTGACTGATGTAGGACATAGGGAAGCTGCCCTAGTAAATAAAAAGCATCACAGAAATCGAATATGCTGGCCTACTTGTAGGCGCATAAGTTGCACAACGTACAATCGCTCTTAGGCTCAGATCACATACAACTCACAGAGTGGTTAACAAGTCGGCAATGTGGTGCGTTCGAAAAAGAAGCAGAATGAAACTTTGAATCTTGTTGCAGGAGGCGAGAGAACCAGCTTGGCGTCGAGGAATCGACACATAAAAAATAACACAATGACCATACTGTATCTTTGTCAGAATCCTTGCAATCCAACTGCTACGCCAATGCCACTTTTTTCTACTTAAAATCAATTGAGCGCCTATTGGGAATACCTCAGTGCAAAAATATAGATTCTATCCCGTTTCCACGCAGTTTCATCTATTTTTTCTAATTTCTGAGCCGCCTCTGACACTTTCTATTAGCTCTCTTCCAGGTGTACAGATCGATATTTTAGCATCGATCTCAAATTACCTACAAATAGTAGTCTATTAATTCGTGCCTGTTCTAATACGTGTTTTGGTATCAGACATCAATATCTAGATGCGTAAGCAAGCATTTAACTGAATAGTAATGTTAGTATATACCAGCGAGAGTTGGAAATTGACTAAAGATATTCTTCTACATCTTCTTCTTCTTCTTCTTCTGCTTCTTCTTCATCTTCTTCTTCTTCTTCTTCTTCTTCTTCTTCTTCTTCTTCTTACCCCAGGAATTATGAATTTTCACTCTTTTTCCTGAAGTGCAATGAAGTGAAAAATGAAGTGCAATGAAATGAAAAATGGAGTGCAATGGATTAAAATATTTTCAAAGAATTTTGCATTGGCAGCGGCTTTCCAGCCTGCCATTCTCGATTTAGTACAAGTGCTCTTTAGTGCTCAAATTGAACATGTGTCCTACGTTTAATTGCCCGTTTTTAATAGGACTAGAAGCTCGATATCACCTACACTGAGATCAGGGATCTCTGGAAAATATCCAGATGGTTCCAGGAGGAAGTGACCTGGCACATTTAGCTCGAGAGATGAGTACCTAACCTCTACGCTACAGAGACATCTTTCACTACCAACTACGCAGCTGCGTCGCTGCAATACCGATGCTTGTAGAATTGAACGTTTATCGAACAAACAATAATGGAATCCTAAAACCGACATTTCCGTCAAAAACTTATATTATCTCTGCATATGTGGCGGTGACAAACTTATTTTGCGTCCCAAGAAATAACCTCCGGGTTTAAAAATAAAAGACAAATTTCGCTCATTTGATTTCACTTTTACGAGATGTTCTTGTCAATCAATGTCTTCTTCTTCTTCTTCTTTGCGTTCGTTCTTTACAACCAATTTTAATCACTCTTTGTGATATGTTTGATCTTTGCCGACGTGTATACCGTTGCTTTGGTTTGGTACGCCCTAAACGCATAGACTTCTACGTTGGACATGTGCATCCGATTTCATAACCTCCTTAGTCGCCTCCTATATATATCTACTTACCTGGGATGGGGATGGTTCTATTTTGATCTAGTTCTAAGAATTGTTTTGGTTTATTTGTTGTGTTTGAACTTAAGTCTGGTGGTTCACAGCGAGAGATAGAACACACCAACAACGCAGTGAGAGATAGAACACACCAACAACACAGTGAGAGATAGAACACACCAACAACACGTGAAATAGAACACACCAACACACAGTGAGGATAGAACACACCAACAACCCGTACTCAAATTTTAAAGAAACGAGGTAATATTTGGGTCATGTTCTTAGATCAGACGAAAGAGACTAAATCGACAAGTCCTTATGTGGTCACCAGTTGGGAAAAGAACACGTGGAAGACCAAGACCCTCTTCGAAGAACCATCCAACAAGAAAATAAACTATTGGAATGTAAAACCATACAAGATCTGCAACTGCTAGCAAAGAACCGTATCACATTGAGATCTAAAACCTCTGCCTATGTCCGCCTTTGACACGAAAGGAACTAACTAACTAACATAAGACTGATTCGACGTTCTCTTTCTCTCTCTCTATCTCTCTTTCTCTCTATCTCTCTCTCTTTCTTTCTATCTCTCTTTCTCTCTATCTCTCTATCTCTCTCTCTTTCTCTTTCTCTTTCTCTCTCTCTCTCTCTATCTCCTCTATCTCTCTATCTCTCTTTCTCTCTATCTCTCTCTCTCTCTATCTCTCTTTCTATCTCTCTATCTCTCTTTCTCTCTATCTATCTCTCTTTCTCTCTATCTCTCTATCTCTCTTTCTCTCTATCTCTCTATCTCTCTATTTCTCTTTCTCTCTATCTCTCTATTTCTCTATCTCTCTTTCTCTCTATCTCTCTCTCTTTCTCTATATCTCTCTATCTTTCTCTCTCTCTCTTTCTCTCTATCTCTCTCTCTATCTCTCTATCTCTCTATCTCTTTATCTCTCTATCTCTCTATTTCTCTTTTCTCTCTCTATCTCTCTATCTCCTCTATCTCTCTATCTCTCTTTCTCTCTATCTCTCTATCTCTCTTTCTATCTCTCTATCTCTCTTTCTATCTATCTCTCTTTCTCTCTATCTTTCTAGCTCTCTTTCTCTCTATCTCTCTATCTCTCTATCTCTCTATTTCTCTTTCTCTCTGTCTCTCTTCTCTCTTCTCTTTCTCTCTATCTCTCTCTCTCTCTATCTCTCTCTCTTTCTCTCTATCTCTCTATCTCTCTTTCTCTCTCTCTCTATCTCTCTATCTCTCTTTCTCTCTATCTCTCTTTCTCTCTCTATCTCTCTATCTCTCTTTCTCTGCCATTTTAGCAGATTGGGGCATAGACCCTCAACCAACTCATGCAAGTCTTCCTATCTCTAGCTATCTCCTCAGTTCCCTCAGTAAGTAAAAGTAAAAGAACCCTTTCATACCTCGTGGTATATAGGTCAATACAGTGTTAGGTCTGTATTTTCATTGACCGTCGGCACACGATGGGTGATGTGGTCAGCATCATGCCGGCCGCCTTTACTTTCCCAGAGCATGTCTGGTACCCAATTACGGCTGGGTCGACCTGAGAGCCGTATCGGTCGGGAAAAATTCCACGCGCACTGCGGGAGTTGAATCCAGACCACCAACCTTGAGAAGCGAGTTCACACTAACAACTACGCTACCGCGGCTTTCTAGTTCCCTCCAGCTCTTCTTTATATTGTTGATCTCTGCTTCCAAATCTCATCTCCATGTATTTCTATGCATCAGTTTCTTTCTCAGGTTCCTGTGGGTTCCAGGAAAGGACCTTTCTTGTTATATTCCCCATTGGTTTTCTCAAAATGTGTTTTATAGCCCCGGCGTCTTTTTTTAACCTCTTGGTTCACTGTAATCTGTCTTGTTCTTTCCATAAGTTCCTCATTTATGACCCTATCATACGATCTCAGTCCCTCTATTCTCCGCAGACACCAGTTGATGAATTTTTTCATTCATGAGATTAACATTATAACTACAAGATTAACACGACCGCTTTCCATATAGCTAGAAACATGATCACCTATACCCTATAATCAGCAACCATTTGAAAATAGATCGATCGTTATAGAACGAACGCAATCTGACAAAATTTCGAGCGTTTATTCGAATACCGCAACAAACAATTCATATAAATAAAATGTCTTGATATTGTGCATATTTTGGTATTGGAAAACGCATTGAGATTGTATTTTCCACGGGATGTAACCGAATATAAATTTCTCTCGAGCAAGTTTACGCTAGTTACGTCCCATTAGTTAAGATAATTTAAGTTCTGCTTTATTAGCGCACGGTGGCGGCTGTGGCTTATGGGAATAGTGACTAGGCCTTCTTCTTCCTCTTCGATCGTTCTAGGCCTGTTTTAATCATTCTCATTGTGATTTATAAACAGCCAAACATTAGAACGTGATGTACGTGCACCAGCCTTCAGCACCTATTTGAGCTCAGTTGCTTATCCTTCGGTGGGGTGTTAGATTTCAGCCAGCTTTTCATTTACTAGGTGAGCTTTCCTAGGGTTCGATCAGCTTTGCCGTATTTTTGGGCTTTGTGATCTACGCCGAGACAGTGAGTTACGCTGTTTATGCCCGTTCTGACTGAGAAATATTTCTCGGGGCTTGTAAGCTTATCCTCGGACGGCGTCTTACTCGTATAAAACACCGTGTAAAGTATCGGCCTTCGCCAATGTTCGGACCCGAACTTCCTGTCTGATCCGTGCATTGTCGGCCTTGCTTTACCGTACATTTTGAGTTTGATCCGGAGAAGGAACATTCTCAGCCTCTTCTAGACGCGTATTGGTACGTGGCAATTTGCAATTAACCTCAAAGCACTGGCATGGGGCCCAGTACAAACAATGTAGAGGGTCGTTTCAGTCGGCACTATCAGCGTAACTGAGGATTTTGCGCTCGCCGCCATCACCCGCCCCAGTTATTCCGGGGATGTTAGTTACGACTGCAATCGAACCTTGCCCGGTTGCCCCAAGGCTGGCAGTTCCGTTAGGCATCACCAACCTCAGTTCTTCCGGGGATGTTAATTTTTAATCGCACAGTACCTTGCACGGTTTTCCCAGGGCGGGTAGTTTCGTTATGCACTAAACGCAACTTGTTCTTTTGCGCTCGGCAAACCTTGCCCAGTACATGTATCTGCACCAGGCTACCGATGCGGGGTCAGCTGCAATCTTCTCTCGCACCAACATGAGGGTAGACTTTTATTCGTTACGGTCCTGTCTTATTTATTCTTGCCGACGGACTGACAATGTTTGCCCCCTCCTCAGGGCTTCGAGCTTCGCCCTACGTGGGCATACGTTTGGTCACTGGATGCACTCTCATCCATGTCAGAGACGTTTCGTTGCTGTTTCTTTGCGTTCAGGGACTTGGGCAATATCTTGTTGGACATCGGTCAGGAGATTTGTGCGTTTTGTTTGTATGTATCTGTATTGTATTTCCGTAATTGCACTGCTACCACTACCAGTAGTTTTCTCCCCGATCCCTGCCCCTCTTAGCCAGACCGGAACCAGAGTCTGTTTCAAGGGTCACCGCGTGGAGGTTGGGGGCAGGGTCTTGGTTAGCGCGCCCTCTCGCTAACCCTGGCTCATGTTACCACCATGACCTCATGAGCCTTTTGACCCCGTGACTAGGTCTATTAACCCCGACGTTCTGAGTTCGAATCACGCTGCAGATAGTTTGGTTGTAAATTATTTCGAGCGGATTTTTACACAAAAAGGGCGATGTTTATCATCATCATTAAATAGCTTGTCCCAAGCAGAACTTTGCCACCCCAATAGTCCTCAGGAATTTCTCTCTCTCATAGGCCAGCCGCTCTGCCTCTGCAGCTGTCATGTTCAAACCATCAGTTACATCCTGAATCCATCTTATCCGTGGTCTTCCTCTTCTTTTCTTTGCCGGTATGTCTCCTTCCATGATGGTCTTCTCCAACCCTTCATGCCTCCTTCCATGATAGTCTTCTCCAACCCTTCATGTCTCCTTCCATGATAGTCTTCTCCAACCCTTCATGTCTCCTTCCATGATGGTCTTCTCCAACCCTTCATGCCTCCTTCCATGATAGTCTTCTCCAACCCTTCATGTTCTCCTTCCATGATGGTCTTCTCCAACCCTTCATGCCTCCTTCCATGATAGTCTTCTCCAACCCTTCATGTCTCCTTCCATGATAGTCTTCTCCAGCCCTTCATGTCTCCTTCCATGATGGTCTTCTCCAACCCTTCATGCCTCCTTCCATGATAGTCTTCTCCAGCCCTTCATGCCTCCTTCCATGATAGTCTTCTCCATCCCTTCATGCCTCCTTCCATGATGGTCTTCTCCAGCCCTTCATGTCTCCTTCCATGATAGTCTTCTCCAACCATTCATGCCTCCTTCCATGATAGTCTTCTCCAATCCTTCATGCCTCCTTCCATGATAGTCTTCTCCAACCCTTCATGCCTCCTTCCATGATAGTCTTCTCCAACCCTTCATGTCTCCGTCCATGATAGTCTTCTCCAACCCTTCATGTTCTCCTTCCATGATGGTCTTCTCCAACCCTTCATGTCTCCTTCCATGATAGTCTTCTCCAACCCTTCATGTCTCCTTCCATGATAGTCTTCTCCAACCCTTCATGTTCTCCTTCCATGATGGTCTTCTCCAACCCTTCATGTCTCCTTCCATGATGGTCTTCTCCAACCCTTCATGCCTCCTTCCATGATGGTCTTCTCCAACCCTTCATGCCTCCTTCCATGATAGTCTTCTCCAACCCTTCATGTCTCCTTCCATGATAGTCTTCTCCAGCCCTTCATGTCTCCTTCCATGATGGTCTTCTCCAACCCTTCATGCCTCCTTCCATGATAGTCTTCTCCAACCCTTCATGCCTCCTTCCATGATGGTCTTCTCCAACCCTTCATGCCTCCTTCCATGATAGTCTTCTCCAGCCCTTCATGTCTCCTTCCATGATGGTCTTCTCCAACCCTTCATGCCTCCTTCCATGATAGTCTTCTCCAGCCCTTCATGCCTCCTTCCATGATGGTCTTCTCCAACCCTTCATGCCTCCTTCCATGATGGTCTTCTCCAACCCTTCATGCCTCCTTCCATGATAGTCTTCTCCAACCCTTCATGCCTCCTTCCATGATGGTCTTCTCCAACCCTTCATGCCTCCTTCCATGATAGTCTTCTCCAACCCTTCATGCCTCCTTCCATGATAGTCTTCTCCAACCCTTCATGCCTCCTTCCATGATGGTCTTCTCCAGCCCTTCATGCCTCCTTCCATGATGGTCTTCTCCAACCCTTCATGCCTCCTTCCATGATAGTCTTCTCCAACCCTTCATGCCTCCTTCCATGATAGTCTTCTCCATCCCTTCATGCCTCCTTCCATGATGGTCTTCTCCAGCCCTTCATGTCTCCTTCCATGATAGTCTTCTCCAACCCTTCATGTCTTCTTCCATGATAGTCTTCTCCATCCCTTCATGCCTCCTTCCATGATGGTCTTCTCCATCCCTTCATGCCTCCTTCCATGATGGTCTTCTCCAGCCCTTCATGTCTCCTTCCATGATGGTCTTCTCCAACCCTTCATGTCTCCTTCCATGATGGTCTTCTCCAGCCCTTCATGCCTCCTTCCATGATGGTCTTCTCCAACCCTTCATGCCTCCTTCCATGATGGTCTTCTCCAACCCTTCATGCCTCCTTCCATGATAGTCTTCTCCAACCCTTCATGCCTCCTTCCATGATGGTCTTCTCCAACCCTTCATGTCTCCTTCCATGATAGTCTTCTCCAACCCTTCATGTCTCCTTCCATGATGGTCTTCTCCAACCCTTCATGCCTCCTTCCATGATGGTCTTCTCCAACCCTTCATGCCTCCTTCCATGATAGTCTTCTCCAACCCTTCATGCCTCCTTCCATGATAGTCTTCTCCAACCCTTCATGCCTCCTTTTCTGATGGTCTTCCAACCCTTCATGTCTCCTTCCATGATGGTCTTCCCCAGCCCTTCATGTCTCCTTCCATGATAGTCTTCTCAACCCTTCATGCCTCCTTCCATGATGGTCTTCTCCAACCCTTCATGCCTCCTTCCATGATAGTCTTCTCCAGCCCTTCATGTCTCCTTCCATGATGGTCTTCTCCAACCCTTCATGCCTCCTTCCATGATGGTCTTCTCCAACCCTTCATGCCTCCTTCCATGATAGTCTTCTCCAACCCTTCATGCCTCCTTCCATGATAGTCTTCTCCAACCCTTCATGCCTCCTTCCCTGATGGTCTTCCCAACCCTTCATGTCTCCTTCCATGATGGTCTTCCAGCCCTTCATGTCTCCTTCCATGATAGTCTTCTCCAACCCTTCATGCCTCCTTCCATGATAGTCTTCTCCAACCCTTCATGCCTCCTTCCATGATGGTCTTCTCCAACCCTTCATGCCTCCTTCCATGATGGTCTTCTCCAACCCTTCATGTCTCCTTCCATGATAGTCTTCTCCAACCCTTCATGTCTCCTTCCATGATAGTCTTCTCCAACCCTTCATGCCTCCTTCCATGATGGTCTTCTCCAACCCTTCATGCCTCCTTCCATGATGGTCTTCTCCAACCCTTCATGTCTCCTTCCATGATAGTCTTCTCCAACCCTTCATGCCTCCTTCCATGATGGTCTTCTCCAACCCTTCATGCCTCCTTCCATGATAGTCTTCTCCAACCCTTCATGTCTTTTTATGTGTTTATATATCACAATAAGAATGATCAAAATTGATTAAAATAACGATCGCGATCGCGAGAGAGAGAGAACCCGGACCACGCTCATCAATAGCGAGAGCACTAACAACTACACTACTGCGCTAATAAGTTAGTTAATTGCATATCCTTTACATGACTTTGCAAATCAACCCCAGCTTTTTAACGCTGTTTGTGATTTTTCTAGGCATTATTACGTTCAGTAGTTTGTCCATTTCTTTCTGAACAGGTGACACCATCGTCTTTGTGTAAAAATCCACGCTAAACAATTTGCAATCAATCTGTCCGCAGCGTGATTCGAACTCAGAACGTCGGAGTTAATAGACCGAGTCACTATCCCTAAACCACAGACGCCACCAAAACGTAGGTACAGTGTTCAATTTGAGCTCGTAAAAATCAATTTTTCAGTTCAAAATCGAGAAGAGCAGGCTGGAAAGTCGCTGCCCGGGACATATTCATTAGAAAAGATTAAAATTAACATTCCTACAAAAATATCTTCACTATCTTCAAAATAACACCAGTGACCCTCGCCAGTGCTACAGAGTTCGTGCACTGCAGCTTAAATCTTCCTGTGTAAGAAAGAGATCGAAGCACACATGGTTACCCACCGAAGTGCAATGATGATAGTCCTATCAAATTAAACAATCAAAGACTTCAATGAATAACTTTACTATCAGGCACTACCTAATGGAAAAAAACCTAACTGCAGACAGATTTATGTAGAAGATGCAATATCTTGTTTCTATTCTTCTTCTTTACGTTCGTTCTTTACGATCAATTTTAATCACTCTTTGTGATATGTTTCATCTTTGACAAGAACGTGTATACGTTGTACATTGGTTTGGTAGGCCCCTAAACGTGTAGACTTCTACAAGCTTAGGAAACGTGCATCCGATTTCAGACAAACCTTCTTAGCCGCCTCTTACGACATGCGTGACAGGTATCAGTGGTTCTATTCTTTACACCCCAAATTTTAGCCCGCCTGCCCAGTGTGTTCGTAGCGCGTTGGACTTCGGGTGACTAGCCCTCTGTGAGTGCGGGTTCAATTCCGCGGTCTGGCAGAAAACCACAGGTTCTCCAGATCACCGTGGCACCGAACCGAAGGGTTACGATGTCCATGGCACCAGCCGAAGAACTAAAAGCTCAAGTGCTTCTGGATCCGAAAAAAAAACAAACAACATTTGAGCCTCGGTAAGGTAACCACTCGGGCGCAAAGCCTCGGTAACCACTCGGGCGCAAAGCCTCGGTAACCACTCGGGCGCAAAGCCTCGGTAACCACTCGGGCGCAAAGCCTCGGTAACCACTCGGGCGCAAAGCCTCGGTAACCACTCGGGCGCAAAGCCTCGGTAACCACTCGGGCGCAAAACCTCGGTAACCACTCGGGTGCAAAGCCTCGGTAACCACTAGGCGCAAAGCCTCGGTAACCACTAGGCGCAAAGCCTCGGTAACCACTCGGCGCAAAGCCTCGGTAACCACTAGGCGCAAAGCCTCGGTAACCACTCGGGCGCAAAGCCTCGGTAACCACTCGGGCGCAATATCTTTTGAAAATATAGGTAGAATTAAGCTGAAAGACAAGAGAGACAAACAAAAACTCAGAAGTTGTCGCATCAACACACTTGCCAATTGACCGACTGTAAGATGAAAAAGGACATATATATATTTATATATATATCAGTGGCGGCTCGTGGTCATTTTGTTGATGGGGGTCAGACATTTTTTCCGGATAAATCATGGT
The DNA here is from genome assembly GCA_020796225.1 of Arion vulgaris. Classification (NCBI taxonomy): domain Eukaryota; kingdom Metazoa; phylum Mollusca; class Gastropoda; order Stylommatophora; family Arionidae; genus Arion; species Arion vulgaris. Next base: position 14,068,078 of record CM036778.1, read on the forward strand.
TTTTGGTTGCTATATTTTATTTATAAAATAATAAATACAAGTTATACATTATTTTTGGTGGGGCCGGGCCCCACTGACCCTTAATGACGAGCCGCCACTGATATATATATATATATATAAAATGAGAGTTGTTGCATATCCTTTACAGGATTTCGCTATCAACAATTGTAAACGTATCGTTGATTTTCAAGGAAGCACTTATACGTTCAGTAGTTTACCATTGCTTTCTGAACAGTGAGGTATATTTCTGTCGTTCGTAAAAATCTACGGAAAAAAATTTGCTTCCAAATTGCCCGACGCGGTACGTCAACCAGGTACACTTATGTTCTGTTCGAGTTCACTAGCTGTTAAGCTACAAACGCTGAGCAGTGTGGAAAAGAGGTTTAAGGATGAAGTAGAATCAGCCCCCAAATTCGAAAATAAAAACTACGGTCATTGGATTCTTACCCCTCATCTGTAACACCACATCACTGGGGCCTTCAGAGATTTTTCGATCTGTTTATTTACTGTCCGTGACTCTCATCCCCACGTATAACTTTTTATTCTTCGATCGACTCATATCGACCACTTGTTAACCGCTCTTTGTGATTTGTATATGATCCGAGCCTAAGAGCGATTGTATAAAGGGTTTTAAAGGATTGACTTCACTGCACCGGGTTTTACCACATATGGCTCGGTCCCTCTCCGCAGAAATGGCACGCCACCTGTCGAAAGTATTGCACAAAGCACGAACTCCGTAGCTCCGGCAACAATCCTAGGGGGCTCTGGAAAAAACTGCACTCGTGAACAGAAGGCCGCGGTCGGATTCGAACCCACGACCTTCGACTCGCAAGGCAAAGGGCTTAACCACTCAGCCACAGAGACCCCAAGCTATGCGCCTATAATAAGACCAGCACATCCGATTTCTGCAACGCTTTTTATTTTCTAGGGTAGCATACCTAGCTCCCTACCTCAGTCACTTCTTACGATATGCATTGTATTACTTACTTACTTAATCCCGTCATGCCTAGTGACACATGGGGCTTCAGAAAGGACTTTCCATGCTCTCCTGTCCCGTGCAACCTTCAGCGCAGAGCCCCACGTCAGAGATGCGGTGTCCAGTTCCTCTTCCATCATGCGCCTCCATGTTGTCCGTGGTCTGCCTTTCTTTCTCTTTCCCTCTGGTGTCCAAGTGAGGGCTATCCTTGCAGGCATTTCTTGTCTCATTCTCATAACATGTCCGAGCCATTTCCATCTTCTCTTTTGAGTAATATGCATTGTATGTCGCAGTGTTACTATTCTTTGCTCCCTTGAGCGCCCAGCCACACATGGGAGGTATGTATAACGGTATGGGAGGTATGTATAGTGGAGGTATGAACGGTATGGGAGGTATGTATAACGGTATGGGAGGTATGTATAACGGTATGGGAGGTATGTATAACGGTATGGGAGGTATGTATAACGGTATGGGAGGTATGTATAACGGTATGGGAGGTATGTATAACGGTATGGGAGGTATGTATAACGGTATGGGAGGTATGTATAACGGTATGGGAGGTATGTATAACGGTATGGGAGGTATGTATAACGGTATGGGAGGTATGTATAACGGTATGGGAGGTATGTATAACGGTATGGGAGGTATGTATAACGGTATGGGAGGTATGTATAACGGTATGGGAGGTAGTGTAGTAACGGTATGGGAGGTATGTATAACGGTATGGGAGGTATGTATAACGGTATGGGAGGTATGTATAACGGTATGGGAGGTATGTATAACGGTATGGGAGAAATATACATATATGAGCTGTAAAACTCTTGTCCTAACAAGGATCCAACTTGTCCACGCCAAAGACAGTACCAACGACACGAGTGTAACATCTCAGGAACTCTCAGTCTGACATTTGAGATCAATCGATAAAGTTCGATCGCAGAAATAATTGCCAATTTGAAAGGTCAAATCAATTGCTATTTATCCCTGTTCATTACTAGACACTACAAATGGAGACAATACAGCCACATTGACAGCTACACTGCCAGCCACACTGCCAGTCACATCTGTACAAATTATTCAACTTTTTTCCTGAAAAGTAGATGATTTTTAACATCCGCAGTAACAACTACATTGGCACCCAGATCTGTACACATTTTTTTAACGTTTCGGTAAATTAGATAGTTTTTGGACAGCCACATTGACATCCACATTGACATCCACATTGACATCCTCATTGACAGCCACATTGACATCCACATTGACAGCCACATTGACATCCACATTGACAGCCACATTGACATCCACATTGACAGCCACATTGACATCCACATTGACAGCCACATTGACATCCACATTGACATCCACATTGACATCCACATTGACATCCACATTGACATCCACATTGACATCCACATTGACATCCACATTGACATCCACATTGACATCCACATTGACATCCACATTGACATCCACATTGACATCCACATTGACATCCACATTGACATCCACATTGACATCCACACCTGAGCATATTGTTTATGTTTCTGTAAAGTAGATGAGTTTTGGACAGTCACATTTGTACAAATTATTCAACTTTTCTTCTACAAACTCAGACATTGGCTAAGGGCGATACCTGTCAGACGTCGATCATCCTACTCTAGCAAGATGACGTCCCAGTGGCAAGCCCAACCGTCCCGCAGTTCTAGGGAATGTTACAAAAGTAAATAAGCTGGCAAGAAATCGGATGTGCTGGCCTAGGCAACCATAGACGCATAACTTGGCACAACGCATGATTGATCTTAGGCTCAGATCACATACAAACCATAAAGAGTGGTTTAATAATGGGTCGATATGGAGCGTTAGCAGAAGAAGAAGAAGAACTCTTCTACTGTACGCATGGATATTGAGTGAATCGTACGTGTCGATTCCTCCCCGCCAATAAAAGCTGACACATTCCGTTTCTGAGGGCATCTTTTTGTTTGAGGTTGTTCTCAAGACAGTTGCAGTTCCCTGCTGACGAGATCTGTCTTCCCGGGTTTGTCTGGAGTCGTCATACTCTAGGTAACTTCAGCCTTCTGTTGCCGGGCTCACCAGCCCAGACTTTAATGCAGGGTGTGCTCTCTGGACACTATAGTTGAATCCCATATACCTAAAGAAAGTGTCATAGAAGTAGAAGGCAAGACAAGAAAAGGATGTCCTCCTCAAGAGAGAGAGAGGACAAGTGCTATTTGTCCCATAGCTGGGGATGGGTTGATTGTAGGCAGGGCATTTACCACTCGCCGGTGGGTTCTGCACTGTCACCTTATGAGGCCCCATCCTGCTCCCCGCCTTTGGTCTGGCCTTTCACCTTCAGTCTGTTCGGCTTGGTTAGACCTGCCAGGAGTTAGACACCCGCCGACATAGCCAGAAGAATCCTAAAAGTACACAAATCCTCCAACAACGATAAGGTAGACTAATGTGCAGAGACCTTCAGTCTGTTTGGCTTAGTTAGACCTGCCAGAAGTTAGACTCCCGCAGACATAGCCTGAAGGATCCTAAACCACTTGTCAAACCACTCTTTGTGATTTGTATGTGCTCCAAGCCTAAGAGCAATTGTACGTTGTACCAGTTATGCGCATACATGTAGGTCACATCAAACGATTTCTGTGACGCTTTTTTATTGACTAGGTCGCTTCCTAGACCCCTACCTCTTTCGCCTCTTACGACATGCCTTGTAGGTTCTTTGCTCCCCTTGCTAGCCCGGGCAACACACGGGCATCACTCGGGCATCACACGGGCATCACTCGGGCATCACACGGGCATCACTCGGGCATCACTCGGGCATCACACGGGCATCACTCATACCGAAACTTACCCTTTTGGATCATCGACTAAGAGTCAGATACAATAACTGCCCCAGTAAACGATGCAATGGAGGGCAGCATTAACGGCTTCAACTTCCAGTCTCATATGGACGTAGTAGTCATATAGTCTCCACATCGCTCTGCAAGAACCCTACCATGCGCATTATTCAAGAAATGATGATAAACTAGGACACTGACCTTATAAAACGATCCAATATGGCACCTCTGGTCATCTATCCTCGTTCCCTGAAGACGTTCCAACATCTCAAACAGGTCACAGTTCTGGTAATGTAAGACGTACAAGTAGGTCATGTCATTAAACTTGTACAACCACAGTCAACTCTAATATTAGGTAGCATAACTGACCAGGAAAACCCTGACCTAGTTTCAGTTGGGGGACCGGAATTTAGATATGATGAATAGAACACTGCGAGCATTTTTACAAATTTTCTCAATTCTGTGAGTCTATGGTTATTTATTGATGAAAAATATTCCTAATATTGATATTCCTTATTGTTAAACTTAACTTGTTACATAATATAACCTTGATTTAACATTTTGTGTTGATTTTAAACTGAATTCGTCTATGTACAACAATACTGGAATGTGAGGACACGGGACCGGTTGTGGTCTTATTTCCTTGAATTTTACCTGAGTCCCCGGCCGTATGAGTTTATAGTCGGCTGTGGTACAATGAAATATCCTTTACAGGACTTTGCAAGTCAACCACAGCTTTTTAACGCCGTTTGTGATTTTTCTTGGCATTATTACGTTCAGTAGTTTGCAATTGCTTTCAGAACGAGTGATGCCATCGTCCTTTTGTAAAAATCCATGCGAAACCATTTGCAACCAAACTGTCCGCAGCGTGATTCGAACTCAGAACGTCGGGGTCACTATCTCCTAAACCACAAACACCAAATGAAATTATTACAGAAGAATATTAAACAGAAGGCGGAGCAACTAGTGATGTGGGTCAGGGCTAGATGGCTATTGATAACAGAAAAGAATTAATTTCACTCTAGGCGTATCATGTTACATATTATGTAACATGAGTATAAGAAGTTTTCAGAACCCCCAGGGTAAACAACGGAGCCAAAGCATTGATCAATAAATATGCAAATAAATACATAGTAAATGGGATCTCTGAGGCCTAGAAGTTAGGTGCTTGTCTCTCGTTATAAAGGTACTCGGTTCGCTCTCATATGGAGACATCGGTATATTTTTTCCAGATATCCCTGATCTCAGTGTAGGTGAGAACAAGTTCCTAGTCATATCGAAGACGGACGATAAAACGTTCAATTTTAGCACGTAAAAGAGCCCTGTGAGCGTCTGTCGCTCAAACGATAGTGAGCGGGATCACAAACCCAAGCGTACCTGGTTCAAACCCCACGGTGGGCAAGTTTGGCAGCAAATTCGTTTCCGTGGGATTTTTACAAAATGTCAAAATAGACCTCACAGTTCAGAAAGCAATGACAAACTACTGAACGTATAATGGTGATTAGAAAATCAACGACTCGTTTACCGTGGTTGATGGATACGTCCTTTAGGATATGCCACGATTTTCATTTTCAAAAGAACCCTTGGCAGTTCATAATCGAGAAGACCAGGCTGTTAACCCGCTGCCCGGTCAAAATTCGTGGGAAAAGATTAAAAATAAGTTTTCTACAACAATATCTTCAACTTCTTCAATATTACATCGGGGACCTTCGCCGGTGCTACGGATCTCGTGCACTATAGCTGAGATCTTCTTATGTAAGAAAGAGGTCGGAGAACACATGGTTGATCACCAAAGTGCAATGATGATGGCTATATCTATCAATAAATAGACAATGAACAAGTTTTAGAAGCTACTATAAAAATAAAAAATTACTAAACGCAAGATTAGGAACACAAACCTTAATTTCTTATAGCAACCCATTGCCTAGCCATACAGACGAACGTTAGGAGTCTCTGTGGTTAAGTGGTTGAGCTCTTTGCCTTGCGAGTTGAAAATCATGGGTTCGAACCAAAACCACGCCGTTCTGTTCACGAGTGCAGTTTATTTTTTTATTTTTTGTTTTATTTCTTGTTCGTTTGTTTACAGAGATCCCTAGCCATTTGGCTGCTAAGGACGTTTTCCCATTGACTTCTAAAGACGCATTAACACGTCTGTTATTATCTCTCCTCTTTGGGCTAAAGACGTGTTAACACGTTATACATTTCTACTGTCACTGCTATAGGCGTACATTCACGTTTGTAACCTAGAAACAAATAGTAGCTATTGTTAGCTCCGTCTTCGGAAAGTATGTAGCAGCGAAAGGGTTAAGATAGTTGTTGAGCTTATGGAGTTCGTGCATTGTGCAATACTCTCGGCAGCTGGCGTTCCATTTCTGGGGAGAGGGACCGAACAATATGGGGTAAAACCTGGTGAATGAAGTAAATCCTTCGGCTTTAAGACCCTTTTAAAACAGACGAGCTTTCTTACGAAGACAACTAGCCAACCCTCCTAAGATAAGATAGGTTTTGTGATAAATCTTCCATTCTGTCATTCTATCTTTCTATTTCTTTTGTTGTTACACTGCTAACCGGTTGTTGCCCAGTGTCGTGGTGTTCTGTGTTTGTCTTGTTCTTCTCGGGTGACTTGCCTGATCGATTTCTATGTCCGTTATCATGATTACATTACTCCATCCATCCATCTTTGCCTTCGTCTTTCTAGCGCAGCGTTTCATAAATTGGGGTCCGCGTGGTACTCACGGGGGTCCTAAAGTGATTGAAGAAATCTTCTTCTTTACGTTCCCGCCAGACTGATGGACCAACTTTTATCATGAATTTTACTGTTGTTTTTAGGGACTCCGTTCCTCCGTACAGCTTTTCGCGAAGCTCTGTGTGTTGTGGCCATGACTCTTTCCTTATACCTGCTAACTGTTGACAGTCTTGCAAGACATGTTCTGCCGTCATGTCTGCCATTTTGCAGGGGCACAGGCTAGTTGTGCCGATTTTAAATTTATGGAACATGTGGGCTCGGAGCTTGTTGTGTCCGGTACGGAGGCGAAATATGGCAACTTGTTCACTTCGAGAGAGACCATAGTATCCGTCACTGTCTGTGTACTGAGGGTGGTCTTTTGCCCATTTGCTTCTATAGTGCGAACCGATGGTTGTTTTGACTTCCTCATAACTGATCTCGAGATCAGTCTGGGTAGTCTCCGCCCTCTTTGGCTAGTTTGTCGGCTGCTTCGTTTCCCCTAACGTTGCAGTGTGGACGGTATCCACTGGATGACGGTGCGTTTGAGTGAACTCGTTAGTTTATATTATAATTGTTGACATTTTAAACAGAAAAGAAATATTTTAAACTGTGTATTTTTTTTTCCCGATCCAGAAGCACTTGAGCTTTCAGTTCTACTTCTCGGTGCCACGGTCATCGTAACCCTTCGGTTCTATGCCACGAACACCGTAAATCTGGAGAATCTGTGTCTTTTCTGCCAGCCCGCGGAATTGAACCCGCACTCACAGGGAGCTTGTCACCCGTCATCCAACGCGCTTCGAACACGCTGGGCAGGCGGGCATAACAAATGTGTATAAAAACAGTGGTAAACTAGTTCCACTGCGAAATCAAAAAGGAATTGGATCAGACCGGAGTTGAAATGTCTGACAGGACAGAATGAAAGTTGATTTGAAGTGTTCTCGCAGTCTGATAACATTGTTTACTATTGTGAAAAATGAAAATTGTGGCATATTCTGTACAGGACGTAGTCATCAGCCACAGTAAACGAGTCGTTGATTTTCTAGACACCACGTATACGTTCAGTAGTTTGTCATTGCTTTCCGAACGATGAGGTCTACTTTACTTTTTTTTTCAAATCCCACGGAAACGAATTTGCTTCCAAACTTGCCCAACGTGGGGTTTGAACCAGGTACGCTTGGGTTTGTGATCGAGCTCACTACTGTTTGAGCTACGTAACACATAGATAATTCATTTCTGTCCATTTTCATGTATGGCAACTTTTGGAGATCCGCGTCAGGACCGTGCGGTATATTTTCTCAGTATGATGCAAGTCTTCGTAATGCCACCCCTTAAATGTTTTTTCTTTAAAATAACCTTCAATTGCGAATTTAATTTCGCTGCTTTTGCCGCCCACCTTTCGGTACCGCCTGATGCGGCTGACTCTTTGCATCATAACACAGCACGGCCCTGATCCGCGGCAGCAAAATGTATTTAATAGGTATCCCTCGGTAATGCAAAGTTTGAAAACCACTGTTCTAGCGCATTTTCGCTCCAATGTTTTACAGAAGAACATTCAGAAAATGTCGGACAGCGGTTATGACTAACAAGCTCAATCTGCCGTATGCAGTTATATTCCGAGTGCAGAAAGCTGGATTTTGTCATGAATGCTGTTCCGTTTCGACAAGAATTGCAATTCAAGTGATGAACAGTTTTGTGTTGCTACATTAGCGACGGCCATATGCATTTTATGCGATGCAGGTTGTTTTTGTGGCGGTACGCGACTGTTTCATTCTAGAATTAGTTCACACAGGAAACATTTCACAGTTGTTAGCATTTCGTGTGATTTTCATTGGCACAGGAACAGAGCAATTATGGGGTGACCCGTTGCAGTGAAGTTGGAACCGTACTTATGAACTATGAACTATGAACTATGAACTATGAACAGGAGAACATTTTATAGAAAATGTAGTAAACTATACTATTCATCAGCATCTAGCAGCTTGTTTTGATAAAAACTTTGCCACCCGTATCTTTTTATTTACAATGGAAGCTTTCCTAGGCCCCTACTTCAGTTACCTCTTACGATATGCTTTGTAAGTCACAGTGGTGCTATTCTTTGCTCGCATTACGTGCCCCGGTATCACATGGGTGTCATCATCATCTTTTTTCTGATCCAGAAGCACTTGAGCTTTCAGTTCTACGGCTCGGTGCCATGGACATCGTAACCCTTCGGTTCGGTGCCACGAACACCGTAAATCTGGAGAACCTGTGGCTTTTCTGCCAGCCCACGGAATTAAACCGGCACTCACAGAGGGCTTATCACCTGTCGTCCAACGCGCTACGAACACGCTGGGCAGGCGGGCATCATCATCATCATCTAACAGCTTATCTTCAGAAAAACGTTGCCACTCTAACAGTCCTCCAGAATGTATATCTCTCATATGCCAGATATCCTTCATCTACAGTCGTTATGCTCAAATCGTCAGTTACATCACGATTCTATCACCTCCTCTGTCTTTCTCTTCTCCTCTTTGCCGGGATGCCTCCTTCCATAATGGTCTTCTCCAGCCCTTCATGTCTTTTTATATGTCCAAAATACTTCAATTTTCTCTTTCTTATTTGTAGCATCAGCCAGTTTTCTTTGATTTTGAGTTCTTTCTGGATAGATCTATTTGTTCTCTCTCTGTCCATGATATACGGAGAACACTTCTGTAACACTTATATCCAAAAGGAAACATCGTTCGCGTGGTGCCGGGTCCCACAAGGAAAGCAAAGAATAGTAAAACTGTGACCTACAAGGCATGTCGTAAGAGGCGACTGATGTAGGGTCATGGAAGCTACCCTTGTAAATAAAAAGCGTCGCAGAAATCGGATGTACTGACCTACTTTTAGGCGCATAATTGGCATAACGTACAATAGCTCTTAGGCTCAGATCACATACAAATCACACAGAGTGGTTAACAAGTGGTCGATATGGAACGATCGAAGAAGAAAAACAGATATATTTTTGTCCACTGTCTGGTTAAATGTCCATGATTCACATCCATACGTTGCCAATGGGAAAATGCATGCTAGCAGTTTATATTCCGATTTGTATTTTTCTTATCTGTTCCATTCCATACTGTTTTTTAATTGTTTAATTTTTTGTAAAGCCATGTTTGTTCTTCTTTAATTTCCTTCATCCCATTTCCATCTGTTGTTAGCAGTCCTTCATTCCGTTCGTTCGCTTGAAATATGTCTATATATTCAATGTTGTCTCTTTTATGAACTTCACTGTCTTTTGTAGCTCACACAGAGTTCTGTGTAGTTTTATGTCGAGTGATGTTTCGTTAGGCCAGTGAGTTTGCCTCAGTGTATCATAGTGTTAGCAGTGAGCCATGATATTCAAATTATAATAATAATTACTCTCGTACCGTTATACGTTACATAGGGCTGCAAGCAATTGCTCCATTCCGTTCTATCCTGGACAACTCGCTCAATCTACTCCATGAAACTGAGACCTATATTTCTTACCTCTCTCATGAAGTTCGTTTCAGAGTCTCTTTAGGTCGACCTCTTTCTTGAACCCTAAGCATCCCACTTCAATGCCTACTTTGATATTCTTTGATCATTTCTCCTCAAGGTGTGTTCAACATATCTCCATCTTCTCCTTCTTATAACAGTTGTTACTAGTGGTTGACCAGACATTTCTCTGATTTCATCACCTCCTGAATTCGTTCCATTTTATGTTCATTATTTTTCTCAGACATCTATTTTCAAATGCATTCAACTTACTTTGACAATATTTAGTCCTTTTCCCACTTTCGCTGGCATATATTCAGGGCTATTCGTGCTTTGATACAAATAAACGGCTGCATCAGGCGGAGTCGTAAAGGGGGCGACATAAGCAGCGAAATAAAAATATAATTTGAACCATTCAATAATTTAAAATTTTACACAACTCTTTCTAGATTTGATATGTTATTCCGATATTAATGTATACGATTTATGATTTATCGCACGCCTCTGCCTAAGCGTTTTCGGTACCCTTTGATTTCGGTTTCTAGTGCAGTTGCATCGTTGAAAACGCTCGCCGATCAGACTTTTGATCTGACAGTGAGAAACTATTATTTTTGTTTGTAATATACCTCGTGGTCACGCTTAAAAACTAAAGAGGCAATTATCATGTTATCAAAAAGGCGGTTTTTACGGGAAAAACATTTAATGGGCGGCATTTCGAATCTTGCATCATACTGAGAAAATCTACCGTACAGCCCTGCATATACTGTACATATTGTCTTAATATTGTTCTTCTTCTTTTTGTTCTCACACTGTTACCGGGTTATGTTATTGCAAGTGTCGTAGTTTTCTGGTTTTGAGTCAGTTCTATGGAGGAGGGTGGCGTCTGTGGCTTAGGGGTCAGGGACTCGGTCTATTAACCCCGACGTTCTGAGTTTGAATCACGTTGCAGACAGTTTGGTTGCAAATTGTTTCGTGTGGATTTTTACAAAAGAACGATGGCACCACCGTTCAGAAAGCAATGGCAAACTACTGAACGTAATAATGCCTAGAAAAATCACAAACAGAGTTTAAAAAGCTGGAAGTTGATTCGCAAAGTCCTGTAAAAGATATGCAATTAACTTTTAACTTTTTTTCTATGGAGAAGATTGAGTGAGTTTCCCAGGACAGAGTGGTACGGAGAACTTACTTGCAGACCCTATGGAACGTATAACAGTATAACGTGTAACCCGAGTTGAGCTCCATGTCCGGACAGTCTAGAGGTATGGTGAATGTGAGCACGGTGAGAACTGATAGACATGGTGGGCAGGCACCAAAGCAAGCGTAGGGGTGAGCGGACCACTCAAATGGGCAGAAAAACTGGAAAGCCCAACAGAGGCTGGAATCCAGTGCGCGTTTCCCCTCGCAGGGAACTACTACTACTGTCTTATAGATGGAATGGGGAGAATCAAAGGCTAGCGGAGTAAACCGCACACAAAACTTGACGGCAGACAAACCAAGTAGTTTTTTAAAAAAAGACTGGTAACCTGGGCAGATGACGCTCAACAACCCGAGAGAGCAGATCGTCTAAGGGTCGCTAACCTACGAGTAAAAGAAAATAGCAACCTGCTGCCTTACAGGTCGGCTGGGCACAGCCAAAGGCTGACGGAGAGCAAACCCAGTAAACGCTGACTAAAATCGAACACAGCGCCGAAGGATAAGCACCAGAGATCCAAATGGTACTGAAGATTGTGAACATATCACACTCGTTCTTGGTGTTAGGCTGTTTATATATCAAAATAGGAATGATAGAATATTGTCGTAAAAGAACGATCGAGGGAGAGAGAGAGAGAGAGATAACAGTACGAGATGAATATTTATATATGGACAATATATGAGGAAGCTATCGTTACCTTTTGGTCTGTTTCTGGACTTGGTGAAGAATCTCGAGACTGAGGAGCATGTGCTTCACAATACAGTTGGCCTTCCATACTTTGTTTTCTGGAAATAAAATCATCAAATGAATAATTGACTAATATGATAGCCCATACTTATTTCTTTTGAATATTTTTTGTAGTCTGTGTAGATAGCCTCTGTGGAAGTGGTTTCGTTTTCTTGCGTGTCTGCTATACACGGTCTATTCTGGCTGGCGTACAGCTAGCAGCGTTGTTAGCACTATGGCCTGTTAAACTTTCAGCTGTGTGCCTACGCTTATCCCCTTCCACTCCCACACAGTGACACGTAACCTTCCGAACGCAGCACTGGCTTTGGATATCCTATTGTTAACCTCATAGTTTATGTTTGCTGATCTGGATAGGAGGCTGACAAGATAGACAAAGTTGTCCGCTGATAGGAGACGCTGGTGTTTAATGTTGATGACTGGATGGTAGTACTGCTTTCTATGGGCAGGCTGGAACATGACCTATGTTTTCTTGGTGTAAATGGTCAGGCCAAACTTATCACAGGCCATTGAGAACTTGTCCATGTAAGTCTGCATTTCTTCCACAGAGTTGGTAGCGAGGGCGCAGTCATCAGCAAACAACAGGTTTGAGATAGTTGATTCTTTTACCTTGGTGAAGGATTTTAACCTCCGAAGATTGAATAGATTACCGTCTGTCCAGTATCTAATCTTTACCCCATGTTCATCGCCTTCTCAAAAGACATCAATGGGCATGGCAGCAAACATAATCCTGAAGAAAACTGCCTTAAGGTCTCTCCGTCGATTTGTGATCGCTGTGTACTCCTCTAGCCTTCTACATGATCGTGCTGACCCACATGACAGTGAGAATTTTTACCAAGGCTTACTTCCCTAGTCATTAGCTCTCCCGAACTGCCCTCCAGAAGACAGTGAGTTTAATAGTTACATATGGTACCGTCTACTATCCTACGGTAGCAAATGAAACATCTGATCTGCACTCATGCTAACAGTACATTAATAACTGATCACTACGGCATACCGTACTTTACTGATGACATAAGTATATTAATATTTGATCGATATGGTATACCATACAACAGATTACTGTGCTTGCAAGAATTCCAGCAGCAAGAAAAAAAAAAAAATATAGAATTGATTTTAAAATCAAAACAACATTTGAAATAATTTTCAGTATATCACAAATGATACATTCTTGATTTATAAGTAGTGTGTACATTCAATAGATGTACATATATATATATATATATCAGTCACTTAAAAAACCAGCGAAGATCAAAACCGTTATCTCAATACACTGAAAACGAAGATATTTACAACTGATAAAACAGAATTGATGGCTAATATATGTGTCAACGGTCACAAAATGGAAAGAGTCGATAACGTTGAGTACCTTGGTGCATTGCTGACAAATGGCAGGAATGCTATAAAAGAAATTAAAACAAGGTTTAGCATTGCTTTGCAAAAACTAAAAGAACTAACTAACCTATGGAAGGAACTGACATAAGAACAAAAATCAAGTGTTTAAGAGCCTCCTTTTTTCTTTGGCAACATATGGTTGTGAGACGTGGAACATTGATAAAGCGGAGGAGAAGATCATTAATGTCTTTGAATGCAATTGTTACAGAAGAGTACTTAGAATATCATGGACAGAGAAAAGAACAAATGCTTCTGTTCTGCAACAGCTTGATATTAAAGAAAGTTGGCTATTAAAGAACATACAATCAAGGAAATTAAATATTTCGGACACATCAAATGACATGAATGCATAGAGAAAATAATTTTGGAGGGAATAGTGCCTGGAAGAAGAATGAGAGGACGACCTAGAAGACGATGGTTGCAAGATGTCATTGACAACTTGAGAATGACTGCTGCTGACGCCGGTCATTTTGCACAGAACAGAGAGTTTTTCAGGACTGCTGTCATGGGAGACAAGTTCTGGAAGGGACAAGCTACTTGATGATGATGATGAAAATATGTATCTGAATGTTGGAGAAAGGCAGAAAACAAAACCAATAGACAGTATTTCATACACTCTGCCTGAAAAATTATACGAATATTTCATCATCATCAGGTGCCGTCTCCACATCGAAGGTTGGCTGCAATGAATCTCCAGCATCCTCTGTCTTTCGCTTTGTTTTGCACACTGCCAGACTGTAACCTGTCCATTTCTTAAAGTTTCCTCCCACTTATCTCTCGGTCTTCCTCTTGCTCTTCCCCCTCAACTTTCCCTCTAGTAAATGTTTTATCATGGTGTCATGTCTTTTTATGTGCCCAAAATACTTTACTTGTCTGAATTTTATTTCTCTTAATAATTGTTTCTTCATGCCTAGTTTTCCTAAAACTTGTTTATTTGTCTGTTTTTCTGTCCATGAAACTCTGCCTATTCTTCTATATATCCACATCTCAAATGCATCAATTCTGTCTTCTAACTGCTTGTTCATTGTCCATGTTTCCGAGCCATATATTAATATAGGATATATATAGCATTTGATCATTCTCATTTTTAGCCTGTTTGTGATTTGTTTGGATGTCAGTAACTTTCACATACTATTGAAATTATCCTTGGCCATTCCTATTCTCTTTTAATTTCTGTTATACATCTGCCATCATCTGTTATCATCTGCCATCATCTGTTATCATCTGCCATCATCTGTTATCATCTGCCATCATCTGTTATCATCTGCCATCATCTGTTATACATCTGCCATCATCTGTTATACATCTGCCATCATCTGTTATACATCTGCCATCATCTGTTATACATCTGCCATCATCTGTTATACATCTGCCATCATCTGTTATCATCTGCCATCATCTTCTTCTTCTTCTGCTAACATTCTTCACGGCCAATTTGATCATTCTTATTGTGATGTATAATTGGTCCACTGGCAAGAACGGAGTGATCTACGTCGGGACGATTGTGCGCCCATGGTGACTAGGCCCGCCCGTCCGTTTTCAGCCAGCTTTTGATTTACTAGGTGAGCTTTCCTAGGTACGATCCTTTCGGATCTACGCCTTTCGATCAACTTTGCCGTATATTTGGGCTTGTGATCTACGCCAAGACAGTGAGTTACGCTGCTTTACCCGTTCTGACTGAGAAATATTTCTCGGGCTTGTCAGTTTGTCCTCGGACGGCGTCTTACTCGTATAAAACACCGTGTAAAGTATCGGCCTTCGCCAATGTTCAGGACCCGGGCTTCCTGTTTGATCCGTACATTGTCGGCCTTGCTTTACCGTACATTTTTGAGTTTGATCCGGGGAAGGGACACTCTCAGCCTTTTCTAGACGCGTATCGGTGCGTGGCAATTTGCAATTTACCTCGAAAGCACTGGCATGGGGCCGAGTACAAGCAATGTAGAGGGTCGTTTCAGTGGGCACTATAAGCGTAACTGAGGATTTTGCGCTCGCCGCCATCACCCGCCCCAGTTATTCCGGGGATGTTAGTTACGACTGCAATCGAACCTGCCCAGTTGCCCCAAGGCTGGCAGTTCCGTTAGGCATCACCAACCTCAGTTCTTCCGGGGATGTTAATTTTAATCGCACAGTACCTTGCACGGTTTTCCCAGGGCGGGTAGTTTCGTTATGCACTAAACGCAACTTGTTCTTTTGCGCTCGGCAAACCTTGCCCAGTACATGTATCTGCACCAGGCTACCAATGCGGGTCAGCTGCAATCTTCTCTCGCACCAACACGAGGGTAGACTTTCATTCGTTACGGTCCTGTCTTATTTATTCTTGCCGACGGGCTGGCAATGTTTGCCCCTCCTCAGGGCTTCGAGCTTCGCCCTACGTGGGCTTACGTTTGGTCACTGGATGCACCTCTCATCCATGTCTGAGTCGTTTCGTTGCTGTTTCTTTGCGTTCAGGACTTGGGCAATATCTTGTTGGACATCGGTCAGGAGAATTGTGCATTTTATTTGTATGTATCTTTATCGTATTTCCGTAATTGCACTGCTACCACTACCAGTAGTTTCCTCTCCCGATCCCTGCCCCTCTTAGCCAGACCAGAACCAGAGTCTGTTTCCAGGGTCACAGCGTGGAGGTTAGGGGCAGGGTCTTGGTTAGCGCGCCCCCCCTCGCTAACCCTGGCTCATGTTACCACCATGACCTCATGAGCCTTTTGACCCTGCCATCATCTGTTATCATCTGCCATCATCTGTTATCATCTGACCGAGATATGAGAAACTTTTTACTTGAAACTTTCTATACGAATATTTGGAGACGCAAAATTAGCAACAGAGATCGGCTCACCCTATGACAGTCGCTGTAGCTGTGATGGTGATGCCTCAGTATACAATGGTAGCGTAGTGACTCGAGGCAAATGTTTTTCCTGTGAGCGCAAATTAGATTGAGTCATAGGAAATTCCTTTGTGGAATTTGATCATGAGACGTGTGCCTACGAAGGCAGTGAGATAGCCACTACACAATCGCTTCCTTACTTGTGTGTATAGTTGATCACGCACCCTGATATAAATACTTATGTAATGTATGAGAACGCCCGAGAGGTTACCGGGGCCCATATTAGGGTGTAAAGAATAGAACCACTGTCACCTGTCGCAAGAGTCGTATCGTAAGAGATGACTAAGGAGGTTGACCGTGGGGTTAGCTACCCCACCCCGTAAAAAGCACTAGATGGCTACAGAAACCACAACCAGGAATATTCATAGCTTGCCACCTGAGGAAGAAGGACCCAGCAAGAAGTGACTCATGACAAGAAAATGGGGAGAGAGTAGAGAGACCTGGTAAAGATCACCTTGGATAGGTGGGCTTGGAAGGTTTTATTTGTCGACCTATGCTTCTCTAGGGGCGAAGCGTGAAGAAGAAAAATGTATGAGACACTGGAACTATTGCGAGAATTAGGAGTTAAGTTTGGACATGCCAGACTGTGTCGTCTTCGTGGTAGAGAGAGATGATATATTAATCAACTTCACATGGGTACGGTGAGCAGATGTACTTTGGGATGGTTGCTGCGGCGGAGGACAGAGCATGCATGGGAATGCCCAATGTGCCATGAAGTTGATCGTATAACATAATAACTACACTCATGTATACATATACACACTTGCTGAACTATATATACACCTCTGTACATAAAAACACACTAATGCTAACATATAGTCACTGTACTACTTATATACACACTAGTGTACACACATACACACTAATGTACACTAAACACACTTATGTACACAGATATACACTCATGTACATAGATACACACTTGTGTACACAGATACACACTTGTGCACACAGATATACACTCATGTACAAAGATACACACTTGTGTATACAGATACACACTTGTGTACACAGATACACGCTTATGTACACATATACACACTTATTTACACAGATACACACTTGTGTACCCAGATACACACTCATGTACACAGATACACACTTGTGTACTCAGATACACACTTTTACACATAGCTATACACATCAATAAACACACAAGTCAAAGCTGATGACGACGCGGGAAATTGCTCGCATCAGAGTTACCCAAGCGTCTTGAATTCTGTTCTAACCCTCGCTTTGTGTTCGGGCAGCAGAGTCCACCGGATCGATACTGTTCCTAATGCGAGTTACTTTGTCGAAGATACATCACAGAGTGGCATGTAAGATAGTGAGAGATGGACTTTAGGGAGGGAGGTTGAGGGATGGTCTGTAGAGAGGGAGGTTGAGGGATGGTCTGTAGAGAGGGAGGTTGAGGAATGGTCTGTAGGAAGGGAGGTTTCGCCAGTCTGCCCAGAGTGTTCGTAGCACGTTGGACTGCGGGTGACTAGCCCCCTGTGAGTGCGGGTTCAATTCCGCTGGCTGGAAGAAAAGCCACAGGTTCCCCAGATTCACGGTGTTCGTGGCACCGAACCGAAGGGTTACGATGTCCATCAGTTCTGGATCAGAAAAAAAGGGAGGGATGGTCTGTAGGAAGGGAGGTTGAGTAATGGTCTGTAGAAAGGGAGGTTGAGTGATGGTCTGTAGAAAGGGAGGTTGAGTGATGGTCTGTAGGAAGGGAGGTTGAGAGATGGTCTGTAGGAAGGGAGGTTGAGTAATGGTCTGTAGAAAGGAGGTTGAGGATGGTCTGTAGAAAGGGAGGTTGAGTGATGGTCTGTAGGAAGGGAGGTTGAGAGATGGTCTGTAGGAAGGGAGGTTGAGTGATGGTCTGTAGGAAGGGAGGTTGAGTGATGGTCTGTAGGAAGGGAGGTTGAGTAATGGTCTGTAGGAAGGGAGGTTGAGTGATGGTCTGTAGGAAGGGAGGTTAAGTGATGGTCTGTAGGAAGGGAGGTTGAGTGATGGTCTGTAGGAAGGAGGTTGAGGATGGTCTGTAGGAAGGGAGGTTGAGTGATGGTCTGTAGGAAGGGAGGTTGAGTGATGGTCTGTAGGAAGGGAGGTTGAGAGATGGTCTGTAGGAAGGGAGGTTGAGTGATGGTCTGTAGGAAGGAGGTTGAGGATGGTCTGTAGGAAGGAGGTTGAGTGATGGTCTGTAGGAAGGGAGGTTGAGTGATGGTCTGTAGGAAGGGAGGTTGAGTGATGGTCTGTAGGAAGGGAGGTTGAGTGATGGTCTGTAGGAAGGGAGGTTGAGGATGGTCTGTAGGAAGGAGGTTGAGGATGTTATGCGACGGAGTTAAGGCGATTTGGTATACTTATGCCTGCTACATATTCCGGGCAGCAGCCATCTCAAAATCTACTTGCTCACCGTACCCATGAGAAGTTGGTTAGCCTATCTTCTCTCTCTACGATTAAGATGATACTGTCTGGCATGTCCAAACTTAACTCCTAATTCTCGAACTCGTTCCAATCTCTCAGACTTGCCCATATCACATAAATGAGAGTGTACCACATTTATGATAACGGCTCTGTACATACTTCTGCCTGCTTGAGCCGGGGCATTGTTTGCAAGAAAGTCAGAGATTGAGAGATTTTTTGTGAGAAGGGAGATTGGGAGATGGTTTGTTAGAAGGGAGATTGTGAGATGGTTTGTTAGAAGGGAGATTGTGAGATGGTTTGTTAGAAGGGAGATTGTGAGATGGTTTGTTTGAAGGGAGATTGTGAGATGGTTTGTAGGAAGGGAGATTGTGAGATGGTTGTAGGAAAGGAGATTGTGAGATGGTTTGTTAGAAGGGAGATTGTGAGATGGTTGTAGGAAGGAAGATTGTGAGATGGTTGTTAGGAAAGGGGAGATTGTGAGATGGTTTGTTAGAAGGAGATTGTGAGATGGTTTGTAGGAAGGAGATTGTGAGATGGTTGTAGGAAGGAGATTGTGAGATGGTTTAGGAAGGGAGATTGTGAGATGGTTTGTAGGAAGGAGATTGTGAGATGGTTTGTAGGAAGGGAGATTGTGAGATGGTTTGTAGAAGGGAGATTGTGAGATGGTTTGTTGGAAGGGAGATTGTGAGATGGTTGTAGGAAGGGAGATTGTGAGATGGTTTGTTAGAAGGTAGATTGTGAGATGGTTTGTTTGAAGGAGATTGTGAGATGGTTTGTAGGAAGGAGATTGTGAGATGGTTGTAGGAAGGAGATTGTGAGATGGTTTATTAGAAGGGAGATTGTGAGATATTTGTAGGAAGGGAGATTGTGAGATGGTTTGTTAGAAGGGAGATTGTGAGATGGTTTGTAGAAAAGGAGATTGTGAGATGGTTGTAGGAAGGGAGATTGTGAGATGGTTTGTTTGAAGAGAGATTGTGAGATGGTTTGTTAGAAGGGAGATTGTGAGATGGTTTGTAGGAAGGAGATTGTGAGATGGTTGTAGGAAGGAGATTGTGAGATGGTTTGTTAGAAGGGAGATTGTGAGATGGTTGTAGGAAGGAAGATTGTGAGATGGTTTGTTAGAAGGGAGATTGTGAGATGGTTTGTCGGAAGGGAGATTGTGAGATGGTTTGTTTGAAGGGAGATTATGAGATGGTTTGTAGGAAGGGAGATTGTGAGATGGTTTGTAGGTAGGGAGATTTGGAGATAGTTTGTGGGAAGGGAGATTGTGAGATGGTTTGTTAGAAGGGAGATTGTGAGATGGTTTGTTTGAAGGGAGATTGTGAGATGGTTTGTTTGAAGGGAGATTGTGAGATTTTGAGGGGTTTGTTTAGAAGGGAGATGTGAGAGGTTTGTAGGAAGGAGATTGTGAGATGGTTTGTTGTGAAAGGAGATTGTGAGATGGTTTGTTTGAAGGGAGATTGTGAGATGGTTTGTAGGAAGGGTGAGATGTTGTAAAGATGGATTTGTAGGAAGGGAGATTGTGAGATGGTTTGTTAGAAGGGAGATTGTGAGATGGTTTGTAGGAAGGGAGATTGTGAGATGGTTGTAGGAAAGGAGATTGTGAGATGGTTTGTTGAAGGAGATTGTGAGATGTTTGTAGGAAGGAGATTGTGAGATGGTTTGTAGGAAGGGAGAGTTGTGAGAGGGCTTTTTTTAGAAGGAAGTTTGTGAGATGGTAGATGTGAAGGGAGATTGTGAGATGGTTTGTTGAAGGGAGATTGTGAGATGGTTTGTTAGAAGGAGATTGTGAGATGGTTTGTAGGAAGGAGATTGTGAGATGGTTTGTAGGAAGGGAGATTGTGAGATGGTTTGTTAGAAGGGAGATTGTGAGATGGTTGTAGGAAGGAAGATTGTGAGATGGTTTGTAGGAAAGGAGATTGTGAGATGGTTTGTTTGAAGGGAGATTGTGAGATGGTTTGTAGGAAAGGAGATTGTGAGATGGTTTGTTTGAAGGGAGATTGTGAAATGGTTTGTAGGAAAGGAGATTGTGAGATGGTTGTAGGAAGGAAGATTGTGAGATGGTTTGTTAGAAGGGAGATTGTGAGATGGTTGTAGGAACGGAGATTGTGAGATGGTTTGTTAGAAGGGAGATTGTGAGATGGTTTGTCGGAAGTGAGATTGTGAGATGGTTTGTTTGAATGGAGATTATGAGATGGTTTGTAGGAAGGGAGATTGTGAGATGGTTTGTAGGTAGGGAGATTTGGAGATAGTTTGTGGGAAGGGAGATTGTGAGATGGTTTGTTAGAAGGGAGATTGTGAGATGGTTTGTTTGAAGGGAGATTGTGAGATGGTTTGTTAGAAGGGAGATTGTGAGATGGTTGTTAGAAGGGAGATTGTGAGATGGTTTGTAGGAAGGGAGATTGTGAGATGGTTTGTTTGAAGGGAGATTGTGAGATGGTTTGTTAGAAGGGAGATTGTGAGATGGTTTGTAGGAAGGAGATTTGAGATGGTTGTAGGAAGGAGATTGTGAGATGGTTTGTTGGGAAGGAGATTGTGAGATGGTTGTAGGAAGGGAGATTGTGAGATGGTTTGTAGGAAGGGAGATTGTGAGATGGTTTGTAGGAAGGGAGATTGTGAGATGGTTTGTAGGAAGGAGATTGTGAGATATATTAGTAGGAAGGAGATTGTGAGATGGTTTGTAGGAAGGGAGATTGTGAGATGGTTTGTAGGAAGGGAGATTGTGAGATGGTTTGTAGGAAGGGAGATTAGATATTCATTCAAATAGCTTGTCCAAGCATAACTCTGCCACTCAGCAGTCCGTGGAATTCCTTCTTCGTATAAGGCAGATGTCTGCTCGAGAGTAAACATGTTCAAACCATCAGTTACATCCTGAATCCATCTTCTCCGTGGTCTTCCTCTTCTTCTCTTTGCCGGTATGCCTCCTTCCATGATGGTCTTCTCCAGTCCTTCAAGTCTTTTTATATTCCCAAAATATCTCAATTTTCTCTTTCTTATTTGTAGCATCAGCCAGTTTTCTTTGATTTTGAGTTCTTTCTGGATAGATCTACTTGTTTTCTTCTCTGTCCAAGATATACGAAGGACTCTTCTGTAACACTTATATTAAAAACACATATATGTTTTTCTACTGCCTTGTTAAATGTCCTTGATGTTAAGTAAAGCAAGCCTCACGCAAAATTTAGTCAAATGTTCCAAATTAAGTGCATGACTACTCCTGAATTCATTACGGGTAAACTAAACAAAAGTAAACAACAATCCTCAAAGTTTAGAGAACGTTCTTTCTTTTCTTTAATCCTGCTTTGTCTCATAGTGTCAGGATAAGAAGAGATTTCTAGAACGAGCCCTTGTGTGCGCTTCATAAATCGTGTCTTTCGTCGCCTCTGTTATCTCTGAGGTCCACCTTTGCTCGGCCGGCCTTTTGTTTTGTATCCATTGAATCGGAGCAGTACATCAGGAAACAAGTCGATAGGAAGACCACGGAAAAGATGGTTAGAGGGTATAGCAGAATCCTGTCAAAGAGTAAAAATAAGAATCACACAAGCTACTAGAACAGCACAAGGAAAATAACGGAACAACCGACATGACGACATGTGCAACAACCCGGTAGCAGTGTGACGACACTGTGCAACAACCGGTAGCAGTGTGATGACTAATTGTGCAACAACCCGGTAGCAGTGTGACGACACTGGGCAACAACCAGAGTAACAAGTGTGAGACGACACTGTGCAACAACCCGGTAGCAGTGTGACGACACTGTGCAACAACCCGGTAGCAGTGTGACGACACTGTGCAACAACCCGGTAGCAGTGTGACGACAAAAGAAGGAGAAGAAGTATCGGAGCAACATTGCTCTTTGAGGTGCACTGTCTGTTGGTAATCTGCTTAGTGACCGAACCATTTAATTTGTTGTTTCTTGATGAAGTTAGTATGATATTGTACCCACTTTTTCCTGATGTCTTCATTTCTAAACAGGTCTCTTCTTGTTACACCCAGCATTCTGCGTAGACACTTCATCTCTGTTGTGACTAGTTTTCTTCTATCATTTAATGTCAGCGTCCAGGTTTGGCACTGATAGCATAATGTGGGGAGAAAGAGTGTTCTGAACAATGCTATTTTAGTGTTCATGGTGACATGTTTGCATTTTAAAATTGGCGCCATTTGTTCTATCATTTGATTTGCTTTGTTACATCTGTGTTGAATTTCATAAGTTATTCTTCCGTTTGATGAAAAAATGCTCCCCAGGTATGTAGTCTTTTACTTGATTTAGTGGGCGATTGTCGTCGATGGAAATATTGATAGCGTCTTCCTCTCTAGCGAATGCCATTACTTCGGTTTTGTTGTATATAATAATAATAATAATGAAGTCCATAACCCGTTAGGGTCGTAGGGTGTCACTGTGGAGACATCAGCACAAAAAGTACACCATGAATCTCTATCTTCAACTCCTCGGGCGAGTGAGGAGAAACCCTGCCCTTACCAGCTCTTGATGTAGTCAGAAAAGGATTTTCTCTGCCCTCCTTTCTGTCTTCCACCTTCAACTGTTCCTTGTAGGATAGTCTTAGAGAGTGAGCTATGCCTCATCACATGTCCGAACCTCGCAAGCTTACGCCTTTCCACGATGGACAAGAGTGGTACTTGTTGACCTGCAAGGCTGTTTATTTGGTCTCTTACATAGATGTTCGTCTTATGTTCTATATAGAACAAGACGCCCGTCTGCCCAGCGTGTTCGTAGCGCGTTGAACTACAGGTGACTATCCCTGTGTGTGTGCGGGTTCAATTCCGCGGGATGGCAGAAACAGCCACAGATTCCCCAGATTTACGGTGTTCGTGGCACCGAACCGAAGGGTTACGATCTCCATGGCACCGAGCCGAAGAGCTGGAAAGCTCAAGTGCTTCTGGATCGGAAAAAAAATTGAACAAGAGCAGAAGAAAACGTAGAATAAGATCAGAAAAAACGACCTCAAAAACAACATGAAAATAATCAACATAGATTAACAAACAAACTAGACAAACAAATTAGACAAACAAATTAGACAAACAAATTAGACAAACAAATTAGACAAACAAATTAGACAAACAAATTAGACAAACCTGCTTTTCTTGTATCCAAAGCTGGCACATGATGTCCATTTTTTTGTTTTGACAAAGTTCACAAATTGATATGGCTGATCACTCGTATCTCGAAAATTTCTGCAGCTATGAGATGCTACGATATCCTTGAGATGCGTACGTTCTTGATGCATTTTTTTCATAACGAAAATTCGTTTTACGCAATGATGTATATTGTCTGTATATACAAGGGTTTGTCAGTGTGTACTTATTTTCTTATTTTGTTAAATCGTTGCTCTCCAGCGACTAACGCACTTAGCTGATATGGACGTGTATAGACGTTTTACCAATTCACTGCTAAAGACGTATTAACACGTCTGTTATTATCTCTCCTCTGTGGGCTAAAGACGCATTAACACGTTTTTATTATCTCTCCTCTGTGGGCTAAAGACGTATTAACACGTCTGTTATTATCTTTCCTCTGTGGGCTAAAGACGTGGTAACACGTTATACATTTCTACTGTCACTGCTATAGGCGTATATTCACGTTTGTGAGCTAGAAACAAAGAATAGATATTTTTAGATCCGTCTTCGGAAAGTATTTAGCAGCGGAAGAGTTACAACAAGTCAAAGCCTTCGTATACCTAGGGAGCATTTTTTCAGAAAATGAAAAAACAACTAACTAAATCCAACATAGATGCAATAAATCAAGGCAAATCATAGAACCGCCTGTGGTACCGGGACCCGCTAGGGAAGCAAAACTAGTACACCTGCGACCACCTACAAGGCATGTCGTAAGAAGCGACTGAGGTAAGAGCCTGGGAAAGCTACCCTAATAAATAAAAAACTTCGCAGAAATCGGAAGTACTGGTCTAATTGTTAACTGGCATAACGTACAATCGCTCTTAGGCTGATATCACATCAAAATCACGAAGAGTGGTTAACAAGTTGTTGATATGGAACGTTCTAAGAATAATAAAATAAAATCATAGGACAAATGGAACCAATTTTGAAATAGCAAACATTTCACCAGAAACACAAAAAGAATATTATTCAACAAAATCTTTAAAAATCACGAAGAGTGGTTAACAAGTTGTTGATATGGAACGTTCAAGAATAATAAATAAAATATAAGACAAATGGAACCAATTTTGAAATAGCAAACATTTCACCAGAAACACAAAAAGAACATTATTCAACAAAATCTTTAAAATCACAGTGTTAAAATTGCTGTTTGGGAAGTTCTAAGAATCATAATTTCAAATCATAGAAATGGCTGAATTGATACAACATCCA
Organism: Arion vulgaris; assembly: GCA_020796225.1. Taxonomy (NCBI): domain Eukaryota; kingdom Metazoa; phylum Mollusca; class Gastropoda; order Stylommatophora; family Arionidae; genus Arion; species Arion vulgaris. The sequence goes on from CM036778.1 coordinate 14,093,062, forward strand.
TTTTGTGTCCTCATCCAACAGTAAGTCGTAAGAGACCGAAGAAAATCCCCCTTATCCATCCTAATAATAATAATAATAATAATTCATCTCGTACCATTATACGTTACATAGGCCTGCAAGCAATTTCACCACACGCTCTATCCTGGGCAACTCGCTTAATCTATTCCATGGAACTGAGATCGATATTTCACGCCTTTCTCAGCAATGTTCGTTTCAGGGTCTCCTTAGGTTGTCCTCTCTTTCTTGAACCCTTTGCACCCCACTTCAATGCCTGCTTTGATATTCTTGGATCATCTCTAACTTCTAAAGTCACTTAAAATGGTATTCCTTCAATGCAAACATGTCCACTCTCTCGTTGATGCGAAATCCAACATGACCAGAAAAGTAGAGTCTCCGCGTGATTCTCTGGAGGCTGGAGACCACTACAGACGACATCCACTCATACTGAAACCTGCTATTCTGGATCTTGAGAAGCATAGACTAATAGTCAGATACAGCAACGGCTCCAGTAAACAGAGCCCTAGTGAATCAATGGAGGGCGGCAGTAACAGCTTCAACCTCCATCCTCATACTGGAAGTAGTTGTCCATTGTAGTATGCTCCATTGTAGTTGTCCATTGTAGTATGCTCCATTGTAAGTTGTCATTGTAGTATGCTCCATTGTAGTTGCCCAAATTGAAGTATGCTCCATTGTAGTTTGTTCCATTGTAGTATGCTCCATTGAGTTGTCAGTGTAGTACGCTCCATTGTAGTTGTCCATTTAGTATGCTCCTTTGTACGTTGCCCATTGTAGTATGCTCCATTGTAGTTGTCCATTGTGTATGCTCCATTGTAGTTGTCCATTGTAGTATGCTCCATTGTAGTTGTCCATTGTAGTACGCTCCATTGTAGTTGTCCAGTGTAGTACGCTCCATTGTAGTTGTCCATTGTAGTATGCTCCATTGTAGTTGTCCATTGTAGTATGCTCCATTTCGCTCTGCAACAACCTTCAAAATGTAGTTCCCTCATATGACAGATGTTCAACATCTGCTGCCAGCATGCTCAAATCATCTGTCACATACCAAATCCTTCTTGTCCGTGGTCTTCCTCTTCTTAATTGTGCATGCATTCTTCCCATATTATTCTCTTCTGCGTTCCTTTGTTGTCTTCTTATATGTGTAAAAATACTTCAATTTTCTCATTCTTATTTTGTAGCATCAGCTAAATTTCTTTGATTGTGAGATCTTTCCAGATAGATCTATTTGTTCTATTCTCTGTCCATGATATACGGAGGACTCTTCTGTAACACTTATATTGTGGAAAAGACTTCCTCAAAGACCTAAGCAGAACAGACCAGGTCATTATATTTAGCCCCTCAGTGCCTTAAAACAAGCACACACAAGATCATTACGCCTCCCCCACCGGCCCCCAACACTTCTATAAAGAAGAAAATGGTGGAAGAAAAGAAGAAGAATTAAATTAAGCGTATGACCAGAGATCGTTGAAGAAGAATAACATTAATGCCCTAATCTCTACATTCCTGTCCAAGAGTAATGAGAACATCACAGAAGTTTGCAGAATATTTACTTTTTCCTGAAGGACCATCACGGTAACTGGGACTGAGCTAAGACAAGTGCAGCAATTTAAATACCTCGGAGTCCTGGTAACATCAGATGGCAGATGCCGATCAGAAATAAGGAGCAGAATAGGACAAGCGAAAACATCATTCCTGAAAATGAGAAGCATTATCTGCAACAAGTCCTTGCCAATCCCGATCAGAATGCGAGTTATTCAGTGCTACATAGAACCAATACTGACATACGGATGCGAGTCATGGACAATAAACAAACAGATCGAAAAATCTTTGGAGGCCACAGAAATGTGGTTTTACAGAAGAATGATGAGAATCCCATGGATTGCTAAAATGACTAATGTTGAGGTGTTGAATGAGATCAAGACAAAGAGAAAGCTTATCATCAATATAAGAAAGAGGCAGTCATCATTTTTCCGGCATGTGATGAGGAGGGAGGTTCAGAACACATTGTCGCCCTAGTGGTTATCGGGGCCAAAATTTGGGGTGTAAAGAATAGAACCACTGTTACCTGCCACGCATGTCGTAAAGGGCGACTGAGGAGGTTTGACTGAAATCGGATGCTTGTGTCCTAAATGTGTAGAAGTCAACCTGCTGCCTTGCAGGATGGCTGGGGACAGCTAAAGACTAACGGAGAGCGAACCCAGTAAACGCTGGCTGAATCCAGACACATTGCCGAAGGATAATTACCAGAACTCCAAATGGCGCTGAAGTTGTGACGAAACCCACCCATGCTAAGGCTGCATGAATCAGATTTCCACATGAATGAATTTATGGAGAGATCTGGTACATCTGTCTTTAGGTGATCCAGAGAGAGAGAGAGAGAGAACACATTTTGACAAGGTAAAACCGAGGGTAGAATAGACAGATGAAGACAGAGAGAGACAATTTCGGATAACCTGACTCCATGGCGACATCTGAGTTGATAGCAAATACTAAGACGGAGATTTGTGGAGATCCATGGTCGCTTACGCCAGCCGGCACGGCACCTGATGATGATGATTACTGAAGACCTGGCTTTTATTAAACGCTCACCTCATGAACACCCAAAATTGTCAGGGGTTAGTCATCATATGATAAACAGTGATAATCGATTGCACAGTAATCGGAAACCACATACCTGTTTCCTGGAAGCACAGAAACGAATCTGAACTAGAGATTACGTCATTGCTAAAAATAGACCAGATCACCATATCCCAAAAGGGACTCGAGTGTGTAATATCAAATAAAAAAAGGAAAGAGAAAGAGAGAGAGAAATCGGTCAACATATAACATTTTGGGGGAACAACAACAAAAGTGCAATTTGCATGCGTATATTTGCCATCGCTCCAGTCGGAGCACAGTATTTTTTATTGTAGCTCTTTAATTACATTTGACTGATTGTTTGATTGATTGATTGATTGATTGATTGATTGATTGATAGGACCATCATCAATGCACTTCGGTGAGTTACCATATTTTTTTTTTTTTTTCGATCCAGAAACACTTGAGCTTTTCAGCTCTTCGGCTCGGTGCCATGGACATCATAACCCTTCGGTTCGGTGCCACGAACACCGTAAATCTGGGGAATCTGTGGCTTTTCTGCCATCCCGCGGAATTGAACCCGCACACACAGATGGATAGTCACCCGTAGTCCAACGTGCTACGAACACGCTGGGCAAACGGGAAAGTGAGTTACCATATGTGCTTCGATCTCTTTCATACTCAGCGGCAGTGCTCGAACTCCGTAGCAGCAGTGAGGGTTCAGATGTAATTTATAAGATGGTGAAGATATTTTGTAGGGAATTTATGTTTAAACTTTTCAAATTAATTTTGCCCAGGCAGCGGCTCTCCAGCCTGCTCGTCTCGATTTTGAACTGCCAAGGGTTCTTTACGTGCTCAAATTGAACACGGGACCGACGTTTTATCGTCCATCTCCGATAGGACTAGGAACTCGAACTCACATACACTAAGATCAGGGATCTCTGGAGAAAAATCTCGGATGGCTTCACTAGGGAGCGAATCGTGTACCTTTGTAACGAGAGGTAAGCATATAACTTCTGCGCCAGAGAGACTCCTTATCAATTATTTTCATAGTGCGAAGTTCTAGGTGCTCCTATAATTATGCAGTTCTTGTGCCTTATCAATTATATGTGCTGAGTTCTAGGTGTGTTTTCCTTATCAATTCCTTCAGTTCCGAATGAGTTATAAAGATGATTTTGAAAATAAACATAGAACGTTTGTTTCAGTAAGTTCGCCGTTCAGAAATCTTCTTCACTCTTCGCCCCTAGGGAAGCATAGATCTGCAAGCAAGGCCTCCCAAGCCCGTACATCCAATGAGATCCTTTTCAAATCTTTCCACTCTTTCCCGTTTCCTTGCATTTCGTCTGCAACTCCCATCTTCAGGGTTTCCTGGGTCTTCCCCTAGCTTTGTTTCCCAGGGGGGTTCCATCGGATACCCTGTCTCGTGATGATGTTAGGGAGTTTCCTCAGTGTGTGTCCTATTCATCACCACCTTCTGCTCCTTATCTATTGTTCCACCTGTCGTTGTCATGTTCTATCCAAGAGTTCCTTGTTTGTAGTCCTGTCATACCATCGCAGATGGAGTATCCTAGTGGCATCTATTGATGAATGTCTGCACCTTTTGGTGTTTCCTTTATTGTTCTCCATGTCTCCGCTCCATATAGAAGGACAGCCTTGACATTTGATTTAAATATCATCATCTTAATTTTATTCGTGCAGGAGTAGACGGAGTTCTATTCCCGACCCCTTCAATTCTTCATTCACACACATTTGTTTTTGTATCAAGAATTGAAAGCCCAAGGAATGACTTGAATGCGTCAGGTTTTATCCCATAAGGTTCTGTTCCTCTCCAAAGAAACGACACACCACCTGCCGAGAGTACTGCGTAAAGCACGGACTGGGTAGCTAAGGCAAAAATCCTAGTGGTCTCTGAAAAAAGTGCACCGTGAACAGAAAATGGTCGGGATTCGAACCTACGACATACGGAACTCAATTAGTCTTAACCACTTAGCCACAGATAATTCCTAGTTCTTATCAACCACGTTGGCCCGCCTGCACACGTCTATGTAGCGCATTGGACGACGTGCGACAAACCCCTGTGTGTGAGTGCGGTCCAATTCAGCGTCTGGCAGAAAAGCCACAGGTTCTCCAGATTTACGGTGTTCGTGGCACCGAACGAAGGGTTACGATGTCCATGGCACCGAGCCGAAGAGCTAAAAGCTCAAGTGCTTCTGGATAAAAAAAAAAAAAAATAACCACGTTAAACACTGTTTGTGATCTGTGTTGTTTGCGCCGAGAGCATGAGTACGTTTCTCTCCATTTGTTAAATTTTTTTCTGATCCATAAGTACTTAAGTTTTCCAGCTCTCCGGCTCGGTGCCATGGACATCGTAACCCTTCGGTTCGGTGCCACGAACACCGTGAATCTGGAGAATCTGTGATTTTTCTGCCAGCCCGCTGAATTGAACCCGCACTCACAGAGGACTAGTCACCCGCAGTCCAACTACGAACACGCTGGGCAGGCGGGCTTCTCTCCAGTTTAAGCCACGACGGCATGAAGGATGGCCATATCGGAATTTTGGCCAAAGTGTATTGCTTGTTTGTAACACAAAGTGCTAGAACATACCGTTAGGAAAGGAGATATCCCTGCATAGAGAAGAAGAAGAGGAAGACCATGGAGACAATGAAATCTCGACATGACTAACTTCATCTTCTTCTTCAAGCCCTCCATAACGAACACTTATTAACTACTCAGTGTAATTTGAATGTAATCTGAGCCTAAGAGCGATTGTACATTGTGACAGTTATGCGTTTAAAAGTAAGCCAGCACATCCAATTTCTGCGACGCTTTTTATTTACTAGTGTAGCTTCCAGTGGCGGCTCATGAACATTTTAGTTAGTGTGGCCCGGCCTCCCTGCCTCTTAATGACGATCCGCTACTGATTAGAAGCATGTATGCGGTCTATAGATAACTTGATCTAGCTACACTGATGTTATATAGAAACGTTATTTTAAACACTAGAAGCAGTGGCGGCATTTGATCTTTTTTTGTTAGTGGGGCCCGGTCCTACTGACTCTTAATCACGAGCCGCCACTGGTAGCTTCTCTATGCTCCTATCTCAATCGCCTCTTACGACATGCCTTATATTTCGCAGTAGTACTATTCTTTGCTCCCCGTGAGAGCTCCGACAACACACGTGCGGCGCAGTCACTAAAATCCGTAACTTCATTCCTTCATTCATGTTCAGTCCACACACAAAACAGCAATCGATTCCACTAGTAATCGAGGAGATTGTGTTTATATATCGACCAACCGATACTTAATTCCCATTTCATTAAATTACAAAAATTAACAAATAAAGAGCCACAATTTCTGTAAATAGGATTAACGGTGTAAATTAAATGGTGGAAGTGTCTGCGTAAATTCGAATCGTAAATTATATCGGTAAATTCAGCAGAAAGGATTTCTTAACAAACGCTGACGACGTTGGATAGCACACACTTTGAGAAAGCGCTTGTTTTGACCCTCGCCTGTGCTACGGAGCTCGTGAACTTCCGCTGAGAACGTCTTGTGTAATAAAGAGATCGGAGCACACAAGGTGACGCACTAAAGTGCAATGATGATGGTCATATTAATTAATCAATCAATTAATCAATCAATCAATCACTTTGAGAAAACTAGAGATGAATATAACAAGAAAGATCCTTTACTGGAGCCCACATGGACAGTGAAATAAAGGAAGGTCTAGAACTACATGGAGACGAGATTTGGAGGCAGAGATCAACAATATAAAGAAGAGCTGGAGGGAGCTGCAGGAGATAGCTAGAGATAGGAAGACTTGGCATGAATTGGTTGAGGGCATATGCCCTGAAAGTGTCTGTCTTTTCTCGAATCCTGTTTTGTAGGATAAGAAGAGATTTCTAGAACGGGCTTTTGTGTGAGCTTCATAAATTGTGTTTTCATCGCCTCTGTTATTTCTAATGTCTATATATAGACGTGGAAGACCAAAGACCACTCTTCGAAGAACCATCCAACAAGAAAGTAAACTATTGGGATGTAAAACCATGCAAGATATGCAACTGCTAGCAAAGAACCGTATCACATGGAGATCTAAAACCTCTGCCCTATGTGCCGCCTTTGGCACGAAAGGAACAAACTAACTAACTAACTATATTTAGCGTTGACAACGTTTCGCTTTGTATCCACTGTATAGGAGCAGCATTTCTCTTTGAGTCACTGTCTGTGGTTCTCTTATTGACCGAACTATTTAATTTGTTGTTTCTTGATGAAGTCTTGTATCAGTACTGATGTTGTACCCGAATTTTCTCTGATGTCTTTATTTATCAACCGGTCTTCTCTTGTTACCCCCATCATTCTGCGTAGACACTTCATCTCTGTCAGGACTAGTTTTCTTCTATCGTTTGATGTCAGCGTCCAGGTTTGGCACTGATAGCTTAATATTGGATGAGCGATTATGGCATCGAACCTGTATTATTGATATAATGGAACCCCCGTGTAGCGCCGGGGCCAGCATGGAAAGCAAAGAATAGTACCACTACAACCTACAATGCATGTCGTAAAAGGCGACTGATGTAGGCCCGAGGTGCTACCTAGTAAATAAAAAAGCAGCGCAGAAATCGGATGTGCTGGCTTACTTGTAGGCGCATAACTGGCACATCGTACAATCTCTCTTAGGCTCACATCAGATTCAAATCACACAGAGTGGTTGACACATGGTCGATATGTGGCGTAAGAAGAAGAAGAAGAAGAAGAAGAAGAAATAGAAGAATACTGCAGTAAAACTATGAAGCAATGACTAAACACGTAAAAATGTACTATAGTTTAATACATAGCAACTTTTCGACCAAACGGCCTTTATCAAGCAAAGGATACACCAGAAGTGAAGAAATTCATGTCTTATACGGCACACAACATATAGAATGTAAACTTGATTATGATTGTTTATCTTCTATTTTCCATTCTATATTTTTTTTTACATTTATTTCGTCATTCGTTTCTAGTCACATATTTTTTTTTTTACATTTATTTCGTCATTCGTTTCTAGTCTCATATTTTCGTTTTAGTGCCGTTATGGATTTGTTATTCATTATGTAGATGTTATAGTCCATCGATCCAAGTATCTGGGAACATTCCTAACATCAGATGGAAGATGTACAACAGAGATTAGGAGTAGAATAGCTCAAATGAAAGCAGCTTTTATGAAAATTTAAAACACCTATGCGTGAACTCACTACCAATGACATTACGAAAACGAGTACTCCAGTGCTATATTGAACCAATACTTATGTATGGCAGCGAATCATGGACACTGAACAAACAAACAATACGATCATTGGAAACCACAGAGATGTGGTTTTACAGAAGAATGTTGAAAATTCCATGGACAGCAAAGAAAACAAATTAGGAGGTTTTAAATCAGGCCTGCACACAAAGAAACCTTATCAAAAGAATAAGAATCCGACAATCAGGTTCTTCGGGCATATAATGCGAAGAGAAGGTTTAGAACATTTGGTGACTACAGGTAAAATTCAGGAACGAAGAGATCGTGGAAGACAGAAGGATAAGATGTTGGATGGGGTGGCATCATGGTTTGACACAAGATCGACGTCAGAACTGATTACATGCACCAAACAAAGAAAGTTGTGGAGAGACATGATCACCTACGCCGGCAGGCCCTGCACTTGATTGATTGATGGATTGATTGTCTGTTTCTATTTGTTGTGGGTCGTTTGAGAAATGTATCTTTTGCTTGATGAAGATCGTTTGAACGAAACGTTGCTGTGTATAGTTTTCGTACTTTGTAAAACTACTGTACTTTGCTTTTATATGTTTCACCGTTGGAATCGAACTTACAGAATTCAGCACACCATGCAAACTTCTTAACCACTAAAAGTCCTAATATAGAGAGACAATGTTCATTGTTCATTTGAATATCATCTTCATCACACATCAGACATGTCCATAATTGCTCCGATCTTCTCCCAATCATGTATCTCAGTGTGTTTAGACTAACAACTCCTGTTCTGTGTTGATTGATATATCTTGACCGTTGTTGGGATTGACTTGTCTTGTCAGCCATTGCTGTTCTTAAATTACATGTAAACACACTGAAAATAAATAGGAGGAGCTCAGCTCAGTGCATGTAACCCCGTCGCACCGGCGAGGATCCTGGAAGAGAGAAGATGTGCGGAAACCTACAAATCTGAGGTGATCAGAGGGGATCATATCAGATCTGGAGATCACCCGAGTGGTTACCGGGGCCCAAATTGGGGTGTAAAGAATAGAACCACTGTTACCTGCCACGCATGTCGTAAGAGACGGCTAAGGAGGTTGGGCGTGGGGCTAGCTACCCTGCACCGTAAAAAATACCAGATGGCTACAGAACGGAGAGCGAACCGAGTAAACGCTGGCTGAAACCGGACACATTGCCGAAGGATAAGCACCAGAGCTCCAAATGGTGCTGAAGATGTGACGTAAAACACACCAATTCTAAGGCTGCATGAATAAGATTTTCCCATCAATAGAATTATTGGGGAGGTCTGGTACATCGGTCTGAGTGGTGATCGAGAGAGAGAGATTCCCGGGCAAAATTCAATAAAAAATACTAAAATGAAAATTCTTACAAAAATATCTTCAAAATTACATCAGGGACCCTCGCGGGTGCTACGGAGTTTGTGCACTGCAGCTGAGATCTTCCTGTGTAAGAAACAGATCGGAGCACACATGGTTACTCACCGAAGTGCAATGATTTAAAGATTTAAAGGCCCAAGGATTGACTTCATTGCACCGGGTTTTACCCCATAACCTCGGTCCCTCTCCGCAGAAATGGAACGCCACCTACTGAGAGCATTACACAAAGCACGAACTCCGTAGCTCCAGCAAAAATCCTTAGGGTCACTGGAAAAAACTGCACTCGTGAACAGAATGGCGCGGTCCGGACTCGAACCCACGACCTTCGACTCACAAAGCAAAGCGCTTAACCATTTAGCCACAGAAACCCTCAATAGGTCGGTGCATGGTCCTATCAATCAATCAATCAATCAATCAATCAATCAATGACACAATGAGTTAAACACTAAATAAAATAAAGAACACATTATCAACAGGTTAGATCGTTATTCCTAAATGAAATAACGAATTCCGTAACAGAGAATTTTCACTGAACACAACCTCTATTCAACGAGTAACCTGTTCTTATCATGCCCCAACACCCCGTGATCCTGCACTCAGGGGTTGTGCTCCCACAGTTAATATTCATTCCTGCTCGACGCGATGAAAAAAACAAAAGTATGCGCGTGACTGCCTCGTCTTCGACAAAGCGCGTGAGTATGACAAACTCGTTTTGGTTTTTGTGTGTAATTCCTCCTCACATTTCTCTTTAGTGGTTTGTGTGTGTAATTCCTCCTCACATTCCTCTTTAGTGGTTTGTGTGTGTAATTCCTCCTCACATTCCTCTTTAGTGGTTTGTATGTGTAATTCCTCCTCACATTCCTCTTTAGTGGTTTGTGTGTGTAATTCCTCCTCACATTTCTCTTTAGTGGTTTGTGTGTGTAATTCCTCCTCACATTCCTCTTTAGTGGTTTGTGTGTGTAATGACATGGCATAAGAACAAAAATCAAGTGGTTAATAGCCTGCGTTTTTCCTTGGCAACATATGGTTGTGAGACATGGAACATTGATAAAGCGGCAGAGACGAGCATTAATGTCTTTGAATGCAAATGCTACAGAAGAGTACTTAGAATAATCATGGACAGAGAAAAAACAAATGCTTCTGTTCTGCAACAGCTCGATATTAAAGAGATTTGGCTATTAAAGAGCATACAATCAAGGAAAATTAAATATTTCGGACACAACAAGCGATATGAGTGCCTAGAGAAGATAATTTTGGAGAGAATAGAGCCTGTAGGAAGAAGAATGAGAGGAAGACCTAGAAGACGATGGGTGCAAGATGTCATTGACGATCTGAGAATGGTTGCTGCTGACGCCGGTCAACTTGCACAAAACAGATAGTATTTCAGGACTGCTGTCATGGGAACCACGTTCTGCAAGGGACAAGCTACTTGATGATGATGGTTTGTGTGTTACTCCTCCGCACATTCCTCTTTAGTGGTTTTTGTCATAGGACACATTTTTTCTTATAGGAACTGATAAGAAAACAAAGATAAGAATACAAAGAGCATGCATATTACCAGTAGCAGCGTATGGATGTGAAGCATGGACATTTAATAAAGCAGTGGAAAAACATATAAGTGCTTTTGGATACAAGTGTTACAGAAGAGAACTTCGTATATCATGGACAGAGAAGAGAACAAATAGATCTATTCAGAAAGAACTCAGAATCAAAGAAAACTGGCTGATGCTACAAATAAGAAAAAGAAAATTGAGATATTTTGGACATATAAACAGACACGAAGGGCTGGAGAAGACCATCATGGAAGGAGGCATACCAGGAAAAGAGGAGAAGAGGAAGACCACGGAGAAGATGGATTCAGGATGTAACTGATGGTTTGAACATGACGGCTACAGAGGCAGGACATCTGGCCTGTGAGAAAGAGAAATTCCGGAGGACTGTTGGGGTGGCAAAGTTCTGCTCAGGACAAGCTACTAGATGATGATGATGATGATACATGTAAACGAAAGGATATAGTGGTTGGTAGGAACATGCATTATGTCTCTGTGGTGTAGAAGCTAGGTGCTTGCCTCTCGTTATATAGGTACTCGCTACGTTTCTTCGTAGAACCATCTGGATATTTTTTCAGAGATTCCTGATCTCAGTGTAGGTGAGATTGGGTTCCTAGTCCTATCGGAGACGGACGATAAAACGTAGGTCCCGTGTTCAATTTGAGCTCATAAAATAACTATTGACAGTTCAAAATCGAGAAGAGCAGGCTGGAAAGCCGCTGTCTAGACAAAGTGCATTAGAAAGACTAATTAACAAATTTTCTACTAAATATGTTCACCACTTTCTAAATTACATCGAGTGCTTCGGAGTTCGTGCTCTACCGCTGATATCTTCCTGTGTAAGAAAGAGATCAGAGTACACATGGTTACTCACCAAAGTGCAATGATGATGGTTCTATCAATCAATCAATCAATCAATCTCTGTCTTTTTCTTGATTGTTTTCTCACAATTATATATTTGACTTCCCCATAGTCTCTTGCATCTACCTTACACCGTAGCGGACAGTTTGGAAGCAAATTAGTTCCCTTGGATTTTTACTAACGGTAAAAATAGATTCCACCGTTCAGAAACCAATGACAAACTACTTAATGTATAAGTGGTGCCTAGAAAATCAACAACACGCTTACCGTGGCAGATGGTGACGTCATGTGATGGATATGCCCTTATTCTCATGTCTTTTAATTTCTTACATACTAACTTATACGCTGGAGTTGTTCCTGGGCCAAATTGGGAGTGTCAAGAATAGAACCACTGTTACCTGCCACGCATGTAGTAAGAGGCGGCTAAATAGGTTCGGCATGGGGGCTAGTAACCCCCCTCCTCTACCCCGTAAAAAACACTAGATAACTACAGAAACCAGGAAAATTCATAGCTCGCCACCCGAGGAAGAAGAACGGCCCCTTCAAGGAGGAGAAATGGAAAAGATGGCCTTAGATAGGCGGGATTGGAAGGCCTTGGTTGAGGACCTATGCCTCCCTAGGTGCGAAGGGTGAAGAAAAAGTAGAAGACACTAAACTACATTCGTTTCTCTCTCTCACTCTCTCTCTCTCTCTTCTTCTCACAGTTCCTAATTTCACTCTCAGTCTACGTCTCTCTCTTTCCCATACACCCAAACAACCCCTCAACACACCTGTTCTGTTTCGTCCCACCTTTAACTTACCTGTAGTTTTTCAAGGTAAGCTGAGTATCACACCTGAAATAGAAACAAAAAAACCAAGTTGAATAAAATAACTGCATGTAGCTACAAAATAGCAGACCAAAAAAAAGATGGATAGACAATATCAAGACCACACTACACAAAAAAGGATATAACACAACAACGGCGAATCATTTGGCACTGGAAAGCAAATTAAAGCTCCCACCCCTACGCTTAACATCAAGAGTGGATAACAAATTCATCATCCACCTGGCGAAAAACAATAGACAACACAACAAGGGCGACTCATCTGGCCCTGGAACGCATATTAAAGTTCCTACGATTAACGGTCAGAGGGGGCAACCAATTCCATCATCCAGCTGGGCAAAGACAATGAACAATAGAATAAAAATAATTTTTTTTTAAGATGAGGTCTTAATTCATTGTATTGGGATGCACAAAATTGCTTCGTCACTTTCCGAAGAAATATCACGCCATCTTCCTAGAGTATTGCTCAAAGAACAAACTCCGTAGCTCCAGTAAAAGAAACCTGGGCAGCTAAACATAGATAAGAGTAGACCGTCAAGCCGCTGCTCAGTCGAAAACTCATTTTTTTAAATTAAAATATTCTTACAAAATTCTTCACATCTTCTAATTTATACCTGATCCATCAACGATGTTACAGCGCTCGTGATCTACCGCTGAGATCTTGTTGTGTAAGAAAGATAACGCAAAACATGTTGTTATTCACCAAAGTGCGAAAGCATGGACTGGCAACATCAAACGCAACACACCTGGCAGAAGACAGGAAACTAAATCTCCCCACGTCGCTTCACGGCAAATGTGGTTAAGACAGTGGCGGCTCGTCATTAAGGGCCAGTGGGGCCAGACCTCACTAAAAACAATGTATAACGTGTTTTTATTATTTTATAAATTAAAATATAGCAACCAAAACCATGATTTATCCGGACAAAAATGTCTGGCCCACCAACAAAAATTATCACGATTCGCCACTGGGTTAAGATAAGATAAGATAAGATAATATTTACCAGAGTGCAATGTATATATATTACTCTTGTAGCCTTATATGGTACATAGATCCTGCACGTAATTGTTCCATACCGCTCTGTCCTGGGCAACTCGCTCAAACTCTTCCATGAAATTAAGTCTATATTTCTTACCTCTCTCAGCAAAGTTCGCTTAAGGATTTCCCTAGGGCGTCCTCACTTTCGTAAACTCCTTAGCTCCCACGTCGATGCCTTGACTGAATGATAGATATGACCATCATCATTGCACTTCGGTAAATAACCGTGTGTGCGCCGATCTCTTTCTTACACAGAAAGATCTCAGCTACAGTGCACGAACTCCGTAGCACTGGCGAGGGTCCCTGATGTAATTTTGAAGACGATGAAGATATTTTAGTAAGAATTTTATTTTTTATCTTTTCTAGTGAATTTTGTCCGGGCAGCGGCTTTCCAGCCTGCTCTTCTGGATTTTGAAATGCCAAGTGTTATTTTACGGGCTTAAATTGAACACGGGACCTATGTTTTATCGTCCGTCTCCGATAGGACTAAGAACTCGATCTCACCTACAGATCAGGGATCTCTGGCAAAAATCCAGATGATTCGACGGGGGAGCGAACCTGGTACATTTGGCATGCGAGGCGACCACTTAACCTCTACACCACGCCCCCTCCTCCCCATTTCAATGCAAGCTTTGTGATTATTTGATCACTACTAAAGAGCAATAATGTTTATATATATATCATCATCAGTGCCGTGCCGACGGGCGTAGGTGGTCATGGATTTCCACAAATCTCTTTCTTTTGTGTTTACTATTATTTCAGATGTTGACGAGCTTCCATGCCATGAAGGTAAGGCTATCCACAAACTTGTTTTCTTTCTGTTATCCTCTGTCTAGTCTCCTCGATTTTATTGACAAATATATATTATATATATATATATATATATATATATATATATATATATATTTAATAAACAGTGGAAAAACATATATGTGCTTTTGAATATAAGTGTTACAGAGGAGTCCTTCGTATATCATGGACAGAGAAGAGAACAAATAGATATATCCAGAAAGAATTCAAAATCAAAGAAAACTGTCTGATGCTACAAATACGATAGAGAAAATTGAGATATTTTGGACATATAAAAAGACATTCAGGGCTGGAGAAGATCATCATGGAAGGAAGTATACCGGTAAAGAGAAGAAGAGGAAGACCACGGAGAAAATGGATTCAGGATGTAGCTCGTGGTTTGAACAAGATAGCTGCAGAGGCAGGACATCTGGTCTTTGAGAGAGAGAGATTCCGAAAGACGTTTAAGGTGCCAAAGTTCTGCTCAGGACAAGCTATTTGATGATGATGGTGATAGCATATGAGAGCTGTAAGGAGAGAGAAAGATATATATAAAACTGAAATAGAAAAATCAGAATTAAACAATTAAAAAATTAAGTTTGTGAAAATACGAGGTCTTTTGATTTGTTTCAATAACTGCATTCATGCGAAGTATAACAATATCTAGCGGCTGCAACTCTGCGTTAACTATTAGATAATCTTTTACATTGGTTATTTCCCTTTGTATTGTATCTCAAAAAACTGTTATCTTCTTAATTATTTACCAGTGTTTAATCTTATTACCTTTGTCTTCATCTTCGTCACTTCGTCCATTGACCCTCATTGAGGTGTTGGGAAAGATGTGAGGGAGAGCACAGGCTTGAAGTATGTGCTCTGCAGTCCACGTGTACACATGGCTGAATTGCCAATCTTGAATTTTGTATACATGTAGTTACGTAGTCAATAGAGGCAGTGAGATTGTATGATAATGTCACAAATGAGAAACTTATGGAGAGACAAGACATATTCCAGTGAACCAAGAGGTTAAAAAAACGCTGGCGCTGGATACGACACACTTTTTGAAAACCTGAGGGGAATATAACAATAACAGGTAGTAATCTCCTGGAACCCGCAGGGATAGCAAAATAAGGGGAGGCCTAGAAATACTCGGAGACTGGTTTTGGAGACAGAGATCAAAAATATAAAGAAGAGCTGGAGGGAGCTGCAGGAGATAGCTAGAGATAGGAAGACTTGGTATGAGTTGGTTCAGGGTCTATGCCCTAATCCTGGTTAAAAAGGCACAGAGAAAGAGAGAGAGAGAGAGAGAGAGAGAGAGAGAGTTGTGGAGTCGATTGTGTCCTGTTCTGATACGCAGAATTACAACTTGTTTTAATTTGCTCATATTATAGTAGTCATCTTGTGCTGGTATTTGTGGCTTTCTGATTGATTTAATCATCCATTTCTTTAGGTACTTGGTAACTGGTACATTCAGTTGCTCTATTGCAGTATCTTCCTTTGCTAGTCGTCCTGCTGTTTCATTTCCTGGTATTCCACAATGAGACGATAGCACCTTGCACTGCTTGCACATTTTAAACAGTGGGATGAATCTAGAAATTTTCTGGACTCGAGTGCATCTGGACAGGTAAAAGCATAGTAGACAGTGCGCTTGCCTTGTAGATGTGTGGCCATAGGATCAAATTTCCATGTTATTGTTGGATTTTGTAGTGATAAAATAACGAATAATTTTTCTAGGTACGATACCGTACTTTCTGATCAATGCTATAATAGGTATTCGAGTAACGGATAGTTACTATTCGCTCATTACCATTAGATACTCATTAGAGAAAAGTAAACAAAAGTAACGTTACCTTTGTTATACCACGTGGTATATAAGGTAATAGTTTTAGGCGCGTTTTTTTCATTGACCGTCGGCACACGATGGATGATATGGTCAACATCGCGACGGCGCGTTACTTCCCAATACTTTCTTTCTTTTTTCTATAATCCTGTTTTGTCTCACAGCGTCAGGTCAAGAAGAGATTTCTAGAACGAGCCCTTGTGTGCGCTTCATAAATAGTGTCTTTCGTCGCCTCTGTTATCTCTGATGTCCATCATCTGCGTGGCCGGCCTTTTGCTTTGTATCCATTGAATCGGAGCAACATTGTTCTTCGAGGTGCACTGTCTGATGGTAATCTGCTTACGTGGCCGAACCATTTAATTTGTTGTTTCTTTGATGAAGTCTAGTACTGATGTTGTACCCACTTTTTCCTGATGTCTTCATTTCTCAACCAGTCTCTTCTTGTTACACCCAGCATTCTGCGTAGACACTTCATCTCTGTTGTGACTAGTTTTCTTCTATCGTTTGTTGTCAGCGTCCAGGTTTGGCACTGGTAACAGTGATTATATTCTTTACACCCCAAATTTGGACACCTGTAACCACTCCGGCTAGTTCCAGCAGTGGTTCAGTTCTTTCAGTTGTTCTTCCACTGTTCTCCTTGAGATCATTTTGGGTATTCCCAGTTTTAGTTTACCCTCTGGTGTCCATCTCAGTGCAGTTTTCGTGGCAGAGTTAGTCTTCCTGCGTATCACACTACCAATCCATTTCCAATTCAATAACAGTGCTTTTACTGGAAATTGAAGATAAGAGTAGACAGAAAAGAACAGCACAACAGATATATAAGTAAACACATCTATCAATATCGATATGATATGGTCAGTCGCTGGACGTTGTTGGTTGGACATGTTCGGAGAGCAATGAAGATATTCCAAACAGGACAGTGCGGTATATATTCTCAGTATGATGCAAATCTTCGAAATGCTACCCCTTACATGTTTGTTCCTTAAAATAACCTTTTGATTTTGCTGTATATCACCCCCCCAACCTTACTTCTTCACCCTTCGCCCCTAGGGAAGCATGTCCAACCAAGGCCTTAAGCCGCCATCCAGTCAACCAAGGCCTTCCAAGCCCGCCTTCCAAGGCCATCTTTTCCAGATCTCTCCACTCTCTCCCCATCTTCTTGCATTCCATCTCTAACTCCCGTCTCCAGGTGTTTCTGGGTCTTCCTTACTTCTATTGCCCTGGGGGTTCCATCGGAGAGCCTGTCTCACGATGCTATCAGGGGTTTCCTCAGTTGTGTCCTATCCATCTCCATCTTCTGCTCATTATCTCTTGTTCCACCTGTCGTTGTCCTGCCCTATCCCACAGTTCTCTGTTTGTGGTCTTGTCATACCATCTCAAATGGAGTATCCTGCGTAGGCATCTATTGATGAATGTCTGCAGCTTTTGGTGTTCACCTTAGTCGTTCTCCATGTCTCTGCTCCATACAGAAGGATAGACTTGACATTTGAATTAAATATCATTATCTTAGTCTTATTCCTGATCATTCTTGAACTCCATCCTCCCACCTTACGGTGCCGCCTAATGCGGTAGCCTCTCTGTATCATAGTACGGCACGGCCCTGATTCCAAACTGAAACTGAAACTGAAACTGAAACTAAAACTGAAACTGAAATACTTTTCCTGGTACCCATTTGACACTGGGTCGACTTGAAGTCAATCGACTGGGTCGACTGAGAGTCGAATCGACTGGGTCGACTTGAGAGTCGAATCGACTGGGTCGACTTGAGAGTCGAATCGACTGGGTCGACCACAAGGGTAACTAGCGAGTTCACTAACAACTACACTACTGCGGCTCTCTCATTAAGTTTAGTTAAGGCTTTAAAGTAGTTGTAAACAATACTTACCTAGTACACCGGAAACAGGTGGTATGATAGCGCGCGCCCTGGGCAGAGACCATGTTTTCTTCCAGAATTGGAAAACCACATCCGTTACACATCTCAACGTTTCCTGTACTGTGTGATCTCTTACTATTTCTGATCTTGTTTCTCCGCCGCAATGATGGAGACAGTGCTCGGCGAAGAAGTGACGGAGACAGACTCTTTCTAGACTTTGGACTGATCTGGGAAAAAAAAATTGATTGTACTAAATTGATCAATTGCGCGGTATGAAGATAACAATTGCGCGGTATGAAGATAACAATTGCGCGTATGAAGCTGGTATGAAGCTGATGGACATAACAATGAAATAATCATCAAATAAATATATACAGGGTATTCAAGATAAAAGTAGCCCGATTGACTAATCAAAGCCTGTAAATTGGGCTACTTTTATGTTGAACACCCTTAGATTTGAAATACAATGCAACCAAACTCCACGGTATACAGAGTATTCTATAACAGAATATCAGGAAAGAAGGCGAGAGAGGAAGACCACGAAAAAGATGGACAGATAGCTTAAGAGAATCCAGTCTAAAAAGCAAAACAGCTATCACCTAAACCGCTAGACGCCTGTGTGTTGCCTGGGCTTACACGGGGAGCGAAGAATAGTAACACTGCGACCTAAAATGTTTGTCGAAAGAGGCGATTGAAATAGAGACCCGCTCGCTGCTGAGGCCAGAATGGGATCCAAGCATGTCGTAATAGACCGATAAGGAGGGTAGAATGTGAGGCTGGATACCACACTCCGTAGAAAACGTCGACAAACATGGGCATCTTCATCATCAGGTGCCATGCCGGCTGGCGTAGGTGATCATGGATCTCCATAAATCTCTATTTTTGGTGTTTGCTATCATCTCAGATTTTGACGCTCTTCCGTGACATGAAGTCAGGCTATCCAAAATTTTCTCTCTCTGTCTTCTTCTGTTTCGTCTCCCCTTGATTTTACTGGTTGTTACAATGTGTTCTAAACCACCCCTCCTCATCACATGTACGATATACATGGACATTACTAAAGTTAATTGCGTATCCTTTACAGGACTTTGCGAATCAACCCCAGCTTTTTTAAAGCTGTTTGTGATTTTTCTAGACATTATTACGATCAGAAGTTGCCATTGCTTTCTGAACATCGTCCTTTCGTAAAAAAATCCACGCGAAACAATTTGCAACCGAACTGTCCTCAGCGTGATTCGAACTCAGAACGTCGGAGTTAATAGACCGAGTCACTATCCCTAAGCCACAGACACCACCCATGGACATTACTACTAAAATAAAAAAACCCAACTCAATCATCCGAACCATTGGAATGTTTCCCAATATAGAGCAATTGGAAGCGGTTGCACGAGAGAGGAAGAATTAGAAAAAGTTTGTTGAAGACCTTTGCTCCGTTGGAAGTTAAAAAGGTGAAGAAGCAGAAGCCACTAGAGCAGCGCCTGACAAAAACAGAAAACTCACAACACTGGATAACAACCCGGTAACTGTGTCACAACAAAACAAGTTGGCCTAAATAGTCACATAAAAACAGAACAAGACGCGTTCTTTGGTTGAAAATGTATCCCTTGACTTCAATCAAGTGTCATGTCTACCGGCGTAGACGATCATGTCTCTTCATAACTCTTTCTTTGGTGCAGTTAATCAGTTCTGACGTCGATCTGTTCGAACCATGATGTCAGACCATCAACATTTTCCCCCTCTGTCTTCACGATCTCCCCCTTCCCTGAATTTTTACCTGTTGTCACCATATCTCTAAACCTCCTATTCATATCTTCTTTGCTTTCGCCTAGCCTGATGGACCACTTCTATCATAAATTTTACTGTTGTTTTTAAGGTCCCGTTCCCCCGTAAAATTTTTCGCGAAGCTCTGTGTGTTTGGCATACTCTTTTCTATACCTGCTAAACGTTGACAGTCTTGCAAGACGTGTTCTGCCTCTGTCTCCATATTGCATGGGCACAGGCTAGTTGTGCAATTTTAAATTTATGGAACATGTGGGCTCTGAGCTTGTTGTGGCCGGTACGGAGGCGAAATATAGCAACTTGTTCACTGCGAGAGAGACCATAGTATCCGTCACTGTCTGTATACTGCGGGTGGTCTTTTGCCCATTTGCTTCGATAGTGCGAACCGATGGTTTTTTTGACTTCCTCATAGCTGATCTCGAGATCAGTCTGGGATTTAACGCCCCCCTCTTTGGCTAAGCTTGCCCGGCCGCTTCGTTTCCCCTAATGTTGCAGTGTGACGGTATCCACTGGATGACAGTGCGTTTGAGTGAACTCGTTAGTTCAGCGAGGGACGTTTTGAGCCCATTCATCTCAGTTTTGCCGACGCATTTGAGTGCCGTGATGACCGATAGGGCATCGGTGAATATCACGACCTTGTTGCGTGTAGTGTTTCTTCCCCCAAGATCATTTCAGCCGCCTCTTTGATTGCCTCTGCCTCTGCTCGGTAATTATTCGAGTATTTGCCAGTTGCAATCGCTTTCTTGACCGTTACTTTCTTGGAATTTTAAGCCTATTCCTCCTCCGCCATCGCTTATTGCGTTGTTGCCGATCCGTCCGTGTAGACGTGCGTCCACTCATTTTCAAAGTACTCTGATTCTTGTGCTCCTCCCTGCATTTTTTCTGTCGAGGTTTGTTTGATCCTTTTGTTCAGTATGCCTGGGATTGATTCCCTTAGTTCTGGCTTTTTGTTTCCATGGCGGGCACTTGTGGGTTCCCGGGATTGGTTTGGCTGTGCATTTGGACAGGACTGGATGGTCTGTGATCAGTGCGTTAGGAAATTCTAAGTTGAAACTCTGTATTCTCCACTTTCCGGTTCAACATTCTTTCATGCATTGGATCGATTTGAGCCGTTTGAGTTTTTCCCAAGTACTACTACTTTCTTGTCCCTTCGGTCAGTCATTGGTTGGATGCCTGTGAGGTCTCCATCGCCTTGATGGGCGTGGACTTTATGGCTCCAGTGATAATGCTGGGCCCGGTTTTGACTGCTGCTCACTTTTGCGAATTGCTTGTTCGATGCATTGCTCCACCTGCATACTACTCTAGGACCGTCGCACTCTACCAAGTAAAGTGTCTTGAAATTCTGTGTTTGCTCCCATTGGAACCTGCGAGTTTCCATCATTGTTAGCCTATGTCTCGCTTTTGCCGTAGCATTCTCGATCTGGGTGCACCAAGTCAGCTTTCTGTCTAGTGTGACTCCTAGGTACGTTGGTTTTTTTTTCTGGAAGAGTTCTGCCCATTGACTTTAAAGCGTTATCTTGTAATCCTTGTTATCTGGGAGAACACAGTGTGAGTGGTCTTTGGAGATTTTTTTTCATATTCCCTTTGCTGACCACCTTCAAGGTTTTAAGCTGGCTTGCGTCGATTTTCTGCTGTGGGGATTGACTCTTCTCTCGCCCATATTGCCAAGTCGTCGGCATACATGGCAAAGTGAACTCGTTCTGGGAGGCATGTTGCAATGTCATTGACGAAGACTGAAAGATAATCAGTGAAACCTCCTCCTGGGGACTCCTTGCTCCCGTGTGGCCTTCTCTTTTTACCCCCAAACCTGAACTCTTGCTGTTTTGTTCTCTAGGTATCTATCGAGCCAATTGTACATTCTTCCCTTTACGCCGAGGGTGAAAGTTTTAGCTTTAAACCTTCTTTCCAGACTGTGTCAAATGCCTTCTCCCTATCTACCAGACCCCAGTGTCTGTTTCTTTTTTTAAACCGTCCTCGATTCCCCGGACATGAGGTTACTTGATCCTCTGTGGATCTGTATCTCCGAAAACCGCCTTGTTGTGCCATAAGCAGCCCTTTGCTTTCCAAGTGCCAGGATAAGCGTTTGTTCACCATGCGATCCATAAGTTTGCCCGTGCAGCTTAGGAAGCTTATTGGTCTGTAACTCGCTGGGTCGAGTTTATTTTTCCTGGTTTTAGGATGGGTACCATGATTGCTTCTTTCCATTCTTGCGGTACTATACCTGTTCTCCACGACATGTTGAGAAAGGACAGTGAAACGACTTTGCTCTGTTTCCCAGGTTTTAAGCATCTCATTGGTATCCCATCTTTCCGGGCGACTTTCTGGGGTTTCAGGTCCAAAGCCTCTTCCAGCTCGTTACTGGTGAATGTGTCCGTTAGGTGACTATCTGCTTTTCTTGGCTCGCCTTAGACCGACTTTTTCTTGGTGGCATCAACTTTTTCCTTTGCTATGCTTACTCTGCTGACTTCGGCATATTGTTGCATCAGGATGTTTGCTACTTCCCTCCGAGCCATCTTCTTGTCTTGTTCGAGGACTATGGTGGTCTGCTGGTGTTTTCATCGCTCAGCGCGTTGGCCAGCTTCCCAGTTTATGGCGTCTATCGAGTTCAGGGATTCGGTTGTTTTTACCCAACTCTGTTTGCCGCTCGTTTGACCTATGCCCCAAGAACCTTGATTGTCTGATTCTTATTCTTTTGATAAGGTTTCTTTGTGAGCAGGCCTGATTTAAAACCTCATCATTTGTTTTTTTCCCAGTTCGTGAAATTTTCAGCATTCTTCCGTAAAACCACATCTCTGTGCCTTCCAATGATCTTTTTCAATGCTTGTTCATTGTCCATGATACGCTCAGCCATACATCATTGTGACTTCTAAGTCAATCAAAGTCATCCCACCCATTCCTTGACTTCCAAGTCAAAGTCAAGAAGAGCAGGCTGAAAAGCCGCTGAAAAGCCACTGAAAAGTCAGTGAAAAGCCACTGAATAGTCACTGAAAAGTCACTGAAAAGCCGCTGAAAAGCCACTGAAAAGTCAGTGAAAAGCCACTGAATAGTCACTGAAAAGTCACTGAAAAGCCGCTGAAAAGCCACTGAAAAGCCACTGAAAAGCCACTGAAAAGCCACTGAAAAGCCACTGAAAAGCCACTGAAAAGCCACTGAAAAGCCGATGAAAAGCCGATGAAAAGCCGATGAAAAGCCGATGAAAAGCCGATGAAAAGCCGATGAAAAGCCGCTGAAAAGCCACTGAAAAGCCACTGAAAGCCGCTGAAAAGCCACTGAAAAGCCACTGAAAGCCACTGAAAAGCCACTGAAAAGCCACTGAAAAGCCACTGAAAAGAAACTGAAAAGCTGCTGGAAAACCATCCCTGCCTTCGCATGAGTACACCCTTTCATTTAACAATTAGTGTACCCTCAGTCGCATGTATTTTACGTTGTACACTGATTTGTCTGATTTATTTATTGATTGATTGTTTGAATGATTGATACTGAATTGGTCAATATACTGGATTTGTGTTATCTCCCAAAATGACTGATTGATTGATAGGACAATCATCATTGCACTTCGACGAATAACCATGTGTGCTTCAATATCTTTCTTGCACAGAAAATATCTAAGTGGCAGTGCACGTACTCCGTAGCATCGGCGATGTCCATAAAGTAATGTAGAAGATGGTTACATATTTTGTAAAATTTATTTCATTCTTTCTGATGAATTTTGCCTAGGCAGCAGCTTTCCAGCCTGCTCTTCTCGATTTTGAACTGTCACGATTTTTTTTCGTTAGTAGCTTGAACACAGAGACCCACTTTTTAATCGTCCGTCTCCGACAGGTCTAGGAATTCGATCTCAGCTACACTGAGATATTAGGGTTCACTGGAAAAATATCTCAATAACTTAATGAGGATGCTAACCGAGTACACATTTGGAACTAGAGGCGAACAGCTAACTTCTACGCCACAGAGACATCAAATACTGAATCTCAGGGTATCCGTTCAGAATGGTGAAGGCGTTAAATAGGCTTTAATTCCATTACATAACAGTGTAAAATAGGCTTTAATTCCCTACATAACAGTGTAAAATAGGCTTTAATTCCATTACATAACAGTGTAAAATAGGCTTTAATTCCCTACATAACAGTGTAAAATAGGCTTTAATTACCTACTTAACAGTGTAAAATAGGTTTTAATTCCCTACATAACAGTGTAAAATAGGCTTTAATTCCATTACATAACAGTGTAAAATAGGCTTTAATCACTACATTACATATATAAAAATGCTTTAATCCCTACATTTCATATATAAAAATGCTTTAATCCCTACATTTCATATATAAAAATTGCTTTAATCCCTACATTTCATATATAAAAATTGCTTTAATCCCTACATTTCATATATAAAAATTGCTTTAATCCCTACATTTCATATATAAAATTGCTTTAATCCTTACATTACATATATAAAAATGCTTTAATCCCTACATTTCATATATAAAAATTGCTTTAATCCCTACATTTCATATATAAAATTTGCTTTAATCCCTACATTTCATATATAAAATTTGCTTTAATCCCTATATAACAGCATTAAATAGGCCTTGCTTCCTTACATAACAAACATTCAAACGTACAAATATACAGACATACAAACATACAAACATACAAACATACCTGAAGGTTATATGGTGGCAGAATCTCAACAGTCGGTATACCATCAGTGACAACTGCAGGGGCGTCTGCGAAGGTTACATTTTGTGCTTTCTTCTGACGTGGAGATATTGGGGATAAGTCTGTTGTTCCATGAGATTGTATACAGTCGGGGCTGAGTGTGAGTGGAGCAGGAGGTGTCTTCCGATCCATGGTCGTCTCTGGAATATAGGTGTACAATGTTAACAAACGAGGAGTTTTGATTGATTGATTGATTGACTGATTGACAGGATGTCTGATTGATTTTTTTATTGTGAATCTGATTCGTTGAATAACTGATTTACTGTGATTGGTTTGATTAATTAAGTGAATGATTGCCTCAGATGATTGAATGACTGATTGATAGATTGACTGGTTGACTGGTTGATCTCCCTAGGGGCAAAGGGTGAAGAAGAAGAAGCAGACATTGATAGAAGCAGACATTGGTAGAAGCAGACATAGATAGAAGCAGACATTGATAACCTACTTTGTGTTACCAGAGTCAAACATGGACAATGAGCAAAGCGCAGTCCCGAAAATAACTGCATGTGAAATGTCACCAACAACACCAGAAAAAAAAGAATCACCAACATCAGCATAGGAAAGAAAGTTGGCACAAAACCTTGTTTGAATTACATTTGAGAAAAAAAGAATGAAGTGGTTTGACCACTTAATAAGAATGCACCCAAATTCCACAGTAAATAGAGTCTTCTACAACAGAACATCAGGAAAGAAGGTGAGAGGAAGACCACGAAAAAAATGGTTAGATGGTATAGAAGAATCCTGTCAACCTGTCAAAAAGCAAAAATAACAATCACTCAAGCCACCATAACAGCGAGAAAAAACACAACACAAAACCACGACACTGTGCAACAATATGGTAGCAGTGTGACGACAAAGGAGAAGACATTGATAGAAGCAGATATTGCTAGAAGCAGACATTGATAGAAGCAGACATTCAGAAGCAGAAGCAGACATTGATAGAAGCAGAAGCAGACATTGATAGAAGCAGAAGCAGACATTGCTAGAAGCAGACATTGATAGAAGTAGAAGCAGACATTGATAGAAGCAGACATTGATAGAAGCAGACATTGATAGAAGCAGACAATGATAGAAGCAGACAATGATAGAAGCAGACAATGATAGAAGCAGACATTGATAGAAGCAGACAATGATAGAAGCAGACATTGATAGAAGCAGAAGTAGACATTACTAGAAGCAGACATTGATAGAAGCAGACACTGATAGAAGCAGACATTGATAGAAGCAGATATTGATAGAAGCAGACATTGATAGAAGCAGACACTGATAGAAGCAGACAATGATAGAAGCAGACATTGATAGAAGCAGAAGCAGACATTACTAGAAGCAGACATTGCTAGAAGCAGACACTGATAGAAGCAGACATTGATAGAAGCAGACATTGCAAGAATCAGACATTGATAGAAACAGACATTGATAGAAGCAGACATTGTTAGATGCAGACGTTATTAGAAGCAGACATTGCTAGAAGCAGACATTGCTAGAAGCATACATTGATAGAAGCAGACACTGCTAGAAGCAGACATTGCTAGAAGCAGACAACCAGACACGTATACAAGCTAAGAATCTGAAACAGACATGTTATCGACCAGTTGTTCGCTTCACAAAATCTTTACCATAAACATTAAAACAATTAGAAGAACAGCAGACAAATTCTCTCCTATTTCCTTCCTCTTATTACCCCCGTCTCCCTTTTCCCACTGGTCCTCGACTGCAGACAGCCAACACTTTTCTCTTACTATCTAACCTTCAACCTATAATTTTCCCCGCAAGGCCATTCATTATTTCACCAGAAAATCACCATAATCATTAGTTCGCCCAATATGCCCTCTTCAGCGCTGTGGAAAATGTGGCTCTTTCGTTATGTTGTGTGTTGTTGAAATTCTTCATTATTTTGTTATCAAATGTCAGATTGCGTTATTTAGTCTTCAAGCGGTTTTTGCTTTCAAATACTTCAGTACGGTATGGGGTACGGGTATGGGTACGGGTATGGGTACGGGTATGGTACGGCTCTGTTGGGTTTTTTTCAAGTATAATGTGAGGAAAGTCTTGACAGACTAATCAAGAAAGACAGCAAGACCCGTTCTCGTACACACACCCATTCTCTCTCTCTCTCACACTCGCTTTCTGTCACTCGCTCAAACTCTTATTTTGTCTCTCTCTCTCTCATATTTTTTCTCTCACACACTCTCTCTCACTTTCTCTCACTCTCTCTCTCTATCGCTCTCTCTTTCTCTCTCTAGCTCTCTCTGTCATGCTCTCTCTCTCTCTCTCTCTATCGCTCTCTCTTTCGCTCTCTCACTCTCTTTCGCTATCTTTCGCTCTGTCATGCTCTCTCTCACTCTTTCTCTCTCTCTATCGCGCTCCTTTCGCTCTCACTCTTTCGCTCTCTCGCTCTCTCTCGCTTTCTCTGTCATGCTCTCTCTCACTCTTTCTCTCACTCACTCTCTCTCTCTCACTCTTTCTCTCGATCTCTCTATCGCTCTCTCCCTCACTCTCGCTCTCTCTCTCTTGGTCTCCCTACACTTTCCCTCTTGCTCTCTATCGCTTTCGTCATCTCTCACTCCTCTCTTTCTTTCCCTCTAGCATTTACTTTCTTCCTTTTTATCGTTTGCCAGCTGTGAATTTAGGCGTTATACTTTCTTCCTCTATCGTTCTCTCTCTCTCACTCACTCTCACCCTCTCACTCACTCACTTTCTCTCTCACTCACTCACTCTCTTCCACTCTATCACTCTCGCCTCTCTCCTCACTCACTCTCTCTCTTTCTCACGCTTCTCTCTCTCTCGCTCTCTCACTCACTCACTCTCTCACCCTCACTCTTCTCTCTCTCTACATTCACTCTCTTTCTCTCTCACACTCACTCTCTCTCTCTCTCCACTCACTCTCTCCACTCACTCTCTCTCTCTCGATCTCTCACCACACACTCTCTCTCCTCACTCACTCTCTCTTTCTCACGCTCTCTCTCTCTTGCTCCTCACTCACTCTCTCTCTCTCACACTCACACTCTCTCTCATACTCTAGCATTTATTTTTACATTTCTGTCCGTTCGGCAGCTGTGAGATCAGGAGTAGTCATGTATTTTAATATAAATAAATGTTATAAATCACAGTTTCTAACCTCCGTAGGTTTACGTGGATATGTTGTCCTGGGCATGCGGGTGTTTACGGTACTGAGACAGCGGACAGGCTTGCATCAACAGCATCGATTGTTGGGGAGTTGAAGATGGATAAGGGGGATGTTCTTCGGTCTCTTCCGACTCTCTATTGGATGAGGACACTAAAATCAATGTTGAACCGATCCAACGATTTAGGCAGTTTGGAATTACCAGGTGTACAAGAAGAACTAGATGCCTGAGGGGCAGAGTGAAGAGTGTGTTTAACCTGGAATCCACAGGAACCTTCAGAATACATGCCCTTCGGTATGTGTTTGGAGAGAGTGAGCACCTACGGGTGTGCTCGGAGTGCAAGAGCGTCAGTTCATTAAAAAATACATGCCCTTCGGTATTTATTGGGAAAGACTGAGCACATATGGGTGTACCCGGGGTGCAAGGGCGTCGGTTCACTAACCAATAACCAGTATTCATTGAACATAATATGACACCTCTGATTGTGTTTTGCTAAATGTTATGTTATGCGATCGACGTCATGGCACATTGGGCATTCCCATGCGTGCTCTGTCCTCCGCTGCAGCAGTCATCCTAAAGTTCATTTGCTCACCGTACCCATGAAAAGGTGATTACCATATCTTCTCTCTCTACCACGAAGACGACACTGTCTGGCATGTCCACACTTAACGCCTAATTCTCGAACTCGTTCCAATGTCTGAGACGTGCCCTTGTCACATAATTGAGAGCGTACCGCATTGATGATATCGGCTCTGTCCATACTTCTTCCCGTTGTACCAGTTATGCGCCTACAAGTAAGGTAGCTTTCCTAGGCCCCTACCCCAGTCGCCTCTTACGACATGCCTTGTAAAGTAGCATGTTACTATTCTTTGCTCCCTCTTACGAGCCCGGAGCAGACATACAGAACGGTAAGTCAATCTAAGCCAATCCACTATTTAAAGAGAGGATCTATCCAAAATCAACCATTTTTACATTGCAATTAAAGTGGATGTTTGTACTGGCATTCTTGTCTAATCCAGTTCAAAACTCCCAGAAGAAACAGACAATTAGCAGACTGCGACCTTAAACGCAAGTTCAAGGTTTTGATGAAGTAGACAAAATTACTCCGAGGGGACCAATCATTGTTTTAAATTATGGGATACCACAGGCTGTGATTTTAAAGTTTGAGCAATTTTCTTTAGAAGGTAATAACGGAATTGTTATTTTTTTCCGTTGCCACCGATAACATAAGGCCGGTGGGTCAAGTAAAACTTTAGGAAATAAGACCACAATCGTCACGTGATCCTCGCATTCCAGATAAAAGTTAATTGCATATCCTTTACAGGACTTTGCGAATCAACCCCAGCTTTTAACGCTGTTTGTGATTTTTCTAGGCATTATTACGTTCAGTAGTTTGCCATTGCTTTCTGATTGGGTGGTGCCATCATCCTTTGTAAAATCCACGCGAAACGATTTGGAACCAAATTGTCCGCAGCGTGATTCGAACTTTGATAGTCGGGGTTAATAGACCGAGTCACTATCCCCTAAGCCACAGCCGCCCCCTCTCTCTCTCTTACTCAGTGGTATGGAAATCGCATTCTAGTATTGTTGTATAAAATCAAATTAATTTTAAAACACACAACATACTAAATCATAATTATATTATGCAACAAGTTCAGTTTAACACTTAGGAATATCAGTATTTCGACGAAAAGGTGGATAGATAATGTAGTTGAATTCTGCCAGGGACTAAGAAAACCATCACACAAGTCACCAGAGAAGCGCAAGACAAATACATAAAACAGACAAATACATAAAACCACGACACTGAGTTAACAACCCGGTAACAGTGTGCTGACAAAAGTTGAATTCTGCCAGGTGACTAAGAAAACCATCACACAAGTCACCAGAGAAGCACAAGCAAATTAAACCACGACACTGGGTTAACAACCCGGTAACAGTGTGCTGACAAAAGTTGAATTCTGCCAGGGAACTAAGAAACCATCACACAAGTCCCAGAAAGAGCAAGACAAATACATAAAACCACGACACTGGGTTAACAACCCGGTAACAGTGTGCTGACAAATCAAGAATATCAATATTATGAATATTTTATCACAATAAATAACCATGGATTTATAAAATTGAGTAAAATTACTAAAAAGCTTACAGCATTCTATCAAACATATAAACAAAAAACGACCCATTAATAAAGATTTGGTTTCCGTCTGAGCTAGTGGCGTATGTTACCACGGAACCGGATTTTTCATATACTTTTAACCAATTTACTGGCCTGTCGAACGCATTGAATGAAGCTGTTCATAAACTTTAAATCTACAATTTTATCACAAAATAAAACGGTTCTATAGTCGAGAAATTGATTTCATTGCTCCGGGTTCTATATGGCTTGGTCCTCACCGCAAAATTGCATGCCATCTGCCAATAGTATTGCAAAAGCACGAACTCTGGAGCTCCTGCAAAAATAATAGGGTTTCTGAAAAAATACACCCGTGAACAGAACGTTGTAGTATGGATTCGAACCTACGACTTTCGGAACGCGAGTTGCGAGCTTAACCATTTAGCCACAGAGACAAACGTTTTCATGTAATATTGTCTACTCAAAGGCGTCTCTGTAGGGTGGCGTCTCTGTAGGGTGGCGTCTCTGTAGGGTGGCGTCTCTGTAGGGTGGCGTCTCTGTAGGGTGGCGTCTCTGTAGGGTGGCGACTAGGTGCTCGTTTCTCGTGATAAAGGTACCAGGTTCGCTCCCTCGTAGAGCCATCTAGATATTTTTCCAGAGATCCCTGATCTCAGTGTAGGTGAGATCGAGTTCCTAGTCATATCGGAGACGGACGATAAAACTTAGGTCCCTTGTTAAATTTGAGCACATAAAAGAACCCTATGTAGTTCAAAATCGAGAAGAGCAGGCTGGAAAGGGCAAAATTCATTAGAAAAGATTAAAAATGAAATTCCTACAAAATATCTTCACCATATTCACAGTTACATCGGACCTTCGCCGGTGCTACAGAGTTCATGCACTGCAGCTGTGATCTTGCTGTATAGAAGAGATCCGAGCACAATGGTTACTCACTGAAGTCAAAAGAAAGATGGAAGCACACATGGTTACTCACTGAAGTGCAATGATGATGGTAGCATCAACAATCAATTGTCTAGTCAACCCGTCCATACCTCCTTTGTTTTGTTTTTATATCTGTTTCATATCCGTTGTGGGTCTACATGACATCCGTTGTGGGTCTACATGACATCCGTTGGCTCATGGCATCCTGTGGTCACATGGCATCCGTTGTGGGTCTACATGACATCCGTTGTGGGTCTACATGGCATCCAGTTGGGGTCTATGACATCCGTTGTGGGTCTCATGACATCGCTGTGGTCTATGGCATCCGTTGTGGGTCTACATGACATCCGTTGTGGGTCTACATGACATCCGCTGTGGGTCTACATGGCATCCGTTGTGGGTCTACATGACATCCGTTGTGGGTCTACATGACATCCGTTGTGGGTCTACATGGCATCCGTTGTGGGTCTACATGACATCCGTTGTGGGTCTACATGACATCCGTTGTGGGTCTACATGACATCCGTTGTGGGTCTACATGACATCCGTTGTGGGTCTACATGACATCCGTTGTGGTCTACATGACATCCGTTGTGGGTCTACATGACATCCATTGTGGGTCTACATGACATCCGTTGTGGGTCTACATTGCATCCATTGTGGGTCTACATGACATCCATTGTGGTCTCATGGCGTAAAGGTTACGTACTCGACTCGTTCTTAGTGTATTCGGTCACTAACTCGTGAAGCCATTGCGATACTTTTCGGGCGATCCTGTTCTCAGTGCAGGTGAAGTCAAATTCCTAGTCCTATCGAAAAGGGAAGACAAAAGTTAGGTCTCGTGTTGAAGTTGCGTATGTAAAAGAACACATAGAAATTCAAAATCCAGAAGAACAGACTAAAAGTTGCTGCCCGGGAAAAATTTGTAAGATAGATTCCTACAAATTTGTTTCACCATCTTCTTAACTACATCGGGGTCCCTCGCCGGTACTACGGAGTTCGCTCACTACCGTTGACACCTAGAAAAATACCTATATACATGTCTGGAGTGATATGATCATAGTCTTCACGTAACTACTAATAACAGAAGTAATGGAAACATCACATAAACTAATGAATCACCCAAGTGGTTCTTCTTCTTTAGCCTGTTACGCTCTTGGCGTTTAGGGCAGCAACAAACGCACACCATTCTTCCCTGTTCATGGCTTCCTCTGTATTTTTGTTCCAGCTATGATTCATTTCCTTCAGTTCTTGCTCTATCGTTCTCCTCCAGGTTGTCTTGGGTTCAATTCTGGTCTTAGTTTTGGCATTCAGGACTTCCGTCCTCATGAAAGTAGCTTCCTTTCGGCTTTCACCACTTCCAGTCATGTGAGTTAATGTCTCTGGTAGCCATTCATGCCCGTGAATAGGTTGTATGTTTGTTGTTGTTTCCGTAACTTTAATTTTTTTAAAGGATGGGATCGTTAGTCCCAACCCCCAACCTGGAGGACCAGGAGACCATGCTTCGTCTGTCCCTCTTCAGTGACCTTTCCGGCTTGGGTAACCCTTCCGGAAACATAAGTTTCCGTCGTCCTAGCTCACTGTATCATTGGAGCACGCAAGCCTCCCCACCACTACAAGGTAATGGCCTCATGGGAGGCCCTGAGTGGTTACGGGACCCAAATTTGGGGCGTAAAGAATAGAACCACTGTTACCTGCCATGCATGTCGTAAGAGGCGACTAAGGAGGTTTGGATG
Source organism: Arion vulgaris (assembly GCA_020796225.1). Taxonomy (NCBI): domain Eukaryota; kingdom Metazoa; phylum Mollusca; class Gastropoda; order Stylommatophora; family Arionidae; genus Arion; species Arion vulgaris. The sequence goes on from CM036778.1 coordinate 14,125,462, forward strand.
AAATCGGATGCATGTGTCCTAAACATGTAGAAGTCTATACGTTTGGGGGCCTACCAAACCAATGTGCAATGTATACACGCTCTTGGCAAAGATCAAACATATCACAAAGAGTGATTAAAATTGGTTGTAAAGAACGAAGAACGCAAAGAAGAAGACAAATGAGTGACCAATCTTATACCTTAACTCTTATGGACCAGGCTAAAGCCATCTTTTTATAAGCCATTTGGTTTTATAATTAAAAAAAAGGCCCTTTAGTTTTGCTCCTGGTAAAAAAGCTTCCAACCTAAAGCCACGTAGTACGGCATTTGGTACACAAAGAGTTAACATGCCAGATTGTTCTTCCTCGATAATGCAGTGAATGTTAACATTAATCAGTGTTTGGCAGCAACAAATAATTCAATTTGCAATGTAGATTTATTTGGCCAGTTAGGAATGGAAATCTGGCACATGCATTTATTAAACGAGTTCTATTTTTAGTATTGCATTCTGTGAGTGTACATTTTCATTTGCAAAGAAACAAAATTTATTGCAAAATGTGGTTTTAATACCGATGGGTCTGTGCATCGTGGTGAGAAGTCAGAATGGGGTTTCTTGTCTAGCGTGCATGGCAGGGTTGTTGTACAGCGACATGGAGCATACAGGACAACTACTTCTAGTATGAGGATGGAGGTTGAAGCCGTCTCCTTCTTCTTCTTCTTCTTCTTCTTATTCTTCTTTGCGTTCGTTCTTTACGACCAATTTTAAAGACTCTTTGTGATATGTTTAATCTTTGCCAAGAATGTGTATACCTTGCACATTGGTTTGGTAGGCCCCTAAACGCATAGACGTGTACATGTTTAAGACACGTGCATCCGATTTCAACGAAACCTCCTTAGTCGTCTCTTACGACATACGTGACAGGTAACAGTGGTTCCATTCTTTACGCTCCAAATTTGGGCCCGTAACCACTCAGGCGATTCATAATATTGATATTCATTATTGTTAAACTTAACTTGTTGGATAATATAACTTCGATTTAGCATTTTGTGTTGATTTTAAAATGAATTCGTCTATATACAACAATACTGGAATGCGAGGTCACGTGGTGTAGTTGGGGTCTGATTTCCATAACTCTTACCTGTGTCCGAAGGCCCAAAAGTCTATAGTTGGCTGTGAATCAATCCAGCGAATTAATGCGTTTATAATAACACGTTGTAGAAGTAGAACCGGTAAAATCGAGGGTAGACGAGACAGGGGAAGACAGAGACAGAAAATTTTGGATAGCCTGACTTCATGGCACGGTAGAGCGTCAACATCTGAGTTGATAGCAAACACCAACGACAGAGATTTGTGGAGATCCATGATCGCCTACGCCAGCCGGCATGACACCTGATGATGATGATGATGAGTAGTAGAACTGGATGCTTGAGAGGCAGAAATAGAAGTGTGTAGCCACGGAAACCATCGGGTCTGTTGGGGGAGACTGAGTACCTATAGACCTGCCTGGAGTGCTGTGACGTCAGTTCATTAACCAATAACCAATCTGCTAATTATATTTGCCGAGAACAAGGTTTGAACGTGACGGCTGCAGAGGCAGGACATTTGGCCTATGAGAGAGAGAAATTCCGGAGGACTGTTGGGTGGCAAAGTTCTGCTCAGGACAAGCTATTTTATGATGATGATGAGAACAAGGTTCTTTTTGTAAGAACCCCAGAGGAAGCAAGGGAAGCAAAGAATATGATCAACAAATAAACAGTGTTCATGTATTAAGAGCTTCGGAAAAAACAAAAACTGGCAAACACAGGATACGAACCACTTATCCTTATTTCTTACGGCACCAATTGTCTAGTCTAGCAATATGTTTGCTGAGAGTTATAAATGCAAGCGTATGTTGGTTTTTTTAAGAATATAGAGTTATTGGTTATTGTTATTGTTATTGATTGGTAACTGAACTAACGTTACAACACTCCAGGCAGACCCATAGGTGCTCAGTCTTCCAGTGCCGGATTAAGCCAGCGCAGGGCCTGTAGCAAATGTTACCAAAGAGGCCCTAAGTTTTCTATGATAATAAAATAAAACACAACTTTTACAAACAAACTTGTCTCGATTTAATGTGAGCAAATTTAGAGATAACACTAGACAAATCAATTTCTATAAGTAAATTACATTCAATGTTCATTAAGGTAAGGTTATTTAGACGATATTGTCCCATCATATTCCTTAACTCACTTTTTATACGCTTTAATGTTGAAAAAGAACGTTCTCCGCTTGCAAGCGTTCCATAAAATTGTCATTATTCCCGTTTCCGACTTACTCATTTTTGATACTAGTCCGTACGCTTGATTACGACGCTCTACTTTTTGATCCATGTTATTTGATATGTCATCCGAAACTTGATTGATATTTTTACAAGCTAAACATTTTCTGCTCTAGGCGCTTAGCCTCCAGAAACGCGGGGTCCGTAATTGCTACTTCTGCTATAGAGCTAATGCGGCACTGCAGTCTCCCCCTCCCGCCCCCAAACAGATGTTGAAGGGAATGCATTCTGATGATTCCTGTGGCTCGCTGGATAAACACCCCTCTTTCTGCACCTCAGTAATACAGCTCTACTTGTCGGTACTGTCTGTAGTACCGCTTTTTATGTGATGTAGCACAGGTGGTAAAAAACAAGAGCGAAAATTCAGTCCTTCGAAACTAAATGCTACAGAAAGATCCTATGAATACCATGGACAGAAAAAAGTAAGAACACTGATGTCCTGAAAGAACTAAATGTTAAAGAGAATTGGCTGATAAACAACATACTATACAGACAAATTACATACTTTGGTCACATCAAGCGTCACGATGGCCTGGAAAGAACAATACTAGAAGGCAGGGTCCCAGGACGCAGAGGCAGAGGCAGACCAAGAAGAAGATGGCTACAAGATATTAAAGAAACCATGAACATGACCATCGACGAAGTGGGTGCACTGGCAAGAGACAGAGTGAATTTCAGATGTGCTGCAAAGAGAGCAATAACCCACCAACTAACGCCACTGCTTGGACATCCAAACATCTCACTGACAGCTAAACAACAGTTGATCAACAGCATCTTCATACCCAATCTATGTTACCAATGCCAAACATGGACAATGAATAAGACACATGCACAGAAAATAGCAACATGAGAAATGAGATGTCTCCACAAAGTCACCAACAATACAAGAATCGACAGAGTAACGAATATCAGCATCAGAGAAAAGGATGGAACAAGACCGTGCTTGAAATATATAGCGAAACAGAGAATGAAGTGGTTTGGCTACTTAGTAAGAATGCGAACAGACCAAACTGCCTATGAAGCTTTCCACAACAGAATATCAGGAAGGAAGGCAAGAGGAAGACCGAGGAAAAGGTGGATAGATAACGTAGTTGAATTCTGCCAGGGGACTAAGAAACCATCACACAAATCACCAGAAAGTGCAAGACAAATCATAACCAGACACTGAGTAACAACCCGGTAACAGTGTGCTGACAAAGTTGATTCGCCAGGTGACTAAAAACCATCACACGTCACCAGAGAAACGAAGCAAATATAAAACCACGACACTGTGTTAACAACCCGGTAACAGTGTGCTGACAAAAGTTGAATTCTGCCAGGTGACTAAGAAACCATCACAGTCACCAGAGAAACCAAGACAAATACATAAAACCGACACTGCGTTAACAACCCGGTAACAGTGCTGACAAAGTTGAATTCGCCAGGTGACTGAAACCATCACAAGTCACAGAGCAAAAATACATAAAAATACGACACTGCGTTAACAACCCGGTAACAGTGTGCTGACAAAAGTTGAATTCTGCCAGGTGACTAAGAAAACCATCACACAAGTCACCAGAGAAACGCAAGACAAATACATAAAACCACGACACTGCGTTAACAACTCGGTAACAGTGTGCTGACAAAAGTTGAATTCTGCCAGGTGACTAAGAAAACCATCACACAAGTCACCAAAGAAGCGCAAGACAAATACATAAAAATACAACACTGGGTTAACAACCCGGTAACAGTGTGCTGACAAAAGTAGAAAAATATGAACAAATAGCAACACCTGCTATTAGATTCATCGAGAAACAGAGACTCAAATGTTATGGACACTTGGCGAAAATGATCCCGAATACACCAGTTATAATAGCATACAACCTGAAAATGGAATCATTAAGAGGAAGGTGCAGACCAAGAACAAGATGGACTGCTGGAGTTACAGACATCTTAAAACTCCACAATACCACAGCATATCAAGCGATACAGCTTCTCGCGAAGCTCTGTGTTTTGAGGCCAGGTTTCTTTTCTTATACCTGCTATCAGTTGACAATCTTGCAGTACGTGCTCTGCCGTTATGTCCGCCTTTTTGAAAGGCGCACAGGCTAGTTCTGCCAATTTTAAATTTGTTAAACATGTGGGCGAGGAGCGTGTTGTGGCCGGTACGGAGGCTGAGTATAGCAACTTGTTCACTACGAGACAGACCATAGTACCCGTCGGTGTTGTTGTACTGAGGATGGTCTTTTGTCCATTTGTCTTTATAGTGCCAGCTGATAGTTGTTCTGGCTTCCTCATAACTGATCTCGAGATCAGTCTGAGGTAGTCGCCCTCCTTCTTTAGCTAGCGTGTCGGCGTGTTAATTTCCGCTTATGTTTCAGTGTGATGGGATCCACTGAATGACGGTGCGTTTGAGTGCGTACACTAGTGCATAGCGGGTCGCTTTCAGGTCATTTAGCTCTGCCGAACAAGGACTCAGGTCCTTCTGGATCGAAAAAAAAATCCAAGTATTTTATAAGCTACACCCTACAAGACCTGAATATCAAGGAGCCTTGGCTCATAAATAACATCATGTTCCAGTAGGGGAAATATTTTAGCCACATTAAACGCCACAGTGGTCTGAAGAGAAATGTAATTGAAGGTATGGTTCCTGGAAAAAGAGGCAGGGGACGACCAAGACGAAGATAGCAACAGTACATTTCTCTCTCTCTCACGATCACCGCCCAGACCGATGCACCAGACCTGTCCATAAATTCTATTCATGTGGAAATATGATTCATGCAGCCTTATCATTGGTGTGTTTTACGTCACATCTTCAGCACCATTTGGAACTCTGGTGCTTATCCTTCGGCGATGTGTCTGGTTTCAGCCAGCGTTTACTCTGTTCGCTCTCCGTTCTGTAGCTATCTAGTGTTTTTTTACGGTGTGGGTAGCTATCCCCACGCCCTACCTCCTTAGTCGCCTCTTACGACATGCATGGCAGGTAACAGTGGTTCTATTCTTTACACCCCTAATTTGGGCCCCGGTAACCACTCGGGCGACAGTACATCAAAGAAACCTTGAACATGACGCTAGAAGAGGCAGGAGAACTTGCAAGAGACAGAGAGCTTTTCAGGCGGGAGGCGATGAATGTGACGTTCTGCAAAGGACATTCTACTACTTGAGATTTGATCATCATCATCAGGTGCCGTCTCCGCATCGAAGGATGGCTGCAATGAATCTCCAGCATCCTCTGTCTTTCACCTTGGTGTTGCACACTGCCAGACTGTAACCTGTCCATTTCTTAAAGTTTCTCCCACTTATCTTCTCGGTCTTCCTCTTGCTCTTCCCTCAACTTTCCCCTCTAGTAAATGTTTTATCATGGTGTCATGTCTTTTATGTGCCCAAAATACTTTACTTGTCTGAATTTTATTTCTCTTAATAATTGTTTCTTCATGCCTAGTTTTCCTAAAACTTGTTTATTTGTCTGTTTTTCTGTCCATGAAACTCTGCCTATTCTTCTATATATCCACATCTCAAATGCATCAATTCTGTCTTCTAACTGCTTGTTCATTGTCCATGTTTCCGAGCCATACATTAATATAGGATATATATAGCATTTGATCATTCTCATTTTTAGTCTGTTTGTGATTTGTTTGGATGTCAGTAACTTTCACATACTATTGAAATTATCCTTGGCCATTCCTATTCTCTTTTAATTTCTATTATACATCTGCCATCATCTGTTATCATCTGCCATCATCTGTTATACATCTGTCATCATCTGTTATACATCTGCCATTATCTGTTATCATCTGTTATCATCTGCACTCAAGATATAAGACAATTCTTTTACTTGATATAGTAATTCTCCATTTATGAGATTTGATAAACAATTTAAAAGTTACCACAGAACTAACAGATGCCGTGAAAGACAGACAGACGAAAGACAGACAGACAAAAGTGACAGATGAAACTCATACAAATGTCTGTCCTAAAAATATAATCTTTACTCGAGGAAGTGAGGTAAGACAAAATTGGAGAACAGAAGAACAGGAAGAAAATGGCACATACATGATGTTAATACGTCTACCACTCTCTCTCCCTCCCACTCCCTCTCTCTCTCATTCTCTTACTCGCTCTCCATCTCTCACACACTTTCTCTCTCTCTATAACTCTCTCACACTCTTGTACTCACTCTCTATCACTCTTTTTCTCACTCCTCTGCTCTCTCTAGTCTTTCACTCCTTCTCTCCATCGTTCACTCTCTCTCTCACCTATTTCACTTCAATAACTCTCTCACACTCTTTATCTCGCTTTCACTTTCTGTCACTCTCTCCTTTATACTTTCTCAATCTCACACACTCTCAATCTCTCACTCTCTTTCTCATACTCTATCTCTCACTCTCACTCACTCTAATTCTATCTCTGAGTCTCTCCAACTCACTCTCTCTACACTTTCTCACGCTCTTTCTCTCTCATACACTCTTTCAATCTCACTTACTCTAATTCTCTCCATCTCTTTCTCACACTCTACATCCCACTCTCTCACTCACTCTAATTATCTCACACTCTCTCTTTCTCTCTTACACTCTCTCAATCTCACTCACTCTCTTTCTCGCGCTCTCACTATCTCTCACTATTTCTCTCCCACTCTCTCACTCTCTTTCTCTTACACTCTTTCAATCTCACTCACTCTCACTCTCTTCTCACTCTCTTCTCACTCTCTTCTCACTCTCTCCCACTCTCTCTCCCACTCTCTCTCTTACACTCTCTCAATCTCTCTTCTTTCTCAACTTCATCTCTCACTCTCTCTCACGGACTTTACCTCTCTCATTCTCTCTCACTCTATTTTGAATACTCTCTCCCACTCACCCCTCCCTCTCTCTACGTACATCACAAGACACGATGGGATAAAACTTAAAACATCACACCTTTCAAAAACATACCAATTCCTTTATTCCCAATTATTAGTTGAAATCATCAAAAAAGACATAATTTTCCCCATAATTTGAATACATTTAAAATTAATGAACTTGTCTCCAGTGACCTGGCGTCTTTTTAAATGATTGACATTTCTATTTTTAGAAGTATATCAATAAAGGCTGTCTGGTACAAATAGGACAATACAAACGTGGACAAACTCAAGTTGGTAATGTTAATATGAGAAAAGGGAGTTTTTTACAAGAACCCCAGAGGAAACAACGGAAGCAAAGAATATGATCAATAAATAAACAGTGTACAGGTATTAAGAGCTTCCGAAAAACAAATAGACAAACACAGGATTTGAACCACTTACTCTCATTTCTTACGACACCCATCGCCTAGCCTAGCAATACGAGCGTCCTTACGAACATAACCAGCGTGCCATTCAAAATGTTAACCCTTTAGCTGCTAAGGACGTACATATACGTTTCCCCATTTACTTCTAAAGACGCATTAACACGTCTGTTATTATCTCTCGTCTGTGGGCTAAAGACGTGTTAACACGTTATACATTGCTACTGTCACTGCTACAGGTGTACATTCACGTTTGTGATCTAGAAACAAAGAGTAGCTATTTTTAGCTCAGCTTTCAGAAAGTATGTAGTAGCGAAAGGGTTAATGTGGGGTCTTTGTTACGTAGAAGTTAGATGCTCGCCTCTCGTTTGAAAGAAATTCGGTTCGTTCCCTCGTGAAGTCATCTGGATATTTTTTCAGAGGTCTCTGATCTCCGTGTAGGCGAGATCGAGTTCCTAGTCATATCGAAGACGGACGATAAAACGTAGGTCCCGTGTTCAGGTTGAGCACGTATAAGAACCAGTGGCAATTCAAAATTGAGAAGAGCAGGCTGGAAAGCCGCTGCCCTGTCGAAATACATAAGAAAGATTTTTTTTTTAAATTCATACACAATGTTTTTAACCATCTTCAAAATTATATCGTTAACCCTCGCCGATACTACAGAGTTCATGCACTGCAGCTAAGATTTTCCTGTGTAAGAAAGAGATCGGAGCACACATGGTTACTCACCGAAGTTATGTTATGTTATGCGATCGACGTCATGGCCCATTGGGCATTTCCATTCGTGCTTCATCCTCCGCTGTAGCAGCCATCCCAAAGTCCATTTGTTCACCGTACACATGAGAAGTTGATCAGTATATCTTCTCTCTGTACCACGAAGTTGACACTGTCTGGCATGTCCAAACTTAACGATTAATTCTCGAACTCGTTCCAATGACTGAGACTTGCTAGAGTCACATAAATGAGAGTGTACCACATTGATGATATCGGCTCTGTCTATACTTCTGCCTGCTTGAGTTGGAGCATTGTTTGTCAAGAAAGTCGGCACGCTCGTTACCCTGCACTCCAGCATGTCCAAGTGTGTACCAGCATGTCCAAGTGTGTACAGCTATGTCATTTTCTTGAGATGTGATCTCCGAATGATGTCCACCCATTCCACGCACAGACTTCCAGATTCTTCTTCATCTCCTTTCTATCCCCGCTTAGACTAATGAACCAAATCTTTTCATGAATGCCACCGTTGTTTTCCATATTCCCTATTCCATCCTTCCACCGTCATATTCCATCGTCTTCCATATTCAATCCTTTGAAGCATATTCGTCAAGTCTGATCAATGATTGAGTCTGAAGAATAATTGATTGATTGATTGATATGACAATCATCATCGCACTCATCGAAGTGCAATCATGATGGTCCTATCCAGTGGCGACTCGTCATTAAGGGCCTATGAAGCCGGGCCCCAACAAAAGTAATGTGTAACGTGTATTTATTATTTAAGTTTAAATATAACCTAACTCAAAATCATGATTTTTCCGAAAATGTTTGTCTGGCCCCACCAACAAAAATGACCACGAGCCGCCCCTGGTCCTATCAATCAATCAATCAATCAATCAATCAATCAATCAATCAATTATTATATGTAGAATCAAACAGTATTCTTTGATTTTGAGTTCTTTTTGGATAGATTGGAACATTCTCGTTTTCTTGATCTTAAGACTCTGAATATTTGACAACTGCACACATTGAATTAACATCTCGCCCATGTGTAGTCGGTGTTCACAAGGGGATCAAAGAATAGTACCACTGAGACCTACAAGGCATTTTGCAAGAGGCGACTGAGGTAAGGGACTAGGGAAGCTATCCTAGTAAATATATGCCCGTCTGCCCAGCGTGTTCTTAGCGCGTTGGACTACGGGTGACTATCCCTCTGTGTGTGCGGGTTCAATTCCGCGGATAGCAGAAAAAGCCACAGATTCCCAGATTTACGGTGTTCGTGGCACCGAACCGAAGGTTACGATGTCCATGGCACCGAGCCGAAGAGTTGAAAAGCTCAAGTGCTTCTGGATCAGAAAAAACACACAAAACCCAATTAAATATAAAGCGTGGCAGAAATCTGATGTGCTGGTCTACTTGTAAGCGCATAACTGACGCAACAAACAATCGCTCTTAGACTAAGATCACATACAAATCACAAAGAGTCGATATTTAGCTTTGAAAGTAGAAGTAGAACTAACCTCTAATAATTAGAAAAAAACCAACAACACCAGAAAAGACAGAATCACCAACATCAGCATAAGAAAGAAAGTTGGTACAGAACCTGCTTGAATTACATTGAGAAACAAAGTCACCAACATCAGCATAAGAAAGAAAATTGGCACAGAACCTTGCTTGAATTACATTGAGAAACAAAGTCATCAACATCAGCATAAGAAAGAAAGTTGGGACAGAACCTTGCTTGAATTACATTGAGAAACAAAGTCACCAACATCAGTATAAGAAAGAAAGTTGGCACAGAACCTGCTTGAATTACATTGAGAAACAAAGTCACCAACATCAGCATAAGAAAGAAAGTTGGGACAGAACCTTGTTTGAATTACATTGAGAACAAGTCACCAACATCAGCATAAAAAGAAAGTTGGCACAGAACCTTGAGAATTACATTGAGAAACAAAGTCACCAACATCAGCATAAGAAAGAAAATTGGGACAGAACCTTGCTTGAATTACATTGAGAAACAAAGTCACCAACATCAGCATAAGAAAGAAAGTTGGTACAGAACCTGCTTGAATTACATTGAGAAACAAAGTCACCAACATCAGCATAAGAAAGAAAGTTGGTACAGAACCTTGCTTGAATTACATTGAGAAACAAAGTCACCAACATCAGCATAAGAAAGAAAGTTGGTACAGAACCCTGCTTGAATTACATTGAGAAACAAAGTCACCAACATCAGCATAAGAAAGAAAGTTGGTACAGAACCTTGCTTGAATTACATTGAGAAACAAAGTCACCAACATCAGCATAAGAAAGAAAGTTGGCACAGAACCTTGCTTGAATTACATTGAGAAACAAAGTCACCAACATCAGCATAAGAAAGAAAGTTGGTACAGAACCTGCTTGAATTACATTGAGAAACAAAGTCACCAACATCAGCATAAGAAAGAAAGTTGGTACAGAACCTTGCTTGAATTACATTGAGAAACAAAGTCACCAACATCAGCATAAGAAAGAAAGTTGGTACAGAACCTGCTTGAATTACATTGAGAAACAAAGTCACCAACATCAGCATAAGAAAGAAAGTTGGTACAGAACCTGCTTGAATTACATTGAGAAACAAAGTCACCAACATCAGCATAAGAAAGAAAGTTGGTACAGAACCTTGCTTGAATTACATTGAGAAACAAAGTCACCAACATCAGCATAAGAAAGAAAGTTGGTACAGAACCTTGCTTGAATTACATTGAGAAACAAAGTCACCAACATCAGCATAAGAAAGAAAGTTGGCACAGAACCTTGCTTGAATTACATTGAGAAACAAAGTCACCAACATCAGCATAAGAAGAAAGTTGGTACAGAACCTTGCTTGAATTACATTGAGAAACAAAGTCACCAACATCAGCATAAGAAAGAAAGTTGGTACAAAACCTTGCTTGAATTACATTGAGAAACAAAGTCACCAACATCAGCATAAGAAAGAAAGTTGGTACAGAACCTGCTTGAATTACATTGAGAAACAAAGTCACCAACATCAGCATAAGAAAGAAAGTTGGCACAGAACCTTGCTTGAATTACATTGAGAAACAAAGTCACCAACATCAGCATAAGAAAGAAAGTTGACACAGAACCTTGCTTGAATTACATTGAGAAACAAAGTCACCAACATCAGCATAAGAAAAAAGTTGGCACAGAACCTTGCTTGAATTACATTGAGAAACAAAGTCACCAACATCAGAATAAGAAAGAAAGTTGGGACAGAACCTTGTTTGAATTACATTGAGAAACAAAGTCACTAACATCAGCATAAGAAAGAAAGTTGGCACCGAACCTTGCTTGAATTACATTGAGAAACAAAGTCACCAACATCAGCATAAGAAAGAAAGTTGGCACAGAACCTTGCTTGAATTACATTGAGAAACAAAGTCACCAACATCAGCATAAGAAAGAAAGTTGGTACAGAACCTTTCTTGAATTACATTGAGAAACAAAGTCACCAACATCAGCATAAGAAAGAAAGTTGGTACAGAACCTTGCTTGAATTACATTGAGAAACAAAGTCACCAACATCAGCATAAGAAAGAAAGTTGGTACAGAACCTAGCTTGAATTACATTGAGAAACAAAGACACCAACATCAGCATAAGAAGAAAGTTGGCACAGAACCTTGCTTGAATTACATTGAGAAACAAAGTCACCAACATCAGCATAAGAAAGAAAGTTGGGACAGAACCTTGCTTGAATTACATTGAGAAACAAAGTCACCAACATCAGCATAAGAAAGAAAGTTGGCACAGAACCTTGCTTGAATTACATTGAGAAACAAAGTCACCAACATCAGCATAAGAAAGAAAGTTGACACAGAACCTTGCTTGAATTACATTGAGAAACAAAGTCACCAACATCAGCATAAGAAAGAAAGTTGGCACAGAACCTGCTTGAATTACATTGAGAAACAAAGTCACCAACATCAGCATAAGAAGAAAGTTGGGACAGAACCTTGCTTGAATTACATTGAGAAACAAAGTCACCAACATCAGCATAAGAAAGAAAGTTGGCACAGAACCTTGCTTGAATTACATTGAGAAACAAAGTCACCAACATCAGCATAAGAAAGAAAGTTGGGACAGAACCTTGCTTGAATTACATTGAGAAACAAAGTCACCAACATCAGCATAAGAAAGAAAGTTGGTACAGAACCTTGCTTGAATTACATTGAGAAACAAAGTCACCAACATCAGCATAAGAAAGAAAGTTGGTACAGAACCTTGCTTGAATTACATTGAGAAACAAAGTCACCAACATCAGCATAAGAAAGAAAGTTGGTACAGAACCTTGCTTGAATTACATTGAGAAACAAAGTCACCAACATCAGCATAAGAAAGAAAGTTGGTACAGAACCTGCTTGAATTACATTGAGAAACAAAGTCACCAACATCAGCATAAGAAAGAAAGTTGGCACAGAACCTTGCTTGAATTACATTGAGAAACAAAGTCACCAACATCAGCATAAGAAAGAAAGTTGGTACAGAACCTTGCTTGAATTACATTGAGAAACAAAGTCACCAACATCAGCATAAGAAAGAAAGTTGGTACAGAACCTGCTTGAATTACATTGAGAAACAAAGTCACCAACATCAGCATAAGAAAGAAAGTTGGCACAGAACCTTGCTTGAATTACATTGAGAAACAAAGTCACCAACATCAGCATAAGAAAGAAAGTTGGTACAGAACCTGCTTGAATTACATTGAGAAACAAAGTCACCAACATCAGCATAAGAAAGAAAGTTGGTACAGAACCTTGCTTGAATTACATTGAGAAACAAAGTCACCAACATCAGCATAAGAAAGAAAGTTGGTACAGAACCTTGCTTGAATTACATTGAGAAACAAAGTCACCAACATCAGCATAAGAAAGAAAGTTGGTACAGAACCTGCTTGAATTACATTGAGAAACAAAGTCACCAACATCAGCATAAGAAAGAAAGTTGGCACAGAACCTTGCTTGAATTACATTGAGAAACAAAGTCACCAACATCAGCATAAGAAAGAAAGTTGGTACAGAACCTGCTTGAATTACATTGAGAAACAAAGTCACCAACATCAGCATAAGAAAGAAAGTTGGTACAGAACCTTGCTTGAATTACATTGAGAAACAAAGTCACCAACATCAGCATAAGAAAGAAAGTTGGTACAGAACCTTGCTTGAATTACATTGAGAAACAAAGTCACCAACATCAGCATAAGAAGAAAGTTGGCACAGAACCTTGCTTGAATTACATTGAGAAACAAAGTCACCAACATCAGCATAAGAAAGAAAGTTGACACAGAACCTTGCTTGAATTACATTGAGAAACAAAGTCACCAACATCAGCATAAGAAAGAAAGTTGGCACAGAACCTTGCTTGAATTACATTGAGAAACAAAGTCACCAACATCAGAATAAGAAAGAAAGTTGGGACAGAACCTTGCTTGAATTACATTGAGAAACAAAGTCACTAACATCAGCATAAGAAAGAAAGTTGGCACCGAACCTTGCTTGAATTACATTGAGAAACAAAGTCACCAACATCAGCATAAGAAAGAAAGTTGGCACAGAACCTTGCTTGAATTACATTGAGAAACAAAGTCACCAACATCAGCATAAGAAAGAAAGTTGGTACAGAACCTGCTTGAATTACATTGAGAAACAAAGTCACCAACATCAGCATAAGAAAGAAAGTTGGTACAGAACCTGCTTGAATTACATTGAGAAACAAAGTCACCAACATCAGCATAAGAAAGAAAGTTGGTACAGAACCTTACTTGAATTACATTGAGAAACAAAGACACCAACATCAGCATAAGAAAGAAGTTGGCACAGAACCTTGCTTGAATTACATTGAGAAACAAAGTCACCAACATCAGCATAAGAAAGAAAGTTGGGACAGAACCTTGCTTGAATTACATTGAGAAACAAAGTCACCAACATCAGCATAAGAAAGAAAGTTGGCACAGAACCTTGCTTGAATTACATTGAGAAACAAAGTCACCAACATCAGCATAAGAAAGAAAGTTGACACAGAACCTGGCTTGAATTACATTGAGAAACAAAGTCACCAACATCAGCATAAGAAAGAAAGTTGGCACAGAACCTGCTTGAATTACATTGAGAAACAAAGTCACCAACATCAGAATAAGAAAGAAAGTTGGGACAGAACCTTGCTTGAATTACATTGAGAAACAAAGTCACTAACATCAGCATAAGAAAGAAAGTTGGCACCGAACCTTGCTTGAATTACATTGAGAAACAAAGTCACCAACATCAGCATAAGAAAGAAAGTTGGCACAGAACCTTGCTTGAATTACATTGAGAAACAAAGTCACCAACATCAGCATAAGAAAGAAAGTTGGTACAGAACCTTGCTTGAATTACATTGAGAAACAAAGTCACCAACATCAGCATAAGAAAGAAAGTTGGTACAGAACCTTGCTTGAATTACATTGAGAAACAAAGTCACCAACATCAGCATAAGAAAGAAAGTTGGTACAGAACCTTACTTGAATTACATTGAGAAACAAAGTCACCAACATCAGCATAAGAAAGAAAGTTGGCACAGAACCTTGCTTGAATTACATTGAGAAACAAAGTCACCAACATCAGCATAAGAAAGAAAGTTGGAACAGAACCTTGCTTGAATTACATTGAGAAACAAAGTCACCAACATCAGCATAAGAAAGAAAGTTGGCACAGAACCTTTGCTTGAATTACATTGAGAAACAAAGTCACCAACATCAGCATAAGAAAGAAAGTCGGCACAGAACCTTGCTTGAATTACATTGAGAAACAAAGTCACCAACATCAGCATAAGAAAGAAAATTGGCACAGAACCTTGCTTGAATTACATAGATAAACAAAGAATGAAGTGGTTTGGTCACTTAATAAGAATGCATCCAAACTCCACAGTATACAGTCTTCTACAACAGAACACCAGAAAAGAAGGCGAGAGGTAGACTACGAAAAAGATGGTTAGATGGTATAGCAGAATCCTGTCAAAGAGCAAAATAACAATCACACAAGCTACCAGAACAGCGCAAGACTAAAAACAGAAAACCACGACACACGGCAACAAACCATTAGCAATGTGACGACAAAAGAAAAAGAAGAAGAAGAATTGAAATACACAATACATTAAAACAAAAACATGAACAGAAAATCAACAACGGAAGCAACCACATTAAATAATAAACCCGGAAGTGATAGAATTACAATAGAAATTATAAACCTCATGCAAGACATTTGCAGAAAATTTGTCAAACGGAACATCCCCTTACGCATGCCAGGAAGTGACATTTCCTGGAAACTGCCAGGAGGGAATAATTGTACGCTTGTATAGAGCACAGGAAATTAATAACTTGTACAAAAAAATGGCGTATGTCCGCAATATTGTTTAATAAAGTTAATTAACTACAATTTAAAATATATATTTTTAGGGTTGCTTTCAGAGTTACGATGACCGATGTCGTCCGGACAATGTGAAGAACGAGAACAATTAGTTTATACATGTTAAATATTTGTGAGCAGGACGCATTGTTGACACGATAACAAAGACAGACAACAGTATGACCTTGTCAGAAGTGACATGTATACAGTAGGGATGATGCACAACCGATGACAGCGTAGCATAAAGACCATTAGACTGCAATAACAGAAGAAAACAATTGCGCGCCGAATATCGTTGCATCACAAAGCGCCTAAGCAGTTGTGGCTCGTTATTAAGGCCAGTGGGCCAGGCCCCACCAACAATAATGTATAACGTGTATTTATTATTTTATAAATTAAATTATAGCAACCACAAATCATGATTTATCCGGAAAAAATGTCTGGCCCTACCAACAAAAATGATCACGAGCCGCCACTGCGCCAAAGAAAGAATCTGGAACATGGCTTCCAAAGTGGGCGGTACAGCTCCAAGTGGGCACTGAAGCCTTCTAGGGGGCGATAGTGGGTTCAGTGCATGGGGTGGGGCGTTCAGGCGATTAGGGTTAGTGGCCTTAAAGAATAAATTAATAACATACATTTTAAAATAAATTATGTTTGTGATTTTATGATTGAATAATCCATTTAAAATTTGACTTCTGCATTTTAACTCATCTTATGCCCACCTTACACAATCCTTTTTCTCATCAATTTTCTATTTCCTGTATATAATCATTTGAAAAGTGATCATGTATTACAGAAATATATATATATCAATGTTCTATTTCAAAGGGGAAAAAGAGCATGTATATATGGGTGAGGAGGAGGGGTGGCAAATTGTTATAATTGGGGGTGTTACAAAGTTTATGTCGTGCAAAGTGGGTGGTGGGCCGAAAAAGTTAGGGAACCTATAATCTAGAAGTAGAAGAAGCGATGAGGTTGATGACGCCACTAAAAGACGCCGGAGGAGGTCAAGAAGCGACGCTAAACGCCAGAGACAGTAGAGCAGCCGAACTGGACGGAAGTGTGAGGAAAGAGGTATGAGACGATAGGATGCATGTAGTCAAGGTTCGGTCACGTTGCTCGGATGACTGATAAACGCATCCCAAAACACTTTATGTATCAATCAGGCCATGCGTGCCAGCGTAGGCGATCATGTCTCTCAACAACCTCTCTCTCGCCCTCTCTCTCCTTCTTTTGTGCAGGTAATCAGTTCTGACGTCGATCTTGTGTCGAACTATGATGTCAGGCCATCCAACATCTTCTCCATCTGTCTTCCGCGATCTCTCCTTCCCTGAATTTTACCTGTAGTCACCAAATGTTCTAAACCTCTCTTCGCATTATATGCCCGAAGAACCTTGATTGTCGGATTCTTATTCTTTTGATAAGGTTTCTTTGTGTGCAGGCCTGATTTAAAACCTCCACATTTGTTTTCTTCTCTGTCCATGGAATTTTCAACATTCTTCTGTAAAACCACATCTCTGTAGCTACCAATGATCTTATTGATTATTTGTTCATTGTCCATGATTCGCTACCATACATAAGTATTGGTTCAATATAGCACTGGAGTACTCGTTTTCGCAATGTCATTGGTAGTGAGTTCACGCATAGTGTGTTCTTCATTTTCATAAAAGCTGCTTTCGTTTGAGCTATTCTACCCCTAATCTCTGTTGTACATCTTCCATCTGATGTTAGAAATGTTCCAAGACATTTCAATCAATATTAAGCTAGCGTCTTCAGCTCAAGCGGTAGTGAGCTCGATCACAAACCCAAACGTACCTGGTTCAAACCCCACGGTGGGCAAATTTGGAAACAAATTGTTTCGTGGGATTTTTACAAAAGGTAAAAGTAGACCTCACCGTTGAGAAAGCAATGACAAACTACTGAACGTATAAGTGGTGCCTAGAAAATCAATGACGCGTTTACTGTTGTTGATGGCTACGTCCTTTAGGATATGCCACGATTTTCATTCATATTAATCTATTCACTCCATACAGCTACTATTGGCAGACTGATTGATTGATTGATTGATTGATTGATTGATTGATTTGATAGGACCATCATCATTGCACTTCGGGGAGCAACCATGTGTGCTCCTATCTCTTTCTTACACAGGAAGATCTCAGCTGCAGTGCACGAACCCGTAGCACTGGCGAGGGTTTCAATGTAATTTTGAAGATATTTTTGTAGGTATTTTATTTTTAATTTTTCTAAAGAATGTTGTCCTGGCAGAGGCTTTCCAGCCTGCTCTTTTCGATTTTGAACTGTCAATGTTTCTTTTACGTGTTCAAATTTAAAACGGGACCTACTTTTTATCGTACGTCTCCGATAGGACTAGAAACTCGATCTCACCTACGCTGTGATCAGGATCTCTAGAAAATATCCAGATGGCGCCACGAGAGATCGAACTTGGTGTCGCCCAAGTGGCCCCTGGGGCCCAAATTAGGGTGTACAGAATAGAACCACTGTTACCGGTCCCACATGTTGTAAGAAGTGCTAAGAAGGTTGGACGTGGGGCTAGCTACCTCACCGTAAACACATTAGATGGTTACATAACGGAGAGCGAACCGAGTAAACGCTGGCTGAAACCGGACACATCGCCGAAGGATAAGCACCAGAGTTCCAAATGGTGCTGAAGATGTGACGTAAATCACACCAATGTTAGGGCTGTATGAATCCTATTTCCACATGAATAGAATTTATGCCGAGTTCTGGTACATAGGTCTGGGCGGTGATCGCGAGAGAAAGAACCTGGTGCCTTTGGCCCGACAGACGTTCACCTAACCTCTCTACACCACAGTGACCTCTAATGTTTATTATTTAACTGTGGTCTGTCGATGTAAGAAAGTTTACAAATATGAGCTGTAAGGAAAATTAATGATTAAATGTGGAAATAAAAGGCACTTATCAGACAAACTTGCACCACATATCTTTGGTAAACTGGTTCGGAATATTCATATTGAACGAAATCATGTCCTTTG
This sequence comes from Arion vulgaris, assembly GCA_020796225.1. Taxonomy (NCBI): domain Eukaryota; kingdom Metazoa; phylum Mollusca; class Gastropoda; order Stylommatophora; family Arionidae; genus Arion; species Arion vulgaris. The sequence continues at coordinate 14,144,149 of CM036778.1, forward strand.
TTTGCAAACCATAATTCTTCGAACGCTCCATAGTGACCACTTGTTTACCACTCTTTGTGATTTGTTTGTGATCCAAGCCTAAGAGCTATTGTACGTTGTGCCAGTTATGCGCCTACAAGTATGCCAGCACATCTCTCTCTCTCGATCGTTATTTTTCGGCCAGTTTTATCATTCTTATTGTGATATATAAACAGCCTTTGTTAAGAACGTTTGTTTTACGTCACATCTTCAGTACCATTTGGAGCTCTAGTGCTCGTCCTTCGGCGATGTGTCCGATTTCACCCAGCGTTTGCTGGGTTCGCTCTCCGTTAACCTTTGATTGTCCCCAGCCGACCTGCAAGGCAGCAGGTTGGCCAGCACATCTGATTTCCGTGACGCGTTTTATTTATTAGGATAGCTTCCCTAGGCCCCTACCTAAATCACCTCTTACGACATGCCTTATAAGTCGCAGTGTTACTATTCTTTGCTCCCCTCGAGAACCCCGGCAACACACGGCAACACACGGCAACACACGGCAACACACGGCAACGCACGGCAACACACGGCAACACACGGCAACACACGGCAACACACGGCCAAAACAGAATTCTAGCCATCTGGAGTGTACGCTTCTGAACTCTGGCAAAGTTATTGAGACGTTTACGTGGTGTTTTGAAGCTGGAATCCAGAATGAGTCACATGTGCATTTTTTCCCAAAGATCTCTAGGATAGCTGCTGGAGCTACGGAGTTTGTGTTTTGTGCAACAATCTCGGTAGGTGGAACGATTGGGATAGTTCTTTTAAAGAGATCACTAATATTAATGTAGATGAGATCGAGTGCCTAGTCCTATTGGGAAGGGACGATTAAAATGCAGCTGTGTTCAAGTTGAACACAGGAAGGAAAACAATCGCAGACTACCTTCCAAGACAATGCCTAGAAAACCCAACAATAATATGGAATACAAAAAAAGCTTTGGCAATTCAAAATGGAGAACAGCAGGCTGGAAAACCGCTGTCAGAGCAAAATTCATTAGAAAAGATTAAAAATAAAATTCCTACAAAAAAATCTTCACCATCTTCAAAATTACATCGGGACCCTTGCTGGTGCTACGGAGTTCGTGCACTGCAGCTGAGATCTTCCTGTATAAAATAGATCAGACCACGCATGTTTGTTCACCGAAGTGCAACGATAATAGTCCTACCAATCAATAAACCTTATACTAAAAGCTTTACAATACATCACAAAACGTCACAACTTAGACGTCACAATGTTCGTATACTCGTATACACCGCATAACAACAAACCTTTTAAAGGGTTGAACATACACGCAAGCCATTTATCCCGCTCCACATAATAACAAACATGATAATATGTTCTATTACAAACCTTTCAATACAGAACCCTTACGGTGAAGCCATTAAAATCTTTCCCAAGAGATTGGTCTGCAACATTGCAAAATGATTACAATTTGTAATGATCAGAATACCAACTATTTAATTTGTGAATAACCAATGTCATACACTTAGAAAAGATCTTTAAAAAAACAAGAATGTGGTAAACACATGTAATTTGATTAAAACGTAAATAAACAAAATGGATCTGCTATAGCACGAAATTTGATATTTTCGTTTTTGTAATTAGTCTCCGGCAGCGAGTTTCAGAAGTTATCGGTTCCGCTTCTAACGCTCCATACTGAGCGCTTGTTAAGCCGCCCTTTGTGATTTGTATGTGATCTGATTTTCGGGCATGTGATGAGGAGGGGAGGCTTAGAACACATCGTGACAACCGGTAAAATCGAGGGTAGACGAGACAGGGGAAGACAGAGAGAGAAAATGTTGGATGGCCTGACTTCATGGCACGGTAGAGCGTCAACATCTGAGTTGATAGCAAACACCAACGACAGAGATTTGTGGAGATCCATGATCGCCTATGCCAGCCGGCTCGGCACCTGATGATGATGTGATCTGATCCTAGGAGCGATGTACGTTGTGCCAGTTATGAGATTATAAGTATATCAGCACATCCGATTTCTGCGACTTTTAAAAAAAAACTATCGTAGCTTCCCTAGACCCCTACCTCAGTCGCCTCTTAGGATATACCTTGTAGGTCGCAGTGCTACTATTCTTTGCTCCCCATGCCATCCCCGGAAACACACGACAAGTTATGGGTTAAGTTTCCGTGATGAACAACCGTGCTATCTTTAAGTAATCGTTGATTTTAATGCTTCACCTCTTGTGTATCATTTGCTTGATAAAGACCGTTTGTTCGAAACGCTGCTGTGCATTGTTATTGTTTCTGTATTTTGTAAAACTACAGTACTTTTTTAACGTGTTTTCTCTTCTTCTTCTTTGCGTTCGTTCTTTACGACCAATTTTAATCATTCTTTGTGATATGTTTGATCTTTGCCAAGAACGTGTATACGTTACACATTGGTTTGGTAGGTCCCTAAACGCATAGACTTCTACACTTTTAGGACACGTGCATCCGATTTCAGCCTAACCTCCTTAATCGCCTCTTACGACATGCGTGCCAGGTAACAGTGGTTCTATTCTTTACATCCCAAATTTGGATCCAGCTAACCACTTCCTGGTAACCTGTTTCGCAATCTTAATGTAACTGAGATTGAATGCCTTGTTCTGTTGGAGATAAAAGATATATTTTAGGCTCTGTCTCGAAGCTGGTTAAAAAGAACCAAGCGGATATTATGGTCAAATAAAATAACAAATGAAGAACTGTTAAAGAAACAAACTGTCCATCACTGGCGACCATCATTAGAAGACGAAGATGGAGGTGGATTGGTGGAGGGGTTTAACAAGAGGTAACCCGTCTACCCAGCGTGTTCATAGCGCGTTGGACGGCGGGTGACAAGTCCTCTGCGGGTTCAATTCCGTGAACTGGCACAAAAGCCACAGGTTCTCCAGATTTACGGTGTTCGTGGTACCGAACCGAAAGGTCACGATATCCATGGCACCGAACACAAGAGCTGAAAACTCAAGTGCTTCTGGATTTAAAAAAAAAATGAAAAAAGTGGTCAATATGGAACGTGCGCCGAGTGGTTGCCGGGGTCCAAATTGGGGTGTAAAGAATAGAACCACTGCTACCTGCCATGCATGTCGTAAGAGGCGACTAAGTAGGTTAGCCGTGGGGATCGCTACCCCACCCCGTAAAAAAACACTAGATAGCTATAAAACACATTGTTGATAGAACACATTGTAACAACTGGTAAAATCGCGGGTAGACAAGACAGAGGAAGACAGAGGAAGACAGAGAGAAAATTTTGGACAGTCTGACTTCATCGCACAGTAGAGCGTCAACATCTGAATTGATAGCAAACACCAAAGATAAAAATTTGTGGAGATCAATGATCGTCTACGCCAGCCGTCACGGCACCTGATGATGATAAGCTACAGAAACCACAACCAGGAAAATTCATAGCTCGCCACCGAGGAAGAAGAAGGACCCTGCAAGGAGGAGATCTGGAAAAGATGGACGGATAGGGGGGCTTGGAAGGTCTTGGTTGAAGACCTATGCCTTCCTGGGGGCGAAGGGTGAAGGAGTATATAGAACTTCGAAGAAAAGGAAGATGCAGTGGCGGCTCGTGATAATTTTTGTTGGTGGGGCCAGGCAGAAATTTTCGGACATGTCATAGTTTCAATTAGGTTATATTTTAACAATAAATACACGTAACATCTTACTTTTGGTGGGGCCCGGCCCCAATAGCCCTTAATGACGAGCCGCCACTGTGAAAATGTGTACATGTAATCTATCTGCTGTTATATTCAACTCACCGACATTATTTCTCATTACATAATTGATCTAATTCTTCATTTTAACTAAAGCAAATCTCATAAGAACGATTTACTGGCCAACACTATGTTATCAGTGTCAAACATGGCCAATAACAGCAGCTAATGAGTGGAAAATTATAACGACAGAGATGAGATGTCTTAGAAGAGCTGCAGGTGTAACAATACGTCTGGCCAACACTATGTTACCAGTGTCAAACGTGGCCAATAACATCAGGTAATGAGCGGAAAATCATAACAACAGAGATGAGGTATCTTAGAAGAGATGTAGGTGTGACAATAAAAGACAAAATTAGAAATGAAGAAACAGAAGAAGACTGGATGTGAAACCAGTCATGCAATTTATAAAAGAACAACAGATGAAATGATTAGGACACCTGACAAGAATGCCCTGGTATCACCTACCACAGAGATACAACTGAAAAGTATAATTAGTACAAAGCAAGAGGAAGACCACGCAAAGATGGAGCGACGGCATCAAGAACAGCCTTACAAAAATGAACATGAGTTAACAAAGTGCCTTAGAACAAGCACACACAAGATCACTACGTTTCACCCCAACACTTCTATAAAGAAGTAAATGGTGGAAGAGAAGAACAAGCACACACAAGATCACTACGTTTCTCCCCGGCAACACTTCTATAAGAAGTAAATGGTGGAAGAGAAGAACAAGCACACACAAGATCACTACGTTTCACCCCCAACATTTATATAAAGAAGTAAATGGTGGAAGAGAAGAACAAGCACACACAAGATCACTACGTTTCACCCCAGCACTTCTATAAAGAAGTAAATGGTGGAAGAGAAGAACAAGCACACACAAGATCACTACGTCCCCCCCCAACACTTCTATAAAGAAGTAAATGGTGGAAGAGAAGAACAAGCACAGACAAGATCACTACGTTTCACCCCCAACACTTCTATAAAGAAGTCAATGGTGGAAGAGAAGAACAAGCACACACACGATCACTACGTTTCACCCCGGCAACACTTCTATAAGAAGTAAATGGTGGAAGAGAAGAACAAGCACACACAAGATCACTACGTTTCACCCGGCAACACTTCTATAAAGAAGTCAATGGTGGAAGAGAAGGAGAAGAAGAAGACATAATTTATCTACATATTATCATGCTCTGTTTTTGTTAATCCTTTTTGCCTATCCCATCTGTTATTTATTTCATGTTCTTGCTTATAATATTTGTCTAAAATTCAATATTTTCTAGTTAGGAGAAAAATGAGACCAAAGATTAGTACATGTATTTATGAAGGAAAGTGCAGTAAGGCAGTCATAAATATAAGGACATATATATATATATATATGTATATATGTACACGCCCGAGTGGTTACCGAGGCCCAAATTTGGGGTGTAAAGAATAGAACCACTGTTACCTGCCACGCATGTCGTAAGAGGCGACTAAGAAGGTTTGGCTGAAATCGGATGCATGTGTCCTAAACGTGTAGAAGTCTATGCGTTTAGGGGCCTACCAAACCAATGTGCAACGCATACAGGTTTTTGGCAAAGATCAAACATATCACAAAGAGTGATTATAATTGGTCGTAAAGAACGAACGAAGAACGAACGAAGAACGAACGAAAAGAAGAAGAAGATATATGTACAAGTAGAACTGGATGCCTGAGGGGCAGAGTGAGGAGTGTGTTTAATCAACGAGTCACGGAACGATCAATAGCATACTGTTCGATATCGGTTGGGGAGACTGAGCACCTATGGGTCTGCCCGGAGTGCAATGACGTCAGTTCAGTAACCAATACCAAGAAAATATATATATATATATACAAGAAAGAGAGGTCGACCTAAGGAGACCCTGAAACGAACTTTGCTGAGAGAGGCAGGAAATATCGATCTCAGTTCCATGGAGGAGATTGAGCGAGTTGCACAGGATAGAGCGGTATGGAGAAATTACTTGCAGGCCCTATGTAACGTATAACGGTACGAGAGGAATTATTATATATATATAAATGCATATATGGAAGAATAGACAGACGTATGGACTTATATATATATATCTTTCTGCCTTCTTCTCTCTAACTCTGTGTTGCATCACAGAGCGGACTTATGTGTGCGCTTCATAAACAGTGCTTTTCGCCGCCTTATTGGTTATTGGTTATTGGTTATTGGTTACTAAACTGACGTCATTGCACTCCGGCAGACCCATAGGTGCTCAGTCTCCCCAACAGATATCGAAGAGTATGCATACTGATGGTTCCTGTGGCTCGCTGATTAAACGCACCTCTCACTCTGCCTCTCAGGCATCCAGTTCGACGGTAACTCCAAACTGCTTAAATCGCTTGATCGATTCAACATCGATTTTAGTGTCCTCATCCAACAGATGATGGATGAAAACTAAGTAAATGATGGAAGAGAAGAACAAGCACACACAAGATCACTACGTTTCACCCCAACACTTCTATAAAGAAGTAAATGGTGGAAGAGAAGAACAAGCACACACAAGATCACTACGTTTCACCCCCAACACTTCTATAAAGAAGTTAATGGTGGAAGAGAAGAACAAGCACACACAAGATCACTACGTTTCACTCCCAACACTTCTATAAAGAAGTTAATGGTGGAAGAGAAGAACAAGCACACACAAGATCACTACGTTTCACTCCCAACACTTCTATAAAGAAGTTAATGGTGGAAGAGAAGAACAAGCACACACAAGATCACTACGTTTCACCCCAACACTTCTATAAAGAAATCAATGGTGGAAGAGAAGAACAAGCACACACAAGATCACTACGTTTCACCCCAACACTTCTATAAAGAAGTTAATGGTGGAAGAGAAGAACAAGCACACACAAGATCACTACGTTTCTCCCCAACACTTCTATAAAGAAGTAAATGGTGGAAGAGAAGAACAAGCACACACAAGATCACTACGTTTCACCTCCAACACTTCTATAAAGAAGTCAATGGTGGAAGAGAAGAACAAGCACACACAAGATCACTACGTTTCACTCCCAACACTTCTATAAAGAAGTAAATCTTCCATCATTTACTTAGTTTTCATCCATCATCTGTTGGATGAGGACACTAAAATCGATGTTGAATCGATCAAGCGATTTAAGCAGTTTGGAGTTACCCGTTGTTCAAGTCGAACTGGATATAGAGAAGAAACGCCTTAGTTTTCTCGAAGGTTCACTTTTTGCGTGGTCGGATTTTTGCTCCACTGTATCGGAGTAGCATTGCTCTTTGAGACGCACTTTCTGTTGGTAATCTGTTCATATGGTCGAATCATTTCATTTATTGTTTCTTGATGAAGTTCAGTACTGATGTTGTAAACACTTTTTTTTCTTTCTCTTCTTGATACTTCCAGCATTCTGCGCAGACACATTCTACCTGTCGTGAATAGTTTTCTTCTATCATTTGATGTCAGCATCCAGGTTTGGCACTGATAGCATAATGTTGGCAGAAAGATTGTGTTGAACATTGCTCTTTTTGTGTTCATGATGACACATTTGTTCAAAATTGGCTCCATTTGTCCTATGATCTGATTTGCTTCATTGCATCTTTGTTGGATTTCTTTAGTTATTCTCTCGTTTGCTAAAAAAATTATCCCTATGTAAGTGAAGTCTTTGACTTGTTTTAATGGATGCTTGTCGATGGAGATATTGGTAGCAATTATATATATATATATATATATATATATATATATATATATATATATATGTTGTAGAGGAAGAATAGATAAATAATCGATATGGGAATTAGCACTTTGTTAGACAGACTGAGAGAATGAAAAATAAAGGAATGGTTTTAAAAAGAGTTAAATATTAATGATTACAGTGTTGAATGAATCGTTGAAATGATGGATGGGTAGTTGACAGACTAAAAGTGGGATTTAAATAATGGATGATTTGCTGAAAGAAGGAGTTGCGACTTGTTGTAAGGGAAGTAGTAAGGGTAGCTGATAGGGAGTATGGGTGGTGGAAATTGAGTATGGATGGTGTAGAGGTAGTATGGATTTTGGAAATAGAGTATGAATGGTAGAAAGGGTGTGTGGATGGTGGAAAGACAGTGTGCATGGTGGGAAGGGAGTATGAGTGATTGAGAGGGAGTATGGATAGTGGAAAGGGAGTATGGATGGTTAAAGGGAGTATGGGTGGTTGAGACGGAGTATGGAAAGTTTCATATAGATATCGTATACTGGGAATCCCTTGCGCAAGATTGCCCAATAGGGCGCTGTAACAACACAAGAGGAACTCGTATAGCTGAGAATCGTCGTACTGTTGAAGCGTAGAGAAAGCCAGCTGCACGAAAAGACGAGTCTCAAACACCCACATGTCTAACCTTGATCATGTATGCCCCACCTCAGGTAGGGCATTGCGTTCGAAAATTGAGCTTTACAGTCATCTCCTCACACACCAGAGAAGTGCAGCAACACACGTCTAAAACTGTTGTCATCATCGCTTGCTGTGGACGTCTATTATTATGGGCAGTTAAATGAAAAATTAGAGACCAACACTGTTCAATCTGTAATAGGGCGTTTCATATGTAATAAGTGATATTATTGTAATACAGATTATCATGAAACAAGTATCACTTCTGACATATGTCTTTGAATTCAAACTTGGTTTATTAATCAACTACTCATGACATAGAGTATGTCTATCGTCCTCCGCCCTATCTCTCGGTCTCTCTTGGTCGCCCTATCTTGTTGTTTTTCTGTCCTTAGTTTCTGTTGTCACGCTACGTCAAACCAACTCCGTTCTAGTCTCTATAGCAGGGTTTCTCAAGTGGGCGGTACGCACCCGCCCCGGTGGGTACTGAAGCCTTCCAGGGGCGGTAGTGGGTTTAGAGGAATTTGGAGGAGCATTTTTTCGTGATTTTGCGATTGAATAATCATAAAAATTAGAATTCTGCATTTTAATTAATCTTATGCCCATCCTACATTATCCATTTTTTTAATCAATTTTCTATTTCCTGTACATAATCGTTTGAAAATTGATCATGTATTACAGAAATATATATATATATCAATGTTCTATTTCAAAGGGAAAAAGAGCATGTATATATCGGTGAGGAGGAGGGGGTGGCAAACTGTTATAATTTGGGGAGGGGGCGTTACATTTTCTATTTCATGCATATAATCATTTTAAAATTGGCCATGTGTGACAGAAATATATATCAATTTTCTATGTCAAAGTGAAAATATAGCATGTATGTATATGTGTGTGTGGGGAGGGGGAGAGGCGTTGGTAAACTGTTTTAATGGGGAGGGGCGTTACAAAGTTTATGTCGTGCAAAGTGGGCGGTGGGCCGAAAAAGTTTGGAAACCTATGCTCTATAGCATTGTCAAGACGTGCATAATTTGTGTGCAGTTCTGGTATACGGTGTCCCCTTACTTTTCTTTATCTGTCTACTTGCCCTTGTCAAGTCCGGTAACTGCTGTCTTAGGGTAGGGAAGTGGCTGTCCTTTGCCAGCTCCGTGTATATATCTACCAAACTCCAAGCTACCATACATATCTACCAAGCTACGATATACCAGCACTCATAGATTTGTAAACACTCTCCAAAATCTCCATCACTCTCTCTCTCTTACTGCCTTTTTAACGTGTATTGGGGGCATATGCCCTTAACCAACTCATGCCAAGTCATCCTATCTCTAGCAATCTCCTACAGCTTCTTCCTTCTCTTCTTCTTTATATTGTTGATCTCTGTATGACTGGTTAGATTTTGTAGCTAATAGTTATACTGGAAAGGATAACTAGGCTTACGTCAAAAACCACCGTAGTCGCCTTTTATAACATGCCTTAAAGGGGTTTAAAGCCGAAGGATTGACTTCAGTACACCGGGTTTTATGCCTGTCTACCCAGCATGTTCGTAGCGCGTTGGACTGCGGGTGACTAGTACTCTGTGTGTGCGGGTTCAATTCCGCGGACTGGCAGAAAAGCCACAGGTTCCCAGATTCACGGTGTTCGTGGCACCGAACCGAAGAGTTGCGATGTCCATGGCACCGAGCCGAAGAGCTGAAAGCTCAAGTGCTTCTGGATAGGAAAAAACGAAAAAAACAACAAAAAACACCGGGTTTTACCCCATATAGCTCGGTCCTCTCCGCAGAAATGGCCCGCCACCTACCGAGAGTATTGCACAGAGAACGAACTCCGCAGCTCCAGCAACAATCCTAGAGGTCTCTGGAAAAAAACTGCACTCGTGAACAGAAGGCGCGGTCCGGATTCGAACCCACGACCTTGGACTCACAAGGCAAAGAGCTTAACCACTCAACCACAGAGACCGACTTACAACATGCCTTGTAGGTCCCAGTACTGCTATCCCTTGCTCCTCCTTGTGGCCCCAGGCAACTTACTGGTGTCTCTATTAAGTAAAAAAGTAAAGGAACCCTTTCATACCTCATGGTATATAGGTCAATACAGTGTTAGGCCTGTATTTTCATTGACCGTCGGCACACGATGGATGATGTGGTCAGCATCACGCCGGCCGCCTTTACTTCCCAGAGCATGTCTGGTACCCAGTTGAGGCTGGGTCGACCTGTGAGCCGTCGTGGTCGGGAAAATTCCACGCACATTGCGGAGCTGAACCCAGACAACCAGCCTTGCGAAGCGAGTTCACTAACAACTACGCTACAGCGGCTCACTGGTGTCTCTATTATACTAACATTATAAAATCTACAAACGCGTCGACGTACCAAGTTGGTCTAACTTATTAGTTTTATGATTTGATTAGTTATTGTGTTTGCTTATGTGATACCATATTACACTTGTCTTTGTTCCGGGGCACATGGGTGTTCGTTGGCAATGAGAGAGCAGACAGACTAGCTGGCTCTGCCGCTATATCAGAGGGCCAGCCAATGGACAGAGCTGACATCGTGAACGCCTTCCTAAAGCGTGGCCGCAGAGAAGACCTTCATCTAAACCAATCCACGTCAACTACTAGATTGCAAGAACTGGATTTGAAGATTGGTGTGGCAAGAAAAGAACGGTACAACAGGTATACAAGTCGACTCATCAATCAAAATAGAACTGGTACGGTCAGTCGCTGGACGCTGTTGGAGATATTGCGAAGGAGATCGGAGCACCTATGGACATGTCCGGAGTGCAATGAAGATATTCCAAACTGAAACTGAAACTGAATACCATACATACGTGTCGTTGTCCTAAATCGCCAATTAATTATAACAGCAGCCTCCTCGGTTTTCCAGATCTGTTCTGATCCACTCTGACCACATCCGATTTGTAGGCTTCCGTACGTCGTCTAACCACAGCCAACTATAAACTCATACGGCCAGCGAGCTCGGGTAAAAATTCTAGGAAATAAGACCACAACCATCACGTGACTTCGCATTCCAGTATTATTGTATATAGCCGACTTCATTTTAAAATCAACACAACATACTAACTCAAATTTATGTTATGTTACAAATTAAATTTAAAGCTAAGGAATACCAATATTGTTACACCTTTTTCATTATTAAATAACTATGAACGCATAGATTTGATAGAATTGAGTACAATTACAAACAAATCTTACAGTGTTCTATCAAACATATATATTTTTATTTTTTTTATTTTCTGATCCAGAAGCACTTGAGCTTTTCAACTCTTCGGCTCGATGCCATGGACATCGTAACCTTCGGTTCGGTGCCACGAACACCGTAAATCTGGGGAATCTGTGGCTTTTTCTGCCATCCCGCGGAAATGAACCCGCATACACAGAGGGATAGTCACCTGTAGTCCAACGAGCTACGAACACGCTGGGCAGACGGGCATCAAACGTATATAAAAACTATCTCCCATTAAACAGAAATTATCGATTTCGCTACTATACCATGCATACAGTACATCGAGAAGCAAAGAATCAAGTGGTTCGGCCATATAATGCGAATGGAACCACATTTACTACCATCACGTGCCTACAATAATCGACACTCAGGAGCATAAAACGAGGCAGGCCAAGAACACGATGGATAGATAACATCTCGGAGTCCCAGCGAAAGCATGGACTGACAACATCAAGCGCAACATACCTGGCACAAGATAGAAAACTAACTCTCCCACGACAAAGGTGGTTAAGATAAGATAAGAAAAGCCACAGGTTCCCAGATTCACGGTGTTCGTGGCACCGAACCGAAGAGTTACGATGTCCATGGCACCGAGCCGAAGAACTGAAAGCTCAAGTGCTTCTGGATAGAAAAACAAAAAAACAACAACAAAAAACACCGGGTTTTACCCCATATAGCTCGGTCCCTCTCCGCAGAAATGGCTACCGAGAGTATTGCACAGAGAACGAACTCCGTAGCTCCAGCAACAATCCTAGAGGTCTCTGGAAAAACTGCACTAGTGAACAGAACGGCGCGGTTCGGATTCGATCCCACGACCTTCGACTCACAAGGCAAAGAGCTTAACCACTCAACCACAGAGACCGACTTACAACATGCCTTATAGGTCCCAGTACTGCTATCCCTTGCTCCTCCTTGTGGCCCCAGGCAACTTACTGGTGTCTCTATTAAGTAAAAAAGTAAAGGAACCCTTTCATACCTCATGGTATATAGGTCAATACAGTGTTAGGCCTGTATTTTCATTGACCGTCGGCACACGATGGATGATGTGGTCAGCATCACGCCGGCCGCCTTTACTTCCCAGAGCATGTCTGGTACCCAGTTGAGGCTGGGTCGACCTGTGAGCCGTCGTGGTCGGGAAAAATTCCACGCACATTGCGGAGCTGAACCCAGACCACCAGCCTTGCGAAGCGAGTTCACTAACAACTACGCTACAGCGGCTCACTGGTGTCTCTATTATACTAACATTATAAAATCTACAAACGCGTCGACGTACCAAGTTGGTCTAACTTATTAGTTTTATGATTTGATTAGTTATTGTGTTTGCTTATGTGATACCATATTACACTTGTCTTTGTTCCGGGGCACATGGGTGTTCGTTGGCAATGAGAGAGCAGACAGACTAGCTGGCTCTGCCGCTATATCAGAGGGCCAGCCAATGGACAGAGCTGACATCGTGAACGCCTTCCTAAAGCGTGGCCGCAGAGAAGACCTTCATCTAAACCAATCCACGTCAACTACTAGATTGCAAGAACTGGATTTGAAGATTGGTGTGGCAAGAAAAGAACGGTACAACAGGTATACAAGTCGACTCATCAATCAAAATAGAACTGGTACGGTCAGTCGCTGGACGCTGTTGGAGATATTGCGAAGGAGATCGGAGCACCTATGGACATGTCCGGAGTGCAATGAAGATATTCCAAACTGAAACTGAAACTGAATACCATACATACGTGTCGTTGTCCTAAATCGCCAATTAATTATAACAGCAGCCTCCCCTCGGTTTTCTCCAGATCTGTTCTGATCCACTCTGACCACATCCGATTTGTAGGCTTCCGTACTTCGTCTAACCACAGCCAACTATAAACTCATACGGCCAGCGAGCTCGGGTAAAAATTCTAGGAAATAAGACCACAACCATCACGTGACTTCGCATTCCAGTATTGTTGTATATAGCCGACTTCATTTTAAAATCAACACAACATACTAACTCAAATTTATGTTATGTTACAAATTAAATTTAAAGCTAAGGAATACCAATATTGTTACACCTTTTTCATTATTAAATAACTATGAACGCATAGATTTGATAGAATTGAGTACAATTACAAACAAATCTTACAGTGTTCTATCAAACATATATATTTTTATTTTTTTTATTTTCTGATCCAGAAGCACTTGAGCTTTTCAGCTCTTCGGCTCGATGCCATGGACATCGTAACCCTTCGGTTCGGTGCCACGAACACCGTAAATCTGGGGAATCTGTGGCTTTTTCTGCCATCCCGCGGAAATGAACCCGCACACACAGAGGGATAGTCACCTGTAGTCCAACGCGCTACGAACACGCTGGGCAGACGGGCATCAAACATATATAAAAACTATCTCCCATTAAACAGAAATTATCGATTTCGCTACTATACAATGCATAAGTACATCGAGAAGCAAAGAATCAAGTGGTTCGGCCATATAATGCGAATGGAAGCACATTTACTACCATCACGTGTCTTCAATAATCGACACTCAGGGTGCAGAGCACGAGGCAGGCCAAGAACACGATGGATAGATAAATCTCAGAGTCCCTGCGAAAGCATGGACTGACAACATCAAGCGCAACATACCTGGCACAAGATAGAAAACTAACTCTCCCACGACAAAGGTGGTTAAGATAAGATAAGAAGAATTGGCTGAAATCGGATGCACATGTCCTAAACGTGTAGAAGTCTATGCGTTTAGGGGCCTACAAATCAATGTGCAACGTATACACGTTCTTGGCAAAGATCAAACATTTCACAAAGAGTGATTAAAATTGGTCGTAAAGAACGAACGCAAAGAAGAAGAAGAAGAAGATAAGAAGAAGAAGATTTCGCTTCTGAGCTAGTCGATCTATGTTGTCGCGGGCCACGGTCTAACTTACCATCACACCCTGTTCTACCCACACTCTCCAACCTACCAACGACATGTCGACAAATCACCATGATATGATCTACCACTCCGTTTGATATGACAAGCAGTAGTTAGTGTGTTTACATTATAATTATATCACCTGATACTTCCCTGACAACAAATCAATATTATCATATTTTATTTCTCATTTCTTACCTATTCTGCTTTTTCTTCAAACGCTACAGATCTTCCAAAAGGTCTAGTACCGAAACGTCGTGTTTTAAAAAAAAATATTTAATCATTCACTAACACTCATTCATCATTATACCAACACTGTGCTACCAGAGCCAAACATGGGCACTGACAAAAGAACAAGAAAGGAAAATTACCACCTTGTGAAATGAGATGAGGAAAGCAGTAAATAAAACAAGAAGAGACCATATAAGAAATGAAGAAATTAGAAGAGCAGTCGGAACAACACCTGCTATTAGATTTATTGAAAAACAGAGACTCAAATTGTTTGGCCACTTGGTCAGAATGAACCCGAATACACCAGTTGCAAGAGCGTACAACCTGAAAATGGAATCATCAAGAGGAAGGGGCAGACCAAGAAAAGATGGGTTGATGGAGTTACAGACATCTTAAACCTCCACAATACTACAACATATCAAGCGACCGAGCGTGCACTATCTCGGAAACCGATTATCAGTTAAACCTGCTACGCCTAGCGGCAAAAAAGCAGAGGACAAAAGAAAAAGAAAGAATCATTAGTTTTTCACTGAAATGAAAATCGTTGCATATCCTTTTACAGAACGTAGCCATCAATAACAGTAAACTAGTCGTTAATTTTCTACTCACTACTTATACGTTTAGTAGTTTGCCATTGTTTTCTTAATGGTGAGGTCTATTTTTACTTTTTGTAAAAATCCCACGGAAACTAATTTGATTCCAAACTTGCCCACCGTGGGTTTGAACCAGGTACGCTTGGGTTTGTGATTGAGCACACTATCGCTTGAGCTACAGACGCTCACAACTTTTCACTAAATTGTTCCCTAAATTTTTCACTAAATTTTTCACTAAATTTTTCACTAAATTTTTCCCTAAATTTTTCACTAAATTTTTCACTACATTTTTTCACTAAATTTTTCACTAAATTATTCACTACTTATGTAATACTGTATATATTTGTTTTTGTTCAATCGCCTACATTACTCAGTATTACAGCAGCCTCCTTTGGTTTTTCCAGATCTGATCTGATCCAGTCTGACCACCTCAGATTTGTAGATTTTCGTATATCGCACCACTTGTTAAACCACTGTTTGTGATTTGTATGTGATCTGAGCCTAAGAGAGATTGTACGTTGTGCCAGTTATGCACCTACAAGTAGGCCAGTACAGCCAATTTCTGCTACGCTTTTTACTAACTAGAGCGCTCGCGTGTTGACAGGGCGCAAGAGGAGCAAAGAATAGTAACAATGCGACCTACAAGGCATGTCGTAAGAGACGACTGAGGTAGGGGTCTAGGAAAGCTACCCTAGTAAATAAAAAGCGTGGCAGTAATTGGATGTGCCTACCTGCTTGTATGCGCATAACTGGTACAACATACAATTGTCCTTATGCTCAGATCACATACAAATCACAAAGAATGAGGAACAAGTGGTCGATAATGTAACTTAAGTAGAAGAAGAATTTACTAGGGTAGCTTCCCTAGCTCTTTCCACGCTTTAAGCCACACACTGCGCCACGGCGGCAGTCCGTTGCACGCTTTAAGCCGCACACTGCGCCATAGAGTTGCTTCCCTTATAAGAAGTCTTTTAGTTTTACTTCTACTATTTTACTTCTACTACTTTTTAACCTTGTTATTCTATTGGGTTGTCCAGTTTTCTTCAATTTAGTAAATAATATATATATATATGTTTATTTATTGACAAGAGTTGAGATCGTAATTTTTAAACAATATTTTTTTTTAAATTATCTTGAATTAACTGCTTAAAAATTTAGGAAATAAATGGGCGTGGAAAGAGCTAGGCCCCTACCTCAGTCGACTCTAACGACACGCCTTGTTGACCACAGTGTTCCTATTCCTTACTCCCCCTACGAACCTCAACAACACATGGGTGGTTCAAAAATTCATCCAACCTCTGCGAACTTCTCTTCCCCGCTGCTCCCACTATCTCTTGTTTCTTATCTATTCAAACATGTGGTCTCTGTGAGAGAGAGGTTATGTGCTCGCCTCTTGCTCCATGGGTACTCGGTACGCCCCTTCGTAGAGCCATCAGGATATTTTTTCCAGAGACCCCTGATAACAGTGTAGATGAGTTCGAGTTCCTAGTCCTATCGAAGATTGACGATAAAAGTAGGTCCCGTTTTCAAGTCCTGCACGTAAAAGAGTAATTAGTAGTTCAAAATGGAAAAGAGCAGGCTGGAAAGCCGCTGCCCCAGGCCAAATTTATTAGAAGGCTTACACAATTTAATTTATACAAAATATTTCCACCATTTTCGAAACTACATCTGGGACACTCGCCGGTGCTACGTTCATGTACTGCTGCTGAGATCTTCTTGGGTAAGAAAGATATCGGAGCACACATGGTTACTCACCAAAGTGCAATGATGATGTCCCTATCAATCAATCAATTCTTGTCTTTCTTTCTGATGTTCAATCCTGTTTTGCCTCACAGTGTCATGATAAGAAGAGATTTCTAGAACGGGCTCTTATGTGTGTTTCATAAACAGTGTCTTTCGTCGCCTCTGTCGCCCGTGTGATGCCGGGGTCCACAAGGGAAGCAAAGAATAGTACCACTGCGACCTACAATGCTTGTCGTAAGAGGCGACTGATGAAGGCCCTAGGGATGCTACCCTAGTAAATAAAAAGCAGCGTAGAAATCGGATGTTCTGGTCTACTTGTAGCCGCATAACAGGCACAGCTTACAATCGCTCTTAGGCTCAGATCACATACAAATCACACAGAGTGGTTGACATGTGATCAATATAGAGCGTTCGAAGAAGAAGAAGAAGAAGTCGCCTCTGTTATCTCTTATGTCTGTTGTAGGGGGTGGTTGGTAGTGTTGTACTAATTCGTTCCGATCATCATTTAATAATAACGATTATATGATGAAGGTTGTCTACGCCCCTCCTCCTACATTGCCACTACTCTTGAATGGCTAATATTTATATTGTGATCCTCTTGGATCGATGTTGTCCATTTCTCCATCAACTTGATATCCATGTGATGATGATGCTAGATTTTATAGAATGAAGAGAAAGGAATCCATTCTACATACGCAGCCATCATGCATTGTCTAGTACATCTTCCACTGACAACAACATAAGCACATAATGAGACGTCTTTGTATATTTCATACGTTCTTTATTGATGGTAAATACAGTCTGATCAAACACGTCCATCTTTCCCAAAGTATTCCTGTCGATTGTCTCTTTGTTTGTTTACTAACTAGCAACAGTTACTAAATCGTCACTATATCATCATCATCAGGTGCCGTCTCCACATCGAAGGTTGGCTGCAATGAATCTCCAGCATCCTCTGTCTTTCGCCTTGGTGTTGCACACTGCCAGACTGTAACCTGTCCATTTCTTAAAGTTTCCTCCCACTTATCTCTCGGTCTTCCTCTTGCTCTTCTCCCTCAACTTTCCCCTCTAGTAAATGTTTTATCATGGTGTCATGTCTTTTTATGTGCCCAAAATACGTTACTTGTCTGAATTTTATTTCTCTTAATAATTGTTTCTTCATGCCTAGTTTTCCTAAAACTTGTTTATTTGTCTGTTTTTCTGTCCATGAAACTCTGCCTATTCTTCTATATATCCACATCTCAAATGCATCAATTCTGTCTTCTAACTGCTTGTTCATTGTCCATGTTTCCGAGCCATACATTAATATAGGATATATATAGCATTTGATCATTCTAATTTTTAGCCTGTTTGTGATTTGTTTGGATGTCAGTAACTTTCACATACTATTGAAATTATCCTTGGCCATTCCTATTCTCTTTTAATTTCAGTTATACATCTGCCATCATCTGTTATCATCTGACCGAGATAGGAGTAGCTTACTTGATGTAGTAATTCTCCATGTATTTTTATATTCATTTTAGGTTTTTCCATTTCCTTGTTGATTACCATCGTTTTTGTTTTCTGTATGTTAATGTCTAATCCATATTCCTTGCTAGTTCTGTCCAATTGGTCCACTAATTCTTGTAGATCTTGTTCATTTTCTGCTACCAATACTGTGTCATCTGCATATCTTAAGTTATTTATTATTTTTCCATTGATCTTGAGTCCTGGCATTCCCTCTAGTTGTTTGAAGATTTTCTCTGTGTAGATGTTAAATAGGCTTGGTGTAGATGTTAAATATAACTACACAAAAGCGTCATGTCTCGTAGTTATGTGTTGCACTTCTGCATAGAGAATACAACACATAGTCTCAACTATGAAATAATCTAATCATATACCACTACACTAACTATCTGGCTAACTGTCCATTCCTCCGCTGCCACCTGGGAGCTATGACATGTCCACCATCAAATAGATAAAATAGTATCTGAGCTAACACATTACACTTAAAAGTCACATGAACAGAATTCAACCAGAACACACTCCAGATTGTCAGCTGTGTGCAGATAATCATGAAACCGTTCACTATCACTTCTTCAGGTGTCAAGCACTAGATAATGTCAGACAGATCCTCCAAGGTCAGATAAATAGAACACATTATACGGAACAAAAGAACAACTTACAAACACATGCATATATTTATGACCTTTTTTCATCTTTACAGACGGTCAATTTGCAAGTGTTTTACTGTGATAACTTCTGAGTTTTCGCTTTTCTCTCTCGTTGTTAGCTCATCGTCTCATTTTGTGCCTAGCCTGGGCAGCTGATATGGAGAATGTGCCTTGTCCATTTTGCACAAACCCCTCTCTACCCTACTGTTTTATCCAAAGGAAAGACAAAGTCTATACGCTTGGAATCAAGCAGGGTTTGCAGGAGATGCCAGAAGATCGCAAGGAATACACGCTTAACTATCAACTGCGGGTCCCTCCCTCCGGATTTTTGGCCTATTATACTCCTCTAGCCCTCTACACTACCGTTCTGACCCACAATCACATTCAGATACCAATACATAACATTCGACCGACAGACAAGATCTCAAAAGCCGCTGGATCATTAAAAAAAATAAGATGAGAATACGTTGAAATTGGCTGTTAGAGAGTTAACCATAGAAATTTATCAAAGCGTTTACATCAGAATCTTCCGAGCTTACTGAGCTAAACATGTTTGCTTGATTGATTAACCCTTTCATTCCCACAAATTTGTTGTTACATTTCAACGCTTTTATATTGTAATTTTGTTAGCTAATTAACGCAAGTTTTTGTTCAAAGATAACTGACTGATGCTGCAAATAAGAGAGAGAAAATTGAAGTATTTTGGACATATACAAAGACACGAAGGGTTGGAGAAGACGATTCTCCATTATGGAAGGAGACATCCAGGCAGAGAAGATGGTTGCCTTTATTAGAGAATCCGAAATCCCAATCTAATGAGAACGCAAAAGAAGAAGAAGACAGAGAGAGGGAGGGGGAGGTATAGAGAGAGGAAGATTTAGACAAAGAGTGGGGGATATAGAGAGATTAAGATTTAGACAAAGAGATTTAGACAGAGAGGAAGATTTAGACAAAGAGATTTAGACAGAGAGGAAGATTTAGACAGAGAGGAAGATTTAGACAGAGAGGAAGATTTAGACTGAGAGGAAGATTTAGACAGAGAGGAAGATTTAGACAGAGAGATTTAGACAGATAGATTTAGACAGAGAGGAAGATTTTGACAGAGAGCAAGATTTAGACAGAGAGGAAGATTTAGACAAAGAGGAAGATTTAGACAGAGGAAGATTTAGACAGAGAGGAAGATTTAGACAGAGAGGAAGATTTTGACAGAGAGGAAGATTTAAACAGAGAGGGAAAATTTAGACAGAGAGGAAGATTTAGACAGAGAGGAAGGTTTAGACAGAGAGGAAGATTTAGACAGAGAGGAAGATTTAGACAGATTGATTTTAGACAGAGAAGATTTAGACAGAGATGAAGATTTAGACAGAGAGGAAGATTTAGACAGAGAGGAAGATTTAGACAGAGAGGAAGATTTAGACAGAGACAGAAAAAATGAGACCAAAGATTTGTATTTATAAATGAAAGGAAGGAGAACGCAGAAGAAGAAGAATATTCCTCCTTTTATTTTCCTCTATATATATATCCCTCTCTCTCATCTTCCTCTCTCCTATATCCCTCTCATATATCCCTCTCTCTCTCTCTCTATCTTCCTCTCTCCTATATCGCTCTCATATATCCCTCTCTCTCTCTCTCTATCTTCCTCTCTCCTATATCGCTCTCATATATCCCTCTCTCTCTCTCTATCTTACTCTCTCCTATATCGCTCTCATATATCCCTCTTTCTCTCTCTCTATCTTCCTCTCTCCTATATCGCTCTCATATATCCCTCTCTCTCTCTCTCTATCTTCCTCTCTCCTATATCCCTCTCCTATATCCCTCTCCTATATCCCTCTCTCTCTATCTTCCTCTCTCCTAGATCCCTCTCCCATGTCTCTCTTACACCCATTCTCTAGTTAAACATTCACATCTGTTTCTACACCCTTCTATCCATCTCTCTCCTGCGTCATCATCCTGTTCATTACTGCCAATCATTACCTGCCCCACATTCCTCTTACTCACATCATTTATATATTCTCTCTCTCTCTTGCGTTCCCGGCCTAGCCTGATGGACCAACTTCTATCATGAATTTTACTGTTGTTTTTGGGACTCCGTTCCTCCGTACAGCTTTTCGCGAAGCTCTGTGTGTTGTGGCCAGTACTCTTTTCGTATACCTGCTAAACGTGGGCAGTCTTGCAAGACGTGTTCTGCCGTCATGTCTGCCATATTGCATGGGCACAGGCTAGTTGTGCCAATTTTAAATTTATTATATATTCATTTGTCCTTGTAGAAATAATTTCTCTAGACCAGCGTTTCAAACTAGGGCCCACAGACCCCGAAGTTTTCTTTTGTTTTCTTATTCAAATATTAAATTGCAGAAATTGTTTACTATTGTAACACACAGATAATTTATTCCTGTTCATTTTCATATATAGAAACTTTTGGTGGATCCACGACAGCAAAAATTATTTAAACGGGGGTCTGCAGTAATGAAAAGTATGAGAACCACTGGTCTAGAATATTCGCATTTGTACTTGAGGCTTGAATTCAGATTAAACTCTTCCTGTTTTATAAATGAATAATTGACAAGGTATGACAAGGTCATCAGGTGCGTACACGTTTACCAAGATTATTCTTCAGTGCATTTGATCTTAGAGAATCAACGAGTGTCTGACGAGGGCAAGAATATCTTGTGAGTGTTGGTCGTTGTTATTTCCTTTCTTTTATTTGTTATGTTTTTGTGCGTTTAACGAAATAGTGCCCGCCTGCCCAGTGTGTCCGTAGCGCGTTGGACGACGGGTGAAAGCCCCCTGTTAGTGCGGGTTCAATTCCGCGGACTGGCAGAAAAGACACAGGTTCTCCAGATTTACGGTTTTCGTGGCACCGAACCGAAGGTATACAATGTCCATGGCACCGAACCGAAAGTATACAATGTCCATGGCACCGAGCCGAAGAGCTGAAAGTTCAAGTGCTTCTGGATCGCCCTCAAAAAAAATACTACAGGCATTTCAAAAGAAATTACAACGC
Source organism: Arion vulgaris (assembly GCA_020796225.1). Classification (NCBI taxonomy): domain Eukaryota; kingdom Metazoa; phylum Mollusca; class Gastropoda; order Stylommatophora; family Arionidae; genus Arion; species Arion vulgaris. The sequence continues at coordinate 14,166,099 of CM036778.1, forward strand.
TAACATAAGCATAGAACAAGCGGCCTTTATATTACGCATAAACGTGAGGAATAATTATAGCAAGTGTACAAGAAACACTTGTTGGATACATCATCGTGTAATGGTAGCTAGATAACGCTCGTGTGTTGCCGAGACTCGCAAGGGGAGCTTCTAGTTCTTCTTAACACTCCACATCGATCACTCTGTTAACCACTCTGTGTGATTTATATGTGATCTGAACCTAAGAGCGATTGTACGTTGGGCCAATTATGCGCCTACGAGTAGGCCAGCGCATCCGATTACTCGATGCTTTTTATTTACTAAGATAGCTTCCCTAGGTCCTATATCAGTCGTTTCTTACAGCATGCCTTGTAGGTCACAGTGGTACTATTCTTTGCTTCCTTGCAGGCCAGATGTCCCGCCTCTGCAGCCGCCATGTTCAAACCATCAGTTACATCCTGAATCCATCTCCGTGGTCTTCCTCTTCTTCTCTTTTCCAGTATGCCTCCTTTCATAGTGGTCTTCTTCAGCCCTTTGTGTCTTTTTATATGCCCTTTATATGCTACTTATTTTTCATATTTAAAAAGTAATATAAAAAGAGAACTTGCTCAGCTTTCAGAAAGGCAGAAATTCACTTGCAGTGGATTCCATCTCACTGTGGCATTGCAGGCAATGAGAGTGCTGATGTCTTAGCTAAGGAGGGCAGTGCTGAAGAGCAAATTTATCAACCCTTGTCTTTTCAAGAGGTCAAAACCCTCATACAGAGAAAATCTGCAGTAGACTGGAAGACAAACACTGGATATGATTATGGCAAAGACTCCCTCAAAGACCTAAGCAGAACAGACCAGGTCATTATATTTCGACTACGCACCGGACACTGCAGACTCAACAAACACTTATACAGACTAGGAATACGTCAAACAGCTCTCTGCCAGTGTCAGCAGGCAGAACAGACACCAGAGCATATCCTGCAAGACTGTCCTCTTCTGTGTGAGCTGAGAAGCAACATGGGTCACACCCAGTCGACCTGAAAACTAAGCTTTGGGAAACCTGACAGACCTGAAGCTGTCTGCCCAGTTTGTGGTCCACAGTAAATTAAGCGCATGACCAGAGATCGCTGAAGAAGAAGAAAAGTAATAACTACATTGAAATGCCGTGGCTGCGAAATGTTACGACAACACCAGAAAAGACAATCACCAACATCAGCATAAGAAAGAAAGTTGGCACAGAACATTGCTTGAATGATATTGAAAAGCAGAGAATGAAGTGGTTTGGCCACTTAATAATAATGCATCCAAACTCCACAGTATACAATCTTCTACAACAGAACATCAGGAAAGAAGGTGAGAGGAAGACCAAGAAAAAATGGTTAGATGGCATAGTAGGATCCTGTCAAAGAGCAAAAATAACAATCACCCAAGCCACTAGAACAGCGCAAGAAAAAAACAGAAAACCGCGACACTGGGTAACACCGTAGCAGTGTGACGACACTGGGCAACACCCGGTAGTAGTGTGACGACACTGGGCAACAATTCGGTAGCAGTGTGACGACACTGGGCAAAAACTCCGGTAGCAGTGTGACGACACTGGGCAACAATTCGGTAGTAGTGTGACGACACTGGGCAACAATTCGGTAGCAGTGTGACGACACTGGGCAACAATTCGGTAGCAGTGTGACGACACTGGGCAACAATTCGGTAGCAGTGTGATGAAACAAGCAGAAGAAGAATTAATTACTAATACTATATATACCTGTTTTTGTTCAATCGTTCATTTACTCAGTATTACCGCAGCCTCCCCCACGATTTTCTCCAGATCTGTTCTGATCCTTCTTCTTCTTCTTCTTCGAACGCTCCATATCGATCACTCTGTCAACCACTCTGTGTGATTTGTATGTGATCTGAGCCTAAGAGCGATTGTACGTTGTGCCAGTTATGCACCTACAAGTAGGCCAGCATTTTTGCATTGATTTTAATTTACTAGGGTAGCATCCCTAGGGCCTACATCAGTCGCTTCGAACAACATGCATTGTAGGTTCCAGTGGTACTATTCTTTGCTCCCCCTGCGAGCCCCGATACCACACGGGTGTGATCTGATCTGATCTGACCACCTCAGATTTGTAGATTTTCTAACATCGCATGAATAAGTAAATAGAATACAGCTGTCTACGCAACAATAAACTGTCTTGGCTTTGCACGACTGCACATACACGTCACGGGTACTGAAAGCATAAGATGGGAGATAAATTAGCAGGAACTGCTCGGTAGAACTAATGAAAGGAAGATAAGTATGGACAAGACGAACATCATAAATCCCATCTTCTCAATATATACATCCCTCAATCTCGCAATAAAATACATAAATAAATAAAATAATCTCAACGGATGAAACTGCTTAATCTTCTTCTTCTTTGTAATCCTGTTTTCCTTCAAACCGGCAAGATAAGAACAGATTAGTCTACGCTTCAACCATTGGGATGCTGGAGCCCTCAATGGAGGCAAAGAATAGTACCACTACGACCTATAAGAGGCGATATAGGTATGGGACCTACGGAAGCTTCCCTAGTTCTTCTTCTGAGATCAACTTTTGCTATGCGACTACTCCGGTATGTGTCATAAACAGGGTGGTGCGCTTGAGGTCTTCACCGGTCCCCCATAGTTTGTTTTGTAGGGTTGTTTCTGTTGGCCAGATTTCCATTCTCACACTGCTCAGGCTGGGGCAGTCTTGCAGGATATGCTTTGGAGACTGCTTGGTGCTCCACAGGTGCAAGCAGCCGAACCCCTGAAACCCATTCTATGGAGACGTGTTCTGAGACTGCAGTGTCCCGTTCTGAATCTGAAGACTGTGGTCTGTGCTTTTCTATTTAATGTGTTTATACTGTCATGCTTTGCGTTGTATCCTCCATTTGTTTTTCTCCACATGGTTTTTCTTTATTGTTTCAGTAGAGTCTTTGCTTCTGTAAAGCTTTGTGTTGGATAGTGTTGTGTTAGGCTTCCTCCAGTCTTTGCTTCTGTAAAGCTTTGTGTTGGGTGGTGTTGTGTTAGGCTTCCTCCAGTCTTTGCTTCTGTCAAGCTTTGTGTTGGGTGGTGTTGTGTTAGGCTTCCTCCAGTCTTTGCTTCTGTAAAGCTTTGTGTTGGGTGGTGTTGTGTTAGGCTTCCTCCAGTCTTTGCTTCTGTAAAGCTTTGTGTTGGGTGGTGTTGTGTTAGGCTTCCTCCAGTCTTTGCTTCTGTCAAGCTTTGTGTTGGGTGGTGTTGTGTTAGGCTTCCTCCAGTCTTTGCTTCTGTAAAGCTTTGTGTTGGGTGGTGTTGTGTTAGGCTTCCTCAAGTCTTTGCTTCTGTAAAGCTTTGTGTTGGGGGGTGTTGTGTTAGGCTTCCTCCAGTCTTTGCTTCTGTCAAGCTTTGTGTTGGGTGGTGTTGTGTTAGACTACCTCCAGTCTTTGCTTCTGTAAAGCTTTGTGTTTGGTGGTGTTGTGTTAGACTACCTCCAGTCTTTGCTTCTGTAAAGTTTTGTGTTGTGTGGTGTTGTGTTAGGCTCCCTCCAGCCCGTGAAAAAAACCGTCGCAGAAATCGGATGTGGCGCATAACTGGCACAACGTACAATTGCTCTTAGGCTCAGATCACATACCAATCACAAAGAGTGGTTTAACAAGTAGTAAATATAGCGTGTAAGAAGAAGAAGAAGAAGAAGAACGTCATTCATCAAATTTAATTTTAAATTTTTTTTTTAATCCGCCCCCCCTGTTGCTGGGACTCACATGGGGAGCAAAGAATAGTAACACTGTGACCTACAAGGCATGTCGTAAGATGCGACTGAGGTAGGGGACCTAGCGATGCTACCCTAGTAAATCAACAGCGTCGTAGAAATCGGATGTTCTGCCTACTTGTAGGCGCATAACTGGAACAACGTATAATCGCTCTTTGTACAAGGGGTTAATAGCATGTAGAACTTTGTACAAGGGTTTAATAGCATGTAGAACTTTGTACAAGGGTTTAATAGCATGTAGAACTTTGTACAAGGGGTTAATAGCATGTAGAAAGTACAACATGAAAATCAACAAACAAAAGACCGAGATCATGAAAATCAGCAGAACACCAAGCCAAGCAAACATACAAATAGATAACACCAGAGTAAATCAAGTTTCTTAAATCAAATATTTAGGCAGCATTTTCACAGAGGACTGAAAACTTGATAGAGAAATAGAGACAATGTGTCAAAAAGCAAATGCAGTGACCTACCAGCTTGACCATTACTTCAACACCCAAAGATCAAGATGGAAGTGAAAAGACAGATGATAAAAGTATTTTTCTACCAACACTTTGTTACCAGTGCCAAACTTGGTCTCTTACAGCAACACACCACACATAGCTCACTACATGTGAAATGAAATGCTTGAGGAAGGCAGTGGAGTCACCAGGAAAGATAGACTACGAAATGAGGACATCAGAAGCAGAGTGGGCATAACGTCATGCACCGAATATATCGAAAGACAACAAATGCAGTGGTTTGGACATTTAATGTGAATGAAATACAACCAACCACCAATAACAGCATACAATAAAAGAGATCGGGTACTAGAGCTAAGGGAAGAAAAGATGGACAGACAATATCAAGACCACACTACATAAACACGGATACAACACAAGGGCAACTCATCTGACCCTAGAACGCAAATTAAAGCTCCCATCCCTACGCTTAACGACAAAAGTGGACAGCCAACTACATCTTCCACCTGGGAATAGACAATAGACTATATAGTACGAGGGGTTTATGTGCCGTAGAGGCTAGGTGCTAGTCTCTAGTGTCATAGGTACCAGATTCACTCCCTCGTGGAGCCAACTGGATATTTTTCCAGATAACATTGTTCTCAGTGTAGGTGAGATTGAGTTCCTAGTCCTATCAGAGAAGGGAGATAAAACGTAGATCCCGTGTCAAATTTGATCACCTAAAAGAACCCTTGGCATTTCAAAATCGAGAAAGAGTAGGCTGGAAAGCAGCTGCCCATGCAAATTTCATTAGAATAAATTACAATAAATACCTATAAAAATCTTCACCATCTTCAAAATTACACGGGGGAGGACGCTCGCCGGTGCTACGGAGTTTGCCCTGTCATCTTCCTGTGTAAGAAAAAGATGTATTGTAAATGTTAGAAACTCGCCGAAGTGTAATAATGATGGTTCTATTAATCAATCAATCAATCAACAATCGCTCTTACGCTCGAATCACATACAGATCTCAAAGAATTGTGTAACAAGTGGTCGATATGAAACGTTTGTAGAAGCAGAAGATGAACGGCTGTCATCAAATTTAATTCAAAATTATTTTCTATAAATTATTCACCTTAAATTAGTCCTTAACATTTGGTATTTATCTGGCCATGTCAAGATGACGTACAGCTCCGGAACTCACCAGACTTTCCTATAATTCTATCCATCCGCTTAAGCCAAAAATAATCTCTCTACCACTGCTTAAGTCGCGCGGTGCTGTTTGCTTGAATTCTAATTCCAAGAATTATCTCAAAAATGAAATGACATATAACTACACATCCTAGAACCAATTTTCTAAAATGAAATATCGCAGGCTGACTTGTTGACAGAAATTAAATTATCCGAAAATTGTTATTAGGTTAGATAAGGGCATATCTTCCTCTTCTTCTTCTTCTTTTCTTCTTTGCGTTCGTTCTTTACGACCAATTTTAATCACTCTTTGTGATATGTTTGATCTTAGCCAAGAACGTGTATACGTTGCACATTGGTTTGGTAGGCCCCAAAACGCATAGACTTCTACACGTTTAGGGCACGCGCATCCGATTTTAACCAAACCTCCTTAGTCACCTCTTACGACATGCTTGGCAGGTAACAGTGGTGGTGAGAATTCTTTACACCCCAAATGTGGACCCCGGTAACCACTCGGGCGATATAAGTGTATATATGTCATATATTTACTTGATTTTTTATTGTTTCTCTTCTTTTTCCACTTCTAGTTTGATTTTTTGGCATTTATTTCGTTATTCCTTTTTAGTCACAGATTTTCATTTTAGTGCCGTTATGATGTCTCTGTTGTAGTCTATATGTAGTGTCTTCTTCTTTACCATCCGCCCCTAGGGGAGCATAGGTCCGCAACCAAGGCCTTCCAAGCCCACCTATCCAATGCCATCTTTTCCAGATCTCGCCACTCTCTTCCCGTTTTTTTGCATTCCATCTCTAACTCCCGTCTCCAGGTGTTTCTGGGTCTTCCTTACTTCTATTGCCCTGGGGGTTCCATCGAAGAGCCTGTCTCGCGATGCTGTCAGGGGTTTTCCTCAGTGTGTATCCTATCCATCGCCACCTTCTGCTCATTATATCTCCTGTTCCACCTGCCGTTGTCCTGCCCTATCCCACAGTTCTCTGTTTGTGGTCTTGTCATACCATCTCAAATGGAGTATCCTGTGTAGTATATGTAGTGTGTTGTGCGTGAAATTCGTCACTCCTGTTCTATCGTTTGCTTAATAAAGGCCTTTTGGTCGAAACGTTGCTGTGTATTGTCATTGTTTTTGTAATTTGTAAAACTACAGTACTTTGTTATTACGTGTTTCGTCTATTTTACATAGTTTTACTGCAGTCTCCCCTATATCGGTAATACTATTCTCTGCTTCTGTATTAACTTTGCTTCAATGTTTCACTTTTTTTTCAGACGCGATCTGCTTAAATTCGGTTTAATATTTTGGACTGATTGATTGATTGATTGATTGATAGGATCATCATCATTACACTTCGGTGAGTAACCATATATGCTCTGATATATTTCTTACACAGCAAGATCTATGTGGCAGTGCATGAACTCCGTAGCACCGCCGAGGGTCTTTGATGTAATTTAGAAGATGGTGAAAATATTTTACAGAAATGTTATTTGTTTTATCTATCTAGAGAATTTTGCCCGGGCTGCGGCTTACCAGCCTGTTCTTGTCGATTTTTAACTACCAATTGTTCTTTTCAACATGACCCAACATATAATACACAAGTTGGAGATATTTCAGAATAAATGTTTAAGAAAAATTCTGCAAATGTTCTGGCCAAATACCATAACAAATGAGGAGCTTTTGAAACAGACTGTGCATTATTGTAGATCATCATTAAGAGGCAAAGATGGAGGTGGTTTGGACATGTATGTTGTATGCTAGTGGGGGCATTGGCTAGGACAGCTCTCAGATAGACAGCGGATGTGAAGAGAAGGCCTGGACGTTCAAAGGAAACATGGAGAAGAACAGTGGAGAGAGAGTTGAAGGAGTGTGGCCTGACGTGAGCGACGGTTGGTAGAAAGGCAGCAGAACGGCTGGTCTCGTGTGGAAACCTAATGTGTCAATCTGGACACGAAGAGGAGATAGATCAGTGTTTCCCAACCTTTTTGTGCCATGCCCCACCAAAAGCTTTTCAGACATTCGTATGCCCCCACCTTTATTATTTTTAAACTTCAGTAACGTGATTGAGAATCAACATTCATTTTTGTCAACAGGCATCCAAAAAGCCGATATATCGGTTTTGCAACATCATGACCATTAGTTAACTCTGAACGAGTCCATTGCCCCCTTAACCATGAAAATGCCCCCTGTGGGACGTGGGCCCCACGTTGGGAAACAGGATATAGATAGATAGAATTGTTATTGCACTTGCTCAACTTAAACACGGGACTTACGTTCTAACTGTAAACCTTTACAGGACGTAGTCACCAATCCACAGTAAACGAGCCGTTGATTTCTTCGAGACACACTTATACGTTCAGTAGTTTGCTATTGTTTTCTGAATGGTGAGGTTTATTTTTACCGTTCGTAAAAATCCATAGAAACAAATTTGCTTCCAAACTGCCAACCGTGGTTTCGAATCATGTACTCTTGGGTTGTGACCGCTTAAGCTACAGGCGACCACAACCCTTATTCAAAAAGAAAATATTTATATAATATTTTTATTTTTTATTTAATTGGATGTTACAAATTCGCCAGATGTAAATATCTATTTTATATTGACGTCACCATTGACATCATCGTTATAATTATAAACATCTCAACGTTATCATTACTCTTGGAAGAGAATGTAGAGATTACGGCAACATCAAGTCTGATCTCGCAGTTAATCAGCTGATAGAAGATAATGCAAGGGATTATGATGTTGTTGTATATATCGATAGGTCGGTTCAACGTGGTGAGAAGTCAGGCTGGGGTTTCTTGGCTAATGCGCATGGTAGGGTTGTTGCAGAGCGAAGTGGGGCATACAGGACAACTACTTCTAGTATGAGGATGGAGGTTGAGGCCGTTACTGCTGCCCTCCATTGGCTCTCTGGGACTTCATTTACTGGGGCCGTTGTTGTATCTGACTCTCAGTCGATGCTTCACAAGATCCAGAAGGGCAGGTTTCGGTATGAGTGGATGTCGTCTATAGAAGTGTCTAACCTCCAGAGGCGTACGTGGATATATTGTGCTGGGTATGCGGGTGTTTACGGTAATGAGAGAGTGGACAGGTTTGCATCAACCCCATCGATTGTTGGGGAGTTGAAGATGGATAAGGAGGATTCGGTCTCTTCGAGACTGTCTGTTGGATGAGGACACTAAAATCGATGTTGAATCGATCAAGCTATTTAAGCAGTTTGGAGTTCCCCGTTGTTCAAGTCGAACTGGATGCCTGAGAGGCAGAGTGAGAGGTGTGTTTAATCAGCGAGCCACAGGAACCATCAGTATGCATACTATTCGATATCTGTTGGGGAGACTGAGCACCTGAGTCTACCCAGAGTGCAATGACGTCAGTTTCATAACCCAAAAAAAAAAAAACATTGTCACACCTGGCGTAGGCGATGATGGATGTCTGCAGACACATGTTCGTGAGAGTTGACGAAAAATTATGTCGTTACTGCCCGTAGCACCGCTTTTTAGGAACAAGTAGGTGGAGAACAAGTAATGGATACAAAGCGAAAGGTCGGCACGCAAAAGATGGACCTCAAAGATAACAGAATTACGAAAAACACTATTTATCAAGCGCACACAAAAACCCGTTCTAGAAATCTCTTCTTATCCTGACGATGTGAGAAAAACAGAGTAAGAAAATACAAAAAAAATAAAAAAGTAGGACAGATGAAACGTGAGCCTGAGGAATTTAATGGATACATGGCTAGTGCAGTCGCCGTGAAGATGTTCAGATTAGGATTTTTCATTTATGCCCACAACAGAAAAAAGCCTTGGCCTTACTGTGAATTGAACACAGGACTCTCGCAGGGTAGCCACGCTCTAATCTACTCTGCCAGACGCTCCTCTTTGAAAGATCAAAAGATAAAATTCCTACAAAATATTTTCACCACTTCTAAATTACACTGGGGACCCTCGCCGTTGCTACGTTTGCCGTGCTCTAATCCATTCGGCAATAGCCTCCTCTTTACGGACAGTACTGTTCTGTCAATTCCGATGTTGCCATGTTTCCGCGTCATAATATTAGGATGGCTAGTATTAATTTGTATGGATGTGAAGCATGGACATTTAACAAAAAGCAAAAGGTTTAAAGCCGAAGGATTGACTTCATTGCACCGGGTTTTACCCCATATGGCTCGGTCCCTCACCGCAGAAATGGCAAGCCACCTGCCGACAGTATTGCGCAAAGCACGAACTCCGTAGCTCCAGCAACAATCCTAGGGTCTCTGGAAAAACTGCACTCGTGAACAGAACGGTGCGGTCCGGACTCGAACCCACGACCTTCGACTTACAAGGCAATGAGCTTAACCACTCAGCCACAGAGACATTTAACAAGGCAGTGGAAAACATATATGTGATTTTGATTATAAATGTTACATCATGAACATGCCCGCCTACCCAGCGTGTTCGTACCGCGTTGGACGACGGGTGACAAGTCCCCTGTGAGTGCGATTGAATTCCACGGGCTGGCAGAAAAGCCACAGATTTTCCAGATTTGTGGTGTTCGTCCCACCGAACAGAAGGTCCATGGCACCGAGTCGAAGAGCTGAAAGCTTAAGTGCTTCTGGATCGGAAAAAAAATGAGAAATTCTAACATGAACACAGTTTTGCGACGTCTGCACTAGCCATGCGGTTATTAATTTCCTCAGGCTCTCATCCCACCTGTCCTACACTGTCCTAAAATGCGGTACTACATGTAGTAACAACAGTTTTATGTGTTGTTTTTTAAGAGATGTGAAAGGTCGTTGAAGACTATCATAGAGGGGTAGGGGCTCTGTGGCTAAGTGGTTAAGCCCTTTGCCTTGTGAGTCGAAGGTCGTGGGTTCTAATCCGGACAGCGCCCTTCTGTTAAGAGTGCAGTTGTTTCCAGAGATCCCTAGGATTGTTGCTGGAGCTACGGAGTTCATGCTCTGTTCAATACTCTCGGCAGGTGGCGTGCCATTTCTGCAGAGAGGACCAACTATATGGGGTAAAACCCGGTGCAATGAAGTAAATCATTCGGTTTTAAACTATCTTTTATCATTGAAGGAGGCATCCCATTGAAGGAGAAGAGGAAGACTACGAAAAGATGGATTTCATATGTAACTTATGGTTTTTACATGACGGCTGCAGAGTCGGGACATCTGGATTACATGCGAGAGAAACATTTCGAAGGACTATTAGGGTGACAAAGTTCTATTCAGGACAAGCTAATTGAGTCGGCGCTACTAATTGGGTTACACTCACAGCATATGCCAGGTTCACAAAAGGCCATTCAGTGGACACTTATGTCAAAATTAGAAGGCCTGGACTTTGCGGACGATCGTGCTTTGCTCTCGCACAGACTACAAGACATGCAGGAAAAAGTGGATGCTCTGGCGGAGACAGCACAACGGGTCGCTCTTAAAATGAGTCAAAGAAGAGAAAATACTGCGAAGCAACAACATACAGCAAGACCGAAGATTGATTGAGGGAAAGGGTATAGAAGATGTTGGTGAATTTGTCTACCTTGGAAGCAAGATCAGCAAATCAGGAGGTACAGATGAGAACATTAATGCCAGTATTAGGAAAGTCAGACAAGCCTTTGCTATCCTGCACACAGTGTGGAAGTCCACTGTAACTCCATGAAAATCAAGCTCAAGATATTCAACTCAAATATGAAATCTGTGTTGTTGTTGGCTCAGAAATGTGGCGAGTCACCAAGTTCAATAGAAATAAGATTCAGACCTTTGTCAACGGATGTCTTCAGCGAATTCTCAGACTGAGATGGTATGACAGAGTTACAAACACAAACCTGTGAATAAGAACCAGACATAAACCCATGATGACCCAGGTCAAGAGGAGAAAATGGCGATGGTTCGGGATTATCCTGCGGAAGACACAGTCGAGTGTCACTAGACAAGCACTTGAGTGGAAACCACAAGAAAACGAAAAAGATGCCCTAAACAGACCTGGGGACAAAGTCTTCTTGAGGAACTAAAGAGTGCTGACTATCCTGGAGATCATAAAGAGAACATCCAGAGACCGAGAAAATGGCGAACAACTGTTGAGGTCCTATGCTCCACCAGGCGCGGAGAGGAATAAGTAAGTAAGTAATTGATGATGACGATGATGATGATGATGATGATGATGAGGATAATGAGGATAATGATGATGATGATGAGGATAATGATGATGATGATGATGATGATGATAATGATGATGATGATGATGATATAGATGATAATGATGATGATGATGATGATGATAATGATGATGGTGATGATGATGATGATGATGATAATGATGATAATGATGATGATGATGATAATGATGATGATGATGATGATAATGAGGATGATGATGATGATGATGATGATGATGATGATGATGGTAATAGTTTTCTTCTCACATTGGTTGTACCGGCAGTCACTAAAGAGTCTAAAACCGAGGGATTGACTTCCCTGCACCGGGTTTTACTTAACATAGCTCGGTCCCTCTCCGTAAAAATGACATGCCACCCGCTGAGATTATTAGCACAAATTCTAAGCTTTGGTGTCTTCTAAGTTCCTCTAGAAAAATACAGTCGTGGATAAAACGACTCAGCACGGAATCGAACCGACAACTTTCGGAACTAAAGGCACCAGCTTAACTACTTAGCCATACTGAACTCTCCCTTGCTTCTCAAATCTGTTCCTATGCTTTTTTATCTTCGATCTGGATTCGAACTCCCCTCCCAACCTCGGAACGACTCCACCAGCTTAACCACTTACCATATTTACCCCTGTGCTCAAAGCTGTCACTATGGATTCTTAAACTTCGGTCTGGATTCGAACACCCAACCTCGAAAGAAAGCTCCAAGCTTAACTACTTAGCCCACTGATACCCCTTTTGCCTCAAATCTATCTACACGTTCTCAAGCTCCAGTCTGGAATCGAACACCCAACCTTCAGAACGAAAGACAACACACTGATACATTGAACCTCAAATCTATCTGTACACGTTCTCAAGCTCCAGTCTGGAATCGAACCCCAATCTTCAGAACGAAAGACAACACACTGATACATTGAACCTCAAATCTATCTGTACACGTTCTCAAGCTTCAGTTTGGATTCGAACTCCAACCTTCAGAGCAAAGACAACACACTGATACATTGAACCTCAAATCTATCTGTACACGTTCTCAAGCTTCAGTCTGGAATCGAACCCCCAACCTTCAGAACGAAAGACAACACACTGATACATTGAACCTCAAATCTATCTGTACACGTTCTCAAGCTTCAGTCTGGATTCGAACCCCCAACCTTCAGAACGAAAGACAACACACTGATACATTGAACCTCAAATCTATCTGTACACGTTCTCAAGCTTCAGTCTGGATTCGAACCCCCAACCTTCAGAACGAAAGACAACACACTGATACATTGAACCTCAAATCTATATGTACACGTTCTCAAGCTTCAGTCTGGAATCGAACCCCAACCTTCAGAACGAAAGACAACACACTGATACATTGTGTCTCAATGATGTCACCACTTTCTTAATCGTATTTTCTCATGACATCATCAACTAATGCTAAATGACCTTATTTGATATTTATAATGAGCTTTCTATGGGAGTTAATCGCCTTCTGCGCATTAGTCTCTATTTATCAATCAATATCGTGCTACTGTAAAACCTCTCATCTGTAACTTCCAACTATTAACACAAACAACGACAATGAATACAAAAAACATGATTATAAATTTACAGTACAACTTAGTTTCTTCTTCTTCTTCTTTTCCATCATTGACTTCTTTATAGAAGTGTTGGGGGAAGATAGTGATCTTGTGTGTGCTTGATCTAAAGCAGTATCGATGTTCATATTGTAGACTATATGCAGTGTACTGTAAAAGAATTAAAATTCGTCACTCCTGTTGTATCCTTTCCTTGATAAAGGCCTTTTGGTAGAAACGTTGCTAGGTATTGTTATTGTTTTTGTATTTTGTAAAACTACATTACTTAGTTTTTACGTGTTTCGATATTGTTATAAGGCACCTTGTAAGCTGATATTCATTTTCGTACGGCTGATTTTGATGCCGTCGCTCCATCTTTTGCGCGGTCTTCGTCTTGCTCTGTACTCGTTAAATAATAACTTATTAGTTAAAGAGTTAAAATACATAAATAAAATATGTTAAATTATAATGATAAAAATATGTTAAAATACAATAAATAAAATATGTTAAATTATAATGATAAAGATATGTTAAAATACAATAAATGAAATATGTTAAATTATAATGATAAAGATATGTTAAAATACAATAAATGAAATATGTTAAATTATAATGATAAAGATATGTTAAAATACAATAAATGAAATATGTTAAATTATAATGATAAAGATATGTTAAAATACAATAAATAAAATATGTTAAATTATAATGATAAAGATATGTTAAAATACAATAAATAAAATATGTTAAATTATAATGATAAAGATATGTTAAAATACAATAAATGAAATATGTTAAATTATAATGATAAAGATATGTTAAAATACAATAAATAAAATATGTTAAATTATAATGATAAAGATATGTTAAAATACAATAAATAAAATATGTTAAATTATAATGACAAAATATGTTAAAATTATCATAAATGGAAATAAGTTAAAGATTTAATGCTACATTTTGCCTCTGTTTACAATAAATAAAATATGTTATATATCTATTATTACAATAAATAAATGAATTAAATGCAATATTAAAATCTTCTTTCCCCTTGCCTTAGACAGTCTCACAAGGCCTTCCAATCCCAACAGGCCATCCTTCGAATCTCCCTTCCTATTCTCCTCTCGTTTGGTCCTTCTTCCTGCAGATATGAATTTCTGGTTGTGGTTTCTGTAGCAATCTAGTGTTTTTACGGGTGGGTAGCTAGCTCCACGCCAACCTCCTTAGTCCATCTTACAACATGCGTGGCAGGTAACAGTGTTCTATTCTTTACACCCCAGTTTAACGCTAAAATACAATGAGAAAAATATCTTGAAATACTAACCTTCCAATCTTGTCGATTTCCTAATTCCCAAGTTTCCTTACAATCCAATTTGGAAATGATATCAAATTAAACGTTCCAATTTATTGAACTCCAAAATAGTAGTGTTAAAAATGTGGTTACATGAAATTGCCTTCAATATACATATATAGATATCGTTTTTTTGTGTTCTGTGAACTATTGAAAGGGAAGTGACACCAAGGCAGACCACCGCTCAGAAATAGGATGTCTACAAGGCTTCATTAAAGAATTTTTCTGACGAAGTGCTAACAACTGTATCTGTGTGACAGTGGCGGCTCGTGATCATTTTTGTTGATTGGGCCAGTCACACATTTTTGAAAATATCATGGTTTTGGGTTGTTATTTTTTTAATTTATAAAATAATAAATACAAGTTATACATTATTTTTATGGGGTCTGGCCCCACTTGCCCTTAATGACGAGCCGCCACTTATGTGCTGTGTGAACTAATTCCAGAATGAAACAGCCGTACCGCCACAAAAAGCAACCTGCACCGCATAAATGATTATGGACACGTAAGCGACGGCCATAGGCATTTATACGGTGCAGATTGCTTTGTTGCGTACCTGTTTCATCTGGAACTATTCACACGGAGACATTGTTAGCATTTCGTGTGATTGTCGTTGCACAGGAACGGAGCAATAATGAGTGACCCATTGCAGTGAAGTTGGAACCGTACATATCAACTATATGAACATATAAACTATATGAACATATGAACTATATGAATATATGAACTATATGAATATATGAACATATGAAATATGAACTATATGAATATATGAACTATATGAATAATGAACTATAGATATATGAACTATAGAATGACTGAATATGACTATTGATATGAACTATGAATATATGAACTAATAGAAAGTATGAACTATATAATATAGACTATGAAATATAGAACTATATGAATATATGAACTATATGAATATATGAACTATATGAATATATGAACTATATGAATATATGAACTATATGAATATATGAACTATATGAATATATGAACTATATGAATATATGAACTATATGAATATATGAACTATATGAATATATGAACTATATGAATATATGAACTATATGAATATATGAACTATATGAATATATGAACTATATGAATATATGAACTATATGAATATATGAACTATATGAGACTATATGAATATAGACTATATGAATATATGAACTATATGAATATATGAACTATATGAATATATGAACTATATGAATATATGAACTATATGAATATATGAACTATATATGAAGACATTTTCTATCGGTCTCAAAAATTGGGAAAAAATAAGCTGATGACCGAGTTATGTGAAAAACAAGATTACGCAAAAGTACAGAATCTTTTGAAAAGAGACTTAAAGCGAGCTTCAAGCGTAAGAGAGGCAAACGTAAATTCAGAAGTTGTCGCAGCAACACACTTGCTAATTAACCGTCTGTAAAGATGAAAACTTAGGGGATAGTGACTCGGTCTATTAACCCCAACGTTCTGAGTTCGAATCACGGTGCGGACAGTTCGGTTGCAAATTGGTTCGCATGGATTTTTACAAAAGGACGATGGTACCACCTGTTCAGAAAGCAATGGCAAACTACTGAACGTTATAATGCCTAGAAAAATCACAAACAGCGTTAAAAACTGCTGTTGATTCGCAAAGTCCTGTAAAGAATATGCAATTAACTTTTTTTAAAGATGTAAAAGATATACACATGTATATAGTGATTTTTTGTTTAGTAAAGACTCAGATATTTTTAAACACAGCCCTCTTTAGTTAAGGTTGAAGATCTGAAGTGGAAAAATGTATGAAATCAGACCCCTCATATCACGTGATGGTTGCGATACAGTATTGTTAGAAAAGACGAATTCCTGTTTTTCAAACACAATAAACTTGTATTAAATTTAGTTAGCTAGTTAATTGCATATCCTTTACAGGACTTTGCGAATCAACCCAGCTTTTTAAAGCTGTTTGTGATTTTTCTAGGCATTATTACGTTCAGTAGTTTGCCATTGCTTTCTGAACCGCTGGTGCCATCGTCCTTTCGTAAAAATCCACCCGAAACAATTTGCAACTAAACTGTCCGCAGCGTGATTCGAACTCAGAAAGTCGGGGCTCATAGACCGAGTCACTATCCCCTAAGCCACAGACGCCACAATATTAAGTTTAACACTAAGAAATATTAGTATTATTAACATATTTTAGCAATAAATACTAGCCATTCTCCCTTGATGTGTTCTTAAGAACGCTCGTATTGCTAAACTAGGCAATGGGTGCCTTAATATATAAGAGTAAGTGGTTCAAATCTTGTGTTTGGTAAGTTGTTTTTTGGAATCTCTTAATACTTGTACACTGTTAATTTATCGATCATATTTATTACTTCCGCTGTTTCCCTGGTGTTCTTACACAAATCTCCTTGTTCTCATCTTTCGATGTCAGACCATCCAACATCTTCTCCCTCTGTCTTCCTCGATCTCTCCTTCCCTGAATTTTACCTGTTGTCACCAAATGTTCTAAACCTCATTTTCGAATTATATGCCCGAAGAACCTTGATTGTCTGATTCTTATTCTTTTGATAAGGTTTCTTTGTGTCAGGTCTGATTTAAAACCTCATCATTTGTTTTCTTCTCTGTCCATGGAATTTTCAGCATTCTTCTGTAGAACCACATCTCTGTGGCTTCCAATGATCGCATTGATTGTATACTAAATATGCAAAGAGATTGATTAATCAACATTGAACAGGCGTGTTGGGCCACTGGACGCTGCTGGATTTGCTGAGGTGGAGATCGGAGCACCTATGAACATGTCCGGAGTGCTATGATGATAGTCCTCATATAACTGATAACTTATTATTAAACTTATTATTATACTTATAACTTATTATTATTATTATTAAAATTAAGAACGAAAATCCAGTCCTTCGAAACTAAATGCTACAGAAAGATCCTACGAATACCATGGACAGAAAAAGAAAGAACACCGATGTCCTGAAAGAGCTAAATGTTAAAGAGAATTGGCTGATAAACAACATACTATACAGAAAAATTACATACTTTGGTCACATCAAGCGACACGATGGCTTGGAAAGAACAATACTAGAGGGCAGGGTCCCAGGACGCAGAGACAGAGGCAGAGGCAGACCAAGAAGAAGATGGCTACAAAATATTAAAGAAACCATGAACATGACCATCGATGAAGTGGGTGAACTGCTAGAGACAGAGTGAATTTCAGATGTGCTGCAAAGAGAGCAACGTCCTATAAAGGATACGCAACTTGATGATGATGATAACTTATTGATTGTTTGCTCATTTTGATACAGATATCAATTTTAATTTTTTTATAATTTGTATAACTTTTTTATCTTTCTCAGTTCCTTATGCTCAGCGTCTGGTCAAAAATTTCAAACGAGAGTATTTCGATTCGTAGATAGTCTCTTCTCCCTCTGTTATCTCTGAGGTCCAAAACTTTTTCGGAACGCCATTGACCCTTTTAACCACTTGTATCGTAGGATCTGCCTTTAGTCTTGTCTGTTGGCATTCTGCTTAAGGACCGATTTTCATTTTTGTTTCTGATGAAAGGTATCTGTGGTTATGGTACCACTTTGCTTCATCGATGTGTTCAATCCGAACCGGCTCTTCTGTTCACAGTGCAGTTTTCGCAGAACCTCTCTGAGTTGCTAACGAGTTTTCTTCAATACTTTATTGTGCGTCCAGGTTTGGAAGGACATCCAATGTGGGAGAAGTGCAGTAAAGACAGTCCTTCGTTTGATTTCATGGTGCTTTTGCATCTTACTATATTGCATTTGACATTTTGCATCTGTGTTGACTAAATTTTGTTTAATGGAGTGGGATAGCCTTCATTGTTCCCTTCTACGTCTCTGTCCTTCTCCGCAAAAATTACACACAGAGAGTATTGCCAAAAAATGAATTCCGTAGCTCCACCAAAACTCCTTCTTAACTCCTTTGTATAAATCAGCTCTGGAGGTCTCAATATTCTCATTCTTCGAACGCTCCATATCGACCACTTTTTAAACCACTCTTTGTGATCTGTATGTGATCTGAGCCTTATAGTCATTGTACGTCGCGCCGGTTCTGCACCTTCAAGTAGGCCGATTTCTGCGACGCTTTTTATTTACTAGAGGAGGTATCTGTGGTTAAGTGGTCAAGCCCTTTGCCTTGTGAGGCGAAGGTCGTGAGTTCGAATCCGGACCGCGCCTTTCTGTTCACGAGTGAAGTTTTTTTCCAGAGACCCTAGGATTGTTGCTGGAGTTACGGAGTTTGTGCTTTGTGCAATACTTTCGGCAGGTGGCGTGCCGTTTCTGGGGAAAGGGACGGATCCATATGGGGTAGAACCCGGTGCAGTAAAGTCAGTCCTTCGGTTTCAGATTTACTAGGGTAGCTTTCCTAGGTCTCTACTATAGTCGCCTCTTACGACATGTCTTGCAGGTCGCAGTGTTACTATTCTCTGCTCCCCTGTGAGCTCCGGTAACACGTAGAAGAGCCTGGATATGCCAAAGTAGATCTAATACCATTCTACAGTATAACTCCATTTGTAATACCATGCTACAGTATAACTCCATTTGTGATACCATGCTACAGTATAACTCCAGATGTGATACCATGCTACAGTATAACTCCAGATGTGATACCATGCTACAGTATAACTCCAGATGTGATACCATGCTACAGTATAACTCCATTTGTAATACCATGCTACAGTATAACTCCATTTGTAATACCATGCTACAGTATAACTCCATTTGTAATACCATTCTACAGTATAACTCCATTTGTAATACCATGCTACAGTATAACTCCAGATGTGATACCATGCTACAGTATAACTCCAGATGTGATACCATGCTACAGTATAACTCAAGATGTGATACCATGCTACAGTATAACTCCAGATGTGATACCATTCTACAGTATAACTCCAGATGTGATACCATTCTACAGTATAACTCCAGATGTGATACCATGCTACAGTATAACTCCATTTGTAATACCATTCTACAGTATAACTCCAGATGTGATACCATTCTACAGTATAACTCCATTTGTTATACCATTCTACAGTATAACTCCATTTGTTATACCATTCTACAGTATAACTCCAGATGTAATACCATTCTACAGTATAACTCCATTTGTTATACCATTCTACAGTATAACTCCATTTGTTATACCATTCTACAGTATAACTCCATTTGTTATACCATTCTACAGTATAACTCCAGATGTGATACCATTCTACAGTATAACTCCAGATGTGATACTTTTAAGTGGGGGTTTTCTATTTGTAAAATCTTACAGCTACCGTGTGTGGGGTCTCTATAGCAACGAAGTTAAAACTCTTGCTTTGAGTTCTGAAGGCTGTTTATTCGAATCCGAACCAAGTCCCATGAGCTATTTTTTACATGGCGAAGCAGTTAATACGCTTGAATTAAGATCTGGATGTTCTAGGTTCGAATCCATCCAAGTCCCATTTGCTATTTTTTACATGGCGAAACACTTCATACGCTTGAATTAAGTTCTGGATGCTTTACGTTTTTCTTGGTGTTTTTTCGATATAGAATAACTTGAGCTTTCAGCTCTTCGGCTCGGTATCATGGACATCGTAACCCTTCAGTTTGGTGCTACGTACATTCTAAATCCTGTGGATTTTCTGCCAGCCCGCGGAATTGAACCACGCTCACAGGGGGCTTGTCACCCATCGTCCAGCGCTCTACGAACACACTGGGCAGGCGGGCAAGATGTTTTACTTAAGTTCTGAAGGTTGTTGCTTCGATTCCGGATTGGAACGCAAGAGATTCCGGATTCATGCCCATGAAGATTTTTCCGGCGATCTCTAGGATTATTGTTGAAGCTATGGAGCTCGTGCTTCTTGCAACACTCTCGGAAGGTGGCGTGCAGTTTCAGCTAGGAGGGACATTTCCATATGGAAATACCCGGTGCAATGGAGTGGTTCCTTCATCTTGCGACCTTTATTTAAGACACACCTTTGTCTTGTTAAATAATATGCATACGCTTTGGTTGAAATCCAGATGTCTCTGCTCTACATTATGTAGGGCTTAACGGCATCACAATGTATTCTCGTTCTCAGCGCATACCACACAGATTAAAAAGAGTGGTTAACTTGGTTGGTAAGATCAATTGCTTGATTGATTGATTGATTGATAGGACAATCAACATTGCACTTCAGTGAGTAACCATGTGTGCTCTGATCTCTTTCTTACATATGGAGATTTCAGCGACTGTGCACGTACTCTGTAGCACAGGCGAGGTCCCGATGTAATTTAGAAGATCATAAAATAGTCCGTAGGAAATTTGATTTTTTACCTTTCTAATGAATTTATCTGGGCAGCGGTTTTGCAGCCTGTTATTCTAGCTTTTAAACTATCAATGGTTCTTTTACGAGCTCAACTTGAACACACTAAGTTTTGTCGTCCTTCTTCAATAGGACTAGGAACTCGATCTCACCTACACTGAGATCAGGAATCTCTGAAAAATATCTCAATGGCTAGACTAGTGAGCAGATCGAGTACCTTTGTAACGAAAGGCGAGCACCTAACCTCTACGCAACAATTATCCGTGGAATAAAATGCACTCGAGAATCAAACGAAGCGGTCCAGATTCGATCTGACAACTTCCAGAAAACACAACAAACAGCTTGATCACTTCACCCCGTATACACGTTCCCATTCCACAATAACTAAAAACAAAATATATAGAATTCCTATCGAATTATAGGCTCACAATATTATCAATAAAATAGCATTCTGAACAATAACATCACAGTAACTATTTTAAAATATTTATTTTATTATAAAATAAGGTTTGGGTTAAATTTAACACAGATAAGAAATGTTTTATCATTTGATAACCATCGGTCTGACCTGGACGTGCAGGAATAAAAATCTCATCTGAGATCTAAGAATTAAGAGAGCTAGGCAAGACGACACCACATGATCGGTGTGGCTAGCAAACGTGACGCGGTGTGACAAACGTGAGCCCCCGTGTGACATAGACGTGACGAGAGACAACAAATCAGATGAGTGGTGCGTAAATCATTACATTGTGTGCCCAGAAGAAGCAGACGCTAGCAGGAGATGATTGTTGGTGGAATTTGTCTGGCATTAGTCTGGAACTGTTGTAGAAGATGAAGGGTGGTACCTTGGCAAATATGAGGTATCAAGGTCAAACGATGGAGATGGTGTTGGCTATTTCTGGTGAAGAATTAGAGAGGGGAATGTATTCATAAAATTGATTGATTGATTGATTGATTGATTAACCCGCAGGGAAAGAGGAGTAGGGGAAGGCCTAGACAGACACGGAGAAGAGAGCTGGAGGCTGATATTGAGTGATAGGTAAAACATGGACAGAATTGGAAGGGATGGCAGGAGAGAGAGGAAGAGCTGGAAGAAGTTTGTTGAAGACCTATGCTCCATTGGGAGTTAAAAGGTGAAGATGAACAAGAAGAACATTGATTGATTTGTTGATCGATTGGTAATCAATAGGATAGATTGACTAAATTTGGTCAAAAATGATAGGCGAATATATTAGTAGCTTGATTGATTAATTGTTTAATTTATTGATTGATATATATTTATTGATTGATTAACTGATTGATTGATTGAGTGTTTAATTAATTGATTGATTGATTGAGTGTTTAATTAATTGATTGATTAATTGTTTAATTTATTGATTGATTAATTGTTTAATTTATTGATTGTTTAATTTATTGACTGTTTAATTTATTGATTGATAGATAATTTATTGATTGATTAACTGATCGATTGATTTATTGATTGATTGATTGATTGAGTGTTTAATTAATTGATTGATTGATTGATTGAGTGTTTAATTAATTGATTGATTGATTAATTTATTTTTTATTGATTGATACACTGTAGATAAGATTGACTATTCGATCGTGTGGTTCTGGAGCCCTCAACGGAAGCAAATAATAGTGCATCTGCGACCTACAAGGCATGTCGTAAGAGGCAGGATCTAGAGAAGCTACCCTAGTAAATACAAAGCGTCGCAGAAATCGTTTCTAGCCTACTTAGAGGCGCATAATTGACACAACGTACAGTCGCTGTTAGGCTCAGATCAAATACAAATCGCATAGAATGGTTAACAAGTGGCCGATACGGAGCGTTTAAAGAAAAAGATATTTTGCAGTTTAAAAAAACAACAACTTTTAGACTGTTCTTTCTATATATCGATTACGGAAGCGGAAGGGGCACTCAGCCATCACTTTGTCTTATTTTAAACCAGAGTTATCTGTTCTTGTCGACAAATAACACCTGGTGTCTGACACATCGGCTGAATGGGCCAGACAAGTCACGTTGGTACAAGCCGACTGGATTTGGTTGGGAACTAGAGGGGTTAATCCAGTCCCATGGTGACTATTCAGCCCCGATATTTTATCCAGGATATCAACACAACTGATCGTGCATTCTTGAATAGCTAGAGCAGTATAAATCCAATTTGGGGGTCTCTATGGCTGAGTGGTTAAGCCCTTTGCCTTGCGAGTCGAAGGTCGTGGGTTCGAATCCGTGTTCACGAGTGCAGTTTTTCCAGAGACCCTAGGATTGTTGCCGGAGCTACGGAGTTCGTGCTTTGTGCAATACTCTCGGCAGGTGGCGTGCCATTTCTGCGGAGAGGACCGAGCCATATGTGGTAATGAAGTCAATGAAGTCAATCCTTCGGCTTTAAAACCCTTTAAAACTCTAAATTCAATTTGTGAAAGGAAGAAGGAAATATTGATTGATATGCATATCATAATTGATTGATTGATTGATTGATTGATTGATTGATTGATTGATTGATTGATTGATATGACTACCATAATACGCTTTGCTCGCCCGTGTGTAGCCGGGCCCGCAAGGAAAACAGAATAGTAACGCATCGACTTACAAAGCATGTCGTAAGAGATGATTGAGTTAAGGGTCTAGGGATGCTACCCTGGTAAATAAAAAGCGTCGCAGAAATCGGATGTGCTGACCTACTTCTAAGCGCATAATTTACGCAACGTACAATCGCTCTTAGGCTCGGATCGTATACAAATCACACAGAGTCGCTAACAAGTGATCGATATGGAGAATTCGAAGAAGACGTATATTTATACTAGGGGTTGACGAGACATTTCTTCTCAGAGTATGATCAACATATCTTCATCTTCTCTTTCTTATCACACTTGTCATTAGTGGTTGTGAGCGTCTGTAGCTCAAGCGGTAGTAAGATCGATCACAAACCCAAGCGTACCTGGTTCAAACCCCACGGTGGGCAGATTTGGAAGCAAATTTGTTTCCGTGGGATTTTTAAAAGGAAAAATAGACCTCACCGTTCAGAAAGCAATGACAAACTACTGAACGTATAAGTAAGACAAAAAATGAACCCTTTCATACCTCGTGGTATATAGATCAATACAGTGTTAGGTCTGTATTTTCATTGACCGTCGGCACACGATGGGTGATGTGATCAGCATCACGCCGGTCGCCTTTACTTTCCCAGAGCATGTCTGGTACCCAGTTGAGGCTGGGTCGACCTGAAACCGTCGCGGTCGGGAAAAATTCCACGCGCATTGCGGAGCTGAACCCAGACCACCAGCCTTGCGAAGCGAGTTCACTAACATATAAGTGGTGCCTAGAAAATCAACGCCTCATTTACTGGGGTTGACGGCTACGTCCTGTAAAAGATATGCCACGATTTTTCATTTCATTAATGGTTGACCAGATATTTCTTCTCAGAGTATGCTCAACATATCTCCATCTTCTCTTTCTTATAACAGTTATTCCCAGTGGTTGACCAATTTATATTGCTTGATTGATTGAAAGGACCATCATCATTGCACTTCGGTGAGTAACCATGTGTGCTCCGATCTATAAAGATCGCAGCTGTGCAGAAGTGCACGAACTCCATAGCACCGACAAGGTCTCCGATGTAATTTTGAAGAATGTGCAGATATATATAGTAATTTAATTTTTAATCTTTTATAATGGATTTTGCCCAGGCATCGGCTCTCCAGCCTGCTCTTTTTGATTTTGAACTGCCAATGGTTCAGTAGCTTAGACTGGATGTGAAACCAGTCATGCAATTCATAAAAGAACAACAGATTAAACGGGTTGTACACCTGACAAGAATGCCGTGGTATCGCCTACCACAGAGAGCCACATAGAAAAAGTATAATGAATACAAAGCAAGAGGAAGACCACGCAAAAGATGGAGCGACGGTATCAAGAACAGCCTTACGAACATGAAAATTAGCTTACAAAGTGCCTTAAAACAAGCACACACATGATCACTACGTTTCACCCCCAACACTTCTATAAAGAAGTCAATGGTGGAAGAGAAGAACAAGCACACACAAGATCACTACGTTTCACCCCCAACACTTCTATAAAGAAGTTAATGGTGGAAGAGAAGAACAAGCACACACAAGATCACTACGTTTCACCTCCAACACTTCTATAAAGAAGTAAATGGTGGAAGAGAAGGACAAGCACACACAAGATCACTACGTTTCACCTCCAACACTTCTGTAAAGAAGTAAATGGTGGAAGAGAAGAACAAGCACACACAAGATCACTACGTTTCACCCCAACACTTCTGTAAAGAAGTAAATGGTGGAAGAGAAGAACAAGCACACACATGATCACTACGTCCTCACCACCACCAACACTTCTATAAAGAAGTCAATGGTGGAAGAGAAGAAGAAAATGGTTCTTTTACGTGGTCAAATTGAACACAGAACCTACAACTTATCATCCGTCTCCGATAGGACTAGGAACTCGATCTCACCTACACCGAGATCAGGAATATCTGGACAAATACCCAGAAACATTTCTATGAAACCACGAAACTGTGTACTTTACAAACTAAAATCTAGCAAAGTTCCACCCTCCCCTACGTCAGATAAACAAACAGAATTATATGAAAAACAAAAATAACATTTCACATACAAGTACATCGTATGTCAACAACAACACCAACATATATCCTATGATAATCTAATTTCCATCATCATCATGTGGTACTGTATTTCTATGCATTGATTTTCTGACATTGTCGGATTTAATCAAAATTAATTATGTTTGAAAAATATTGTTCCCGTCTGTCAGTGTACTTTTCGAAATTAGTTTTGTTAAAACTTTCTGTGTTGTTAGATTCAACATCAATCTATTTATTTAGTTTTTTAATATATATATATGTGTCTATTTATTTATCTAATCTATCTAGCTATCGATTCTATCTAATCTGTCTAATATATCTATCTATCTGTCTGTCTGCATGTCTGTCTGTCTGTCTGTCCTATCTATCCAACTATATATATATCTATCTATCTATCTATCTATCTATCTATCTATCTATCTATCTATCTATCTATCTATCTATCTATCTATCTATCTATCTATCTATCTATCTATCTATCTATCTATCTATCTATCTATCTATCTATCTATCTATCTATCTATCTATCTATCTATCTATCTATCTATCTATCTATCTATCTATCTATCTATCTATCTATCTATCTATCTATCTATCTATCAGTATCATAATCTATCTATCTATCTATCTATCTATCTATCTACTATATATCTATCTTATATCGCTATAAATGAGAAAGATCAAATTGAAATATGTTGGACATATAACAAAGACACGAACGGTAGTAACAAGATCATCATGGAAGGAGGCATTCCAGCAAAAAGAATAGGTAGACCATGCATAAGATGTATTCAGAGTATAACTGATGATTTGAACATGACGCTGCAGAGGCGACCAGGTAGCCATCAACCACAGTAAACGAGTTGTTGATTTTTCTAAGCACCACTTATACGCTCAGTAGTTGGCCATTGTTTTCTGAACGGTGAGTTTGTTTTTTACCTTTATAAAAGTCCCATGGAAACGAATTTGCTTCCAAACTTGCCCCTTGCCTAGTTTGAACCCGGTACGCTTGGGTTTGTGATCGAGCTACAGAAGTTTCTTGTAATAAAAGAATAAGGAGTCTAAAGAACCCCAGTGGAAGCACCGAAAACAATGAATATGATCAATAAATAGACACCGAAATAAGACACTTACAATGTATACTGTTATTGGTTACTAAACTGACGTCATTGCACTCCGGGCAAATCCATAGGCGCTCAGTCTCCCCCAACAGATTTCAAAGAGTTTGCATACTGATGGTTCCCGTGGCTCACTGATTAAACACACTTCACACTCTGCCTCTCAGGCATCCAGTTCGACTTGAACAACGGGTAACTCCAAACTGCTTAAATCGCTTGATCGATTCAACATCGATTTTAGTGTCTTCATCCAACAGGCAGTCGCGAAGAAACGGAAGAACATTCCCCCTTATCCATCTTCAAGTCCCCAACAATCGAAGCTGTTGAGGCACGCCTGTCTGCTCTCTCCTTACCGCAAACACCTGTATGCCCTGGACAGTAGATCAACGTTAGTCGTGAAGTTTCGAAAATTCTAATAT
The DNA here is from genome assembly GCA_020796225.1 of Arion vulgaris. NCBI lineage: Eukaryota > Metazoa > Mollusca > Gastropoda > Stylommatophora > Arionidae > Arion > Arion vulgaris. The sequence goes on from CM036778.1 coordinate 14,193,020, forward strand.
CTCGGTGTATCAATAAGAGACCGGTTTATTTTTAAAAAATGACAGGTCCTCCAGCAGAATTGACTTATCTTTCTCCGCTCCACGTGGAGCACAGCGCCTCAATAGTTGTTCGCCACTCTTCTCTGTCTCTGGCTGTTCTCTTTATAGTCTCCCATGTGAGTTCAGCACTCTTCAGTTTCTCAAACAGATTTCGTCTCCAGGTCTGTTTAGGACGTCTTTTTTTAGTTTTCCTTGCGGGTTCCACTCAAGTGCTTTTCTAGGGACACTCAACTGTGTCTTCCGTAGGGTATGCCGACCCATCGCCATTTTCTCCTCTTGACCTGGGTCATCATGGGTTCCTGTTCGTGTCTTATCCACAGGTCCTCCAGCAGATCAGGCAATAAAATATGCAAATAATGTAGCGAGTGCATTTTTTTTCAAGAGACGCCTATGATTGTTGCTGGAGCTACGGAGTTCGTGCTTTGTGCAATACTCTCGCCAAGTGGTGTGCAATTTCTGCGGAGAGGGACCCAGCCACATGGGGTAAAACCCAGTACAATTAAGTCAATCTTTCGACTTTAAAACCCTTTAAACAACGAAGAGCTTACCTTTAATAGTCGCCAATTCGCCATCGGAGCAATATGAATCCACATCGACTCTATTCCAACTTGATGCCTTCTCATGATTCTGCTTAGATATCTTAATATGACTGCAGTTAAGGCATACCTTAGAAAAAAGTGTATGCTTCTGTTGACGTCTACGCCCTGAGAACCTATTTGGACTAACAATCGGAGAAGGAGGAGTCGGGAAATAATTCGTTGCCATTGGTTGACCTAGAAACACATTTTCCAAAATCGCTCTCCTATTCGCTCTTTCATCCAAATAAGCTCTACTCCGATTGGTTGGATCCGGAAGAGTAGAAAAAATGTTTTGTGGTAACGGTCTCCGATTGGCTGCTCTATTGTAATGTGGCAAATGGGACGTATCATCTAAGTAACGCTCCATCCAAGTATCGTCTGCGGGGTCGACAAAACTAACGTATCCTTCTCCGGTTTGAGGGAAATATACACCACAGTTGTAGTCCATTTTATTTCTGAAATGAGAGAAATATAACAATTAACTCAGTCCATACCATGAACCACTATAGCGGCCTACAAATGTGCGTCAATTAAACCACAATTTTAGTCCAATTACATTATCAGAAATGAGAGAAAGGTAACAATTAACTCAGTCGATACCGTGAACCACTATAGCGGCCTTCAAATGTGCGTCAATTACAACACCAGCCGTTACTATGGTTTTTAATATTAAGCACTTTCTCTTCGTACTAAATCTTTTCAGTTTTACGGTATCTATAAAAGTAAAATATATTTTTTTAAAAAAGGTTTATATTCAAAAGAAAGGCCTGGTCCGGATTCTAATCCACAATCTTCGTAACGCAAAACAGGGGCGTTCCATTTTTTGTGGAAACGAATCAAGCCATAGGGAATAAACCCAGTGAAGTAAAGTAAATCCTTCGGCTTTAGGCTTCAGCCTTTTTATTTCTGACACAAACCGATACTCACTTCATTCGATGTGCTATGCAGCATTGATTACCTGTCGAGAACAACGGTATGGGTCCAGTCGGCAAATCTGTCAGATTCAGAGGATAATCTATGCTTGATAACTGTCAACTACTAAGCAACTTGGATGGGATACGATCTTAATTTCGTATCAGATGAGATCAGAGGTGATATATATACTGTTTCTTTGGTGTTTTATTTCCTAATTTATTGATCTAATTATTATGATGTGTTATATAAGACACAGAGCTAAAGATGGGCACTATGGTCTGTCCCTTAGCAAACAAGTTGTCATATTCCGTCTCCGTACATGCCATAACAGATTCCGGGCCCACCAGTACAACAAATTTAAAATTGGCACAACTAGCCTGTGCCCCTGCGAGCAGGCGGACATGACGGCAGAGAACCTACTGCAAGACTGCAAACTGCTAGAAGGCCTGAGAAACGAAACTTGGCCGGAAAATATCGAGCTAAATGTGAAGCTGTACAGAGGGACGGAGGTCCCTAAAACAACAGCAGAATTTATGGGGAAATATGGTACATCGGTCTAAGCGGTGATCGCGAGAGAGAGAGAGATATAGGACATGATAGCAGCAGATGGGTGGGGTTCTAAGACAGGACATCATTATAGGGGCGGGGTCTAGGATATGACAGCAGCAGAGTTGGCGAGGTGTCTAGGATATGACAGCAGCAGAGTTGGCGAGGTTTCTAGGATATGACAGCACGAAGTTGGCGAGGTTTCTAGGATATGACAGCAGCAGAGTTGGCGAGGTTTCTAGGATATGACAGAAAAGAGGGCGGGTCACGGACATGACAGCAACAGAGTGGTGTATTGCTATCACATAACAGCAGCAGAGTTGGCGAGGTTTCTAGGATATGACAGCAGCAGAGTTGGCGAGGTTTCTAGGATATGACAGCAGCAGAGTTGGCGAGGTTTCTAGGATATGACAGAAAAGAGAGGGCGGGTCACAGGACATGACAGCAACAGAGTGGTGTATTGCTATCACATAACAGCATCAGAGAGGGCGGGGTTATAGGATATGACAGCAACGTAGGGGCAGTGCTCAATGCCATGACATCAAATGAAGGGTAGGGGTTCCAGGAAATGACAGCTATAGATAGGCGCGGTCCTAAGATATGAAATCAACACAGGGGCGAAGTTTTAAGATTTTACATCAACACAGGAGGTTTAAGATATAACATCAACACAGGGAGGGTTTTAAGATATAACATCAACACAGGGAGGGTTTTAAGATATAACATCAACACAGGGAGGGTTTTAAGATATAACATCAACACAGGGAGGGGTTTTAAGATATAACATCAATACAGGGCGAGGTCCTAAGATATGACATCAATACAGGGCGGGTTTCTAAGATTTGACAGCTCTAGAGGAGTGGGGTTCTAGAATATGACAGCATCAGAGGAGGCTGGGTTCTAGAATATGACAGCATCAGAGGAGGCTGGGTTCTAGAATATGACAGCAAAGGGGTGGTATCCTAAGGTACGACAGCATCAGAGTGATCAAGTGATATTGCATGATATCACCAGAGGAGACGAATCCTAGGACATGAGAGTACTACATGGTGCAGGATCCTAGAACATCACCTTCGCCAGAAGCTGTACGCAGGGATCTCTAAAAGAAATAGTAAAATTCAGTGGCGGCTCGTCATTAAGGGCCAGTGGGGCCGGGTCCCACCAAAAATAATGTATAACGTGTATTTATTATTTTATACATTAAAATATAGCAACCAAAAACCAGGATTTATCTGGAAAAAAATATTAGGCCCCACCAACAAAAATGATCACGAGCCGCCACTGGTAAAATTCATGATAAAATTTGGTTCATCAATCTAGGTGGGTATCGCGAGAGAGAGAGAGAGAGAGAGAGAGAGAGAGAGAGAGAACGTCACCTCACCAGAGCGGCGGTGTTCTAATACTTGGCATCAACGTAGGGGGCGGTGCCATATGACATGACATAAACAGAGATGGCACTTACTAGGGACTATAGAGGGACCTTATATGACACGACAATACTAGAGGGTCCGATCCTTAAGCCTGACAGTACTAGAGGTATGTGTTCCTAGAACATGACAACACAAGATTGGGGGTGGGGGCGTAGTTCTAGAACATCTCAGAACCACAGAGGCACGGGTTCTAAAACAAAACGTCATTAGAAGGGGGCGGTGGTCATATAAGGTGCCACGGCTACACCTACATTCATAGCTACTTTGCCGCACACAAAAAATATTTACTACTAAGGCTGCAATCCTTATGCTCAAAGTAGTAGCATGTCCCTTGCGGAACGTCGCATTCATCAATCTCATCTTGTGACATGTCTGCCGGCGTAGGCGATCATGTCTCTCCACAACTCTCTCTGCTTGGTGCACGTAATCAGTTCTGACGTCGATCCAGTGTCGAACCATGATGTCAGGCCATCCAGCATCTTCTCCCTCTGTCTTCCGCGATCTCTCCTTCCCTGAATTTTACCTGTAGTCACCAAATGTTCTAAACCTCCTCTTCGCATTATATGCCCGAAGAACCTTGATTGTCTGATTCTTATTCTTTTGATAAAGTTTCTTTGTGTGCAGGCCTGATTTTAAAAAAAAAAATTTTAATAACCCATCCAGAAGCACTTGAGCTTTCAGCTCTTCGGCTCAGTGCCATGGACATCGTAACCCTTCGGTTCGGTGCCACGAACACCATGAATCTGGTGAACCTGTGACTTTTCTGCCGCCCGCAGAATTGAACCCGCACCCACAGGGAGCTTGTCACCCGTAGTCCAAAGCGCTACGAACACGCTGGGCAGACGGGCGCAGGCCTGATTTAAAACCTCATCATTTGTTTTCTCCTCTGTCCATGGAATTTTCAGCATTCTTCTGTAAAACCCCATCTCTGTGGCTTCCAATGATCGTATTGATTGTTTATTCATTGTCCATGATTCGCTGCCATACATAAGTATTGGTTCAATAGATCACTGGAGTATTCGTTTTCGCAATGTCATTGGTAGTGAGTTCACGCATAGTGTGTGTTCTTCATTTTCATAAAAGCTGCTTTCGTTTGAGCTATTCTACTCCTAATCTCTGTAGTACATCTTCCATCTGGTGTTAGGAATGTTCCTAGATACTTGAATCGATTGACTTGTTTCAGTGTTGTGTTATTTATTTTGATATTACATGTTGGTGTTTCATGTTTCTTGGAGACAACCATAACCTCTGTTTTCTTAATATTCATGCTCAATCCTTTCTTTTCACTTTCTCTCACTAATGTGTCTATTAGGTCTTATTCATCAGAGCCAGCCTGAATAATTCTGTCTCTTGCAAGTTCTCCTGCCTCTTCCAGCGTCATGTTCAATCTTTCTTTGATGTCCTGCTGCCACCTTCGTCTTTGTCGTCCCTTGCCTCGTTTTCCAGGAACCATGCCTTCCATTACCTTTCTCTCCAGACCACTGTGGCGTTTAATGTGGCCAAAATATTTCATCTTCCGGGACATGATGCTATTTGTGAGCCAATGCTCCTTGATATTCAGGTCTTGTAGGATGTCTTTGTCTCTTCTCTGTCCAGGATGTTCTAAGAACTTTTCTTCTCTTCTCTGTCCAGGATGTTCTAAGAACTTTTCTTCTCTTCTCTGTCCAGGATGTTCTAAGAACTTTTCTTCTCTTCTCTGTCCAGGATGTTCTAAGAACTTTTCTTCTCTTCTCTGTCCAGGATGTTCTAAGAACTTTTCTTCTCTTCTCTGTCCAGGATGTTCTAAGAACTTTTCTTCTCTTCTCTGTCCAGGATGTTCTAAGAACTTTTCTTCTCTTCTCTGTTCAGGATGTTCTAAGAACTTTTCTTCTCTTCTCTGTCCAGGATGTTCTAAGAACTTTTCTTCTCTTCTCTGTCCAGGATGTTCTAAGAACTTTTCTCTTCTCTGTCCAGGATGTTCTAAGAACTTTTCTTCTCTTCTCTGTCCAGGATGTTCTAAGAACTTTTCTTCTCTTCTCTGTCCAGGATGTTCTAAGAACTTTTCTTCTCTTCTCTGTCCAGAATGTTCTAAGAACTTTTCTTCTCTTCTCTGTCCAGGATGTTCTAAGAACTTTTCTATAACACCTTGTTTCAATAGCTTCAATTGTGTTCTTTAATGTTTGTGTTATGGTCCACGATTCACATCCATATGTTGCTACAGGGAATATGCATGTTCTTAGAAGTCTTACTTTTGTTTCTTTGCTTGTGTCGTGCCATAGTTTCTTCATGCTGACCACCCTCTGGAAAACCATGGCTAGTCTTCTAACTTCTTTCGTACAATCTTTGCTTGTGTCGTGCCATAGTTTCTTCATGCTGACCACCCTCTGAAAAGTCATGGCTAGTCTTCTTCTAACTTCTTTCGTACAATCTTTGCTTGTGTCGTGCCATAGTTTCTTCATGCTGACCACCCTCTAGAAAGCCATGACTAGTCTTCTTCTAACTTCTTTCATACAATCTCTATTGTTGATAATTATAGAGCCAAGATATTCCAAATCTGTGACGTTCTCAATGTTTTCATTATTCATGGTAATTATGGGTTGAGATTTTGCTTTGTCGATGGACAAAATGTTAGTAATTTTTGTATATATTCATAATTATATCTTGCAACAACACATGGACAACAGATGGACAACAGATGTAACAACACATGGACAACAGGTGTAACAACACATGGACAACAGATGGACAACAGATGTAACAACACATGGACAACAGATGGACAACAGGTGTAACAACACATGGACAACAGGTGTAACAACAGATGGACAACAGGTGTAACAACACATGGACAACAGGTGTAACAACACATGGACAACAGGTGTAACAACACATGGACAACAGGTGTAACAACAGATGTAACAACACATGGACAACAGATGTAACAACACATGGACAACAGGTGTAACAACACATGGACAACAGGTGTAACAACAGATGGACAACAGGTGTAACAACACATGGACAACAGGTGTAACAACACATGGACAACAGGTGTAACAACACATGGACAACAGATGTAACAACACATGGACAACAGATGTAACAACACATGGACAACATGTGTAACAACACATGGACAACAGGTGTAACAACACATGGACAACAGGTGTAACAATGTAACAACACATGGACAACAGGTGTAACAATGTAACAACACATGGACAACAGGTGTAACAATGTAACAACACATGGACAACAGGTGTAACAACACATGGACAACAGATGTAACAACACATGGACAACAGGTGTAACAACACATGGACAACAGGTGTAACAATGTAACAACACATGGACAACAGGTGTAACAACCCATGGACAACAGGTGTAACAATGTAACAACACATGGACAACAGGTGTAACAACACATGGACAACAGATGTAACAACACATGGACAACAGGTGTAACAACACATGGACAACAGGTGTAACAATGTAACAACACATGGACAACAGGTGTAACAATGTAACAACACATGGACAACAGGTGTAACAATGTAACAACACATGGACAACAGGTGTAACAATGTAACAACACATGGACAACAGGTGTAACAACAGATGTAACAACAGATGGACAACAGGTGTAACAATGTAACAACACATGGACAACAGGTGTAACAACACATGGACAACAGGTGTAACTACACATGGACAACAGGTGTAACAACACATGGACAACAGGTGTAACAACACATGGACAACAGGTGTAACAACACATGGACAACAGGTGTAACAACACATGGACAACAGGTGTAACAACACATGGACAACAGGTGTAACAACACATGGACAACAGATGTAACAACACATGGACAACATGTGTAACAATGTAACAACACATGGACAACAGATGTAACAATGTAACAACACATGGACAACAGGTGTAACAACACATGGACAACAGATGTAACAATGTAACAACACATGGACAACAGATGTAACAATGTAACAACACATGGACAACAGATGTAACAATGTAACAACACATGGACAACAGATGTAACAATGTAACAACACATGGACAACAGGTGTAACAACACATGGACAACAGGTGTGACAACACATGGACAACAGGTGTAACAACACATGGACAACAGGTGTGACAACACATGGACAACAGGTGTGACAACAGATGGAAATGGGATGAAGGAAATTTAAAAAGAACAAACATGGCTTTACAAAAAATTAAACAACTAAAAACAGTATGTAACGGAACTGATAAGAAAACAAAGATCAGAATACTAAGAGCATGCATATTCCCAGTGGCAACGTATGGGTGTGAAGCATGGACATTTAATAAAGCAGTAGAAAAACATATATATGCTTTTGAATATAAGTGTTACAGAAGAGTCATACGTATATCTTGGACAGAGAAGAGAACAAATAGATCTATCCAGAAAGAATTCAAAATCAAAGAAAACTGGCTGATGCTACAAATAAGAAGAGAAAATTTAGATATTTTGAACTTATAAAAAGACACGAAGGGATGGAGAAGACCATCATGGAAGGAGGCATACCGGCAAAGAGAAGAAGGAAAGACAACGAAGAAGATGGATTCAGGATGTATCTGATGGTTTGAACATGATGGCTGCAGAGGCAGGACATCTAGCCTATAAGAGAGAGAAATTCCGGAGGACTGTTGAGGTTGCAAAATTCTGCTCAGGCCAAGCTACTTGATGATGATGATAACTTGCAAACCAATGTTTCCTTTTATTTGTACAGATCTACGTCAGTAAGTTACGTCATAAGGAAAGAGAGATAACTCATCACAGAGATACAAAATGATTCACCAGAGTTATCCTTCTCCCTCTCTTTTATCTTTTACCTTTAATGTAGAATCTTACCTGGAACCAAGGTGTGTATAACGATAATTTTTGCCATCGCCAACGATAAACTCTACGACTGAAACACCTGTTAATGTTAACACGTGATGCTGGTATTAGCGATATCGATACTAATCCAGACAGGGACGGCTAGTCATTAAGGGCCAGAGGGGCCGGGACCCACCGAAAATAATGTATAACGTGTATTTATTATTTAATGGATTTTAAAAAAAAACCTTACCCAAAATCATGATTTTCACGTAAATGTCTTGTTCGGTCCCACCAACCAAAAACGATCACGAACCGCCACTGAATCCAGATATGAACTCTGAGTTTCACTTTTTCTTTTCTTTAATCATGTTTTGCCTCACAGCTCTAGGCATTCCATTATTGTTGTATACAGAAACATTTATTTTAAAAATAACACAACTTGTTAAATCAAGTTTATATTATGTAACAAATTCAGTTTACAGCTAAGGAATGTCAATATTATGAATATTTTTCATCAATAAATAATAATGAACTCATAGAATTGAGTCAAATTTCAAAACAAGCATACAGTGTTCTATCAAATCTATATGCCCGCCCAGTGGCGGCTCGTGATCATTTTGTTGGTGGGCCAGACATACCTTTTCTGAAAAATCATAGTTTTGGGCAGTTATGTTTTAATTTATAAAGTAATAAATACATTATTTTTGGTGGGGCCCGGCCCAAATGGCCCTTAATGACGAGCCACCACTGTGTCTGCCTGCCCAGCGTGTTGGGCGACGGTGTGACAAGCCCTCTGTGAGTGCTGGCTCAATTCCCGGCTGGCAAAAAAGCCACAGGTTCTCTAGATTACGGTGTTCGTGGCATTGAACAGAAGGGTTAGGAAGTCCATGGCACCGAGCCGAAGAGCTGAAAGCTCAAGTGCTTCTGGATCGAACAAAATATAACCTAAACAAGAACGAGTCCCATCTAACAGAAATTTCGATTTGTCAGCTAAACTGTTCGGCCTTATTTACCGGTGGCTGTAGCTACCCTCACCTGATTTGACCACCAATGAGGCGATGTAATCATTGTAGTCGCTGTGCGTGTTTAAAGGGTTTTTAAGCCGAAGGATTGACTTCATTGCACCGGGTTTTACCCCTATGGCTCGGTCCCTCTCCGCAGAAATGACACGCCACCTGCCGAGAGTACTGCACAAAGCATGAACTCTGTATCTCCAGTAACAATCATAGGTGTCTCTGAAAAAAACCCACTTAGGAACAGAACGGCGCGGTCCGGATACAAACCCACGACTCACAAGGCAAAGGGTTTAACCACTTAACCACAGAGACCCACTTAGCCACAGAGACCCACTTAGCCACAGAGACCCACTTAGCCACAGAGACCCACTTAGCCACAGAGACCCACTTAGCCACATAGACCCACTTAGCCACAGAGACCCACTTAGCCACAGAGACCCACTTAGCCACAGAGACCCACTTAGCCACAGAGACCCACTTAGCCACATAGACCCACTTAGCCACAGAGACCCACTTAGCCACAGAGACCCACTTAGCCACAGAGACCCACTCAGCCACAGAGACCACTTAGCCACAGAGACCCACTTAGCCACAGAGACCCACTTAGCCACAGAGACCCACTTAGCCACAGAGACCCACTTAGCCACAGAGACCCACTTAGCCACATAGACCAACTTAGCCACAGAGACCCACTTAGCCACAGAGACCCACTTAGCCACAGAGACCACTTAGCCACATAGACCACTTAGCCACAGAGACTCACTTAGCCACAGAGACCCACTTAGCCACAGAGACCCACTTAGCCACAGAGACCCACTTAGCCACAGAGACCCACTTAGCCACAAGACCCACTTAGCCACAGAGACCCACTTAGCCACAGAGACCCACTTAGCCACAGAGACCCACTTAGCCACAGAGACCCACTTAGCCACAGAGACCCACTTAGCCACAGAGACTCACTTAGCCACAGAGACCCACTTAGCCACAGAGACCCACTACTTGTGTGTTACAGACAGAGACTCACTACTTGTGTGTTACAGACAGAGACTCACCACTTGCGTGTTACAGACAGGGACCCACTACTTGAGTGTTACAGACAGGGACCCACTTGCGTGTTACAGACAGGGACCCACTACTTACGTGTTACAGACAGGGACCCACTTGCGTGTTACAGACAGGGACCCACTCTACGTGTTACAGACAGAGACCCACCACTTGCGTGTTACAGACAGGGTGGGTATTATTAAGACACTGAGAATCTGACATTAAACACTATAGATTCCCAAACTTTTTCGGCCCACCGTCCACTTTGCACAATATAAACATTGTAACGCCCCCACCGCCCACTTTGCACAATATAAACATTGTAACGCCCCCCTCCACATTATAACAGTTTGCCAACGCCCCCCTCCCCACATATATACATGCTCTATTTTCTCTTCGTCATATAAAATTGATATATATTTCTGTCATACATGGTCAATCTTCAAATGATTATATGCATGAAATAGAAAATTGATGAAAAATGGATCGTGTAAGACGGGCATAAGATGAATTAAAATGCAGAATTCAAATCACGAAAATAGTTATTTTAAAATATTAATTATTAATGTCTTCTTTAAGGAGCCAACGACCCCTAATTGCCTGAACACCACCCAAATTCTTCTGAACCCACTATCGCCGCCTTGAACGCTTCAGCGCACACTGGGGCGGTACCCCCACTTTGGAAACGCTGGAAATGACGGTTACACCATACTTTCGATGTCTTGACGAGGATTGTGTAATAGAGAAACGTTAACGAAGAGTTAAAGTATACGGGGGAAAAAATAGGGTATTGCAGACATGAAGAAATAATCAGGAAATTGTTTCTGACGGGAAATAATTACAGAGGAAATATCGTTACTTTGAGAGGAGGTTGGGGGGTGTTAGGTTAGTCTAGCTGCTTTTGTCATCGGGTTTTAGGGGGTCTTTTAGGCTAGTTTATGGCTGATGTCATGAAGGTTGGAGGCTGGCTGGAGGCTACTCTTTTAGGCTAACTGATGTTGGGGTTGTAGTCAAACTATTTTAGGCTAGCTTAGTATCTTATGTTATAGTGGTTAGGGCTGCACTTTAAGACTAGTATTCTCTCTCTGTCTCGATCGTTCTTTTTCGGCCATTTTCATCATTCTTATTGTGATATATTTTTAATTTTTTCCGATCCAGAACACTTGAGCTTTCAGTTCTTCGGCTCGGTGCCATGGACATCGTAACCCTTCGGCTCGGTGCCACGAACACCGTAAATCTGAGGAACCTGTAGCTTTCTGCCAGTCCGCGGAGTTGAACCCGCACTTACAGCGGACTAGTCACCCGTAGTACAACGCGCTACGAACACGCTGGGCACGCGGGCATTGTGATATATAAACAGCCTTTGCCAAGAACGGGTTTTACGTCATAATCTTCAGTATCATTTGGAGATCTGGTGCTTGTCCTTCGGCGACGTGTCAGATTTCAACCAGCGTTTATTGGGTTCGCTCTCTGTTAGCTTTGACTATCCCAGCCTACCTGAAAAGGCAGCCGGTTAAGGCTAGTATTGTAACTTATGTCATAGGGGTTTGATAGACAGTTCTCTTGCTCTGGTTTTGTGGAAAGAGTCTGAAGGCAAAGAATTGATTACAATGCACCGGGTTTTACTCCATATAACTCGGTCCCTCTCAACAGAAATGACCCAGCATCTACCGAGGGTATAGCATAAAATACAAAAACTCCGTAGCTCCGGAAAGAAGTCTCGGGATCTCTATAGAAAATGCACTCGTAAACATAACGTCGCTGTCCGGATTGAAATCCACAACTTTCGAAACCCCAAGCTAATGTCTTAACCACTTAACCACCCCGCCTGTTCAACGTGTTCGTAGCGCGTTGGACGACGGATGACAAGCCCCTGTGAGTGCGGTTAAATGCGGCTGGCAGAAAAGTCACCGGTTCTCCAGATTGACGGTGTTCGTGGCACCGAACCGAAGGGTTACGATGTCCATGACACGGAGCCGAAGAGCTGAAAGTTCAAGTGCTTCTTGATCGGAAAAATAACAATACAGAAAAAGACTGCAGTAAAACTATGTCCTAGTGAGAAAATGAAGTAAGTTTGCAAACGGGAACAAACGGGAACAAACGGGAACAAACGAGAACACACGGGAACAAACGGAACAAACGGAACTGAATGGCTCGGTCAGACTCGAACCGTGATTTTCAGAACACAAAGCAAAGAAGAAATAGACCCAAAAAAACTAAAAAGCTGTCGTTGGCTGCTGTCTCTATTGTGTTTACTCAGGTGGATGATGCAGTTGATGGAGTTGGTCTTGTGTTAAGCATAGGGGTTGGAGCTTTAATTTGCATTCCAGGGTTAGACGAGTTGCCCTCGTTGTGTTATTGTCTATTGTCTTTCTCCAGGTCGATGATGGAATTGGTTGTCCACTCTTGCCGTTAACTCTTGCCGTTAACTCTTGCCGTTAACTCTTGCCGTTAACTCTTGCCGTTAACTCTTGCCGTTAACTCTTGCCGTTAACTCTTGCCGTTAACTCTTGCCGTTAACTCTTGCCGTTAACTCTTGCCGTTAACTCTTGCCGTTAACTCTTGCCGTTAACTCTTGCCGTTAACTCTTGCCGTTAACTCTTGCCGTTAACTCTTGCCGTTAAGCGTAGGGGTGGGAGTTTTAATTTGCAATCCAGGGCCAGACGAGTTGCCCTTGTTGTGCTTTTGTCTTTCCCCAGGTTGTTGATGGAATTGGTTGTCCACTTTTCATGGGATGAGAGCTTTAAGCGGAGGGGTGGGAGCTTTAATTTGCATTCCATTGACAGATGAGATCTTGTTGCATTTTATCCGTGTTTATTTAGTGCAGTCTTGATATTGTCAATCCAGCTTTGTCTTGGTCTTCTCTTGACTTTAGTACCTGATCTCTTTTTATTGTCAAGCTGATAATGGAGTTTGGTTGTCGTAAATCTGCTGTGACTGCCTGGAGGTTGGTTGTCGTAAATCTGCTGTGACTGCCTGGAGGTTGGTCGTCGTAAATCTGGTGTGACTGCCTGGAGGTTGGTCGTAGTAAATCTGGTGTGACTGCCTGGAGGTTGGTCGTAGTAAATCTGCTGTGACTGCCTGGAGGTTGGTAGTCGTAAATCTGCTGTGACTGCCTGGTGGTTGGTTGTCGTAAATCTGCTGTGACTGCCTGGAGGTTGGTTGTCGTAAATCTGCTGTGACTGCCTGGAGGTTGGTTGTCGTAAATCTGCTGTGACTGCCTGGAGGTTGGTAGTCGTAAATCTGCTGTGACTGCCTGGAGGTTGGTCGTAGTAAATCTGCTGTGACTGCCTGGTGGTTGGTCGTCGTAAATCTGGTGTGACTACCTGGAGGTTGGTCGTAGTAAATCTGCTGTGACTGTCTGGAGGTTGGTCGTAGTAAATCTGGTGTGACTGCCTGGTGGTTGGTCGTCGTAAATCTGGTGTGACTGCCTGGAGGTTGGTCGTCGTAAATCTGGTGTGACTGCCTATAGGTTGGTCGTCGTAAATCTGCTGTGACTGCCTGGAGGTTGGTCGTAGTAAATCTGCTGTGACTGCCTGGAGGTTGGTCGTAGTAAATCTGCTGTGACTGCCTGGAGGTTGGTCGTAGTAAATCTGCTGTGACTGCCTGGAGGTTGGTCGTAGTAAATCTGCTGTGACTGCCTGGAGGTTGGTCGTAGTAAATCTGCTGTGACTGCCTGGAGGTTGGTCGTAGTAAATCTGCTGTGACTGCCTGGAGGTTGGTCGTAGTAAATCTGGTGTGACTGCCTGGAGGTTGGTCGTAGTAAATCTGCTGTGACTGCCTGGAGGTTGGTCGTAGTAAATCTGCTGTGACTGCCTGGAGGTTGGTCGTCGTAAATCTGCTGTGACTGCCTGGAGGTTGGTCGTAGTAAATCTGCTGTGACTGCCTGGAGGTTGGTCGTAGTAAATCTGCTGTGACTGCCTGGAGGTTGGTCGTCGTAAATCTGGTGTGACTGCCTGGAGGTTGGTCGTCGTAAATCTGGTGTGACTGCCTGGAGGTTGGTCGTCGTAAATCTGCTGTGACTGCCTGGAGGTTGGTCGTAGTAAATCTGCTGTGACTGCCTGGAGGTTGGTCGTAGTAAATCTGCTGTGACTGCCTGGAGGTTGGTCGTAGTAAATCTGCTGTGACTGCCTGGAGGTTGGTCGTAGTAAATCTGGTGTGACTGCCTGGAGGTTGGTCGTAGTAAATCTGCTGTGACTGCCTGGAGGTTGGTCGTAGTAAATCTGGTGTGAATGCCTGGAGGTTGGTCGTCGTAAATCTGCTGTGACTGCCTGGAGGTTGGTCGTAGTAAATCTGCTGTGACTGCCTGGAGGTTGGTCGTAGTAAATCTGCTGTGACTGCCTGGAGGTTGGTCGTCGTAAATCTGCTGTGACTGCCTGGAGGTTGGTCGTCGTAAATCTGCTGTGACTGCCTGGAGGTTGGTCGTAGTAAATCTGCTGTGACTGCCTGTAGTATCGCTTATTATTTTGCTCTTCTTCTGTGCGTTCATTCTTTACGACCAATTTTAATCAGTCTGTGTGATATGTTTAATCTTTGCCAAGAACGTGTATACGTTGCACGTTGGTTTGTAGGCCCGTAAACGGTTGGTTTAGGTCACGTGCATCCGATTTAAGCCAAACCTCCTTAGTCGCCTCTTACGACATGCGTGGCAGTAAATAGTGGATATATTCCTTACACCCCAAATATGGGCCCTGGTAACTACTCGGGCGACACGTAGAGTCTATTGGTAACCAATGCAACACTCCTTCATTTCTAGCGCTGAAGTTTCTCTAGAATCATCACGTGTCGACCACGCTGGTCTTCTTCTTCTACTAACACTCCATTTCGACCACATGTTAACAACTCTGTGGGATCTGTATGTCATCTGAGCCTAAGAACGATTGTACGTTATGCGCCTACAAGTAGGCCAGCACATCCAATTTCTGCGATCATTTTTATTTACTAGGTAGCTTCCTAGGTCCTACATCAGTCGCCTCTTACGACATACCTTGTAGATCGCATTGAACTATCCTTTGCTTCCCTTGCGGCAACGGACCACACTGGTGGAACTCGCTGGTCAATCTACATGTGATCATATTACGAGGGCCACTTCCGCGATTGCTTCAGAACAACCCTCGTTGACCACTCCGTGTGACCGTTGTGTGATTTTCGTGAGTGAAGGATCGCCTGATCACCTGATGAAAGAGTGTCATCATCTGAGATTATAGCAAACACCAGGGACATAGATTTATGGAGATCAATGATCGCCTACTCCAGCCGGCATGGCACCTGATGATGATGTTGGCAGTAATATTTGTATAAATTCGGGAATAGGAATGGTGACACAAAACTGGGTGGAGGTACTGGTACAGACAAATATCAGAGAAATCACTTTCATTTTTGTTCCTGGGCACGCATGAGTCAGGGGTAATGAAGGAGCTGATAGATTGGTTGGCATGGCTACAATAACAGCAGGAGCTGCAATGGACCGAAACGTCGATCTTAACGCACTGAGATAGTCTTTCCGAACAGAAGAGTTTCAGGGATGGGGGGTCTCACTTAGGGGGTCTATGTAGCTAAGTGGTTAAACCCTTTGCCTTGTGAATCGAAAGGTTCGAGTCCGGGCTACGCCATTCTGTTCACGAGTGCAGTTTTTTCCAGAGACCCTAGGATTGTTGCTGGAGCTACGGATTTCGTACTTGTGCAGTACTCTCGGCAAGTGCTTACCGTTTCAGCGGAGAGGGACCGAGCCGTATGGGGTAAAACCCGGTGCAATAAAGTAAATCCTTCGGCTTTTAAACCCTTTTAAACTCTCTAACCAGATTGAGAGAGATGGATGTCGATATTGGTGCAGCCCGAAAGAACGACATACCAAATATGCAAAGAGATTGATTAATTAACATCGAACCGGCTTTTTGGGTCGCTGGACGTTGCTGGATTTGTTGAGGCGGTAATCGGAGCACATATGGACATTTTCGGAGTACTATGATGATAATAGCCGTCCATCGCAAGCGATGATGACAACAATCTCAGACGTGTGCTGTTGCACCTCTCTAGTGTGTACGGAGGTGACTGTAGAGTCCAATCCTAGAACAAAATCCCCGACCGCAGGTGGGGCATACATGATCAAGGTTAGACATGTGCGTGTTGTGTGCTCTGTCTTTTCGCGCTGCTCGTTTTCTCTGTGACTCAACAATACGATGATTCTCAGCTATTCGGGTTCCTCTTTGTTGTTACAGCGCCACATTTGGAGAGATGATGATAGTTCTCATATAACTGACAACTAACCAGTGGCGGCTCGTCATTAAGGGCCAGTGGGGTCGGGCCCTACCAAAAATAACGTATAATATATATTTATTATTTTCTAAATTAAAATATAACAACACAAAACCATGATTTTTCCGAACATTTTTTCTGTTCTGACCCAACCAATAAAAATGATCACGAGCCGCCACTGCAACTAACAGTAAGAGATATCAGTGAAATATCGCCTCCAGGTCTGGTACTTATATGAGACAGACATTCAATGATTTCTTATCCGTCTCAATCTCCATGATTAGTTCATCATTACTTATCTGTAATCTGCTAACAACAGATGGAAATGGCAACAGTAAAGTTCATGATAGAAGTTGGTCCATCAGGCTAGGCCGGGAACGCAAAGAAGAAGAAGATGGGATGAAGGAAACATGGAAGAACAAACATGGTTTTACAACACCAACAAAATCAGTGGTAACGGGAGTGCTGACTTTCTTGCAAACAATGCCCCAACTCAAGAGGGCAGAAATCCGTCAGAGTGGTTATCGGGGCCTAAATTTGGGGTGTAAAGAATAGAACCACTCAGTGGCGGCTCCTCATTAAGGGCCAGAGGGGCCCACCAAAAATAATGTGCTACGTGTATTTATTATTTAATATAATAAAATATAACCTAACCCAAAGCCATGATTTTCCCGAAAATTTGGGTCTGGCCCCACCAACAAAAATGATTACGAGCCGCCACTGGAACCACTGTTACCTACCACGCATGTCGTAAGAGGCGGCTAAGGAGGTTTGAATGAAATCGGATGCACGTGTCTAAACGTGTAGAAATACAGGGTGTTCAACTTAAAAGCAGCCCGTGAATGAAGCTAATCTGGCATATATGTATGGAAATGAAAGGTTCAGTTATGACGTAGTATAGGTCAAGGTTGTGTGATGGTATGTAATTATAGTGCGGGAAGGGGGATGAACAAATGTGACGTAGGACAAGCTAGTCAGAACCGGTTTAAATAGTAAATAAACACAACTCAATGTGTACCTGGCAAGTTTTGAATTGTCAATGTGGCTGCAATTATCTTGAACACCCTGTATAAGCGTTTAGAGGCCTACCAAACCAATGTGCAACGTATACACGTTCTTGGCAAGATCAAACATATCACAAGAGTGATTAAAATTGGTCGTAAAGAACGAACGCAAAGAAGAAGAAGAGGAGAGTTAGTTCATCATAACTTATCTGTAATCTGCTAACAATAGATGGAAATTGGAGGAAGGAAATTAAAAAAAGAGCAGACATGGCTTTACAAAGAAAAGAAATCAGTGGTAACGAGCGTGCTGACTTTCTTGCAAATAATGCCCCGACTCAAGCGGGCAGAAGTATGGATAGAGTCGATATCATCAATGCAGTACGCTCTCATTTATGTGACATGAGCCAGTCTCAGACACTGGAACGAGTTCGAGAATTAGGCATTAAGTTTGGACATGCCAGACAGTGTCATCTTCGTGGTAGAGAGAGAAGATATACTAATCAACTAATCATCTTTATCGTACATCGAACATGTTCCTTTGTTCATTTGAGTTTTTCACAGTTTGTTCATCGCACATCGAATATGTTCCTTTGTTCATTTGAGTTTTTCACAGTTTGTTCATCGCACATCGAATATGTTCCTTTGTTCATTTGAGTTTTTCACAGTTTGTTCATCGCACATCGAATATGTTCCTTTGTTCATTTGAGTTTTTCACAGTTTGTTCATCGCACATCGAATATGTTCCTTTGTTCATTTGAGTTTTTCACAGTTTGTTCATCGCACATCGAATATGTTCCTTTGTTCATTTGAGTTTTTCACAGTTTGTTCATCGCACATCGAACATGTTCCTTTGTTCATTTGAGTTTTTCACAGTTTTTTCATCGCACATCGAATATGTTCCTTTGTTCATTTGAGTTTTTCACAGTTTGTTCATCGCACATCGAACATGTTCCTTTGTTCATTTGAGTTTTTCACAGTTTTTTCATCGCACATCGAATATGTTCCTTTGTTCATTTGAGTTTTTCACAGTTTGTTCATCGCACATCGAACATGTTCCTTTGTTCATTTGAGTTTTTCACAGTTTTTTCATCGCACATCGAACATGTTCCTTTGTTCATTTGAGTTTTTCACAGTTTGTTCATCGCACATCGAACATGTTCCTTTGTTCATTTGAGTTTTTCACAGTTTGTTCATCGCACATCGAACATGTTCCTTTGTTCATTTGAGTTTTTCACAGTTTGTTCATCGCACATCGAACATGTTCCTTTGTTCATTTGAGGATCATGAGAATCACATCAGACATGTCCATAATTGCTACATTCTCCTCCCAAGCATGTATTTCAGAGTGTTTAGACAGAGCTAACTATAATGTTATCTAGAGTTAGCTGTGGTTTAGATCATCTGTTCCTAAAATGGGCGGTACCGCCTTCCGTGGGCGCTGATGCGTTAAAGGGGAAGGGGGAAAGTGGGTTCAGAATCATAGGGGGTAGTGTTTTCCGTGATTTTGCATTGAATAATTATTTAAAATTTAAATTCTGCATTTAATTCATCTTATGTCCGTCTCATAGATCCATTTTTTCATCAATTTTCTATTTCCTGTATACAATCATTTGAAAATTGACCATGTATTACAGACATATATATCAATTTTCTATGTCACAGTGAAAATAGAGCATATATATATTATGGGGTGGGGGTGGAGGCGTTGGCAAACTGTTATAAAGGGGTTACGAAGTTTATGTCGTGCAAAGTGTTCGGTAGGCCGAAAATTTGTTCAGAAACCGAAAACTGGTTTAGACCATAGATTCCCAAACTTTTTCGGCCCAACGCCCACTTTGCACAACGCCCACTTTGCACAAAATATACTTTGTAACCCCCTACATTATAACAGTTTGCCAACGTCACCCTCCACCACCACGTATATGCATGCTCTAATTTCTCTTTGACATAGAAAATTGATATATATTTCTGTCATACATGGTCAATATATGCATGAAATAGAAAAAATGATGAAAAAATGGATCGTGTAAGACGGGCATAAGATGAATTAAATGCAGAATTCAAATTTTAAATAATTATTCAATCGCAAAATCACGAACATAACTTATCTTAAAATATTTATTATTAATTTCTTCTTTAAGGAGCCACCGACCTAATCGCCTGAACACCCCCAAAATCCTCAGAACCATTATCGTCCCACCCATCCTTAGAACGCCTCAGCGCCCACTGGGGCGGTCCGCCCACTTTGGGAAACTGTTAAGACTAACAATTTCCGTTATGTTCTGGTTGATGTATCTATCTACTGGGGTCTCTCTCATCGTGCAAACAAATAAACAAACAAGCAAACATACAAACAACTTACATTTAGAAACTGTAAACATTCAGCCTGTTCCAACAATCAACACTTCTAGAACATCCATAATCCAATAAAATAAACACATTTATCTCCAAAAATGAAAAATATTGCTCAAGGCTTCGATCGTACTCTTAAACTTCTCCACAAGCCTGTTTGAAAATGTGTCTAAGTTGCGTAGATAAGTACAGGACAAGAACAAGCCATCATTCCCAAAATAACTTCTAAGAAAGTGGTTCTCAAATTGTGTGCCCATGCACACCAGTGTGCGTGGTTATATTCCTAGGTATGGCAATGACCTTCAAGAACATAAGGCCGGTGAGCTCATGTGAATATTCTAGGAAAAAGACCACAACTGTTGCGTGAACTTGTATTCCAGTACTTTTAGATTAAGACAAATTTATTTTGAAAACAGCATAGCATGCTAAATCAAGATTATGTTACAAGTTAAGTTTAACAATAAGGAATATCAGTATTATTAACATTTTAATAAATAAATAACCATAGACTTGTACAATTGTGTAAAATTGCAGAAAGCCTTACAGTGTTCTACCAAACCCTTATAAAACCAGCCCCATTAAATAGTAATTTTGATTTTTCCTCCTTGGCTAGTCCAGAGCCAACTATAAACTTATGGGCCTGTGAATTTAAGTAAGAATTATGGGAAATCAGACCACAACTACACCACGTGACCTCGCATTGGAGTATTGTTGTATATAGACAAGTTTCTTTTAAAATCAACACAAAATGCTAACTCGAAGTTATATTATGTAACAAGTTAAGTTTAGCAATAAGGAATATCAATATTATGAATATTTTTCACCAATAAATAACCATAGACTCACAGAATTGAGTAAAATTGCAAAAATGCTTGCAGTTTTCTATCAAACATCTGTAATCTCCAGCCCCCTTTTCTGACCTAGGTCAGGGAATCACCGGTTAGTTGTCTGGAATAATTAACTATCGTTGGCTGTGGCTAGTTGGTCTTACGTCGCCGGGGACCACGGTATTGCCTAGAAAATCCCCAGATCAGTGGTCGGCAACGCGGTGCCAGCGGGCACCAAGGTAACAAATCCGCCAAGACACATCAGACCCATGCTTCTCATATGCAGAATGTAAAGAAAGAATAAAGGTAGGTAACATTTTCCAATTATTTCTGTATTTCTTTGTTTTTTTTAAAATTCAAACTGTCCATGTCTTTCTGGGGCTTGCAAGGAGAGAGCAAATAATAGTAGCACTGCAATCTGCAAGGCATGCCGTAAGATGCGACTGAGGTAGGGACATAGGAAAGCTGCTCTAGTAAATAAAGAGTCGCAGAAATTGAATGTGCTGGCCTATTTGTAGGCGCATAACTGGCACAACGTACAACTGCTCTTTTTTTTTTTTTTTCCAGAAGCACTTGAGCTTTTCAGCTCTTCGGCTCAGTGTCATGGACATCGTAACCCTTCAGTTCGGTGCCACGAACACCGTTAATCTGGGGAATCTGTGGCTTTTTCTGCCATCCCGTGGAATTGAACCCGCCCACACAGAGGGATAGTCACCGTAGTCCAACGCGCTACGAACACGCTGGGCAGACGGGCACAATTGTTCTTAGGCTCAGATCTCATACAAATCAGAAAAGTGGTTAACATGTAGTCAATGTAGAGTGCTCGAAGAAGAAGAAGAAGAATTCAACCTCGAGACACTCCAGAGTACTAGCTGTAGGCACATCATCATTAAACCGATCGTCACCATCTCTTCATTTGTCAACCACTAGATAATGCCAGGAAGATCAGCCTTCCTTCAAGGCCAGATAAATGGAACACATTATACGGAACAAAAGAACAACTTACAAACACATGCAGATACCACTACATAGCATTGGGTTGAAGGGCAAGAGCTCTAGTGCTGCTGGATTATTGAAGAAGAAGAAGAAGAAGCGTATAGTGCGCCTAACATTTTTGGTAGGAATTCACGGTGCCCTAATGTCTGGTCAACCCTAGTGACAACTGTTATAAGAAGGAGAAGATGGAGAGATGTTGGGCATACTCTGAGAAGAAATGTCTGGTCAACCACTAGTAACAACTGTTATAAGAAAGAGAATATGGAGATATTTTTGACACACCTTGAGAAGAAATGATCAAAGAATATCAAAGCAGGCATTGAAGTGAGATGCAAACGGTTCAAGAAAGATAGAACGACCTAGGGAGACCCTGAAACGAAATTTCCTGAGAGAGGCTAGTAAAATTAGTATCAGTTCCATGAATTAGATTGAGCGAGTTGCCCAGGATAGAGTGGTATGAAAATATTGCTTGCAGGCATTTTGCACGATACGAGAGGGATTATTATTATTTTTATTATTATTAAGTGTACCCCAACTTCAAACTTCTTCTGCGGCGATCTCTGATCATGCGCTTAATTTACTGTGGACCACAAACTGAACAGTCAGCTTCAGATCTGGCAGGTTTCCCCAAAGCTTAGTTTTCAGGTCGACTGGGTGTGGCCACATGTTGCTTCTCAGCTCACCCAGGAGAGGACAGTCTTGCAGGATATGCTCCAGTGTCTGTTCCTGGCTGACACTGGCAGAGAACTGTTTGACCTATTCCTAGTCTATATAAGTGTTTGTTGAGTCTGCAGTGTCCGGTTGCTGACACTGGCAGAGAACTGTTTGACTTATTCTAGTCTATATAAGTGTTTGTTGAGTCTGCAGTGTCCAGTGCGTAGTCAAAATATAATAACCTGGTCTGTTCTGCTTAGATCTTTGATGAAGTCTTTTCCATAATCAAATCGACTTCATACAGTTTGAGAGCCACTGTTATAAGATTTCTGCGACCTAGTTTATATATTACACTTTCCTGTTTCCTGAAGAATTGCTGAGAGAGACGTAATCTGTGAAGTTTTGAGTGAGAAATGTCGTTATCGGTTCCATCTAACTTAAGAAAGGCAAGTTTATGTGGATGAAACACTGTAATAATACGGAATGAAATATTAAAGACACAATATCAACAATTATATTTTCTTTTAAACTTATTCTTTTCTTCTTCCCTACGTCCCTAGGGAAGCATAGGTCCGCAACCAAGGCCTTCCAAGTTTGCCTATCCAAGGCCATCCTTTCCAGATCTCTCCACTCTCTCCCAATTTTCTTGCATTCCGTCTCCAACTCCCGTCTACAGGTGTTCCTGGATCTTTCCCTACCTGTATTTCCCTGATGGTTTCATCGGAGAGCCTGTTTTGTGATGCTGTTAGGGGGTTTCCTCAGTGTGTGTCCTATCCATCGCACTTTCTACTCCTTATCTCTTATTCCACCTGTCGTTGTCCTGTTCTATCCCAGAGTTCCCAGTTTGAGGTTCTGTCATACCATCACATATGGAGTATCCTGCGCAGGCATCTATTGATGAATGTCTGCAACTTTTGGTGGGTTTTATATTTATTGAGAGAAAGGTTTTGCTTTTATAAATAGGAGTCTCTGTGGTTAAGTGGTTAAACCCTTTGCCTTGTGAGTCGAAGGTCGTGGGTTCAAATCCGGACCTCGCCGTTCTGTTCACGAGTGCAGTTTTTCAGAGACCCTAGGATTGTTGATAGGATACGAAGTTCGTGTTTTGTGCAGTACTCTCGGCAGGTGGTGTGCCATTTCTGCGGAGAGGCACCGAGCCGTATGGGGTAAAACCCGGTGCAATAAAGTAAATCCTTCGGCTTTTAAACCCTTTTAAACTCTCTAACCAGATTGAGAGAGATGGATGTCGATATTGGTGCAGCCCGAAAAGAACGACATACCAAATATGCAAAGAGATTGATTAATTAACATCGAACCGGCTTTTTGGGTCGCTGGACGTTGCTGGATTTGTTGAGGCGGTAATCGGAGCACATATGGACATTTTCGGAGTACTATGATGATAATAGCCGTCCATCGCAAGCGATGATGACAACAATCTCAGACGTGTGCTGTTGCACCTCTCTAGTGTGTACGGAGGTGACTGTAGAGTCCAATCCTAGAACAAAATCCCCGACCGCAGGTGGGGCATACATGATCAAGGTTAGACATGTGCGTGTTGTGTGCTCTGTCTTTTCGCGCTGCTCGTTTTCTTTGTGACTCAACAATACGATGATTCTCAGCTATTCGGTTCCTCTTTTGTTGTTACAGCGCCACATTTGGCGAGATGATGATAGTTCTCATATAACTGACAACTAACCAGTGGCGGCTCGTCATTAAGGGCCAGTGGGGTCGGGCCCTACCAAAAATAACGTATAATATATATTTATTATTTTCTAAATTAAAATATAACAACACAAAACCATGATTTTTCCGAACATTTTTTTCTGTTCTGACCCAACCAATAAAAATGATCACGAGCCGCCACTGCAACTAACAGTAAGAGATATCAGTGAAATATCGCCTCCAGGTCTGGTACTTATATGAGACAGACATTCAATGATTTCTTATCCGTCTCAATCTCCATGATTAGTTCATCATAACTTATCTGTAATCTGCTAACAACAGATGGAAATGGCAACAGTAAAGTTCATGATAGAAGTTGGTCCATCAGGCTAGGCCGGGAACGCAAAGAAAGAAGAAGATGGGATGAAGGAAACATGGAAGAACAAACATGGTTTTACAACACCAACAAAATCAGTGGTAACGGGAGTGCTGACTTTCTTGCAAACAATGCCCCAACTCAAGAGGGCAGAAATCCGTCAGAGTGGTTATCGGGGCCTAAATTTGGGGTGTAAAGAATAGAACCACTCAGTGGCGGCTCCTCATTAAGGGCCAGAGGGGCCCACCAAAAATAATGTGCTACGTGTATTTATTATTTAATATAATAAAATATAACCTAACCCAAAGCCATGATTTTCCCGAAAATTTGGGTCTGGCCCACAAACAAAATGATTACGAGCCGCCACTGGAACCACTGTTACCTACCACGCATGTCGTAAGAGGCGGCTAAGGAGGTTTGAATGAAATCGGATGCACGTGTCTAAACGTGTAGAAATACAGGGTGTTCAACTTAAAAGCAGCCCGTGAATGAAGCTAATCTGGCATATATGTATGGAAATGAAAGGTTCAGTTATGACGTAGTATAGGTCAAGGTTGTGTGATGGTATGTAATTATAGTGCGGGAAGGGGGATGAACAAATGTGACGTAGGACGAGCTAGTCAGAACCGGTTTAAATAGTAAATAAACACAACTCAATGTGTACCTGGCAAGTTTTGAATTGTCAATGTGGCTGCAATTATCTTGAACACCCTGTATAAGCGTTTAGAGGCCTACCAAACCAATGTGCAACGTATACACGTTCTTGGCAAAGATCAAACATATCACAAAGAGTGATTAAAATTGGTCGTAAAGAACGAACGCAAAGAAGAAGAAGAGGAGAGTTAGTTCATCATAACTTATCTGTAATCTGCTAACAATAGATGGAAATTGGAGGAAGGAAATTAAAAAAAGAGCAGACATGGCTTTACAAAGAAAAGAAATCAGTGGTAACGAGCGTGCTGACTTTCTTGCAAATAATGCCCGACTCAAGCGGCAGAAGTATGGATAGAGTCGATATCATCAATGCAGTACGCTCTCATTTATGTGACATGAGCCAGTCTCAGACACTGGAACGAGTTCGAGAATTAGGCATTAAGTTTGGACATGCCAGACAGTGTCATCTTCGTGTAGAGAGAGAAGATATACTAATCAACTAATCATCTTTATCGTACATCGAACATGTTCCTTTGTTCATTTGAGTTTTTCACAGTTTGTTCATCGCACATCGAATATGTTCCTTTGTTCATTTGAGTTTTTCATGTTTGTTCATCGCACATCGAATATGTTCCTTTGTTCATTTGAGTTTTTCACAGTTTGTTCATCGCACATCGAATATGTTCCTTTGTTCATTTGAGTTTTTCACAGTTTGTTCATCGCACATCGAATATGTTCCTTTGTTCATTTGAGTTTTTCACAGTTTGTTCATCGCACATCGAATATGTTCCTTTGTTCATTTGAGTTTTTCACAGTTTGTTCATCGCACATCGAACATGTTCCTTTGTTCATTTGAGTTTTTCACAGTTTTTTCATCGCACATCGAATATGTTCCTTTGTTCATTTGAGTTTTTCACAGTTTGTTCATCGCACATCGAACATGTTCCTTTGTTCATTTGAGTTTTTCACAGTTTTTTCATCGCACATCGAATATGTTCCTTTGTTCATTTGAGTTTTTCACAGTTTGTTCATCGCACATCGAACATGTTCCTTTGTTCATTTGAGTTTTCACAGTTTTTCATCGCACATCGAACATGTTCCTTTGTTCATTTGAGTTTTTCACAGTTTGTTCATCGCACATCGAACATGTTCCTTTGTTCATTTGAGTTTTTCACAGTTTGTTCATCGACATCAACATGTTCCTTTGTTCATTTGAGTTTTTCACAGTTTGTTCATCGCACATCGAACATGTTCCTTTGTTCATTTAAAGGATCATGAGAATCACATCAGACATGTCCATAATTGCTACATTCTCCTCCCAAGCATGTATTTCAGAGTGTTTAGACAGAGCTAACTATAATGTTATCTAGAGTTAGCTGTGGTTTAGATCATCTGTTCCTAAAATAGGCGGTACCGCCTTCCGTGGGCGCTGATGCGTTAAAGGGGGAAGGGGGCGAAAGTGGGTTCAGAATCATAGGAAGTGTGTTTTCCGTGATTTTGCGATTGAATAATTATTTAAAATTTAAATTCTGCATTTTAATTCATCTTATGTCCGTCTCATACGATCCATTTTTTCATCAATTTTCTATTTCCTGTATACAATCATTTGAAAATTGACCATGTATTACAGACATATATATCAATTTTCTATGTCACAGTGAAAATAGAGCATATATATATATATGGGGTGGGGTGGAGGCGTTGGCAAACTGTTATAAAGGGGGTTACGAAGTTTATGTCGTGCAAAGTGTTCGGTAGGCCGAAAATTTGTTCAGAAACCGAAAACTGGTTTAGACCATAGATTCCCAAACTTTTTCGGCCCAACGCCCACTTTGCACAACGCCCTTTGCTACACGCCCACTTTGCACAACGCCCACTTTGCACAAATATACTTTGTAACCCCCTACATTATAACAGTTTGCCAACTCACCCCTCCACCACCACGTATATGCATGCTCTAATTTCTCTTTGACATAGAAAATTGATATATATTTCTGTCATACATGGTCAATATATGCATGAAATAGAAAAATGATGAAAAATGGATCGTGTAAGACGGGCATAAAGATGAATTAAAATGCAGAATTCAAATTTTAAATAATTATTCAATCCAAAATCACGAGACATAACTTATCTTAAAATATTTATTATTAATTTCTTCTTTAAGGAGCCACCGACCCTAATCGCCTGAACACCCCCCAAAATCCTCAGAACCATTATCGTCCCACCACTCCTTAGAACGCCTCAGCGCCCACTGGGGCGGTCCTGCCCACTTGGAAACTGGTTAAGACTAACAATTTCCGTTATGTTCTGGTTGATGTATCTATCTACTGGGGTCTCTCTCATCGTGCAAACAAATAAACAAACAAGCAAACATACAAACAACTTACATTTAGAAACTGTAAACATTCAGCCTGTTCCAACAATCAACACTTCTAGAACATACATAATCCAATAAAATAAAACATTTATCTCAAAATGAAAAATATTGCTCAAGGCTTCGATCGTACTCTTAAACTTCTCCACAAGCCTGTTTGAAAATGTGTCTAAGTTGCGTAGATAAGTACAGGACAAGAACAAGCCATCATTCCCAAAATAACTTCTAAGAAAGTGGTTCTCAAATTGTGTGCCCATGACACCAGTGTCGTGGTTATATTCCTAGGTATGGCAATGACCTTCAAGAACATAAGGCCGGTGAGCTCATGTGAATATTCTAGGAAAAAGACCACAACTGTTGCGTGAACTTGTATTCCAGTACTTTTAGATTAAGACAAATTTATTTTGAAAACAGCATAGCATGCTAAATCAAGATTATGTTACAAGTTAAGTTTAACAATAAGGAATATCAGTATTATTAACATTTTAATAAATAAATAACCATAGACTTGTACAATTGTGTAAAATTGCAGAAAGCCTTACAGTGTTCTACCAAACCCTTATAAAAACCAGCCCCCATTAAATAGTAATTTTGATTTTTCCCTCCTTGGCTAGTCCAGAGCCAACTATAAACTTATGGGCCTGTGAATTTAAGTAAGAATTATGGGAAATCAGACCACAACTACACCACGTGACCTCGCATTGGAGTATTGTTGTATATAGACAAGTTTCTTTTAAAATCAACACAAAATGCTAACTCGAAGTTATATTATGTAACAAGTTAAGTTTAGCAATAAGGAATATCAATATTATGAATATTTTTCACCAATAAATAACCATAGACTCACAGAATTGAGTAAAATTGCAAAAATGCTTGCAGTTTTCTATCAAACATCTGTAATTCAGCCCCTTTTCTGGACCTAGTCAGGAATCACCAGTTAGTTGTCTGGAATAATTAACTATCGTTGGCTGTGGCTAGTTGGTCTTACGTCGCCGGGGACCACGGTATTGCCTAGAAAATCCCCAGATCAGTGGTCGGCAACATGGTGCCAGCGGGCACCAAGGTAACAAATCCGCCAAGACACATCAGACCCATGCTTCTCATATGCAGAATGTAAAGAAAGAATAAAGGTAGGTAACATTTTCCAATTATTTCTGTATTTCTTTGTTTTTTTTAAAATTCAAACTGTCCATGTCTTTCTGGGGCTTGCAAGGAGAGAGCAAATAATAGTAGCACTGCAATCTGCAAGGCATGCCGTAAGATGCGACTGAGGTAGGGACATAGGAAAGCTGCTCTAGTAAATAAAGAGTCGCAGAAATTGAATGTGCTGGCCTATTTGTAGGCGCATAACTGGCACAACGTACAACTGCTCTTTTTTTTTTTTATCCAGAAGCACTTGAGCTTTTCAGCTCTTCGGCTCAGTGTCATGGACATCGTAACCCTTCAGTTCGGTGCCACGAACACCGTTAATCTGGGGAATCTGTGGCTTTTTCTGCCATCCCGTGGAATTGAACCGCACACACAGAGGGAAGTCACCCGTAGTCCAACGCGCTACGAACACGCTGGGCAGACAGGCACAATTGTTCTTAGGCTCAGATCTCATACAAATCAGAAAAGTGGTTAACATGTAGTCAATGTAGAGTGCTCGAAGAAGAAGAAGAAGAATTCAACCTCGAGACACTCCAGAGTACTAGCTGTAGGCACATCATCATTAAACCGATCGTCACCATCTCTTCATTTGTCAACCACTAGATAATGCCAGGAAGATCAGCCTTCCTTCAAGGCCAGATAAATGGAACACATTATACGGAACAAAAGAACAACTTACAAACACATGCAGATACCACTACATAGCATTGGGTTGAAGGGCAAGAGCTCTAGTGCTGCTGGATTATTGAAGAAGAAGAAGAAGAAGAAGCGTATAGTGCGCCTAACATTTTTGGTAGGAATTCAGGTGCCCTAATGTCTGGTCAACCCTAGTGACAACTGTTATAAGAAGGAGAAG
This sequence comes from Arion vulgaris, assembly GCA_020796225.1. Taxonomy (NCBI): domain Eukaryota; kingdom Metazoa; phylum Mollusca; class Gastropoda; order Stylommatophora; family Arionidae; genus Arion; species Arion vulgaris. The sequence goes on from CM036778.1 coordinate 14,222,600, forward strand.
ATGGAGAGATGTTGGGCATACTCTGAGAAGAAATGTCTGGTCAACCACTAGTAACAACTGTTATAAGAAAGAGAATATGGAGATATTTTTGACACACCTTGAGAAGAAATGATCAAAGAATATCAAAGCAGGCATTGAAGTGAGATGCAAACGGTTCAAGAAAGATAGAACGACCTAGGGAGACCCTGAAACGAAATTTCCTGAGAGAGGCTAGTAAAATTAGTATCAGTTCCATGAATTAGATTGAGCAGGTTGCCCAGGATAGAGTGGTATGAAAATATTGCTTGCAGGCATTTTGCAGATACGAGAGGATTATTATTATTTTATTATTATTAGTGTACCCCAACTTCAAACTTCTTCTGCGGCGATCTCTGATCATGCGCTTAATTTACTGTGGACCACAAACTGAACAGTCAGCTTCAGATCTGGCAGGTTTCCCCAAAGCTTAGTTTTCAGGTCGACTGGGTGTGGCCACATGTTGCTTCTCAGCTCACCCAGGAGAGGACAGTCTTGCAGGATATGCTCCAGTGTCTGTTCCGCGGCTGACACTGGCAGAGAACTGTTTGACTTATTCCTAGTCTATATAAGTGTTTGTTGAGTCTGCAGTGTCCGGTTGCTGACACTGGCAGAGAACTGTTTGACTTATTCCTAGTCTATATAAGTGTTTGTTGAGTCTGCAGTGTCCGGTTGCTGACACTGGCAGAGAACTGTTTGACTTATTCCTAGTCTATAAGTGTTTGTTGAGTCTGCAGTGTCCGGTTGCTGACACTGGCAGAGAACTGTTTGACTTATTCCTAGTCTATATAAGTGTTTGTTGAGTCTGCAGTGTCCGGTTGCTGACACTGGCAGAGAGCTGTTTGACTTATTCTAGTCTATATAAGTGTTTGTTGAGTCTGCAGTGTCCAGTGCGTAGTCAAAATATAATAACCTGGTCTGTTCTGCTTATGTCTTTGATGAAGTCTTTTCCATAATCATATCGACTTGATACAGTTTGAGAGCCACTGTTATAAGATTTCTGTGACCTAGTTTATATATTACACTTTCCTGTTTCCTGAAGAATTGCTGAGAGAGACGTAATCTGTGAAGTTTTGAGTGAGAAATGTCGTTATCGGTTCCATCCAACTTAAGAAAGGCAAGTTTATGTGGATGGAACACTGTAATAATACGGAATGAAATATTAAAGACACAATATCAACAATTATATTTTCTTTTAAATTTATTCTTTTTCCTCTTCACCCTACGCCCTAGGAAGCATAGGTCCCAACTAAGGCCTTCCAAGTTTGCCTATCCAAGGCCATCCTTTCCAGATCTCTCCACTATCTCCCCATTTTCATGCATTCCGTCTCCAACTCCCGTCTACAGGTGTTCCTGGATCTTTCCCTACCTGTATTTCCCTGATGGTTTCATGTTTTGTGATACTGTTAGGGGTTTCCTCAGTGTGGTCCTATCCATCGCCACTTTCTACTCCTTATTTCTTGTTCCACCTGCCGTTGTCCCGCTCATCCACAGTTCCCTGTTTGAGGTTCTGTCCTACCATCTCAGATGGAGTATCCTGCGCAGGCATCTATTGATGAATGTCTGCAGCTTTTTGATGGGTTTTATATTTATTGAGAGAAAGGTTTTGATTTTTATAAATAGGGAGTCTCTGTGGTTAAGTGGTTAAACCCTTTGCCTTGTGAGTCGAAGGTCGTGGGTTCAAATCCGGACCGCGCAGTTCTGTTCACGAGTGCAGTTTTTTCAGAGACACCTAGGATTGTTGATAGGGATACGAGTTCGTGTTTTGTGCAATACTCTGGCAGGTGGCGTGTCATTTCTGCGGAGAGGGACGAGCTCTATGGGGTGAAACCTGGTGCAATTAAGTCAATCCTTCAGCTTTTAAACTCTTTTTTATAAACTGTTTTCTTTATTTATATTTTATCTTTGTGTTTTCTATGTCTTCTTCTTCTTTGCGTTCGTTCTTTACCACCAATTTTAATCACTCTTTGTGATATGTTTGATCTTTGCCAAGAATGTGTATACGTTGAACATTGGTTTGGTAGGCCCCTAAACGCATAGACTTCTACACGTTTAGGACATGCATCCGATTTCAGCCAAACCTCCTCAGTCGCCTCTTGCGACATGCATGACAGGTAACAGTGGTTCTATTCTTTACACCCCAAATGTGGCCCCCGGTAACCACTCAGGCGTGTTTTCTATGTGTGTTCCCTATTTTATAAAAATTGAAAATTCTAACCTAAACAGCTTCGCAGTGACTGTACTAGCCATGCGACCATTCCTCATGCTCTCGTCTCACCTGTTCTACACTGCCTAAAAGCGGTATTACATGCAGTAATGACAGTTTTCTATTTTAATTGGTTATTGGTTACTAAACTGACGTCATTGCACTTCGGGCAGACCCATAGGTGCTCAGTCTCCTCTAATAGATATCGAAGAGTATGCATACTGATGGTTCCTGTGGCTCGCTGATTAAACACACCTCTATTTTAAGCTTATTTCAATCTTTGTGAGCGTCTGTAGCTCAGGCGGTAGTGAGCTCGATCACGAACCCAAGCGTACCTGGTTCAAACCCACGGTGGGCAAGTTTGGATGCAAATTTGTTTCCTTGGGATTGTTAGAAAAGGGAAAAGTAGACCTCACCGTTGAGAAAGCAATGGCAAACTACTGAACGTATAATTAGTGCTTAGAAAATCAACGACTTTTTTACTGTGGTTGATGGCTACGTCCTTTAGAATATGCCACGATTTTCATTTAATTTCTTAATCTGTGTCTATCAATTCATAGGCTATCGATCTATCGGCGTAACAAGAAGAGACCCGTGTAGAAACGAAGACATCAGGAAAAAAGTTGGTACAACATCAGTACTAGACTTCATCAAGAAACAACAAATTAAATGGTTCGGTCACATAAGCAGATTACCAACAGACAGTGTGCCACAAGGAGCAATATTACTCCGATACAGTGGATACAAAAAAAAGCCGTCCATGCAAGAGATGAATCACCGAAATAACAGAGGCAGTTAAAAGCATTGTTTATGAAAAGTGAATTGCATATCCTTTACAGAACTTTGCGAATCAACCCCAGCTTTTAACGCTGTTTGTGATTTTCTAGGCATTATTACGTTCAGTAGTTTGTCATTGCTTTCTGAACGGGTTGTGCCATCGTCCTTTTGTAAAAATCCACGCGAAACAATTTGCAACCAAACTGTCCGCAGTGTGATTCGAACTCAGAACGTCGGGGTTAATAGACCGAGTCACTATCCCCTATGCCACAGACACCACCATTGTTTATGAAGCACACACAAAAGTCAGATCTTGAAATATCTACTTCAATAATCGATACTGGCCGCGTTTTTTTCCGATCCAGAAGCACTTGAGCTTTTCAGCTCTTCGGCTCGGTGCCATGGACATCGTAACCCTTCGGTTCGGTGCCACGAACACCGTAAATCTGTAAAACCTGTGGTTTTTCTGCCAGCCAGCGGAATTGGACCTCACTCACAGGGGGCTTGTCGTCCAACGCACTACGAGCACGCTTGGCTTGGTATAAGGATGTTAATTTAAGTTACTGTTTTAGGATATTAATTTGAGTTACTGTTTTAACGATGTTAATTTGAGTTTACGATACGGTATTACTGTCCACATCACAAAAAGGGATTGAGAAATTATTAGGAGAAGTGAAAGATAAAAGCGAAAACAAAATCTATATCCCAATGTGTCAAAAACAAAAATAATGACAACAGATCAAACGAACATGACAAATGATATTTTTATCAATGGAAGCTCAAATGCTTCTGGATTGAAGAAAGAAAAAAAAAAGTCAGCGTCCATGTTTGGCAATGATAGTATACTGAGTAAATCTCATAGAGCAATACTGCTCCGATACAATGAGTACAAAGCAAAAGGCCGACCACGCAAAAGATGGACCTCAGAGATAACAGAACCTGACCATAGACCATCCAGTCCTTTCCAAATGCACAGCTAAACCAATCCCGGCAATCGACAAGTGCCCGCCATGGAAAACCAAAATGCCAGAACTAAGGAAATCAATCCCAGGCATACTGAACAAAAGGGTCCAAACAAACCTCGACAGAAAAACTGCAGCAGAAGAGCACATAGAATCAGAGAACCCTGAAAATGAGTGGACGCACGCCTACACGGACGGATCGGCAAATAACGCAATAAGCGATGGCGGAGGAGGAATAGTGCTAAAATCTCAAAGAAAGTAACGGTCAAGAAAGCGATTGCAACTGGCAAATACTCGAATAACTACCGAGCAGAGGCAGAGCCAATCAAAGCGGCGGCCGAAATGATCTTGGAGAGAAGAAGCACTACACCAACAAGGTCGTGATATTTACCGATGCTCTATCGGTCATCACGGCACTCAAATGCGTTGGCAAAACTGAGATGAATGAGCTCAAAACGTCCTCGCTGAACTAACGAGTTCACTCAAACGCACCGTCATCCAGTGGATACCGTCACACTGCAACGTTAGGGAAACGAAGCAGCCGACAAGCTAGCCAAAGAGGGCAGGCGACTACCTCAGACTGATCTCGAGATCAGTTATGAGGAAGTCAAAACAACCATCGGTTCGCACTATAGAAGCAAATGGGCAAAGACCACCCTCAGTACACAGACAGTGACGGATACTATAGTCTCTCTCGAAGTGAACAAGTTGCCATATTTCGCCTCCGTACCGGCCACAACAAGCTCAGAGCCCACATGTTCCATAAATTTAAAATTGGCACAACTAGCCTGTGCCCTGCAAAATGGCTGACATGACGGCAGAACATGTCTTGCAAGACTGTCAACGTTTAGCAGGTATACGAAAAGAGTACTGGCCACAACACACAGAGCTTCTGAAAGCTGTACGGAGGAACGGAGTCCCTAAAAACAACAGTAAAATTCATGATAAAAGTTGGTCCATCAGTCTAGGCGGGGAACGCAAAGAAGAAGAAGAAGAAGCGACGATTTTGAGACTATCTACGAAGCGCATACAAGGGCCCGTTTTAGAAATCTCTTCTTGACGCTGTGAGGCAAACAGAATTCGAGAAAGAAAGAAAATATACTGTTTATAACTTCCCAATTCAAAACTCTAAAAAAAAACAATTCTTAATGTACTTCTGAATTCTGTTTAAATTCATGCAATAAAACAGAAATTATTGCGCAGCTGCTTAAACGCATGCAACACGTCATACTTTACCAGCCCTAGAGAGATTTTCAACTTTCCCACGCACACGCGCGCTCTCTTGTCGACTGGGAAAAAAACCCGCATTTCTCAGTGATGATTCACAAACTCCTAGATCCATTTTGTAAAGAATTAGGTCGAGAAGGTGAGTCCATCACGCTCTGTTATAGTGAGCGTGGAAGATAAGTTTACGTAATAGTGTTTGGAGAAGACGCAGATAGTTAGCCGTAATGGGAGAAGTGTGTACATGATGGGTTAATGTGTGATTCATTGATTGATTGATTGATTGATTGATTGATTGATTGATTGATTGATTGATTGATGGGACTAGAAGGCTCACTGTGGCGTAGAGGCTAGGTGTTCATTCTCGTGCAGAAGGTATCAGGTTCGTTCCCTCGTAAAGCAATCTGGATATTTTTCCAGAAATCCCTATCCAGAGTTTCATCGAGTTCCTAGTCCTAACGGAGACGGACGATAAAACGTTGGACCCGTACTCAATTTGAACACGTAGAAGAACCCTTAGCAGTTCAAAATCGAGAAGGTCAGACTGGAAAGCCGCTGCCCAGGCAAAATTAATTAGAAAAGATTAAAAATAAAAGGTCCTAAAAAATATCTTCACCATCTTTAAAATGACATTGGGTGCTCAGGAATTTGTGCACTGCCGCTGATATCTTCTTGTGTACGAAAGAGATCTGATCACACATGGTTACTCACCGAAGTGCAATGATCCTGGTCTATCGATCAATCAATTAGTCCATCAACATAATGGGAGAAGTGTATATATGGGTCGGTAATGTGTGATTGATTTATTGATTAAATGATTGATTGATTGATTGATTGATTGATTGATTGATTGATTGATTGATTGATTGATTGATATGACGTTGAGTTACCATACGTGATCCGATCTCTTTCTTAAACATTAAAAAAAACTTCAGGTGACAGTGCACGATCTCCGTAGTACCGGCGCGGATCCTCGATGCAATTTAGAAGATGAAGATAGTTTGTAGGAATTTTACTTTTCAACTTTATCAAAGGAATTTAACCCGGACAGCGGCTTTCAGCCTCTCCTCTCGAGGTTTGAACTGAAAATCTGTCTTTACGTGCTCAAATTGAACACGAGACCTAAGTTTTATCGTTCGTCTCCGATAGACTTAAACTCGATCTCACCTACACTGAAATCAGGATCTCTGGAAAAATATCTCGATGGCTCTACGAGGGAGCAAACTAAGTACTTTTGGAGCGAGAAGCGAGCATCTAACTACTACGCCACATAGACTCCTTTAGTAATGGGAGAAGTGTGTAGATGATGGGAAAGGGGGGAAATGTGTCAGAAATGAGAGAAGTGTGTAGATGATGAGAAATGGGGGCAATGTGTCAGAAATGAGAGAAGTGTGTAGATGATGGGAAAGGGGGCAATGTGTCAGTAATGAGAGAAGTGTGTAGAAGGAGAAGACGTTTGCCTTGTCTTCCGAAAGTCTTCTTCTAGTTCTAGTTCTTCAATGTATAACTTCTTCTACAAACGCTCCATATCGACCACTTCTTAAACCACTCTTTGTGATATGTATGTGATCTGAAACTAAGAGCGATTGCACGTTGTGCCAGTTATGCGGCCTACATGTAGGCCAGCACATCCAATTTCTGTGACGCTTTTAATTTACTAGGGTAGTTTCGTGGCCTAGGGGTTAGTGACTCGGTCTATTAACCCCGACGTTCTGAGTTCGAATCACGCTGCGGAAAATTTGGATGCAAATTGTTTCGCTTGGATTTTAACAAAAGGACGATGACACCACCCGTTCAGAAAGCAATGGCAAACTACTGAACGTAATAATGCCTAGAAAAATCACAAACAGCATTAAAAGCTGGGGTTGATTCGCAAAGTCCTGTAAAGGATACGCAATTAACTTTAACCTAGGTTTCCCTATGCCCTTACTTCAGTCGCCTCTTACGACATGCTTTGTAGATCTCAGTGTTACTATTCTTTGCAAACCCCTGTAGCACAGGGTTATAGTCTGGACAGCGCTGTTCTCTTCACGGTTACATTTTTCCAGAGAACCTAGGATTGTTGCCGGAGCTACTCAGCTCATGCTTTTTCGCAATAATCTGTGGAGTAAAATTTCTTCAGAGAGGGGCCACGCCGTATTGAGAAACTAGGTGCAAGGAAGGTAGTCCTTCACTTTCAGACCTCCTTGTCTTTAGTTATTTAGCATTTTTGGATATTATGACTGGGAAGGTTTAGCCGGGACACAATAGAAGCAGAGACTTTCGTAATTAATACAGCTGTAAGCCATAGGTCAGCGTTTCCCAAACTGGGGTCCGCGGAGCCCTGAGGTCCATGAGGTATTCCCATGGAGTCCTCAAGCGCTTGAATGAATATTATAATCTTTGACATTTCAAACAGAAAATTAAATTTTAACAAATATGTATAAAAACAGTGGTAAACTATTATTAAGAGAAATAAAATTCAGACAAGTAAAGTATTTTGGGCACATAAAAGGCATGACACCATGATAAAACATTTACTAGAGGGGAAAGTTGAGGGGGAAGAACAAGAGGAAGACAGAGAGATAAGTGGGAAGGAAACTTTAAGAAATGGACAAGTTACAGTCTGGCAGTGTGCAACACAAAGGCGAAAGACAGAGGATGCTGGAGATTCATTGCAGCCAACCTTCGATGTGGAGACGGCACCTGATGATGATGATGAGGGTCAGCGGAACAAAATGTATTTAAAGGGATCTGCGGTAATGCAAAGTTTGGGCACCGCAACCATTAGGGATTATCTAGTAGTTATATAATTATATAATCTGAGACAAATGTACATACCTCTACATAGATTCCGATGGTTTGTTTCTGTCTTCTGAAACTCATGGTCTATTCTACACGCTTAGACTACAGTCTATTCAACACAGACTAAAATCTATTCTGCAAATAAATACTCAAGTTCACCTGTTCTAGACACGTAGACTAAAGTCTATTCAAACAAAATAGACTCGGGATCTATTTTACATACGTAGGCTCAAAGTATGTTCTGCACGTTTAAACTAAAGTCTATTCTACAAGCTTAAACAAAAATATATTCTACAAATTTAGACTAAAGTCTATTCTACACACTTAGACTCGAATCTATTCTACACACTTGGACTAAAATATATTCTACACACTTAGACTCGAGTCTGTTCTACACACCTAGACTCAAATCTGTTCTGCAAATATAAACTCAAATTCAACTATTATACCCGCGTTATTTCAAGAATATTTTACCAAAATAATTTTGCTTACATGTAGTCTCACTTCTATTCCGCCTACAATAAATTACACATGTAATCTGCCTACATGTAGTCTCACTTCTATTTCACCTACAATAAATTACACATGTAATCTGCCTACATGTAGTCTCACTTCTATTTCGCCTACAATAAATTACGCATGTAATCTGCCTACATGTAGTCTCACTTCTATTCCGCCTACAATAAATTACACATGTAATCTGCCTACATGTAGTCTCACTTCTATTCCGCCTACACTTTATCTTCTTTGAACGCCCCATATCGACTACTTGTCAACCACTCTGTGATTCGTATGTGATCTGAGCCTAAGAGCGATTGTACATTGTGCCAGTTATGCGCCTACAAGTAGGCCAACGCATCCGTTTTCTGCGTTGCTTTTTATTTACTAGGGCAGCATTCCCTAGGGCCTACATCAGTCACCACTTACGAAATGCACTGTAGGTCGCAGTGGTACTATTCTTTGCTTCCCTTGCAGGCTCCGACACCACACGTGCGATTTCGCCTACACAAAATTACACATCTAATTTGCCTACATGTAGTCTCGCTACTAATTTACCTACACAAGAAATACACAACTAATCTGCCTACATGAAGTCCCACTTCTAATCCACCTACACAAAGTTGTACGTCTCTAACGTTTCGAATAATCTAGGATTGTCTTCGTCAGGCCTCACTACTAATATTTTGTTGTTCTTTCTTAACCAAGCCGCCAGCAGCAACAAATCTAAGGTATGGAAGCCTACCTGTATCACAGGTAAGGTGTCGAAGATAGCTCTCACTAACGCACACCTGGTGAGAGGTTGTACAGTGAGAACCCGATACCTGGTGAGAAATTCTACTCAAAGATCCTGGAGAAGGTAGAACTAGGTGCTTCCCAACCATTTTGTGAATCACGGCTGGTAGAATGAAGTAGAGCGCGGGCTACAATTTGGAAGAATCGGGTTCATACATTCTTTTAACCCTTTCGCTGTTACATACTTTCCGAAGGCTGAGCTAAATATAGCTACTCTTTGTTTCTAGGTCACAAACGTGAATGTACGCTATATCAGTGACGGTAGCAATGTATAACGTGGTAACACGTCTTTAGCCAACAGAGAATAGATAATAACAGACGTGTTAATACGTCTTTAGAAGTGAATGGGAAAACGTATATATACGTCCTTAGCAGCTAACTTCTTCTTCCAACGCTCCATATCGACCACTTGTTAAACCACTCTTTGTAATTTGTATGTGATCTGAGCCTAATAACGATTGTAAGATGTGCCAATTATGCGCCTACAAGTAGGCCAGCACATCCGATTTCTGCGACGCTTTGTTTTTACTAGGTAACTTCCTAGATCCTACATCAGTCGCCTCTTACGACATGCCTTGTGTGTCGCAGTGGTACTATTCTTTGCTTCCCTTGCAGGCCCCAGCACCACACGGGAGAATTGACTTACTAATCAGCAACCAAAAAGGTAAAGCTACGGCTCATGATAGTGTGTAATATTACTATTTGGTGGTTTCTGTGGCGTAGAGGTTAGATACTCAACTCTCGTTGCACATGTACTCGGTTCGATCCATCGTGGAGCCATCTGGGTATTTTTCCAGCGATCCCTGATTTCAATGTGGGAGATCGAATTCTAGTCCTATCGGAGACGGATAATAAAACGTAGGTCCCGTGTTAAATTTGAGAACGTAAAAGAACCCTTGGCAGTTTAAAATCGAAAGAGAGGCTAAAGCAGCCTGGACAAATTCATTAGAAAAAGATTAAATTAAAATTCATTAAAATACGTCACCATCTTCAAATTACATCGGATTCTCGCCGGTGCTAAGTTCGTCACTCCTGAGATCTTCGTAAGAAAGATCGAGCACACATGGTTAGTCACCGATGTGCATGATGAGTCTATCAATCAATACACCGCCAGTACCTCCTTTGTTATGTTTCTCTTGTATACTCTGAGTTCGTTCGATACTGCCGCATGGTCTTCTTGTGACTAGCCAAGTAGTACTCGTTAGTCCGATAGTATGTTCCATTATGCTCTGTATCCGTATGTTTCTCTGTATACCTTAGTCCTCGCTATAGTATTTTCTCTTGTTATACTTATGTCACCGCTAAGTACTTTCATTGCATACTTATGTTTCTTCTGTAAGTCTAGTTCTCACTTTGTACTAGTACTTCCATGTCATACCTTGTATGTACTTCCATTGTCATACATCCTAGTTTCTTTTCATCCCTAAGTACTTCCATTGTCATACATTAGTCACCGTATGTACTTCCATTGTCATACATTGTAGTACTCGTATGTATTCTTCCATTGTCATACATTAATGTCTTCTCTCTTGTTCAAGTACTTCACATTTGTCATACATTAGTCACCGTATGTACTTCCATTGTCATGCTACTTGTTATGTGAATCTAGTCAAAGTTCCAGAAAGAACTCAAAATCATAGAAAACTGCTGATGCTTCAAATAAGAAAAAGAAAATTAAGATATTTTGGACATATAAAAAGACACGAGGACTGGAGAAGACCATCATGGAAAGAGGCATACCGGCAAAGAGAAGAAGAGGAAGACCACGGAGAAGATGGATTCAGGATGTAACTGATAGTTTAAACATGACGCTGCTGAAGCAGGACATCTGATCTATGAGTAAGAGAAATTCCGGAGAACTGTTGAAGTGGCAAAGTTCTGCTCAGGACAAGCTATTTGACAATGAGTCAGAGTAGTGTATTAGTCATCGGTAGTACTTCCATTGTCATGCTCATCATCATCATCATCATCAAGGTGCGTATATTTTATAGAACGTTCCTCTCTTTGCAGCGCATCTGAAATTAACTCTCTCGTGTAGGTCTTGTTCTTAGATGTGGCGTTTGTGGCCTAGGGATTAGTGACTCGGTTTATTAACCTCGACGTTCTGAGTTCGAATCACGCTGCAGACAGTTTGGTGGCAAATTGTTTCGAGTTGATTTTAACAAAAGGACGATGGCACCACCTGTTCAGAAAGCAATGGCAAACTTCTGATAATGCCTAGAAAAATCACAAACAGCGTTAAAAGCTGGGGTTGATTCGCAAAGTCCTGTAAAGGATCGCAAAGTCCTGTAAAGGATCGCAAAGTCCTGTAAAGGATGTGCAATTAACTTTCTTAGATGAAACAAAAAGAGAGACTAAATCGACAAGTCCTTATGTGGTCACCAGTTGGGAAAAGAAAATGTGGAAGACCTGAGACCACTCTTCGAAGAACAATCCAACAAGAAAGCAAACTATTGGGATGTAAAACCATACAAGATCTCCAACTGCTAGCAACGAACCGCATTACATGGAGATCTCTCACTCTCTCTCTCTCTCTCTCTCTCTCTCTCGCGATCGTTCTTATGCCGCTTTTATCATTCTATTGTGATATATAAACAGGCAAACATCAAAAACGGATGTACGTGCACGGCCTTCAGTTCCTATTGGAGCTCAAGTGCTTATCTTTCGGTGGTGTGTTCGATTTCAACCAGTGTTTACTGGGTTCGCTCTCCGTTAGCCTTTTGCTGTCCCTAGCCAAACCCACAAGGCAGCAGCCTGCTGTTTTCTTTTAGGGCAGCAAACCTTATGAGCGCCATCTGCCCAGTGAAACCGGTCGTTTTGTGGACACCTTGGTTTGCCGCCCGTCCAGTTTTGTGTACGGTTTGCTCCGCTAGACTTTGATTGTCCCCAATCAAACTACAAGGCAGCAGTAACATGGAGATCTAAATCCTCTGCCATACGTGCCGCCTTTGCCACGAAAGCAACAAACTAAACTAACTAAGCCAGTTCACTCACTTCGTCGATGGTCATATTCATGTTTTTTTTATATCTTGTAGCCATCTTCTTCTTGGTCTGCCTCTGCGTCCTCGGACCCTGCTTCTAATATTGTTCTCTCCAGGCTCTCCAGGCTCTCCAGGCCATCGTGATCTTGATGTGACCAACGTATCTAATTTTTCTGCATAGTATGTTGTTTATCAGCCAATTCTCTTTAACATTTAGTTCTTTCAGGTCATCAATGTTCTTCCTTTTTTCTGTCCATGTTATTCGTAGGATCTTCCTGTAGCATTTAGTTTTGAAGGACTGAATTTTCGTTCTCTAGGTCACGCTAATCGTATGGGTGGCTTTTTGCTTTCTGCTTTCGGCTTGCGGGGTCTCTGTGGCTAAGTGGTTAAGCCCTTTGCCTTGTGAGTCGAAGGTCGTGAGTTCGAGTCCGGACAGTGCCATTCTGTCCCGAGTGCATTTTTCCAAAGACCCTAGGATTGTTGCTGGAGCTACGGAGTTCGTGCTTTGTGCAATACTCTCGGTAGGTGGCGTGCCAGTTCTATGGAGAGGGACTGAGCCGTATGGGGTAAAACCCAGTGCAATGAAGTCAAGGCTTTTAAATCATTTTTTCTGTTTCATGTGATTTGTTACCATCGTGATAACTCCAACATATCACATTTGTTGACCAACATTTGATAACTTCTGAATACTGAGCTATTCTTAAAGCTATATTTAGTTTATCTGATAACATATCACGTGACGCTTGTTATCTTTGCATAACCATAAATGATCTAATCTCTCCTTCTTCTTCTTCTTCTTCGACCACTTGTTAACCACTTTTTGTAATTTGTATGTGATCGAGAAGTACAGGCTGGAAAGCCGCTGCCCAGGCAAAAATTCATTAGAAAAGATTAAAAATAAAATTTCTATTAAAATATCTTTACAATCTTCAAAATTGCATCGTGAACCCTCGCCGGTGCTAGGAGTTCTTGCACTGCAGCTGAGATCTTCCTGTGTAAGAAAGATATCGGAGCACACATGGTTACTCACCAAAATGCAATGATGATCGTCCTATCAAATCAATCAATGTGATCCGAGCATAAGAGCGATTTTACGTTGTGCCAGTTATGCGCCTACAAGTAGACCAGCACATCCGTTTTTTACGACACTTTTATTTACTAGGTAGCTTCCGAGGCCCGTACCTCCTCAGTCGCCTCTTACGATATTCCTTGTAGGTCGCAGTTTTACTATTCTTAGCTCCCTTTGGGAGCCCCAGGTACCACCCTGGTAATCTCTTTCTTATGCAGAATGGCAGGAAAGTCTGACCGAATGGAGTAGAGCGCAGTCTCTTATTCTTGAGACCGGGTTTAATCCCCAATAATGAGAATTATTTTTTCTGTTGGGGGCAAAAAGAAGACCATCATACCTGAACATTTTCCACCACTGCGAGATCAAATTACTCAAGGTCATGCCTTGTCCTACATCACCCTAGAAAAGGTATTACATGAGTAAAAACTAGTTGAAAGCGACAGAGCATGAGCTCTGTAGCACAGATGATAGTTCCCTATATATTTATGAAAATTATTGAAATTTGTGGAAATTTTATTTTAATTATTGATATGCCCTCGTACGTTCACAGGAGGCCTGGTATTTCTACCAAGCGGGCCTGGTATCGTCTACCACAGCGAGGCCTAGTATCGTCTACCACAACGAGGCCTGGTATTGTCTATCACAAATACCCTGGTATCGTTTACCACAGCGAGTCCTGGTATCGTCTATGACAAATACCATGGTATCGTCTATCACAGAGAGTCCTGGTATCGTCTACCATAGAGAGTCCTGGTATCGTCTACTACAGCGAGTCCTGGTATCGTCTATGACAAATACCTGGTATCTCTACCACAGCGATCCTGATTGTCTATCACAGAGTCCTGGTATTGTCATGCAAATACCGGATCGTCTACCAGAGAGTCCTGGTATTCGTCTACTACAGCGAGTCCTGGTATTGTCTATCACAGCAGTCCCTGGTATTGTCTATCACAGCGAGTCCTGGTATTGTCTATCACAGAGAGTCCTGGTATCGTCTATCACAGCGAGTCCTGGTATTGTCTATCACAGAGAGTCCTGGTATCGTCTACACAGGAGTCCTGGTATGTCTCATAGAGAGTCTGGTATCGTCTACCATAGCAGAGTCCTGGTATCGTCTACTACAGCGAGTCCTGGTATCGTCTATGACAAATACCCTGGTATCGTCTACCACAGCGAGTCCTGGTATTGTCTACCACAGCGAGTCCTGGTATCGTCTGCATGACAAATACCCTGGTATCGTCTATCACAGCGAGTCCTGGTATCGTCTACAAGCGAGTACCCTGGTATCGTCTATCACAGCGAGTCCTGGTATCGTCTACTACAGCGAGTCCTGGTATTGCTCATCACAGCGAGTCCTGGTATCGTCTATGACAAGATCCTGGTATCGTCTATCACAGCGAGTCCTGGTATTGTCTATCACAGCGAGTCCTGGTATCGTCTACCAGGAAGTCCTGGTATGTCTATCACAGCGAGTCCTGGTATCGTCTATGACAAATACCCTGGTATCGTCTACATCAGCGCGAGTCCTGGTATTGTCTATCCACAGCGAGTCCTGGTATCGTCATGCAAGAGTCCTGGTATCGTCTACACAGCGAGTCCTGGTATCGTCTATCGACAAATACCCTGGTATCGTCTATCACAGCGAGTCCTGGTATGTCTATCACAGGAGTCCTGGTATCGTCTACACAGAGAGTCCTGGTATCGTCTACCACAGCGAGTCCTGGTATTGTCTATCACAGAGAGTCCTGGTATTGTCTATCACAGCGAGTCCTGGTATTGTCTATCACAGAGAGTCCTGGTATCGTCTATCACAGCGAGTCCTGGTATTGTCTATCACAGCGAGTCCTGGTATCGTCTATCACAGCGAGTCCTGGTATGTCTACACAGCGAGTCCTGGTATTGTCTATCACAGCGAGTCCTGGTACGTCTATCCAGAGTCTGGTATGTCATCACAGCGAGTCCTGGTATCGTCTATCACAGGAGTCCTGGTATCGTCTATCTACAGCGAGTCCTGGTATCGTCTACTACAGCGAGTCCTGGTACTGTCTATCACAGCGAGTCCTGGTATCGTCTATGACAGCGAGTCCTGGTATCGTCTATCACAGCGAGTCCTGGTATTGTCTATCAGCGAGTCCTGGAGTCTAGTCAATGCGTCCTGTATGTCAACATACGGTCCTGGTATCGTCTATCACAGGAGTCCGGATTGTCTACTGGATCTGGTATTGTCTATCACAGCGAGTCCTGGTATTCGTCTATCACAGCGAGTCCTGGTATCGTCTATCACAGCGAGTCCTGGTATCGTCATACAGCGAGTCCTGGTATTGTCTATCACAGCGAGTCCTGGTATCGTCTATCACAGAGAGTCCTGGTATCGTCTATCACAGCGAGTCCTGGTATCGTCTATCACAGCGAGTCCTGGTATGTCTATACAGCGAGTCCTGGTATTGTCTATCACAGAGTCGGTATTGTCTATCACAGCGAGTCCTGGTATTGTCATCACAGCGAGTCCTGGTATTGTCTCCCAGCAGTCTGGTATTGTCATACAGAGTCCTGGTATTGTCACTACAGCGAGTCCTGGTATGTCTATCACAGCGAGTCCTGGTATTGTCTATCACAGAGTACCTGGTATTGTCTATCACAGCGAGTCCTGGTATTGTCTATCACAGAGAGTCCTGCATGCGATAAGCGAGTAACTGATGTCTACAAGAGAGTCCTGGTATCTGTCTAATACACGAGTCCTGGTATTGTCATAATCGAGTACTGGTTCGTCTAGAGAGTCCTGTATGTCATAAAGAGAGTCCTGGATGCATCACACGAGTCCTGTATGCTCACACGAAGTCTGTATGATCATCAGGAGTCCTGGTATGTCTATACAGCAGTCTGATTGTCTATCAAGATGAGTCCTATATTGTCTATCACAGCGAGTCCTGTATCGCATGACAGCGAGTCTGGATGTCTATAAGCGAGTCCTGATGCTATCACAGAGAGTACTGGTATTGTCTATCCAGCGAGTCCTGCATCGCTATCACAGAAGTCCTGGTATTTCTATCGCAGCGAGTCTGTATGTCTATCCAGGAGTCCTGGTATGTCTATCACAGGAGTCCTGGCATGGTCTATCAAGAGACTGTATGTCTATCCAGCGAGTCCTGGTATTGTCATAAGGAGTCCTGTATGTCTATCACAGGAGTCCTGATGTCGATACAGCGAGTCCTGGTATTCTATACAGGAGTCCATGAGTTTGTTGATCACAGGAGTCTGTATGTCTATACAGAGTCTGGTATCGCTATCAGACAAGGAAGACTCTGGTATTCAGTCATAACATTGAGTCCTGGTATCGTCTATACAGGAGTCCTGGTATTGTCATTCACAGAGTCTGGTATTGTCTATCACAGCGAGTCCTGGGACTTGTCAATACAGCGAGTCCTGGTATTGTCTACCACAGCGAGTCCTGGTATTGTCAATTACAGCGAGTCCTGGTATTGTCAATTACAGCGAGTCCTGGTATTGTCTATCACAGAGAGTCCTGGTATTGTCTATCACAGCGAGTCCTGGTATTGTCAATCACAGCGAGTCCTGGTATTGTCTATCACAGAGAGTCCTGGTATTGTCTATCACAGCGAGTCCTGGTATTGTCTATCACAGAGAGTCCTGGTATTGTCTATCACAGAGAGTCCTGGTATTGTCAATTACAGCGAGTCCTGGTATTGTCTATCACAGCGAGTCCTGGTATTGTCTATCACAGAGAGTCCTGGTATTGTCAATCACAGCGAGTCCTGGTATTGTCAATCACAGCGAGTCCTGGTATTGTCTATCACAGAGAGTCCTGGTATTGTCAATCACAGCGAGTCCTGGTATTGTCTATCACAGAGAGTCCTGGTATGGTCTATCACAGCGAGTCCTGGTATTGTCTATCACAGCGAGTCCTGGTATTGTCTATACAGCAGAGTCCTGGTATCGTCTATCACAGGAGTCCTGGTATTGTCTATCACAGCGAGTCCTGGTATCGTCTATCACAGAGAGTCCTGGTATTGTCTATCACAGAGAGTACTGGTATTGTCTATCACAGCGAGTCCTGGTTGTCATTACAGGAGTCCTGGTATTGTCTATCACGGAGTCCTGGTATTGTCTATACAGCGAGTCCTGGTATTGTCAATACAGCGAGTCCTGGTATCGTCTATCACAGGAGTCCTGGTATTGTCTATCACAGGAGTACCTGGTATTGTCTATCACAGCGAGTCCTGGTATGTCTATCACAGGAGTCTGGTATTGTCTATCACAGCGAGTCCTGGTATGTCTATCACAGGAGTCCTGGTATTGTCTATCACAGAGTCCTGGTATTGTCTATCACAGCGAGTCCTGGTATTGTCAATCACAGCGAGTCCTGGTATTGTCTATCACAGCGAGTCCTGGTATTGTCTATCACAGCGAGTCCTGGTATTGTCTATCACAGAGAGTCCTGGTATTGTCTATCACAGAGAGTCCTGGTATTGTCTATCACAGCAGAGTCTGGTATTGTCTATCACAGGAGTCCTGGTATTGTCTATCACAGCGAGTCCTGGTATTGTCTATCACAGCGAGTCCTGGTATTGTCTATCACAGAGAGTCCTGGTATGGTCTATCACAGCGAGTCCTGGTATTGTCTATCACAGCGAGTCCTGGTATGTCTATGACAGAAGTCCTGGTATCGTCTATCACAGCGAGTCCTGGTATCGTCTATCACAGCGAGTCCTGGTATTGTCTATCACAGAGAGTCCTGGTATCGTCTATCACAGCGAGTCCTGGTATGTCATCACAGCGAGTCCTGGTATCGTCTATCACAGAGAGTCCTGGTATTGTCTATCACAGCGAGTCCTGGTATTGTCTATCACAGAGTCCTGGTATGTCTATCACAGAGAGTCCTGGTATGTCTATCACAGCGAGTCCTGGTATCGTCTATCACAGCGAGTCCTGGTATCGTCTATCACAGAGAGTCCTGGTATTGTCTATCACAGCGAGTCCTGGTATGTCTATCACAGGAGTCCTGGTATCGTCTATCACAAGAGTCCTGGTATCGTCTATCACAGCGAGTCCTGTATCGTCTATCACAGGAGTCCTGGTATCGTCTATCACAGAGAGTCCTGGTATTGTCTATCACAGCGAGTCCTGGTATTGTCATACAGGAGTCCTGGTATTGTCTATCACAGCGAGTCCTGGTATTGTCAATTACAGCGAGTCCTGGTATCGTCTATCACAGTGAGTCCTGGTATTGTCTATCACAGAGAGTCACTGGTATTGTTATCACAGCGAGTCCTGGTATTGTCTATCACAGCGAGTCCTGGTATTGTCTATCACAGCGAGTCCTGGTATTGTCTATCACAGAGAGTCCTGGTATTGTCTATCACAGCGAGTCCTGGTATTGTCATTCGAGCGGATTGTCTACACTGCAGTCTGATTGTCTACACAGCGAGTCCTGGTATTTCATTACAGCGAGTCCTGGTATTGTCAATTACAGCGAGTCCTGGATTGTCATTCACAGAGAGTCCTGGTATTGTCTATCACAGTGAGTCCTGGTATTGTCAATCACAGGAGTCCTGGTATTGTTATCACAGAGTCCTGGTATTGTCTATCACAGCGAGTCCTGGTATTGTCTATCACAGCGAGTCCTGGCATTGTCTCAGGAGTCCTGGTATTGTCAGATCAGAGTCCTGGTATTGTCTATCACAGGAGTCCTGGTATTGTCTATCACAGCGAGTCCTGGTATTGTCTATCACAGCGAGTCCTGGTATTGTCTATCACAGAGAGTCCTGGTATTGTCTATCACAGCGAGTCCTGGTATCGTCTATCACAGCGAGTCCTGGTATTGTCTATCACAGCGAGTCCTGGTATCGTCTATCACAAGAGTACGGTATGTCTTCACGCGAGTCCTGGTATCGTCTATCACAGGAGTCCTGGTATTGTCTATCACAGGAGTCCTGGTATTGTCTATCACAGGAGTACTGGTATTGTCTATCACAGGAGTCCTGGTATTGTCTATCACAGAGTCCTGGTATTGTCAATCACAGCGAGTCCTGGTATTGTCTATCACAGAGAGTCCTGGTATTGTCTATCACAGCGAGTCCTGGTATTGTCTATCACAGCGAGTCCTGGTATTGTCTATCACAGAGAGTCCTGGTATCGTCTATCACAGCGAGTCCTGGTATCGTCTATGACAGCGAGTCCTGGTATCGTCTATGACAGCGAGTCCTGGTATCGTCTATCACAGAGAGTACTGGTATCGTCTATCACAGCGAGTCCTGGTATCGTCATCACAGGAGTCCTGGTATCGTCTATCACAGGAGTCCTGTATCGTCTATCACAGAGAGTCCTGGTATTGTCTATCACAGGAGTCCTGTGTTCGTCTATCACAGAGAGTCCTGGTATTGTCTATACAGCGAGTCCTGGTATGTCTATCACAGAGAGTCCTGGTATCGTCTATCACAAGAGTCCTGGTATTGTCTATCACAGCGAGTCCTGGTATCGTCTATCACAGCGAGTCCTGGTATTGTCTATCACAGAGAGTCCTGGTATGGTCTATCACAGCGAGTCCTGGTATCGTCTATCCAGAGTCCTGGTATCGTCTATCGACAGCGAGTCCTGGTATCGTCTATCACAGAGAGTCCTGGTATCGTCTATCACAGGAGTCCTGGTATGTCTATCACAGAGAGTCACTGGTATTGTCTATCACAGCGAGTCCTGGTATGTCATTCAGCGAGTCCTGGTATTGTCTATCACAGCGAGTCCTGGTATTGTCATTAGGGTCCGATGTCATATACAGGAGTCCTGGTATCGTCTATCACAGTGAGTCCTGGTATTGTCTATCACAGAAGTCCTGGTATGTATATCACAGCGAGTCCTGGTATTGTCTATCACAGCGAGTCCTGGTATTGTCTATCACAGCGAGTCCTGGTATTGTCTATCACAGAAGTCCTGGTATTGTCTATCACAGCGAGTCCTGGTATTGTCATTACAGGAGTCCTGGTATTGTCTACACAGCGAGTCCTGGTATTGTCAATCACAGCGAGTCCTGGTATTTCATCAGCGAGTCCTGGTATTGTCATCACAGAGAGTCCTGGTATTGTCTATCACAGCGAGTCCTGGTATTGTCAATCACAGCGAGTCCTGGTATTGTCTATCCACAGGAGTCCTGGTATTGTCTATCACAGCGAGTCCTGGTATTGTCTATCACAGCGAGTCCTGGTATTGTCTATCACAGAGAGTCCTGGTATTGTCTATCACAGCGAGTCCTGGTATTGTCTATCACAGAGAGTCCTGGTATTGTCTATCACAGAGAGTCCTGGTATTGTCTATCACAGAGAGTCCTGGTATCGTCTATCACAGAGAGTCCTGGTATTGTCTATCACAGCGAGTCCTGGTATCGTCTATCACAGCGAGTCCTGGTATGTCTATCACAGAGAGTCCTGGCATTGTCAATTCAGCGAGTCCTGGTATTGTTACCACAGCGAGTCCTGGTATTGTCAATTACAGCGAGTCCTGTATCGTCTATCACAGCGAGTCCTGGTATTGTCTATCACAGCGAGTCCTGGTATTGTCTATCACAGAGAGTACTGGTATTGTCTATCACAGCGAGTCCTGGTATTGTCAATTACAGCGAGTCCTGGTATTGTCAATTACAGCGAGTCCTGGTATTGTCTATCACAGAGAGTCCTGGTATTGTCTATCACAGAGAGTCCTGGTATCGTCTATCACAGCGAGTCCTGGTATTGTCTATCACAGCGAGTCCTGGTATTGTCTATCACAGAGAGTCCTGGTATTGTCTATCACAGAGAGTCCTGGTATTGTCAATCACAGCGAGTCCTGGTATTGTCTATCACAGAGAGTCCTGGTATTGTCTATCACAGAGAGTCCTGGTATTGTCTATCACAGCGAGTCCTGGTATTGTCTATCACAGAGAGTCCTGGTATCGTCTATCACAGCGAGTCCTGGTATCGTCTATGACAGCGAGTCCTGGTATCGTCTATGACAGCGAGTCCTGGTATCGTCTATCACAGAGAGTACTGGTATTGTCTATCACAGCGAGTCCTGGTATCGTCTATCACAGTGAGTCCTGGTATTGTCATACAGAGAGTACTGGTATTGTCTATCACAGCGAGTCCTGGTATTGTCAATTAAGGAGTCCTGGTATTGTCTACACAGCGAGTCCTGGTATTGTCAATTACAGCGAGTCCTGGTATTGTCTTACAGGAGTCCTGGTATCGTCTATCACAGGAGTCCTGGTATTGTCATCACAGGAGTACTGGTATTGTCTATCACAGCGAGTCCTGGTATTGTCTATCACAGCGAGTCCTGGTATTGTCTATCACAGCGAGTCCTGGTATTGTCTATCACAGAGAGTCCTGGTATTGTCTATCACAGCGAGTCCTGGTATTGTCAATTACAGCGAGTCCTGGTATTGTCTACCACAGCGAGTCCTGGTATTGTCATCACAGGAGTCCTGGTATTGTCAATTACAGGAGTCCTGGTATTGTCTATCACAGGAGTCCTGGTATTGTCATCACAGCGAGTCCTGGTATTGTCTATCACAGAGAGTCCTGGTATTGTCTATAACAGCGAGTCCTGGTATTGTCTATCACAGCGAGTCCTGGTATTGTCTATCACAGCGAGTCCTGGTATCGTCATTGACAGCGAGTCCTGGTATCGTCTATACAGCGAGTCCTGGTATTGTCTATCACAGAGAGTACTGGTATCGTCTATCACAGCGAGTCCTGGTATCGTCTATCACAGAGAGTCCTGGTATCGTCTATCACAGCGAGTCCTGGTATCGTCTATCACAGAGAGTCCTGGTATTGTCTATCACAGCGAGTCCTGGTATCGTCTATCACAGAGAGTCCTGGTATTGTCTATCACAGCGAGTCCTGGTATTGTCTATCACAGAGAGTCCTGGTATCGTCTATCACAGAGAGTCCTGGTATTGTCTATCACAGCGAGTCCTGGTATTGTCTATCACAGCGAGTCCTGGTATCGTCTATCACAGAGAGTCCTGGTATTGTCTATCACAGCGAGTCCTGGTATCGTCTATCACAGAGAGTCCTGGTATGTCTATCACAGGAGTCCTGGTATCGTCTATCACAGCGAGTCCTGGTATCGTCTATCACAGTCGAGTCCTGGTATCGTCTATCACAGAGAGTACTGGTATGTCTATCACAGCGAGTCCTGGTATCGTCATTAAGCGGTCTGATTGTCTCAGCGAGTCCTGGTGTTTCATTCGAGTCTGATTGTCAATTACAGCGAGTCCTGGTATCGTCTATCACAGAGAGTCCTGGTATTGTCTATCACAGGAGTCTGGTATCGCTATCACAGCGAGTCCTGGTATTGTCTATCACAGCGAGTCCTGGTATTGTCTATCACAGAGAGTCCTGGTATCGTCTATCACAGAGAGTCCTGGTATTGTCTATCACAGCGAGTCCTGGTATCGTCTATCACAGCGAGTCCTGGTATCGTCTATCACAGAGAGTCCTGGTATTGTCTATCACAGCGAGTCCTGGTATCGTCTATCACAGAGAGTCCTGGTATCGTCTATCACAGCGAGTCCTGGTATCGTCTATCACAGCGAGTCCTGGTATCGTCTATCACAGTGAGTCCTGGTATTGTCTATCACAGAGAGTACTGGTATTGTCTATCACAGCGAGTCCTGGTATTGTCAATTACAGCGAGTCCTGGTATTGTCTACCACAGCGAGTCCTGGTATTGTCAATTACAGCGAGTCCTGGTATTGTCAATTACAGCGAGTCCTGGTATCGTCTATCACAGTGAGTCCTGGTATTGTCTATCACAGAGAGTACTGGTATTGTATATCACAGCGAGTCCTGGTATTGTCTATCACAGCGAGTCCTGGTATTGTCTATCACAGAGAGTCCTGGTATTGTCTATCACAGAGAGTCCTGGTATTGTCTATCACAGCGAGTCCTGGTATTGTCAATTACAGCGAGTCCTGGTATTGTCTACACAGGAGTCCTGGTATTGTCAATTACAGCGAGTCCTGGTATTGTCAATTACAGAGAGTCCTGGTATTGTCTATCACAGAGAGTCCTGGTATTGTCTATCACAGCGAGTCCTGGTATTGTCAATCACAGCGAGTCCTGGTATTGTCTATCACAGAGAGTCCTGGTATTGTCTATCACAGCGAGTCCTGGTATTGTCATCTACAGCGAGTCCTGGTATTGTCTATCACAGAGAGTCCTGGTATCGTCTATCACAGCGAGTCCTGGTATTGTCTATCACAGCGAGTCCTGGTATTGTCTATCACAGAGAGTCCTGGTATTGTCTATCACAGAGAGTCCTGGTATTGTCAATCACAGCGAGTCCTGGTATTGTCTATCACAGAGAGTCCTGGTATTGTCTATCACAGCGAGTCCTGGTATTGTCTATCACAGCGAGTCCTGGTATTGTCTATCATAGAGTCCTGGTATTGTCATCACAGCGAGTCCTGGTATCGTCTATGACAGCGAGTCCTGGTATCGTCTATGACAGCGAGTCCTGGTATCGTCTATCACAGAGAGTACTGGTATTGTCTATCACAGCGAGTCCTGGTATCGTCATGACAAATCCTGGTATCGTCTATACAGCGAGTCCTGGTATGTCTATCACAGCGAGTCCTGGTATCGTCTATCACAGAGAGTCCTGGTATCGTCTATCACAGCGAGTCCTGGTATCGTCTATCACAGAGAGTCCTGGTATCGTCTATCACAGCGAGTCCTGGTATAGTCTATCACAGCGAGCCTAGTATCGTCTATCACAGAGAGTACCTGGTATCGTCTATACAGAGAGTACCTGGTATCGTCTATACAGGAGTCCTGGTATCGTCTATGACAGAGAGTCCTGGTATCGTCTATGACAGAGAGTCCTGGTATCGTCTATACAGGGAGTCCTGGTATGTCTATGACAGAGAGTCCTGGTATCGTCTATCACAGAGAGTCCTGGTATCGTCTATCACAGCGAGGCCTAGTATCGTCTATCACAGCGAGTACTGGTATCGTCTATCGACAGAAGTACCTGGTATCGTCTATCGACAGGAGTCCTGGTATCGTCTATGACAAGATCCTGGTATCGTCTATGACAGAGAGTCCTGGTATCGTCTATGACAGAGAGTCCTGGTATCGTCTATGACAGAGAGTCCTGGTATCGTCTATGACAGAGAGTCCTGGTATCGTCTATGACAGAGATTCCTGGTATCGTCTATGACAGAGAGTCCTGGTATCGTCTATGACAGGAGTCCTGTATCTGTCTATACAGAGGCCACACGGAAAATGAAAACAGTTCTCTAAAAAATACTTGTATCTTTCTAATACACGAGACTTTCGCCGGTGCTCGGATCGTTACTGTCGCGAGATCTTTATGTTAAAGAGATCGGTCACATGGTTACTCACCGAAGTGCAATGATAATGGTCATGTAACATATAACGTACAAGATGTATTATATATATATATATATACCAGCAGTAGACGACTAAGATGGTGGGGCAGTGAGAAGAATGAAATTTGTCGCATACCAAAACAAATGTTCTGTGAACTTTCGAGGACGAGGCACCAGGGCAGCCACTGTTCAGATATAAAGATGTCTGCAAAGCCTCAATGAAAACTTTTCTATAGGTCCCAGCACATGGGAAAAACTAGCTGATGACAGAGTTGTGTGGAAAGCCAAATTACGAAAGGGCGCAGAGTCTTTTGAGAAGAGACTTATGTATGAACTGAACGACAAGAGAAAAAAGCGAAAACTCAGAAGTTGTTACAGTAAAACACTTGCCAATTGACCGTCTGTAAAGATGAAAAATGTCATATATATATTGGTTATTAGTTATTGGTTTACAGAACTGACGTCATTGCACTCCAAGCAGACCCATAGGTGCTCATTCTCTCCCAACAGATTTCAAAGAGTATACATACTGATGGCTCCCGTGGCTCGCTGATTAAACACACCTCTTACTCTGCCCCTCAGATATATATATATATCAATCAATTGCAATGCCTGCCGGCGTAGGCGATCATGTCTCTCCACAATCAATCATTCAATTATTTATTGTGTCCCCCAAATGTCCAACACATGTGTTGATGAAACTTAAGCCTATAATACATCTAAACGTGTATTGACCGCGCGTCATATCGTTATCTTGCGCACTTTTATGTGTGTGTGTGTGCGCGTGTATGTGTATTTCTTTTTTTCATTGTTTATCTGGTCGTGTTATCGGGATCACGTGATTCCACTCCGTTATTTCTGCAACTGGTCCCTTTGTTATTACACTCCCTGGATATTACAGGACATCGTTAAGCGCTACTGTGTAGTTAGTTAAGTTATTCATTAAGTAACTTGTGAACCGTATTGAACCACTGTGTAGTTAGTTAAGTTATTCATTAAGTAACTTGTGAACCGTATTAAACCACTGTTTGGCTACCTATTCGTTGCTACGTGTTTGGCTACCCTGGTAATTTTATTAAACCGCAGTGTGGTTACCTATTCCTTAACTTTGCAATTTTATTAAATGGCGAAACACTAATAAAAATACTGTAGTTTTACAAAATACAAAACAATGAAAATACACAGCAACGTTTCGACCAAAAGGCTTTATCAAACAAAAAGGCCTTTTTGGTCGAAACGTTGGTGTGTATTGTCATTATTTTTGTATTTTGTAAAACTACAGTATTTTGTTATTACGTGTTTTGCCATTCTACATAGTTTTACTACAGTCTCCATCTATATTGAAATTAATTTAATGAAACCATTGTGTGGTTATCTACTACTTAATTTGTGAATGTCATTATGCCACTGTCTAGTCAGATATTTGTTATTGGACACAAGTAAAAACAAAGTACTGTAGTTTTACAAAGTACAAAATAATATACAGCGACTTTTCCACCAAACGATTGTGTGTAATACCATACATGATTCTCTCACCTGGTACTGTGTGTCATAAATGATTCTCTCACCTTGATACTGTGTATCATAAATGATTCTCTCACCTGGTACTGTGTGTCATAAAGGATTCTCTCACCTGGTACCGTGTATTATAAATGATTCTCTCACCTGGTCCCGTATATCATAAAGAATTCTCTCACCTGGTCCCGTATATCATAAAGAATTCTCTCACCTGGTCCTGTATATCATAAAGAATTCTCTCACCTGGTCCTGTATATCATAAAGAATTATCTCACCTGGTACTGTATATCATAAAGGATTCTCTCACCTGGTACCGTGTATTATAAATGATTCTCTCACCTGGTCCTGATATCTAAAGAATTCTCACCTGGGCCTATATCATAAAGAATTCTCTCACCTGGTCCCGTATATCATAAAGAATTATCTCACCTAGTCTCGTATGTCATAAAGAATTCTCTCACCTGGTACTGTGTATAGTAACGGATTTTGTTACCTTTGCTTCTAAACCGCCCACCGCTGTGTT
Source organism: Arion vulgaris (assembly GCA_020796225.1). NCBI lineage: Eukaryota > Metazoa > Mollusca > Gastropoda > Stylommatophora > Arionidae > Arion > Arion vulgaris. Next base: position 14,249,341 of record CM036778.1, read on the forward strand.
TGAACTAAGTACTCTTGTGTTGTGACCTAGCTCACTACTGCTTAACCTAACAGACGACCACAAGACGAACTATTATTGAGAAAGATTATTGAGCTTCTTCTTCCTCTTCTTCATCAAACGCTCCATATCGACCACTTGTTAACCACTCTTTGTGACTTGTATGTGATCTCAGCCTAAGAGGGATTGTACTAGTTATGCGCCTACAAGTAAGCCAGCAAATCCGATTTATGTGATGCTTTTTATTTACTAGAGTAGCTTCCTAGGCCTCTCCATCAGTCGTTTTTTACGACATGCCATGTAGGTCTCAGTCCTACTATTCTTTGCTCCCTTTTGTGGGCAACACACGAAATGAAATTAAGAACGTTTAATAAATTACTATTTTGTTTATCCGACGGATCTAAATGCTGTTGTTGCTTGATTTAGGTCAGTTTTTAAAAAATTGGAATATTGATTACTTTTACGTTCTACTAATTAGGTTCAGAAAATTAACGAAACAAAAAACATATTTTTTTTTAAAAGGAGTAAGTTGATTGTGAAGTATAGCTTCTAATTCAAACAATCTTCTGTGTGGACAACAACAAATGTGTGGATTACTTTACAGTAATGACTTCACGACAGCATTTTTCAAGTTCCACACTTTAACCCTCTCAACCCGTCCTCCCGATATTACGGAATCTATTATCAATGTTTGTTCCCTAATATATTTATGTTGAAATTTCGACATATTCCTGATGAACACTTTTGTGTATCTAAAACAAGAAACGGGAAACTACTTCAGAAAGACACGATCAGTTTTACAATAATTATGTCTTTGTTGAGATCTGTTGATGAGTTTGAAGGTAAGAGGTTACATTAAATTTGTTTGTTTTGTATGGGATTCTTCTTCTTCTTCTTCGAGTTCTTAGTCCTATCGGAGAGGGACGGATAAAACGTAAGAGCTGGCCTTCGGTTCAATTTGAGCAAAACGAGCAAGAGAGAACCCTAGAAGTTCTTCTTCTTTTTAAATCAGCTCTATATCAAAACCTATCTTCTGGGATTGGTGAAAATCGTTTATGAAATGAGCCTAAAAGGATTGTTCGTTGTGCAGTTATGCACCTACAAGTAGGCCAGCACATTCGATTTATGCGACGCTTTTTATTTACTAGGTAGCTTCCTATGTCCCTACCTTAGACGCCTCTTACGACATGTCTTGTATACCGCAGTGTTACTATTATTAGCTCCCCTTTCGAGTCCTTGGCAACATACAGGCGGTTGGAAGATTGTCAATTGTGATCAAAAAGTTATGTTTTTAGAGCATCTACAGCGCTAGAGATTAGGGAGTACTACAGTGGTTACCAACTCGCTTCTCAAGGCTGGTGGTCTAGGTTCAACTCCCGCAGTGCGCGTGGAATTTTTCCCGACCTCGACGGCTCTCAGATCGACCCAGCCTCAACTGGGTACCAGACATGCTCTGGGAAAGTGGTTCGGCCATCTAATGAGAATGGAACCACATTTACTACCATCACGTGCCTATAATAATCGACACTCAGGGCGCAGAGCACAAGACAGGCCAAAAAATGAGGGATAGATAACATCTCAGAATCCCTGCGAAAGCATGGACTGACAACGTAAAAAATTCGTTGTGCCGACGGTCAATGAAAATACAGGCCTAACACTGTATTGACCTATATACCACGAGGTATGAAAGGGTTCCTTTACTTTTTACTTTTACAGCGGTTACAAATATATTCTACCTCAGTAGAAGTTTCCAGAGATATCCCGAATGATGAATAATACCTATTGTCACAACTTTTGTAGAAATTAGATACTCGCTTCTCGTTCTAAAAGTACTCGGGTCGCTTTCTCGTGGAGTCATAGGGATAATTTTTCTAGATATCCTGATTTCAGTGTAGGTGAGATCGAGTTCCTAGTCCTATCGGAGACAGACGATAAAACGTTGGTCCTTTGAGCTCTACTAGAGCACGTAAAAGAACCCTTGTGTGTTCAAAATCGTGATGAGCTGAATCGATCAATCAATCAAACATCCTTTGGTCCCAAAAATAGCACTAATGTTGTACCGAAGAAACTAACCTACAACGTTTTCGCTCAATCAAATCAACAATATTGAAACAACAAGTCGCAAGCTGTGAGCGTGTAGTATGCAGGTGTTAAGATAGTTAGGTGCAGGTCTTCTCACTGTCTTAAGACGGTTTCTAGCGCGTGGGAATCTTGACAGATGATCAGACCTGATGTGTTGTGTTGATAAATTTGATCGTTCAGGTAAACGTGTAGTAATGTTGTATAACTCTGGAACCTTTATACGTTATATAGTACCTGCCACTCATGTGTTGCCAGTGCTCGTAAGGGGAGCAAAGAATAGTAACACTGCGACATACAAGTCATAGCGTAAGAAGCGACTAAGGTAGAGGCCTAGGGAAGTTACCCTAGTAAATAAAAAGTGTCGCAGAAATCGGGTGTACTGGTCTACCTACGCCTATTTCTCTCCGCTCCTCGTGGAGCATAAAGTCTCAACAGTTGTTCGCTACTTTTCTCTGTCTCTGGCTATTTTCTTTATACTCTCCCAAGATAGTCGAGTACCCTTCAGTTCCTCAAGAAGACTTCGTCTCCAGGTCTGTTTAGAACGCCCTCTGTTCCTTTTTCCTTTGCGGGTTCCACTCAAGTGATTTCTAGTTGTATATCTGTTCTTAATTTATAATAGATTGTAATCTTAATATATTTCAAATAGCTTGTGTAATATTGGCGTCTGTGGCTTAGGGGTTAGTGACTCGGTCTAGTGACCCCGACGTTCTGAGTTAGAATCACGCTGCAGACAGTTTGGTTGCAAATTGTTTGTGTGGATTTTTACAAAAGAACGATGGCACCACCCGTTCAGAAAGCAATGGCAAACTACTGAAAGTAATAATGCCTAGAAAATCACAAACAGATTTTAAAAAGTTGGGGTTTATTCGCAAAGTCCTGTAAAGAATATACAATTAACTTAGTATAATATACAGACTGCACCAGGTAGAGATAGTTATGAAGAGACATGAACACCTACGTTAACAGGCATGGTACTTGATTGATTGAAAATAAGGGTATGAATCAAGAAGAAAGAAAGTTGTGTAGAGACATGATCGCCTATGAAGAACAGGTATATATTGATTGATTGATTGATTGATTGATTGATTGATTAAATATAAGGACTAATATTCGTTTCAGTATCATCATCATCAGGTGCCGTCTCCACATCGAAGGTTGGCTGCAATGAATCTCCAGCATCCTCTGTCTTTCGCTTTGGTGTTGCACACTGCCAGACTGTAACCTGTCCATTTCTTAAAGTTTCCCTCCCATTTATCTCTCGGTCTTCCTCTTGCTCTTCCCCCTCAACTTTCCCTCTAGTAAATGTTTTATCATGGTGTCATGTCTTTTTATGTGCCCAAAATACTTTACTTGTCTGAATTTTATTTCTCTTAATAATTGTTTCTTCATGCCTAGTTTTCCTAAAATTTGTTTATTTGTCTGTTTTCCTGTCCATGAAACTCTGCCTATTCTTCTATATATCCACATCTCAAATGCATCAATTCTGTCTTCTAACTGCTTGTTCATTGTCCATGTTTCCGAGCCATACATTAATATAGGATATATATAGTATCAGTATAGTAAATCAGATTATGTAGTAGTAGTGAGGGATCTTTTTGGTATGGAGGTAAGGCACTGACCTTGTCTTATCTTATCTTAACCACATTTACCGTGAAGCGTCGTGGGTAGAGCTAGTTTACTATCTTGTGCCAGGTATGTTGCGCTTGACGTTGTCAGTCCATGCTTTCGCAGTGACTCTGAGATGTTATCTATCCATCGTGTTCTTGGCCTGCTTCGTACTCTGCGTCCTGAGTGTCGATTATTATAGGCACGTGATGGTAGTAAATGTGGTTCCATTCTCATTAGATGGCCGAACCACTTGAGAGGCACTGATCACTTGCTCTAAAGGAACTCGGTTCGTTCACCATGTGAATCGATCGGGAGATTTTTTCTAGTCCTGTCGGAGACGGACAATAAAACATAAGTCCCATTACCAAGTTTAGTACGTAACTAAACTATTGACAGTTGAAAATTGATCAGAGTGGGCTGTAAAACCGCAGCCCGAAAAAAATTTATTTTAGAAAGATAAAAAACATGATTCCTACAAAAATATATATGTCACTACCTCTAACACTACGTCGAGGACAATCACATATGCTACGGGAGTTGGTGCACTACCGCTGATATCTTCATGTGCACGAAAGAGATCGGATAACCATCAAATAGCTTGTCCTGAGCAGAGCTTTGCCACCCCAACAGTCCTCCGGAATTTCTCTCATATGCCAGATGTTCTGCCTCTGTAGCCGTCATTTTCAAACCATCAGTTACATCCCGAATCCATCTTCTCCGTGGTCTTCCTCTTCTTCTCTTTGCCGGTATGCCTCCTTCCATGATGGTCTTCTTCAGCACCTCATGTCTTTTTATATGTTCAAAATATCTCAATTTTCTCTTCTTATTTGTAGCATCAGCCAGTTTTCTTTGATTTTGAGTTCTTTCTGGATAGATCTATTTGTTCTCTTCTCTGTCAGATATGGAAGAGATCGGATACACATAGAAAATCACCAAAGTGCAATCAATGATGATGTTCCTATCAATCAATCAATCAATCAATCATTAAATTTTAATTGTGAATGAGCTACATTTATTTTATATGCATCTTTGACTTGTTTATTTTTATTACATTTCCAGACACGACGCAGCAAATGTGTCAACACTTAACCTGTGTGTATAAGCAGATAGCTACACGGGTGAGTACTGAAATACTTGACTACGAGTAGTAGTATGAGTAGTGAGTAGTAGTAGTAGTATAGTAGTAGTAGTAGTGTAGTGGTAGTAGTAGTAGTGAGTGAGTAGTAGTAGTAGAGTAGTAGGTGATGTGGTAGTGTGAGTAGTAGTGGTAGTAGTATGTGTGTAGTGAGTAGTGGTGGTGTAGTGTAGTAGTAGTAGTAGTGTGTAGTAGTAGTGGTGTAGTAGTGTGTAGTGCAGTAGTGGTAGGTAGTAGTAGTAGTAGTAGTAGTAGTAGTGTGGTAGGTAGTGTAGTAGTAGTAGTAGTGGTAGTGGTAGTGTAGTGTTAGTAGTAGCAGTAGTGGTAGTAGTAGTAGTAGTAGTAGTAGTAGTAGTAGTAGTAGTAGTAGTAGTAATAGTAGTATAACTGGTTAAACATTGCCTTGCGTTCAGAATATCGTAAGTTCGAATCTGCACCGCACCGTTCTGTTAAAGAGTGCATTTTTTCAGAGATCCCTAGGATTGTTGCCTAGCTACGGAGTTCGTGCTTTATGCGATACTCTTAGCAAATGGTATGCAATTTCTGCAGCGAAGGACCGAGGAATATGGGGGTTAAACCCGGTGCAATAAAGTCAATCCTTCGGCTTAAGACCCTATCGAGTTATTGGCATTAAGGGAAGTTATCATAGCTAGTCTTATAATTGCAAGCATAGTTATTATGTCCCTTATCGAGGAGAACAGAGCACTGTTATAGACATTTCTTGTGTAAAGTTTTGTATATCATCATCTTGTAGCTGCACCATCTTAAATATGTGGAGGCAAACAAAGATAAATATTAATGTCTTCTTTTCCTTTCTCTAATCTTGTTTTGTCTCACAGCGTCAGAATGAGAAGAGATTTCTAGAACAGGCTTTCGTGTGCGATTCATAAATAGTGTTTGTCGTTGCCTCTGTTATCTCTGAGGTCCACCTTTTGCGTGGATGGCCGTTTGCTTTGTATCCACTATATCTGAGTAGCATTGCTCTTTGAGGTGTACTGTCTGTTGCTAATCTGCTTACGTGGCCGAACCATTTAATTTGTTGTTTCTTGATGAAGTCTAGTACTGATTTTGTACCCACTTTTTCCTGATGTCTTCATTTCTAAGCCTGTCTCTTCTTGTTACTCCCAGCATTCTGCGTAGACACTTCATCTCTATCGTGACTAGTTTTCTTCTATTATTTGATGGCAGCATCCAGGTTAGGCACTGATAGCATAATGTAGGGAGAAAGATTGTGTTGAACATTTCTCTTTTTGTGTTCATGGTGACATGTTTGCATTTTAAAATTGGTGTCATTTGTCAGATCATTTGATTTGGTTTGTTGTATTGCATATATGCTGGATTTGTAAAATTATTCTTCCGTTTGCTGACAAAATGCTTCGAGGTATGTAATACTTTTGTGTCTGAGTCTCAGTTGATACTTGACTTATTCCTCTCCGCGCCTCGTGGAGCATAGGGCCTCAACAGTTGTTCGCCACTTTTCTCAGTCTCTGACTGTTTTCTTTATGATCTCCCAGGATAGTTGAGCACTCTTCAGTTCCTCAAGAAGACTTCGTCTCCAGGTCTGTTTAGAGCGACCTCTTTTCCGTTTTTCTTGCGGGTTCCACTCCAGCGCTTGTCTAGTGACACTTAACTATCTCTTCCGTAGGTTATGCCCGACCCATCGCCATTTTCTTCTCTTAACCTGGATCATCATGGGTTCCTGTCCGGTTCTTATCCACAAATCTATGTTAGTAACTCTATCATACCATCTCAGTCTATCATACCATCTCAGTCTATCATACCATCTCAGTCTATCAAACATCTCAGTCTGAGAATCCGTCACAGACATCCATGGCTGAAATATTCTTACTAGGTAAATAATGCTTTTGTGTCTGAGTCTCGGTCGATACTTACGAAGGTCCAACGAAGAGGAACATCAAGAAGTAGAAGAGGAAGACGATGATGTTAAAGTAAGAAGGAAGACGATGATGTTAAAGTAAAGAAGAGAAAGAAGAAAAGTAATATAAAGAAAGAAAGAAAGAAAGATGCGGAAAGAAATATTTTTTTAAAAGATGAAAATGAAGTAGAGTAGGATGTCGAAGGAGATGATGATCTATTGATTGATTGATTGATTGATTGATTGACTGATTGATTGATTGATTGATTGATTTATT